>CM057460.1:48291445-48916445 GCA_030035585.1 Dugong dugon
TGTAAATGTTTCGATATTGTCTGCTGTCTTCGGGGCATTCAGTAGTTATTTTTCTCGTTTATTGATTGTAGATTTGTTTGTTTCATCCCCTTTTTAAAAAAAAAAATTGACTCTTTCTGAGCAGGCGGACTGTGTGTTCTTTGTTATTTGCTCGTCTGTGGGCACAGTACTTTTTGTCTCCTTCTCCAATTGGCAGGGTAAGTCACTCAGATATGGTACAACAGGGCAGGTCTAGCTGAAGAGGAGTTTCTGGGACAGGTTGTCTGTGGCACTTACTACAGTCACCAGGGAGGGTCAGTAATCAGTGCAGGGCAGATTCCAGTAGGCCATGCCTGTGGTTCTTGGTGGTGTGATGTTAAGCGCACGGTGCAGGTAGGCAGGATGCAGTGGGGAGATTGTTATGTGTGGAGCTAAGATGGATATTGGAGAGAGGAGAGAGGAACAGGATCCAAAAACATATGAACAAACAAAAAAGAATGCTAGGGGAGCTCGCCGTTGGAGTGGAGAGATGAGAGACTATGAAACGGAGAAAAACAGAAAGGGGAAGAGGAAGAAAAGAAAAGAAAAGAATAGAATGAATAAATAAAAAATCAGAAAGGTTAAAGAACCGCAAACTTCCCAGGGATCCCACTGGTGCAGCTATGAGGTCTGGGGAAGTCGGTCTCAGGTGTTGCAGTACTGCCTGGCTAGAGGGCATAGAGGTATGCAATTCCAGGTATTCAGGGAACAGAAAGAGAAGGAAGATATAGAGACGAGAAACTGAGTAATGATGAAAGACAAAAAGGGAAAAAGAAGGAGAAGAAAACAAGACAAATTAAAAAAAAAAAAGAGCAAGAATACCACCCCAAAAAAGAGAAAAAACAGAAAAGAAAAAAACCAACGAGAAAAGAAATGCCCTCAGGGATCACTCTGCACATCTGTGCAAGCCGAGGGGGCATCTCCTTGCCACGCAGCACCGCCTGGCCAGAAAGGGCTCCCAACTCAAGAAAAGGAGAAGAAAACAAACAAACAACTCAAAACAAATGAATGAACAAAAGCCTTGGGATCCCACCAGTGCGGCAGCCCAGACCGGGAAGCAGGTCCACACTCGAACGGAGCTCCACAGCCCCCCAGGAAGCAAAGATGGCACATGGAGCCAGGTATTTGAGTGCAAGGAGGAGGAGGTGGTGAGAGGTAAGGAAGAAATCACAAGAAGCAGAAAAATAAAGCAACACCAGCAGCCAACAAATGGCACTCAGAGAGCCAGCTAGCGCAGGCTGGTGGAATCCTAGCAGCCAGTGTTTCTTGGACAAGAGACTCTATCCACGTGAAGCAGAGGGGGCTGATTGTGGGTGAAGAAGGGTAGGGAGTGGGAAAGCGTATATCACAAATTATTGGAGCTCTGCAGCTCCTCAGGAAGAAGCAAAGATGGCGCCCAGAGCCAGGTATTTGAGCGAAAGGAGGGGGAGGTGGTGAGAGGTAAGGAAGAAATCAAAAGAAGAGGAAAAAAGCAACACCAGCAGCCAACAAATGGCCCTCAGAGAGCCGGCCCGTTCAGGTGTGTTGGAATCCAAGTAGCCAGTGTTTCCCAGACAAGAGATTGTGGCCATGGGAAGCAGAAGAGGCCGAGTGGGGGTGAAGAAAGGTGGGGGGTGGGAAAGTGTATATTGCAAATTACCAGTTGTTTCGTCTCCAGCTGGAAGCTCCTAGAAGCTGCTTTCTCGTACCCTGTGTTTGCTGGTCTCCGATAGGAGTCCAAGATGGCAGATCCGCACTTTGTTAGCTGGTAGGGGACCTCTGCATGAGTCTCTCCTCGCTCTCTGTTCTCGGTCAGTTTCTTATTCCATTTGGTACTTGGCTGAGTTCTTTATCTCTTCATTTGATGTTTTAGGGTTTCAGGATTGTTGTTTTCTCTGTTCAGCTTAGTTTTTCAGATCTTTGCTATGGAGGGATGGCAGAAGCACCATTTTGCCAGAAGTCTGGTTGTGTTTCTTTTAAGACTGCTTTGTTCATTCTTTGGCAGTCCATGATATATTCAGTATTCTTTGCCAATACTAGATTAGCCATTAGCCATGGGAAATGTGGTACTCAACAGTAGGTGTGATATTTGGTAGAGGAACGCAGCCTCTTTCCCAAGCAGGCCTCATAGGGAAGGAGCAGGGTGAAAATAGGCCAGCTTCACCCCTCATACCTTCTGATTTCTTGTTGGTTCATTTTGATGACCAGAAGCCAAAGGGCAAGAGAACTTGGGTGTTTCAATCCATAAAGATCATCTTCTTGAGACACATAGGACAGAGAAGGGCTGAGGATGGGTCTGATGGGCAAGTGAAGACAGCCCAGCACAAACATAGGTTGAAGATAGAATAAAAGGAGTTTAATGAGAATTCTAGAAGTATAGAGCATACTGTGGAAAGACTCTGAAGGAACAATAAAAAAGTAAAATCTTTCCTAAACTGAGTCTACTAACCGGAAACACTCATCAAAGAACAGAAATGCAACAGCTTTAGACACATACTTTCTATATACCAAAAACCCGTTGCCATCGAGTTGATTCTGACTCATAGCGATCCTAAAGGACAGAGTAGAACTGCCCTATGGAGTTTCCAAGGGGCACCTGGTGGATTCGAACTGCTGACTTTTTGGTTAGCAACTGTAGCTCTTAACCACTATGCCAAAACATTACTGAAAGACTTACTAAAGTTATCCAAGAAATGAAACTAAATAAAGAACTCAGGAATGAAGAAGATAAATAAATTGGAAGAAAGCAATAAAATTAACAAATCAGTGACTTTTAAATTTTTAATTAGTTGCTTTTAAAAATGTATTCACTCCCGTGGTGGCACAGTGGTTACGCACTCGGCTGCTAACTGAAAGGATGGCGGTTTGAACCCACTAGCCGTCCCATGGGAGAAAGATGTGGCAGTCTGTTTCAGTAAAGATTTACAGCCTTGGCAATCCAATGGGACAGTCTACTCCATTCTGTAATGTTGCTATGAGTCAGAATCGACCTGACGATGAGTTTGGTTTTGTTTTGGTTTTTTAAAAGTTTAGAAAATCGAATGCAAATATTAAAAATAAACTTGTAAAACGTAAGGATCTTATAAAATATAGTCCCAATTTCAGCCATAAATGATGTTAATAAAATGAGAAAATTAAGAGATAAAGGAGTAAAATTCTTTTATAAAGGTGTCAGTAGAAACCGTTCCATTCTTGGCATTTATAGTTACAGAAAAACAGATATAGTTTTTCTAATAAAGAAGATAATTTTAAGTATCTTTTTAAAATCACTTGAATAAAAATAACAAGGAAGACATAATAAAATACCAAAATACATAAAAAAGATAACCTCAAAGACGCATTAACAAGAAAAAATATAATAATAAGTGTAAATGGGTTGAAACTCTCTATTAAAAAGCGAAGACTATTGGATTCATCAAACTCCTACCTCCCTAGCCTTTACAAAGATGGATTTAAAAGTGTAACTTAGAAAGATTTAAGTAAAAAATACATTTTTAAGTAAGTGTAAACAAACCAAAAAAAAAAACCCAGAATTGACTATTTGACTATTAGAAACAATGTAGAATTCAAGCTATAATCTATTGGATTAAGAGGAGAAAAATCACCAATTTATATCGGATCAGGGTATAAACCCAGAGAAGATATTGCAATCATGAAACTATGTAACAATAGTGTGGCATTGAGTATATAAGTGCCAAAAACTTGTACAGACAGCCCCCAGATTGTAAACCAGTCCCGTTTCTAAATCTGTTTTTAAGTCAATTTTGTACATAAATTGGAACCGTTAGGTATGGTTCATATCTAATGACAGTTAGTCCAAATGTTTGTCTTAGTATATAGTGTAACTTTCTATGCATAAAAAATTAAACACTTCCAGATACACTAAAACATCTTTAACATAATAATACAGTAATAATAATACCAATGTTTTGTTGCACATCTTAGAGTAGCACCCATTTGTTATTATGAACCATTGTATGTAGCTCAAATTTTTAATATAATAGGCTTTACAAAGTTTGGTTCATAACTGTGGGTTGTATGTAAATCGGACGTTCGTAACCCGGGGACTGCCTGTACTTGAAAAACACAATTTTAATGCGAAGCTCTAACATAAACTCTAAAATAGACAAAATAAATAAGGACGTAATCAATTTGAATAATATATTTACTAAAGATGTTTTAATAATTAGATTAAATGTTGTATTTGGAGAATATACCTTGGAATATACTTATCATTTGCTAGTCCAAAAAAGAATCGTCACATGCTAGATAATACAAGTTTAGTCCCATTGCAGCCTACCGCTACGCTAAGCACTTTGCATGTGTCACCTCATTTAATCCTCACAACAACACAATGAGACAGAATCTTGTATCCCTCACTACCAATTTTTTTTTTTTTTGGACAAGTTATATAAGTTCTTTAAGCTTTGGTTCCTTCATCTTTAAACGTGTTCAGCAATGTCTAACTCGAGCTTGTATGACTTCAGAACTACACTCCTAACCACTTTAATATTATCTATCTCAGAATAATCAACTCTAAAAAAAGGAGGAACTGAACAGGGCACATTCTCTGAACATAATGCAATAAAATTAGAAATTACACTCTAATAAAAGGAAGTTTTAAAAGTTCTCTTAAGCAGTGTTTGGGTCAAAAAAGAAAACCCAAACTAACTAATGACCTTGAAAACACCATATTAAAATAAAGCTCTATTTAGGGGTACACTCACAGCATTAAATTATTTTATTCTTAAAGACAAGTGGGTGAAAATAAATGCATTATGCATTCAGTTCCAGAATTTAGGAGGAGAAGCAGATGGAGAGTTCATGAAACATACCTAAGGAAAGCAAGAAGAACAAAAGTGGAAATTAATTAATCGGAAAATAGATTTTTTTAAAAGAGATAATTGACAAGTAATTGCAAGAGCTATAGATACACATATACACACATGTTAGTATTACATATACTTACATATACTAAAATGTGTGTATATGTGTATCTATATTTTTTTTTGTTAAATAATGCTTAAACTTACTGTGTATGATACACTCTGATGTTTTAAATTGCTTTAACAGCTTTATTGAGGTACAATTGATAAATAATAAACTGCATCTATTTAAAATGTACAATTTAATGCGTTTTGACATATGGATACACCTGTGGAGATATAACCATAATCAAAAAATGAAAACATCCAATAAACCCAAAAGTTTCCTCGTGTTCCTTTGTAATTTCTCCCTTTTGATTCTCCTTCCTTCCCTACTTACAGAAAACCACTGGTCTGTTTTCTGGCACTATAGATTTTTTTTATTTTCTACGTTTTTTTAAATACAGAATCATAAAATGTACTTTTTTTGGTGTGACTTCTTTGACTAAGTGTAATTATTCGGAGATTCATCCATGCTATTGCATGTATCAATAGTTCATTTCTTTTTATTGATGAGTAGTATTCTATTGTAAGGAGCCCTGGTGGCACAGTGGCTAAGCGCTCGGCTGTTAACTGAAAGGTTGGCAGTTCAAACTCACCAGCAACTCCACAGGAGAAAGATGTGGCAGTTTGCTTCCATAAAGATTATAGCTGAGAAAACCCTATGGGGCAGTTCTATTCTGTCGTATAGAGTCACTGTGAATTGAAATCTAGTTGATGGCACACAATTCTATGGTAATGATACACCACAATTTGTATAGAAATCTGCTGATGGATATTTGTGTTGTTTCCAGTTTGAAGCTATTACAAATAAATTTTATTCTATTTGTTTTCTTCTTCTTCTTTTTTTTAATCTAGCCATGATCCTCTGAAACTGATTGCACAGCCCGGTAACGGGACATGTGCCTTAGATTAAAAATCAGTGCCTGAAGATGTGAAATGCTGGCTTCAAGTAGACAAGGAGAAGAGGAAAGAACAATAGGAAGAGTCTTCCTGCTATATTAGAGTTCCTCACTCCCTACTGATCCACCCCTCTATTTACAATTCCAGCAGGTGACCAATGTTAATAGTTCATTTTTAGCAATCCTGCTAATTGACTGTATTATTTAAAATGGATTAATGGAAAATCAACAAAAAGTAAGAATGGAACATGGGAAGATGAAGTCGGGGAGAAGAATGATTAGGGGTAGGAATGAGAATAGGAATTATAGAAGAAGTGGGGATGAAGACACCAAGGACAAAATTCACATATGTGCCAATTTTGCCTAAATCATCACCCTTGACCTTTTCACACGTATGACATAAGTCCTATATCCTTTCCTAGATTTCTTAGTTTCTGTCAATTACTCTACTTATGGTTCTTATTGTAGTCTTTGGTCAAATAGAAATCTTCCATTTTATTAATATTTTCAAAAAATATTACCTACACATGGTAAAAAATTTCAACAGTAAAAAATGGAATTGTGGCTGTTAGGATCCCATTCAAACATGTATGACAGATTATCTCACAATAATAATGGTTTAAACAGAGTTTTCATTTTTCTCTGATGTGAAAGTATGTGGAGGTAGAGTTGATATGGTGGCTGCCTGGTGACAGGGAACACAGTCCCTTCTATTTTGCTGTTCCTATCCTTCATAACTAGTTTGTTTGTTATCTTTCTATGCATATGAAAGCATGTAAGTATCTATTTGTGTATACACACACATGTATAGAGTTTGGCAACATAATATAATCTACACACTATTCAGCACTTAATTTTTTTACTCAGTGGTTCCAAATCATTATAGATTAACTTGCCTCATTCTTTTTAAATCAGATAAATAGATAGAGATAGATACATACATTTTCCTCTTTTAATCAGAGACACTTCATATCCTATCTCTTGATCACTTGACCACCTCCTTCCTAGAATCAATAGTTCTTTGGCCTCAAGATATCTGCAATCCCTTACAAGTGTTTTAAGGTTAGTTGATATTCCAGCCTGTGATAGAAGTAGCCTCCACAAGACCCATGAGTACCTTAAATGTAGGAGAAATCTTTGCTTATAGAAAAAGAAGTGAATGTCAGTACATTAAAAGAAAGAAAGATGAGGGAGTGAAATAAAGTGTATTTGCTGCTTTGCAAACTGACAGGCATTTACAAATATATTGCCTCTTTTAATAATCACAGCATTCCTATGCAGTAACTGTCATAATGTCTATTTTGAAGATAAGACAGAATCCCCAGCATGACCTTTTTTAAATAAATTTTTATTGAAGAATAACACACATACTGAAAAGAAAGAGAATAATAAGTGTGCCATTTAATGAATTCTTACATGCCCATTTAACCATTACCTGGATGTAGTTTTAGAACATTACCAGCTACGAGTAACCTCGCTCATGCCCTCTCACAGCCAAGAGAGAGGTCTAGTCACTAGGTGGAAGCCATTAAACTGGATGAAATCACTAAGGGAATGACCACTATGGTAGAAGAAAAAACATTTGAGTGAGGGGTTCTGGAAGCCAGATGACAGTAAAGGGGTTTCATGCACACATCCCACTTGTGAGCACCATGTAGTGTACATACAAAGTAGGTTTTACTGGGAAAATTTTGACAAACCAAGAAGTAGCAGAGTGCAAACAATACCTTGAGTTCTCATCTCCACAAATAGAACTCCAGAAGGATGCCAGCTCTATAATGCTCTACTTAGGTATAAAAATAAGTGGAAATGTCAGATGATAGATAGATAGACAGATAGATAAAGATGATAGAGCAACTTCTGGGCAACATTGTGCTATAGTCAGAAGCACCACGCCATCCCTCCACAGCAAAGATCTGAAAAACTAAGTCAAACAGAGACACACTCAATCCTGAAACTCCAAGCATCAAATGAAAAGATGAAGAACTCAGCCAAGCACCAAATGGAATAAGAAACTGACCGAGAACAGAGAGTGAGGAGAGTTACAGGCACAGGTCCCCTATCAGCTACTGCAGCGCAGATCCGCCATCTTAGACTCCTATTGGAGATCGACAAACAGGAGTATGAGAAAGCAGCTTCAAGGAGTTTCCAGCAGGAGACAGAAAAACCAGTAATCAGTGACATACACTTTCCCACTTCCCACTTCCCACCCTTCTTCACCCCTACTTGGCCTTCACCCCTGCTTGGCTTCCTCTGCTTCCTATGGCCACAGTCTTTTGGCTGGGAAGCACTGGCTTCACCCCAGTGTCACTTGGATTCCAACTGCCCGCACTGGCAGCCTCCCTGGTGCCATTTGTTGGTTTCTGGTGTTGATTTTTTCCACTTCTTTAGATTTATTCCTTACCTCTCACCCTCCTCCTGCTTTCACTCAAAAACTGCCTCCGTGTGCCATCTTTGCTTCTTCCTGAAAGGCTGCAAAACAGTGCTCAACTGTGAAACTGCTTCCCGGCCCATGCCACCATGCTGGTGGGAACCCTGGGGCTTTTTGTTTGTTTGTTCTGTTTTGATTTGTTTATCTGTTTTCTTTTTCTTTTCCCAGCTTAGGAGCTACTTTTAGCTGGGCAGTACTGTGCGGCTTGGGAGCTACTAGTTTACTCTGCACAGAAACACAGTGACATCCCTGGGGACATTTCTTTTTTCTTGTTTTTTTTTTTGTTGTTGTTTCTCTTTTTTTCTCTCTCTCTCTCTTTCCCTTTTTGTCTTTCTTTAGTTCCAGTTTCTTGCCTCTCTGTACTTGCCTTCTCTTCCTGTCTCCTGAATAACTGGTGCTGTGTGACACAACTACCCCTTCTAGCCAGCCTATACTTCATGGCCTCGAAGCAACTTCCCCAGTCCGACCAGCTGCACCGGTGGGATCCCTGGGGCCTTTTCTTTTTTTTTCTCTCTCTAATTTTTATTTATTCATTTTTTTCTTTTACTCATTTTCTTTTTTTTTTTCTCCATTTCTCAGTCTCTCATCTCTCCACTCCAAAAGCAAGCTCCCTTAGCACTCTTTTTTGTTTGTGTGTATGTTTTTGGCTCCTGTTCCTCTCTCCTCTCTCTCCTCTTTCTCATATCCATCTTAGCTCCACATATTATAGTCTACCCTCGCCTTCCTGCCTACCTGCACCATGTGCTGAACTTCACACCCCCAACCAGCACAGGCACGGCCTACCAGAACCTGCCCTGTACTGGTTCCCAGCCTGCCCTGTCGGACCTAGTACGTGCCACAAACAACCCATCCCAGCAGCTCTTCTTCAGCTGGACCTGCCCTGCTGGAGAAGGAGGTGAAAAGTATTGTACCCACAGACGAGCAAACAACAAAGAATGCACAGCCTGCCTGCTCAGACATAACCAAATAAAACAAAAAAGCAGGGCTAAATAAACAAATCTACAATCAATAAATGAGCAAAATAACTACTGAACACCCCGAAGACAGCAGACAATATCAAAACATACAAAAACAGGACAAGATGGTTCCAGTGGCATCCAAAATAAAACACCAGATGACTTTCCAGTAGAAGAAAAGGCACTAGAACTACTATATAGGGAATTAAGATCTCTAATATTCAGAATTATCCAAGAGTTGAAGCAAAAAACAGACAAAAATGAGGAAAAAATAGACAAATTCATGGAAAATGCAGACAAAAAAATTGAAGAATTTGGGAAAATAATACAGGAACAAAATGCCAGAATCAATTCACAGCTAGAATTCATACAAAAACAACAATTAGAAATCCAAAAGATAAACAACAAGATTTCAGAAATGGACAGTGTCATAGAAGGGCTAAGGCGCAGGTTTGAAACAATGGAAGACAGGATCAGTGAAACTGACAAACACTTGGACACAAATCTGTCTGGGGGAAAAATCAGAAAAAAAGAACAAAGAAAAATGAAGAAATCCTGGGAATTATGTGGGATAAAATCAAAAGCAAAAATTTTCGGATGATCAGAGTTCCAGAACAGTGAGATAAAACAGAAAACACAGAGAGGATCACTGAAGAATTGCTGACAGAAAACGTCCCCAATTTCATGAAAGATGAAAAGCTGACCATCCAAGAAGCTCAATGAACCCCATATAGGATAAACCCCAAAAGAAAATCACCAAGGCATATCATAATCACACTCACTAAAACCAAAGACAAACAAAGAATCCTGAGAGCAGCTAGAGAAAAACAAAAAGTCATATACAGTTGAGAAACAATAAGACTAAGCTCAGATTATTCAGCAGAAACCATGCAGGCATTAACTTTATATGGAAAAGGAAGAAGCCCCAGATAAGTAAAGCTCTATTGAAGAAGAAGAAGAATGTAGGAGGACTTGCACTACCTGACCTCAGAACCTACTATACAGCTACGGTAGTCAAAACAGCCTGGTACTGATACAATGTCAGATATATTGACCAATGGAACATAATTAAGAACCCAGATGTAAATCCATGCACCTATGGTCACCTGATCTTCAACAAGGGCCCAAAGTCCATTAAATGGGAAAAAGACAGTCTTTTTAACAAATGGTGCTGGCAAAACTGGATGTCCATCTGCAAAAAAATGAAACACGACCCATACCTCACACCATACACAGAAAATAATTCAAAATGGATCAAAGACCTAAATATATAGCCAAAAGCTATAAAGTTCATAGAAGAAAAAATAGGATCAATGCTAGAGGTCCTGATACATAGCATTAACGGGACACAAACCATAACCAACAACACACAAACTCCAGAAGATAAGCCAGATAACTGGGATCTTCTAAAAATTAAACACTTATGCTCATCAAAAGACTTCACCGAAAGAGAACCTACAGACTGGGAAAAAAAAAATCGGACGTTACAAGTCAGACAAAGACCTAATCTCTAAAATCTACAAGAAAATTTAACACCTCTACAACAAAAAGACAAATAATCCAAGTAATAAACGGGCAAAGGAAATGAACAGACACTTCACCAAAGAAGACATTCAAGCTGTCAACAGACACATGATGAAATGCTCATGATCACTAGCCATTAGAGAAATGCAAATTAAAACCACAATGAGATACCATCTCACCCCGGCATTACTGGCACGAATCAAAAACACTGGAAATAATAAATGTTGGAGAGGCTGTGAGGAGATGGGAAATCTTATGCACTGCTGGTGGGAATGCAAAATGATACAACCATTTTGGAAAATGATATGGTGCTGCCTTAGAAAGCTAGAAATAGAAATACCATACAATCCAGAAATCCCACTCCTGGGAATATATCCTAGAGAAATGAAAGCTGTCACATGAATAGATGTATGCACATGCATGTTCATTGCAGCATTGTTCACAATAGCAAAACGATGGAAACAACCTAGATGCCCATCAACAGATGAGTGGATAAACAAATTATGGTACATGCATACAATGGAGTATTATGCAATGATAAAGAACAATGATGAATCTGTGAAGCATCTCATAACATGGATGAAACTGGAGGACATTATGCTGAGTGAAATAAGTCAATCACCAAAGGACAAATATTGTATGAGACCTCTACTGTAAAAACTCATGAAAAAGTTTACACACAAAAAGAAGCAATCTTTGTTGGTTACGAGGGGTGGGGGGGGGGAACTAATTAGACAATAAATAAGTGGTAACTTTGGTGAAGGGTAAAACAGTACACAATACTGGACAAGCCAGCACGACTCGTACAAGGAAAGGTCATGGAAGCTCCACAGACACATCCAAACTCCCTAAGGGACTGAATTACTGGGAAGAGGGCTGTGGGGACCATCTAGCTCAATTGGCAAAGCACAGTTTATAAAGACAATGTGCTACATTCTACTTTGGTGAGTAGCATCTGGGCTCTTAAAAGCCTGTGAGCAACCATCTAAGATCCTCCACTGGTCTCAACCCTTCGGGAGCAAGGGAGAATGAAGAGAACAGGATACAAGGAAAAGATCAATCCAAAGGACTAATGGACCACAGCTACCACGACCTCCACCAGACTGAGTCCAGTACAGCTAGATGGTGCCTGGCTACTACCACTGACTGCTCTGACTGGGATCACAACAGAGGGTCCCAAACAGAGCTGGAGAAAGATGTAGAACAAAATTCTAACTCACAAAAAAAGACCAGATTTACTGGCCTGACAGAGACTGGAGAAACCCTGTGAGTATGGCCCCTGGACACTCTTTTAGCTCAGTGGTGAATTCACTCCCGAGGTTCACTATTCAGCCGAGGATTGGACAGCCCCATAAAACTAAATGGGACTAATGAGGCACAGCAGTCCAGGGACAATGACTAGAAGGCAGGAGGGGACAGGAAAGCTGGTGATAGAGAACCCAAGCTTGAGAAGGGACAGTGTTGATGTATCATGGGGTTGTTAACTGTTGTCATAGGGCAGTATGTGTACTAACTGTTTAATGAGAAACTATTTGCTCTGTAACCCTTCATCTAAAATACAAAAAAAAAAAAAAAAGAATTATCTATGTGAGATCAAACTGACAACAGCAACTCAGGGTGTTTGATGGGAAGCCTAGGGGACAGTGAGTTGAAGATAATAGTGATGGAATAATTTGTAAAGGGATAGTGAGAATGACAGCACAACTGGAAGAATGTAATCGATGTCACTGAAGTGTACATGTAGAAATTTTTGAAATAGTGTCTTTGGCTATGAATATTTTCACCAAAAAAAAAAAAAAAAAGACTGATCCTCCAAGGTCGAGAAGGGAGTGTTGACATGCCATGGGATTGTTTACCAATGTCATAAAACAACATGCGTATTGACCGTTTAATGAGAAACTGTTCTGTAAACCTTCATCTAAAGTACAATAAAAAAATTTTAAAAAAACAAAAAAAGATATAGATAGACAGACAGACAGATATATAGATAGATAGAGAATAGGTAGATAGATTGATAACAATAGAAGTTTCTCCCTTGAAGAAGTGGCTCTCTTTAGAAAGCTGGAGTCTCTAGAGCTCAGCAGCTAGTATCTGCCAGTTATTCTGTCGCGCTAATTCAGCCTTGTTAAGCTGCCAAAAGAGAAAAAATAAACGATCTTTAAGAACCATCTGTATGTCCCTCCGCTCCTAATGAAGAACCAATATCAAGGAGTTGAGAGTGATCAACTATTTAAATGCTGCTGATAGGCCAAGTAAGATGAGGACTGAGAATTGACCATTGAAATTAGCAAGAGAGATCATTAATCATGTTTACAAAGCCAGTTTTAATGGAATGGTGAAGGAAAAGCCTGAGTGGAATGGAACTGGAGCAGTTGAAGAATGAGAATAGTGAATATAAGGAACTCTTTCAAAGAGTTTTGATGTCAAAAGGAGAGAAAAAAATTGGGCAATAGCTTGCAGGGGAAAAGTGACCAAGAACAGTTTTTTCTTTTTAAGATGAAAAACAGGACATTTTTGCCTGCTCATAGGAATTATTTAGGACAGAGAAAAACTGATAGTAGGAAAGAAAGGAAAGAGTAACGTCCTGAGAGAGAAGTCGTGGGCACTTGTGTACAAGAAGGAAGATTAGCTTTAGTAGGAGCAGGAAAGTTCATCTATAACAACAGGTAGGAGACAGATTATATGTGGACAGATTCTGGAAGGTGGCTAGATATGGTGTTGTTGGTGGTGGTAGTACTGGGGATGTCTGTGGAAGTTCTCTTCTGATTACTTCAGTTTTCTTGAGGAACTAAGAAGCAAAGTCACTGAAAGTGAGGATGGAGAGGAGGCATTGGAGGTTTGAAGGGATCTGAGAGTTATGAAATAGTCATTTGAAATGGTGTGCTTTGTATATAATTGGTAAGTCATTCTAAAGTGGCTCAGAATGAGAGGATAATGGCTTCAGTCACAAAATTAAATAGCTAAAAACTTAAAAATTAATCACCCAGAGGCGTGGTCAACATGGTGGACTAGTTAAACCCTTCCTATATCCCTCTTACAACAAAGAGCTAGAAAAACAAGTGATTTGATTCTATGTGAACATCTGGCAGCCCTGAACAAGGCAAGGTTAAGAAATCCATCTGAGTCATACCGAAGAGGAAGACCGTTTGGAAGAGGTGAGGAGCGCTAGAGCCACGGCGGTGATACTGCAGAGACACAGCCATGCTGGGCTGCAGTGAAGCAGGCAAACAGCTGTACTGTGTGCGCACTCGAGAAGCAGTTTCCACATCGAGAGAGACCCGGCAGTAGAGATTCTGTTTGGACACCCCAAACCAGTGAAGAGCACCTCCCAAGAGGTTAGGATAAGTACACGTGTGCACCCTTTCCCGGTGATTTAAAAAAAAAAAAAAGGCCCATTTGGGAAAAACCACTCTTCCTTTTACCTCCTACCTTCCTGCTCTGCACCGGGAGTCCACTGGGCCAGAAGTAGATCCCAAAAGGCACCCTGACCCATTCTCCTGGCCTTGGAGAAGGAAAAAAATAAGCTGCTTGCTCCCCTAGGCCAGGAACACAGGGTCGACACAGCTCCTTTGCTGGCCATAGAAATCAGGGGGCCGCAGACTCTGAGTGCCATACACCCCTGTATAGACTTGTGGGGATCCTTCTCAACAGCATTAGCCCTCACTAGCACAGTACAACAGGGCAAACATCTGACGTTTAACTTCAACTGCTTCAGCTGTGAACGGGCAGACCTGTGATCCTCAGAACAGCCCTGCCCCTCAAGTAGGCACTTTTATCGATCTGCAGCAGGGTCCTGAGGACTGGTGGTAGCTCCTAAAGTGCCTAGTCACCTGCTACAGGAGTTCAATAAAAAGTGGGGCCCTCAAGACTTTGCAGCCAACATAGTGGGGTGCTCTTAGCCCGCCTTCAAAACTCACCTACCTATTCACCCTAGAGAATAGGGACAAGTTTTTCTTTCAGAATCTCATGGGCAGCCATCAGTCCCCTGCTTGGATCAGCACATGATCCCCTACCACATCCAGAGTCCAGTGCCTGCACCAATCACCCATGCCTCTCTAGGACTGGGGGTGAGAGCCTGCATCACACACTTGGTGACCGACTGCCTGCACACCCAAGCTGATCCCATATAGGAAGTTTTAACAGACTCTGGGGTGCACATACTTAGTTATAGAACTAACTACCTGGTGACAGGACATTGGAGATCAAAAAGTGTCAAAAATCAAACTAGTGACACGAGCAGCCTATTTGGGCATATCAAAACAAAACAAAATAAGATGCTAGGTCTCACTAAGCAAACACAAAATAAAATTATACTAAATTATTGATGGCTCAGAGACAACAGCCAATATCAAGTCACATAAAGAGGCAGTCCATGATGGTTTCAGCAAGCTCCCAAAATAAAGAATCAAGAAATTCTCTGGAGGAAGAGAACTTCTTGGAATTAGCAGAGACAGAATACAAAAGATTAATATACAGAACTCTTCTAGAAATAAGAAAGGGAATTCAACAGAATGCAGAAAGAGCCAGGCAACATACAGACACAGTAGTAGCGGAACTTAAAAAAGTTATTCAAGAGCATAATACCAAATTTAATAGGCTGCAAGAATCCATAGAGAGACAGCAATCAGAAATCCAGAAGATTAACAATAAAATTTCAAAATTAGACAACACAACAGAAAGTCATAGGAGCAGAATTGAGGCAGTAGAAGTTAGAATTAGTGACATTGAAGATAAAGCTCTTGATGCCAACTTACTTGAGGAAAAATCAGATAAAAGAATTAAAAAGAATGAAGAAACTCTAAGAGTCATGTGGGACTCTATCAAGAGAAATAACCTACAAATGATTGGAGTACCAGAACAGGGGGGATAACAGAAAATACAGAGAAGATTGTTGAAGATTTGTTGACAGAAAACTTCCCTGATATCATGAAAGATGAGAAGATATCTATCCAAGATGCTCATCAAACCCCACATGAGGTAGATCTCAAAAGAAGGTCACCAAGACATAATCAAACTTACTAAAACCAAAGATAAAGAGAGAATTTTAAGAGTGGCTAGGGATAAAAAAAAAAAAGTCATCTACAAAGGAGAGTCAATTAGAATAAGCTCAGACTACTCAGCAGAAACCATGCAGGCTAGAAGGCAATGGGATGACATATTTAAAGCCTTGAAGGAAAATAACTGTCAGCCAAGAGTTATATATCCAGCAAAACTGTCTCTCAAATATGATGGTGAAATTAGGGCATTTCCAGATAAACCAAAGTTCACGGAATTTTCAAAAACTAAACCAAAACTACAAGAAATACTAAAGGGAGTCCTATGGTTAGATAATCAAAAACACCAGCTAACAACGCAAGACTAGAGCACAGGACAGAGCAACCAGATATTGACTCAGATAAGGAAATTGAAATTACATCAAAGCTAAAACATTGAAAATAGGGAAACGGATATCAATATGTTAAAAAAAAAAAAAAAGGGTAATATTAAAATATCAATAGGACTTAAAAAATGGAGACATTGATTTTCTATAAGGAGGGGAAGTTAACGTGATATAAAGTAATAAAAGACTGTATAAACTTAGAAAATTAGGGGGTAACTATTTAGGTAACCACAAAGGAATCTAACAATCCTACAAATCAAAATTAAAAAGTAGAAAAACATAAATACCCAGCAAACACAAAATCTACAACAAAGAAAAAGATGGAAAAAAATACATAAAGAAAAACAACTCAACACAGAAAGTTGAGGAGAACAAAGAAACTGTGAACAACACACAAAAAGATATCAGGATGACAGCACTAAACTCATACCTATCAATAATTACACTGAATGTAACGGACTTAATGCACCAATAAAGAGACAGAGAGTGGCAGATTGGATAAAAAACCATGATCCATCTGTATGCAGCCTACAAGAGATGCATCTTAGACTTAAAGACACAAACAATCTAAAACTCAAAGAATGGAAAAAAATATATCAAGCAAACAACACTCAAAAAAGAGCAAGAGTGGCAATATTAATCTCCAACAAAATAGACTCTAAAGTAAAATTCACCACAAAAGATAAGGAAGTACACTATATAATGATTAAAGGGTCAATACCCCAAGAGGAAATAACTATAATAAATATTTACACACCCAAAAATAGGGCTCCAAAATACATAAAACAAACTCTAACAGCTCTGAACAGAGAGATAGACAGCTCCACAATATAGTAGGAGACTTCAACACACCACTTTTGGTGAAGGACAGAACATCCAGAAAGAAGCTCAACAAAGACACAGAAGAGCTAAATGTTACAATCAACCAACTTGATCTCATAGACATATACTGAACTCTGCACCCAACAGCAGACAAGTATACTTTCTTTTCCAACACACATGGAACATTCTCCAGAACAGACCACATATTAGGCCATAAAGGAAGGCTTAACAAAATCCAAAGTATCGAAATACTACAAAGCATCTTTTCTGATCATAAAGCCATAAAAGTGGAAATCAACAACACAAAAAGCAAGGAAAAAAACTCAAACACATGGAAACTGAACGACACCTTCCTCAAAAACTACTGGGTTATAGAAGAAATTAAGGATGGAATAAAGAAATTCATAGAATCAAACGAGAATGAAAACACATCCTACCAGAACCTTTGGGCACAGCAAAAGCAGTGCTCAGAGGTCAGTTTATAGCAATAAATGCACACATCCAAAAACAAGAAAGGCTCATAATCAAAGCACTAACCCCACAACTGAAACAAGTAGAAAGAGAGCAGCAAAAGAAGCCTACAGTTGCCAGATGGAAGGAAATAATAAGAATTAGAGCATAATTAAATAGAGAACAGAAAAACAATTGAAAGAGTTAACAAGTCCAAAAGCTGGCTCTTTGAAACGATCAACAAAAGTGATAAACCATTGGCCAAACAAAAGAAAAACCAGAGAGGAAGCAGATAACACGTATAAGAAATGAGATGGGTGATATCACAACAGACACAACTGAAATTAAAAGAATCAGAACAGAATACTATGAAAAATTGTACTCTGACAAATTTGAAAACCTAGAGGAAATGGACAAATTTCTAGAAATTAACACAAACAGAGGTAGAACAACTAAATAAACCCATAACAAAAGAAGAGATTGAAAAGGTTATTAAAAAACTTCCAACAAAAAAAAAGCCCTGGTCCAGATGGTTTCACTGGAGAATTCTACCAAACTTTCAGAGAAAAGTTAACACCACTTCTACTAAAGGTATTTCAGACCATAGAAAAGGATGGAATACTCCCAAACTCATTCTATGAAACCAGAATAACCCTGATACAAAAACCAGGTAAAGACACCACAAAAATAGAAAATTACAGACCAATATCCCTCATGACGCAAAAATCCTCAACAAAATTTTAGCCAATAGAATTCAGCAACATATCAAAAAAATAATTCACCATGACCAAGTGGCATTTATACCAGGTATGCAAGGATGGTTCAACATTAGAAAAACAATCAATGTAATCCATCACATAAATAAAACAAAAGACAACAACCACATGATCTTTTCAATCAATGGAAAAAAGGCATTTGACAAAGTCCAACACACATTCATGATAAAAACTCTCAAAAAAATAGGAATAGAAGAGAAATTCCTCAGTACAATTAAGGGCATTTATACAAAACCAATAACCAACATCATCCTGAATGGAGAGACTTTGAAAGCATTCCCCTTGAGAACAGGAACCAGACAAGGATGCCCTTTATCACCACTATTATTCAACTTTGTGCTCGAGGTCCTAGCCAGAGCAGTTAGGCTAGAAAAAGAAATAAAGTGCATCCAAATAGGTAGGGAAGAAGTCAAAGCATCTCTATTCACAGATGATATGATCTTATATACGGAAAACCCCAAGGAATCCACAAGAAAACTACTGGAACTAATAGATTTCAACAAAGTTTCAGGATACAAGATAAACATACAAAAATCAATTGGATTCCTTTACACCAACAAAGAGAACCTTGAAGAGGAAATCACCAAATAAATACCATTTACAATAGCCCCCAAAAAGATAAAATACTTAGGAATAAATCTAACCAAAGATGTAAAAGATCTTTACAGAAAAAACTACAAGACACTACTGCAAGAAACTAAAAGAGACCTGCATAAGTGGAAAAATATACCTTGCTCATGGACAGGTAGACTCAACATAGTGAAAATGTCAATTCTACCCAAAGCGATCTACAGATACAATGCAAACCCGACCCAAATTCCAGCAGTGTTTTCTAATGAGATGGAGGAACAAATCACCAAATTCACATGGAAAGGGAAGAGGCCCCGGATAAATAAAGCACTACTCAAGAAGAAGAACAAAGTGGGAGGCCTTACACTACCTGATTTTAGGACCTATTATATTTCCACAGCAGTCAAGACAGCCTGGTACTGGTACAATAACAGATACACAGACCAATGGAACAGAGTTGAGAATCCAGATATAAGCTCATCCACCTATGATCAGCTAATATTTGACAAAGGCCCAAAGTCCATTAACTGGGGAAAAGACAGTCTCTTTAACAAATGGTGCTGGCATAATTGGATACCTATATGCAAAAAACTGAAACAAGACCCATATGTCACACCATGTACAAAAACTAACTCAAAATGGATCAAAGACTTAAATATAAAATCAAAAATGATAAAGATCATGGAAGAAAAAATAGGGAAAACGCTAGGAGCCCTAATACATGGCATAAACACAATACAAACCATAAGTAACAATGCACAAGGACCAGAAGAGAAACTAGATAAATGCGAGCTCCTAAAAATCAAACACTTATGCTTATCCAAAGACTTCACCAAAAGAGTGAAAAGACAACCTACAGACTGGGAAAAATTTTTGGTTACGACAAATTGGATCAGCATTTAATCTCTAAAATCTACAAGATACTCCAAAACCTCAACAACAAAAAGACAAATAACTCCATTTAAAAATGGACGAACGATATGAACAGGCACTTTGCCAAAGAAGATATTCAGGCAGCTAACAGACACATGAAGAAATGCTCATGATCATTAGCCATCAGAGAAATGCAGATCAAAACTACAATGAGATATCATCTCACCCCAACAAGGCTAGCATTAATCCATAAAACACAAAATAACAAATGCTGGAGAGGTTGTGGAGAGACTGGAACACTTATACACTGTTGGTGGGAATGTAAAATGGTACAACCACTTTGGAAATTGATTTGGCGCTTCCTTAAAAAGCTAGAAATAGAAGTACCATACGATCCAGCTATCCCACTCCTTGGAATATATCCTAGTGAAACAAGAGCCGTCACACGAATAGATACATGCACACCCATGTTCATCGCAGCACTGTTCACAATAGCCAAAGGATGGAAGCAACCTAAGTGCCCATCGATGGACGATTGGATAAACAAACTATGGTATATCCATACAATGGAATATTATGCAACAATAAAGAACAATGATAAAGCTGTGAAACATCGTATAACTTGGTGGAAGCTAGAACTTATTATGATGAGTGAATTTAGTCAGGCACAGAAGGACAAATACTATATAAGACCACTATTATAAGAACTCAAGAAAAGGTTTAAACACAGAAGAAAACATTCTGTGATGGTTACGGGGGTGGGGAGGGAGGGTGAGGGTTATTCACTAACTAGATAGTAGATAATAATGATCTTAGGTGAAGGGAAGGACAGCACACAGTACAGGGGAAGCCAGCACAACTGGACTAAACCAAAGCTAAGAAGTTTCCTCAATACAATCAAATACTTTGAGAGACAGAGTAGCAGGGATGTGGGGTCTGGGGACCATGCTTTCAGGCGACATCTATGTCAATTGGCATAACAAACATTATTAAGAAAATATTCTGCATCCTCCTTTGGTGAGTGGCGTCTGGGGTCTTAAAAGCTTGCAAGTGGCCATCTAAGATGCATCAATTGGTCCCAACCACTAGGAGTAAAGGAGAATGAAGAACACCAAAGACACAAGGGAAGTATTGGCCCAAGAGACAGAATGGGCCACATAAACCAGAGACTTCATCAGCCTGAGACCAGAAGAAGTAGATGGTGCCCGGCTACCACCAATGAACGTCCTGACAGGGAACACAACAGAGGGTCCCTGATGGAGCAGTAGAAGGACGGGATGCAGAACTCAAATTCTAGTAAGAAGACCAGACTTAATGGTCTGACTAAGACTGGAGGTTCCCTGGAAAGCATAGCCCCTGTTCTCTCCATCACCCCAGAACTAAAACAATTTCTGAGGCCAACTCTTCAAAAGGATTGGACTGAACTGTGGGACATAAAGTGATACTTGTGAAAAATGTGCCTCTTAGACAAGTAGATATAAGAGACCAAAGGTGTGGCTTCTGTCCTGAGGTGAGAAGGGAAGGCAGAGAGAGTTAGGAGCTGGTTGAATGTTCAGGGGAATCAGGGGCGGAGGGGAGGAGTGTACTGTAACTGAATGGGATGAGCGGTTGGGGTTTCATAACAATGTATGTAAAAAAAAAAAATTTCTGTATGGGATACTAACTTGAAATGTAAACCTCATTTAATTACAACAATAAAAAAAATTAATCACCCAGAAAAATATGGGCAGGCTTGAGCTCATCACCCTCACAAACCCCATATCCTGACAGTTAATGTCTATGAATATCAAGATGTTGAGTTACAACATGTTGGCTATATATGCCTTTCATTACAACACTTCACATTGACTCTTGAGAACTATAAGCCAATTTCCTTTTAGATTCTTGACTTTTTGCTATTAGCTACTGCTTAGCAAGTGCCAGATCAACTGTGTGGCACCTCCAGGGAAGGGGTGGTTATGTGTATTTCTGGCTAGATAGTAGATGAACTCCTCTTTAGCTTGTTTCTTTCATTCACTTTTGCTATTTCTTCATCTCAACTAAAGAAGAGAAATCTAGGACTCTGTTCCTCATTTTGATGAGTTTATCAAAAGGAGACCATCCACATTGTGATTGTTAAGGTTATGTGTCACTTTGGCTGGGCTACTCAGTGGTTTGGTAGTTACTATGTAGTTTGGCAGTCACTATGTAGTTTGGCAGTCGGATAATGATGTATGAAATTTGATATAATGTGATCACCTCCACGATGGGATCTGCTGTGAGTAGCCAATTAGTTGAAATGGAGTTCCTTTGAGGGTATGGCCTGCATCCAATATAGGTAGCCTTTCTGTCAAGGCTTGCTGGCTTTTGCTTGCTCTGGATCCTGCAGCTGGCTCCTGTTCATCTGACCTCTGATTTTTAGGACTTGAGCTAGCAACTTGCCTGCCAATCTTGAGTTTTGTCAGCCTCCACAGTCTGGATCTCGGGTTCACCAGCCCCTGCAGCTATGTGAGTCTGGAGAAGCCTCCAGCCTGACTAACAGACTTGGGACTTTCCGGCCTCTACAACTGCGTGAGCCATTCCTTGATATAAACCTCTCTCTCTCTCTTTCTGTCTCTCTATATACATATATTTGCTTCACTGGTTTTGCTTCTCTAGAGAATCCAGCCTAAGACACACATCAACTGAGATAGCTCAGTGTTGTTTACCGGTACATTTTTCAAATTAAAATCTGGGCTATCTCCCATCATAGGGAAAATAAAAGGAACTTATATTTCCAGGTCTGTCTTAATGCATCCATAAAAAAGAAAGAGCATTTTTTTTCTATGTTTCTGAAAAACATAAAAGTAGCATTATCCAAGCTGCCACTGTGGAAAATAAAAAGTGATCTCGGCAGATATATTTCATTTTGATCACCCAATATGTTCTCGGTAACATGCTAGATTTGATTTTAAAAGAAATATTAAAAATGCAATGGCAGAGGCAGGGCCAAGATGGTGGAGTAGTCAGATGCTTCTGGTGGACCCTCTTACAACAAAGACCCAAAAAAACAAGTGATTCAATTATATATGGCAATCTGGGAGTCTTGAACATCAAAGGCAGAGTTGAGGAACTGGACTGAGTGGCACGGGGAGGAAGAGATGGTTCAGAAGCAGCAAGGAGTTGCTGACCTGACCCTGAGAGAGCCTGAACCCTTAAGACCTGAGCAGCTTGTGGGTGAACGGTAAGGCAGGCAAGCAGCCGTGCTTGGGAGGCACATTTACCGCACCAGGAGAGACCCAGCACCAGAGAGTCTACACGGCCACCCAGAACCAGTGAGAAGCAGCCCTTGTTCTGATAAAAGATAAGTAATTGTGTACAGCCTACTGTGCAGATCAAAAACACCCCCCTTAAAGAAAAATCTCTCTCCCATTTACCCCCGCTCCCTGCTCTGCACTGGGTCCCGGACCAGCTTCAGCAAGTGCTGAGTCCCCTGGGCAGGAAATAGGATCCGTTGTACATCCGGAGCCATTATCCATGCCTTGGAGAATGAACAAATTAACAAACGGGAAAAAATACACTGCCGGATCCCCTAAGCCAGGAACCCAGGGGAGGAGGCACAGCTCCTTTGCCTAGGCACAGGCATAAGGGATCCACAGAATTTGAGTGCCCTTCCCCCTGCACAGACTTGTGTGGGCCCATTTCAAAAGCATAGACCCTTATTACCACAGTACAACAGGGTATATGCCAGAAGTCTAACTTCAACTGTTTCAGCTGTGAAGTGGCAGGTTCTTGACATTTGACAGGGTCTTCACCTACCCACATCAGGGGCCTGAGGGCTGGTGTCTCCACCCAAGCCACCTAGCCACTTGCAAGAGGGGCCCGTGAATAAGAGGTGCCCCCCAGTCTTTACAGCCAACAGCATTAGGTGCTCATAGTCTGGCTGCAAAACCTACCCAGATAAGTGCTCTAGGGAACAGGGACATACCTTTGTCCTGGACACTTGGGGGCGACCATTGGCCCCCTGCCTTGCTCAGAGTGTGTTCACCTGCTGCAGTCAGATGCCTGCGCATACATCAATCACCCATGCTTGTCTAGGATGGTAAGTGAGAGTCTACACCACACACTTCATGGCTATCTATCTGGGCATCTGAGCTGAATCCATACAGGAAGAGTGGGCAGAATCCTGAGCTCATATACCTAGTAACAGATCTAACCACCTGGTGACAGGACATTAGAGCTTCAAAGGTGCCAATAATCAAACTAGCTCATATGAGCAGCCTATTTGAGCATATCAAAACAAAACAAGAAGCTAGGACACAGTAAGCAACCGTAAAATAAATAAATATAATAACTTATTGATGGCTTGAAGACAACAGTAAATATCAAATCACATAAAGAGGCAATCCATGATGGCTTCAGCAAGCTCCCAAAATAATGAATCTGGAAATCTTCCAGAGGAGGAAAATTTCTTGGAATTACTGGAGGCAGAATACAAAACATTAATATACAGAACTCTTCAAGAAATTAGGAAGGAAAATAAGTAAAATGTAGAACACGCAATAGAGGAAATTAAAAAGATTAGAGAAGAGCATAATGACAAATTTCACAGGCTACAAGAATCCATACAGAGACAGCAATCAGAAATCCAGATGATTAACAATAAAATTCAGAATTGGAAAACTCAATAGAAACTCATAGGAGCGGAATTGAGGCAATGGAAGCCAGAATTAGTGAGACTGAAGACAAAGCACTTGACACCAACTTATCTGAGGAAAACTCAGATTAAAGGATTTTAAAAAAATGAAGAAACCCTAAGAATTATGTGGGATTCTATCAAGAGGAAAAACCTATGAATGATTGGAGTGCTGGAACAGGAGTGGATAACAGAAAATACAGAGAGAATTGTTGAAGATTTGTTGGCAGAAAACTTCCCTGATATTGTGAAAGATGACAAGATATCTATCCAAGATGCTCATTGAACCCCACATAAGGTAGATCCCAAAAGAAAGTCACCAAGACATATTATAATCAAACTTGCCAAAACCACAGATAAAAGAGAATTTTAAGAGTGTCTAGGGATAAACAAAAAGTCATCTACAAAGGATAGTCAATAAGAATAACCTCGGACTACTCAGCAGAAACTGTGCA
Organism: Dugong dugon; assembly: GCA_030035585.1. Taxonomy (NCBI): domain Eukaryota; kingdom Metazoa; phylum Chordata; class Mammalia; order Sirenia; family Dugongidae; genus Dugong; species Dugong dugon. The sequence goes on from CM057460.1 coordinate 48,316,161, forward strand.
AGCAAGACAGCAATGGGATGACATATATAAAGCCTTGAAGAAAAAAAACTGCCAGCGAAGAATTACATATCCAGCAAAACTGTCTCTCAAATATGACGGCTGAATTAGGGCATTTCCAGATAAACAGAAGTTTAGGGAATTTGCAAGAACTAAACAAAAATTACAAGAAATACTAAAGGGAGTCCTCTGGTTAGAAAATCAGTAACATCAGATAACAACCCAAGACTAGAACGCAGGACAGAGCAACCAGATATCAACCCAGATAGGGAAGTCACAAAAGTAAATCAAAGCTAAAACACTGAAACTAGGGAAACAGATGTCAATATGTAAAAGATGACAACATTAAAACAAAAAAGAGGGACTTAAAAAAATTAGACATAGATTTTTCATATGGACAGGAAGTCAAGGTGATATAAAGAAATAAAAGACTGGTATAAACTTAGGAAAAGAAGGGTATATAATAAGTAACCACAAAGGAAACTTACAATCCTACAAGTCAAAATAAAAAAACTAAAAAAATATAAAGACTCAGCAAACACAAAACCAACAACCATGAAAAAGACAAAAAGAAAATACTTAAAGAAAAATGACTCAGCACAGAAAAATAAGTGGAACAAAGAAACTGTGAACAACGTACAAAAACAGACATCAAAATGACAGCACTAAACTCATACCTATCCATAATTATGCTGACTGTAAATGGAATAAATGCACCAATAAAGACTCAGAGAGTGGCAGATTGGATAAAAAAACATGATCTGTCTATATGCTGCCTGCAAGAGACACAACTTAGTCTTAAAGACACAAACAAACTAAAACTCAAAGGATGGAAAATAATATATCAAGCAAACAAAACCCAAAAAAGAGCAGGAGTGACAATATTAATCTCTGAAAAAATAGACTTTAAAGTAAAATCTACTGCAAAGGATAAGGAAGGACACTATAGAATGATTCAAAGGTCAATAATACATCAGGAGGACATAACTATAATAAATATTTACACACCCAAAAACAGGGCTCCAAAATTCATAAAAGCCACTCTAACAGCACTGAAAAGAAAGATAGACAGTTCCACAATAGTAGTAGGAGACTTCAGCACACCACTTTCAGTGAAGGACAGAACATCCAGAAAGAAGCTCAACAAAGACATGAAAGAGCTAAATGCTACAATCAAACAACTTGATCTCATAGACATATACCAAACACTCCACCTAACAGCAGCCAAGTATCCTTTCTTTTCAATGCACATGGAACATTCTCCAGAACAGACCAGATATTAGGCCATAAAGCAAGCCTTAACAAAATCCAAAGCATCGAAATATTACAAAGCAACTTTTCTGACCATAAAGCCATTAAAGTAGAAATCAACAACAGAAAAAGCAATGGAAGAAAATCAAACACATGGAAACTGAACAACACCTTGCTCATAAACTACTGGGTCATAGAAGAAATTAAAGATGGAAAAAAGAAATTCATAGAATCAAACAAGAATGAAAACACATCCTACCAGAACCTTTGGGACACAGCAAAAGCAGAGATCAGTTTATAGCAATAAATGCACACATCCAAAATGAAGAAAGGGCTATAATCAAAACATTAACCCTACAACTGTAACAAGTAGACATAGAGCAGCAAAAGAAGCCTTCAGGTACCAGAAAGAAAGGAAATAATAAGAATCAGAGCAGAATTAAATGAAATAGAGAAATAGAAAAACAATTGAAAGAGTTAACAAGACCAAAAGCTAGTTCTTTGAAAAGATCAACAAAATAGATAAACCATTGGCCAGCTGACAAAAGAAAAGCAGAAGAGGAAGCAGATAACACGTATAAGAAATGAGATGGGTGATACCACAACAGACCCAAATGAAATTAAAAGAATCATAACAGAATGCTATGAAAAATTGTACTCTAACAAATTTGAAAACCTAGAGGAAATGGACAAATTTCTAGAAACTCACTACCTACCTAAACTAACACAAACAAAGGTAGAACAACTAAATAAACCCATACCAAAGAAAAGATTGAAAAGGTAATTTAAAAACTCCGAACAACAAAAAAGCCCTGGTCCAGATGGCATCACTGGAGAATTCTACCAAACTTTCAGAGAAGAGTTAACACCACTACTACTAAAGGTATTTCAGACCATAGAAAAGGATAGAATACTCCCAAACTCATTCTATGAAGCCAGAATAACCCTGATACCAAAACCAGGTAAAGATACCACAAAAATAGAAAATTACAGACCAATATCCCTCATGAACATTGACGCAAAAATCCTCAACAAAATTCTAGCCAATAGAATTCAGCAACATATATAATTCACCATAATCAAGTGGGATTTATACCAGGTATGTAGGGATGGTTCAATATTAGAAAAACAATCAATGTAATCCATCACATAAATAAAACAAAAGACAAGAGCCACATGATCTGATCAATCAATGCAGAAAAGGCATTCAACAAAGTCCAACACACATTCATGATAAAAACTCTCTACAAAATAGGAATAGAAGCGAAATCCCTCAATATAAGTAAGGGCTTTTCTACAAAGCCAACAGCCAACATCATCCTAAATGGAGAGACTTTGAAAGCATTCCCCTTGAGAATGGGAACCAGACAAGGATGCCCTTTATCACCACTATTATTCAACATTGTGCTGGAGGTCCTAGCCAAAGCAATTAGGCTAGAAAAAGAAATAAAGGACATCCAAATTGGTAGAGAAGAAGTCAAAGTATCTCTATTTGCAGATGATATGATCTTATACACAGAAAACCCCAAAGAATCCACAAGAAAACTACTGGAACTAGTAGAAGATTTCAGCAAAGTTTAAGGATACAAGATAAATATACAAAAATCAGTTGTATTCCTTTACACCAACAAAGAGAACCTTGAAGAGGAAATCACCAAATCAATACCATTTACAATAGCCCCCAAGAAGATAAAATACTTAGGAATAAATCTAACCAGAGACAAAATAGACCTATACAATGAAAACTATAAGAAACTACTGCAGGAAACCAAAAGAGACCAGCATAAGTGGAAAAACATACCTTCCTCATGGATAGGTACTCAGCATTGTGAAAATGTCAATTCTACCCAAAGTGATCTACAGATACAATGCAAACCCGATCTAGATTCCACCGGTATTTTTTAATGAGATGGAGAAACAAATCACCAACTTCATATGGAAAGGGAAGAGGCCCCAAATAAGTAAAGCATTACTCAAGAAGAACAAAGTGGGAGGCCTCACACTACCTGATTTTAGAACCTATTATACTGTCAGAGTAGTCAAACAGCCTAGTACTGGTACAACAACAGATACATAGACCAAAGGAATGGAATTGAGAATCCAGTCATAAATTCATCCACCTATGAGCAGCTGATATTTGACAAAGGCCCAAAGTCTGTTCATCGGGGAAAAGATAGTCTCTTTAACAAATGGTGCTGGCATAATTGGATACCTATATGCAAAAAACTGAAACAAGACCCATACCTCACACCATGCACAAAAACTAACTCAAAATGGATCAAAGACTTAAATATAAAATCAAAAATGATAAAGATCATGGAAGAAAAAACAGGGACAATGCTAGGAGCCCTAATACATGGCATAAACACAATACAAACCATAAGTAACTGCACAAGCACCAGAAGAGAGACCAGATAAATGAGAGCTCCTAAAAATCAAACACTTATGCTCATCAAAAGACTTCACCAAAAGTGTCAAAAGGCAACCTACAGACTAGGAGAAGATTTTTGGCTATGACAAATCTAATCAGCGTCTAATTTCTAAAATCTACAAGACAACGCAAAACCTCAACAACAAAAAGACAAATAACCCAATTAAAAAATAGGCAAAGGATACCAACAGGCACTTTGCCAAAGAAGATATTCAGGCGGCTAACAAACACGTGAAGAAATGCTCACGATCATTAGCCATCAGAGAAATGTAGATCAAAACTACAATGAGATATCATCTCTTCCCAACAATGCTAGCATTAATCCAAAAAAACACAAAATGATAAATGCTGGAGAGGTTGTGGAGAGACTAGAACACTTATACAGTGTTGGTGGGAATGTAAAATGGTACAACCACTTTGGAAATCGATTTGGTGCTTCCTTAAAAAGCTTGAAATAGAAGTACCACATGAACCAGCTATGCTGCTCTTTGGAATATATTCTAGAGAAATAAGAGCTGTCACACGAATAGATATGTGCACACCCATGTTCATTGCAGCACTGTTCACAATAGCAAAAAGATGGAAACAACCTAGGTGCCCATCAACGGGTGAATGGATAAACAAATTATGATATATCCACACAATAGAATACTAAGCAACGATAAAGAACAATGATAAAGCTGTGAAACATCTTATAACATGGAGGAAGCTGGAGGTCATTATGCTGAGTGAATTTAGTCAGGCACAGGACAAATATTATATAATACCACTACTATAAGATCTCAAGAAAAGGTTTAAACACAGAAGAAAACATTCTTTGATGGTTACAAGGGTGGGGAGGGAGGGGGAGGGTTATTTACTAACTAGATAGTAGATAAGAACTATCTTAGGTGAAGGGAAGGACAGCACACACTACAGGGGAAGTCAGTACAACCAGACTAAACCAAAGCTAAGAAGTTTCCTGAATACTGTCAAAAACTTTAAGGGACAGAGTAGCAGGGGAAGGGGTCTGGGGACAATGCTTTCAGGGGACATCTAGGTCAAATGGCATAACAAACCTTATTAAGAATATGTTCTGCATCCTACTTTGGTGAGTGGCATCTGGGCTCATAAAAGCTTGCAAGTGGTCTTCTAAGATGCATCAATTGGTCCCAATCATCTGGTGTAAAGGAGAATGAAGAACACCAAAGACACAAGGAAAATATTAGCCCAAGAGACAGAAAGGGCCACATAAACCAGAGATTTCATCAGCCTGAGAACAGAAGAACGAGAGTGTGCCTGGCTACCACCAATGACTGCCCTGACAGGGAACACAACAGAGAGTCCTAGATAGATGGAGCAGGAGAAAGATGGGGTGCAGAACTCAAATTCCAGTAAGAAGACCAGATTTAATGGTCTGACTGAGACTACAGTAACCCTGGAAAGCATGGCCTCTGGATTCTCTATCAGCCTAGAACTAAAACAATTTCCTAGGCCAACACTTCAGACAGGGGTTTGACTGGACTGTGGGACATAAAGTGATATTCGTGAGGAGTCTGCCTCTTAGCTCAAGTATATATAAGAGACTAAATGGGCAGCTTCTTTCTGGAGGTGAGATGGGAAGGCAGAGAGGGTTAGGAGCTGGTTTAATGGACATGGGGAATCAGGTGTGAAAAGGAGGAGTGTGCTGTCACAGTATGTATAAATGTATAAATTTTTGTATGGGGAAAACATATTAAAAAATGCAATGGCAGATACTATAAGATATTCAATTTTGCAACAACAGTAATAACAACCAAAAAATACATATGTGGTTACATAGGTAGAGATGTATGCATATATGTGTATAGGAAGACACATGTGAGTATATAGTGTGCATGAATAGGTGTATCTATAGGCATATGTATATACATGTTTGTGTAAGCTGCATATATATTCATATATATATAATAAAGCACAAAGAAACTAAAACCAAGCCCACTGCCATTGAGCAGATTCCAACTCATAACAACCTTATAGGACCGAGTAGAACTGCCCCACAGGGTTTGCTGTAAATCTTTACAGAAGCCACATCTTTCTCCCGCAGAGCTTCTGGTGGGTTCAAATCACCGACCTTAGGGGACACAACTGCAGGTACTTCCTAGACATAACTAAACACTTCACGGATTTGGTTCACTGGATGTGAAGGCTTAGGACCACTGGGGTGGTTTGAAGGGTGACAACTCTGTCAGTTGGCATAACATAGTTCCCAAAGATAATAGTTCTACATCCTGGTTTGGTGAGTAGTGTCTGGAGTCTTTAAAGTTTGCAAGTGGCTATCTAAGATACAACTATTGGTCTGTACTTGTCTGGAACAAAAGAGAAAGAAGGAAACTAAAGACTCAAAGAAGAAGCCAGTCTACAGGACTAATAGCTCATGTAAACCACAGCCTCATCTATTTTGAGATCCTAAGAAGTAGATGGTGCTTGGCTACCACTACCGATCGTTCTGACAGGGACACAATAAATGGTCCTGGATAGAATGGAAGAAAAATGAAGAACAAAGCTCAAATTCCTAAAAAAGACCAGATTTAAAGGACCACTAGAGACTAGATGATCCCTTGAGACTATTGCCCTGAGACACCCTTTAAATTTGTAACTCTACCCATCCAGGAGGTCACCTTTCAGCCAAATGATAGATTGGTTCATAAAATAAACAACATCACCCATGAGCACTATGCTACTTTTAAATAATCATCTTTATAACTGTGTAGATCGTAACAAATTATGGGTAGCATTGCAAAGAATGGGAATTCCAGAACACTTAATTGTGCTCATGAGAAATCTGTACATATACCAAGAGGCAGTTGTTTGAACAGAAAAAGGGGACATTTCATGGTTTCAAACCAGAAAATGTGTACATCAGGATAGTATCCTTTCACCATTCTTATTCAGTCTGTATGCTGAGCAAATAATCCAAGAAGCTGGACTATCTGAAGAAGAACGTGGTATCAGGATTAGAGGAAGACTCATTAACAACCTGTAATATGCAGATGACACAACCTTGCTTGCTGAAAGTGAAGAGGACTTGAAGCACTTACTGACGAAGTTCAAAGACTCCATAGCCTTCAGTGTGGGTTATGCCTAAACATAAAGAAAACGATAATTCTCACAACTGGACCAATAAGCAACATCATGTTAAATGGAGAAGAGACTGAAGTTGTCAAGGATTTCATTTTACTTGTGTCCACAGTCAATGCCCATGGAAGCAGCAGTCAAGAAATCAAATGATGTGTTGCACTGTGCAAATCTGCCACAAAAGTTTAAGCAAAGACCTCTTTGAGGACTAAGGTGCGCCTGACCCAAGCTGTGGTATTTTCAACTGCCTCATATGCATGTGAAAGCTGGACAATGAAGAAGGAAGACCAAAGAAGAATTGATGCCTTTGAATCATGGTGTTGGCAAAGAATATTGAATGAACAAATCTGTCTTGGAAGAAGTACAACCAGAATGCTCCTTAGAAGCAAGGATGGCGAGACTTGGTCTTACCCATACTTTGAGCGTGTTATCAGGAGGGAACAGTCCCTGGAGAAGGACATCATGCTTGGTAAAGTAGAGGATCATCTAAAAAAGAGGAAGACCCTGAGTGAGATGGATTGACACAGTGGCTACAACAATGGACTCAAGCATAAAAATGATTGTGAGGATGGTGCAAGATCAGGCACTGTTTCATTCTGTTGTACATAGGGTTGCTATGAGTTGGAACTGACTCGACTGCATGTAACAACAACAACACTTGAGACAAAATGGTCAATATTTACCCTAAAGCAAAGATTAGAAGGTAAGGGGGGGGCAGGGAAGCTGTGTTAATAGAAACAGAATAACCAGAATGGAAATAATGAGAATGCTAACACATTGTGGAAAATATAACTAATGTCACTGAATAATATGCATAGAAATTGTTAAATGGGAGCCTAACTTGCTGTGTAAACTTTCACCAAAATACAAGTAAAAAAAAAATGCAATGGCAAGTACACTGGGCAAAAATTTTAGTTTAAACTCTAAGCGGATGGTAAAAGTGGAATAACAGATGAAGAGGGGAGTCATGAGAAGAATAATTTATACACTAAACTCCAGCCTCAATATTTTTTAGGACTTTCAGTGTCTTGAGTGGTTAAAGATTGACTTCACTTTTCACTACCCTTACTGTTTGTCTAACAATAGCAAGCAGAGTGAGCAAGCTTTTCAATAGCTATTATAGCCAAAAATACCGAAAAAAAGCTGTACAAGGCTTCCTGTAGTCTACAGGAAATAAATTAATAAAACTGGAGAGAACTCTTAAGAGGAAATGATATCATTGTCATAGTGCCCCTTGGCCTATACAAGAATATTCTGCCCGTATGATATCAATCTGGTAATGTAACCATGAAATTGACTACATTTTATATGGAAATTGTATATTTTCAAGAGCAAAATAAATTTGAGATGCCAACCCGTCTAAGAGTAAAAATAATGTATGTCATACTACACACCACATATAAGAGACTTTCTATTTGGATCATCCACTGATTTTTCACAGTTCTGAAGGGACCATTTCTAGATCCAAATAGCCTTTATCTCAGGTATTGTAACTTGCTAGAGTTACCAGGCTAGAAAGTTTAGGATGAGTACAAGTGAAGAAATGTACACAGCAGCAGCCTTTCACTCAAAATACTATTTCTAGAATTAAAATTTATAATAAGGAACACAAATTGAAATTTTGTAGACTATATGACTTTTAAAACCCTTGGGTGCATTTTTATATTTGGTTACAGTGATTTACTCATTTTTAAATGATGAGATGCCTTAGTTTGGATATTTATTCATAGTTTTAAACTTAAACACACTTCCTCAGCAGGAGCACAGGACACCCATTCATCAAACCTAGGAACAACATTTTTCTTTTCTTGCCATATATGCTCTATTTTAAGGTAGAGGGAGGAATAGAAACTTGAGAGTTTCAGAATACCTGCACACCCAAAGAGCATGTGCAGAGGCTTGCACCCTACATTGCATGGAATTTTTTTTCAAATGATGTTTGGATAGGAGCTTATCCACATTAGCTATAGAGTCATGGAATGTTAAGGCAGGAAGGAACCCAAGAGAGGGTCTAGGGCTCTAGGCCAATACAACTTACTTATCTTACAAATAAGGGAATTCTTCTGGAGAAGTTAAGGGATTTGCCCATTGTCACACTCATGTGTAGCATGGCCTCTGTGTGTAAAAGCACAGACTAGGGGTTAGACCAACCCACATTAAAATCCCTGCTGAACTGACAGCTGTGTAATCTTGAGCATCTTACTCAACCTCCTTAAAACCCAGCTTCTGTATCTTAAACCAGAGCTAATAAACAGCATATGCTTAAGGTTGTAGCGAGTATTACATGAGATAATCAACGTAAAGTAATTATCATAGAACAGCATGCAATAAATACATAATAAAATAACACAGGAAATATATAAAACCTAGTAAGCTAAAATTTCCATTTGTATTGACATACATGATAAAAATGGCCTTTGCTAGAAATTATCCATTGCCGTCCAGTGGATTCTGACTCATAGAGACCCTACAGGACAGAGTAGGACTGCCCCATAGGGTTTCCAAGGAGCAGCTGGTGGACTTGAACTGCCGACCTTTTGGTTAGCAGCCTGAGCTCTTAAACACTGCGCCACCAGGACTCCTTGCTAGAAATAGCTTAAAATTAAAATTGAATGAAGTTTTACCAAGAAATTCTTTAGAACGTTCAGATTACATTTGTGAACCTCATTATTTGCACAGGACATAATATTGAACACAGGGCAATTCTGTACACCAGAGTGCATATGAAAAACTAAATCACTTTGAAGGAGGTCTATGCAAGTGAAAAAGTGGATCATTTCATATACCAAGCTGCAAGGCAAATGAACATAATATATATACATACCAATGTGACTGAAAAATTTAAATAAACTGGACCTCTTGCTTTCTCTTCTTTCGTTAATTGAATCTTAGGATGTCTGGTCATATTAAAATCAGATTTAAATACCTTCAGTGAATAGGTTACCATTTTAGACAGAGATAAAATGTAAGCAACATACTGTACTGTAATTTTATTCTTTAGGATTTGACAGGTCCAATTGTTTGATATCTGCACGTAAGATCTCTGAATTTGAACATCAAACATACCTTTGCAAAGTATATATAGCCAACGACATGCCAACCAAGAGTTATGGCCAGCTGGCATTGAAGCAACTCGTTTTGGCTGATAGGCAGACCATACCTGGGTCAGAGAGGAAGCCAAGGTCCTGAAGTTTCTCTCCCAGCATTCTAGCCCGCAATAGTTCTTTGTCTGGGCAGGGGTCGCCTACTCAAGGCATCCTTGTAAATAGATAATCTAAAACACACCCAGAGAGCTTGTTGGAGCAAGTTTTTAAGTAGTGCTACTTTCCTAGAAGGTCCCTGGGTGGCATAAACGGTTTGCACTCAACTACTAACCTAAAGGTTGGCAGTTTGAATTCACCCAGCAGTGTCACTGAAGAAAGACCTGACAATCTGCTTCCATGAAGATTACAGTCAAGAAAACCCTATGTAGCAGTTCTACCCTCTAACACATGGGGTCACCATGAATCAGAATCAACTCAATAACTGTGGTTTTGTGTGTGTGTGTGTGTGTGTGTGTGTGTGTGTGTGTGTGTGTGTGTGTGTGTGTGTGTTTACTTACTTAGCAGTTTTCTAATTATGGACATTAGAACTTTTATCTCTATTGAAAGTTGGGGTCCACTCAATTCAGATGTTGGGTCATTTTGAGTCCTCTGAAAATCAATCAGATGCCAAGATGGAATTAGATGTTACAAGGATTTATTAGAGGAAACATTTGTGAAGGATATAGGGAAGAGGGAGCAGGAATTGGTGAGAAGAGCATTCACTCTGTGATGCAGGTCTATCACCTGTGTAAGAAGAGAAGGAAGAGAGGATAATTGTGTAGGAAGACCCTCAGATTGTAATGTAGCTCTGAGAAAGCCTCAGTCAGGTTGATGGGGAGCCCAAGAGCAAAGACTGCCCTTTAGAAAAGTCTGTGTCTGGGGGAAAATGTGGAACAGAATGTCAAATTCTCATGGAATCCAGACTTTCAGGAACTATCAGAGGTTAAGTGACCCCTCAGGAAATCTTTAACCCTTACTCCTTGAACTGAAACTATCCCCTGAAGTCATCTTTAAACCAAACAATAGTTTAGCTTAATTAGAAAAGAATGTCTGCCTTGAGCATTATGCTCTTTTAAAGAATTATCTGTAAGTGATCAAATGGACAACAGCAACACTAAAGGTTAGATGAGAAGCTTGGGCGGGGTTGAGGGGGCAGTGAGTTTGTGTTAATACTGGTGAAATAATTTGGAAAAGGATATCAAGAAAAATGGTACAACTTGAAGGATGTAACCAATGTCAATGAATTGTACATTTAGAAATTGTTGAATTGGTGTATGTTTTATTGTATATATTTTCACCAAAAAAAAAAAAAGAAGAAGAAGAAAAGGAAGAGTCTGGTATCAGGCAGAAATGGCCCAGCTCTAATAGCCAGTCACTGGGTGGGAGCAGTTGGGGAGTGTAGCCTTGGCATAAACATTATGGTGGAGCTAAAGGTGTGGCCACTGGAGGCTAATTCCAGTACTTGCAGAAAGTTCTCTTGATCTCTTGAAGGGAGATCTGAGCAGTACACCTTCATGGCTGTCACGGATGCCTTCCTAAAATAATACCCACAAAGATTCTTTAACTGGGCTCCTTAGAAAGACAAGAGAGTTAGTTAGGAATGATTGAAACAAGAGTTATATGCAGCTTACTATATAATAATATCTACATTGAACTAAAGATAATATCTAGGGCTCAGATATTAACTTCCAGTTCCTTTTAATAGGAATTGGTAAAAACCTTTGGTCTGATATCGCTTAAATAATTCTTTTTATTGTGATACAGTCCAGATTTTCTTCATAGCTATTTTATGTTCCAGGTTTCTTTCGTCCACTTTATCTGAGTTTTATTTAGGCTGAAATAAATCAAGGTCCCTGGGGGGGTGCAAGTGGTTGCACCAAAATGTTGGAGGTCAGAATCTATCCAGTGGTACTGCAGAGGAAAGGCCTGGTGATCTACTTTTATAAAATCACAGGCATTCAAAACCCTATGGAGTGCAGTTCTACTCTGACATGCATGGAGTCACCACTAGTTAGAATCAACTTGACAGCCTTGGGTTAGTTAGTTATGCTGAAATAGATTTTCATTAAAATAATATTGCTACTAATACTACAAAAACTATTACTCGCAACTGCACAAAGTTTCCTACTTCATGAATTCTGTCTCCATACACGATTCCAACAACTTTATGATTTCTTTTTTCACAGAACCTAAAGAGGATGCTTCTTCCTTCCTGGCCAATCACCTTTATGCAGGGATAATGACTTCTCATATAAGATTCAGCAGAGTTCTGTTGTTTCTAAGCTGCCTCTGTTGTTCCACCCAGAGACAATAGGGTAGGGACACAATGGTGAGAGTTTTATGTCCCCAGCTTTTTGGAGAAAAAGTAACCTTAAGGATTCAGTCTGAGAAGGAACAAACTTCTGTTTGTTTCTGAAGTCCAATATGCTTCTGTACAGCACTGCTAAATATCTCAGGGCAGCAGCCTAAAAGTTTTACTATCTATATCATAACTACTAAATATAAACTATAGAAGAAGTGCTTGGCGATATGCTTCCAAAAAATATTAGCCAATGAAAACCTTATAGATATCAGCAGAACATTGTCTAATATAGTGCCAGAAGATGAACCCTTCAGGTTGGAAGGGACTCAAAATAAGACTGGGGAAGAGCTGCCTCCTCAAAGCAGAGTTGACCTTAATGACATGTATGGAGTCAATAATGGGCTCAAACATACCTACTGTTGTGAAGATGACTCAGAACCCATCAATGTTTCATTTTGTTATACATAAGGTCGCTATGAGCTGAAACCAACTGCATGGCACCTAACAACAACAACAACGAATATAAACTATACCCTCACCATTCCCAGACCTTCCAAACAACCTGGCCTCCTGCATGGCATATCTAGAACGTATATTTTTAAAAGAATCACCTCAAGTTTCCAACTAAAACCTTTTATTCGGGCAGCAACTTTATGATAATAAAGTAGTTCGAACTCTCAGAATTCAAGCAAAAAAGCTATTGTCTTCTTTGAAATTCACTAGGAAGAAATAATTACCGAGCGGCAAAATGGCACTCTAGGCAGAAGCACCATGCCATCCCTCCATAGCAAAGATCCGAAAAACTAAGCCAAACAGAGAATACAACAATCCTGAAACCCTAAAACATCAAATGAAGAGATAAAGAACTCAGCCAGGTACCAAATGGAGTGAGAAAACTGACAGAGAACGGAGAGTGAGGAGAGATTCATGCAGAGGTCCCCTACCAGCTAATGCAGTGCGGATCCACCATCTTGGACTCCTATCAGAGACCAGCAAACAGGGGTACGAGAAAGCAGCCTCACAGAGCATCCAGCGGGAGACAAAACAACAGGTAATTTGTGGTGTGCGCTTTCCCACCCCCCACCCCTCTTTGCCCCGGCTCGGCCTCCTCTGCTTCCCGTGGCCACAGTCTCTTGACTGGGAAGCACTGGCTGCTTGGATTCCACACACCCAAGCGGGTGGCTCTCTGGGTTCCAGTTGTCAGCTGCTAGTGTTGCTTTTTTTTTCTGCTTCTTTTGATTTCTCACTTGCCTCTCGCCACCTCCCCCTCCTTTCACTCGAGTGCCTGGCTCCGTGTGCCATCTTGGTTCTTCCTGAGGGGCTCCAGAGCACCGGCAATTTGTGATATACGCTTTCCTACTCTCTACCCTTCTTCACCCACACTCGGCCTCCTCTGCTTCCTGCGGACACAGTCTCTTGACCAGAAACACCAGCCCGCACTAGCTGGCTCTCTGAGTGCCATTTGTTGGCTGCTGGTGTTGCTTTTTTTTTTCTCCCTGCTTCTTTGGATTTCTTGCTTGCCTCTTTCTGCCTCCCCCTCCTTTCACGCGAGTGCCTGGCTCCGTGCGCCATCTTTGCTCTTCCTGAGAGGCTGCAGAGCTCCATTCAAGTGTGGAGCTGCTTCCCAGTCTGGGCTACCATGCTGGTGGGATCCGGGGCTTTTGTTCGTTTGTTCGTTTTGAATTGTTTGTTTGTTTTCTTTTCCTTTTCTTGAGTTGGGAGCCCTTTCTGGCCTGGCAGAGCTGGGTGGCAAGGAACTCCCCTTCAGCTTCCACAGACATGCAGAGGGATCCCTGAGGACATTTCTTTCTTAGTTGGTTTTTTTTTCCTTTCTTTTCAGTTTTTTTGGGGGGCCTATCTTGTTGGGGTTTTTTTTTGTTATTTGTTTTGTTTTCTTTTCCCTCTTTTTCCCTTTTCCTCTTTCTTCATTACTCAGTTTCTCGTCTCTCTATATCTTCCTTCTCTTTCTGATCCCTGAATACCAGGCATTGTATACCACTACGCCTTCTAGCCAGGCTGTACGGAAGTATCTGAGAGCGAGTTCCCCAGACCTCATAGCTGCATCAGTGGGATCCCAGTGAACATTGCCGTTCTTTAACCTTTCTGATTTTTATTTATTCATTCTTTTCATTTCTTCCTCTTCCCATTTCTGTTTTTCTCCATTTCATAGTCTCTCATCTCTCCATTCCAACGGCAAGCTCCCCTAGCATTCTTTTTTGTTTGTATGTTTTTGGCTCCTGTTCCTCTCTCCTCTCTCCCATATCCATCTTAGCTCCACACATAACAACGTCTCCACTGCATCCTGCCTACCTGCACCGTGTGCTTGACATCACAGCACCAAGCAATACAGGCACAGCCTACTGGAACCTGCCCTGCACTGATTACCGACCTACCCTTGTGGCTGTAGTAAGTGCCACAAACAACCTGTCCCAGTACCTCTTCTTCAGCTAGACTTGCCCTGCTGTACCATATCTGAGTGACTGACCCAGCCAGTTGGAGAAGGAGGCAAAAAGTATTGAGCGCACAGATGAGCAAATGACAAAGAACACACAGTCCACCTGCTCAGACATAGTCAAATTTTTTTTTTGAAAAAGGGATGAAACAAACAAATCTACAATCAATAAATAAGAAAAATAATTACTGAATGCCCTGAAAACAGCAGACAATATCAAAACATTTACAAAAACAGGACAGGATGGTTCCAGTAGGCGTCCAAAATAAAACACCAGATAACTCTCTTGTGGAAGAAAATGCACTAGAACTACCTAATAGGGAATTCAAATCTCTAATACTCATAATTCTCCAAGAACTGAGGCAAAAAGCTGACAAACATGAGGAAAAAATAGACAAATTCATGGAAACTACAAACAAAAAATTGGAAGAATTCAGGAAGATGATGCAGGAACAAAATGTCAAAATAAATTCACAACTATAAATTATACAAAAACAACAATTAGAAATTCTAAAAGATAAAAAACAAGATTTCAGAAATGGATGATGTCATAGAAGGGCTGAGAAGCAGATTTGAAACCGTGGAATACAGGATCAGTGGAACTGAAGACAAACACTTGGATACAACACTGTTTCAGGAACACTCAGAAAAAAGAACAAATTAAAATGAAGAGACCCTGAGAGTTATGTGGAACACAATTAAAAGCAAAAATTTACGAGTGATTGGAATTCCAGAACTGGCGGAGAAAACAGAAAGCACAGAGAGGATCATTGAGGAACTGCTGACAGAAAACTTCCCCAATATCATGAAAGATGAAAAGCTGGCCATCCAAGAAGCTCAACGAACCCCATATAGAAGAGACCACAAAAGAAAATCACCAAGGCATATCATATTCACACGCGACAAAACCAAAGACAAACAAAGAATCCTGAGAGCAGCTCGTGAAAAACAGGAAGTCACATACAGAGGAGAAACAATAAGACTAAGCTCAGATTATTCAGCAGAAACCATCCAGGCAAGAAGGCAATGGGATGACATATATAAAATCTTGAAAGAAAAAAATTGCCAGCCAAGAGTAATACATCCTGCAAAACTCTCGTTCAAATTTGATGGTGAAATTAGGTCATTTCCAGATAAACAGAGATTAAGGGAATAGGTAAAAGCCAAACCAAACTTACAAGAATTATTAAAGGGAGTTCTTTGATCTGAGGACAAACAGCTTCAGCTCACAGGCAGAACCTAGGACACAGGATTGTACGAGCCAGATACCAATCTATGAAAAGAAATCTTGAGGACTATCCAAAACCAAAAGAAGTACAACAGGGAATCAGAGCAGTTAATCAATAAGTGACAACAACATCAAAACAATAACAGAGGGAATAAATGGCATAGGTATAGAACCTTCTAATGGAGAGGAAGGCAAGGCGATACCAAGTAATGATAGAATGCTTCAAACTTAGAAAGATAAGGGTAAAATTCATGCTAACCACAAAGAAAGTTAAGAAACCAACTCATAAAAATAAAGATGAAAAACATAAAGTCTCAGCAAAAACAAAACCTACAAAAACAAAAGAAATGAAAAAAAATCCACAGAAAAAAGTAACTCAGCACAAGTGAGTAAGAAGAGCAAAGAAAACTTCAGCACCACAAAAAAGCACTACAAAATGACAGCAACAAACTCATATCTATCAATAATTACACTGAATGTAAATGGACTCAATGCACCCATAAAGCGATGGAAAGTGACAGAATGGATAAGAAAACAGAATCCATCAATATGCTGTCTACGAGAGACACACCTTAGAAACAAAGATGTGAATTTATTAAAAGTCAAAGATTGGAAAAAAATATATCAAGCTAACAACTATCAAAAAAGAACAGGAGTGGCAATTCTAATCTCAGATAAAGTAGACTTTAAAACAAAATCTACCATAAAAGACAAAGGAGGACACTATATAATGATTAAGGGCATGATCCATCATAAAGACATAACCATAATAAATATCTACACACCCAATGACAGGGCTCCAAAATACATAAAACAAACTCAAACAACACTGAAAAGAGAAATTGAAAGTTCCACAATAATAGTAGGAGACTTCAACACACCACTCTCAGTAAAGGACAGAACAACTAAGAAGAAACTCAGCAAAGATACAGAGACCTAAAGGGCACAATCAGCCAACTTGACCTCATAGACATATATAGAACTCCACAGACATATATAGACATATATAGAACTCCATCCAACCACTGCAAAGTACACATTCTTTTCCAATGCACATGGAACGTTCTTCAGAATAGACCACATCTTAGGCCACAGAGCAATCCTCAACAAGATCCAAAATGTTGAGATAATTCAAAGTACCCTCTCTGACCACAATGACATCAAGGTAGAAATTAACAATAGAAATAGCAAGGGAAAAAAGTCAACAACATGGAAACTGAATAATACCTGCTTAAACATCACTGGGTAATAGAAGAAATCAGAGATGGAATCAAAAAATTCCTAGAATCCAATGAGAATAAAAACACATCATACCAAAACCTTTGGGACACAGCAAAGGCAGTCCTCAGAGGACAATTTATAGCAATAGATGAACATATCAAAAAAGAAGAAAGGGACAAAATCAAAACATTAACTACAGAACCCAAACAAACAGAAAGAGAACAGTAAAAAAAGCCCACAACCACTGGAAGAAAGGAAGTAGTAAAGATCAGAGCAGAAATAAATGAAATAGAGAACAGAAAAACAATAGAAAGAATCAACAAACCCAGAAGTTGGTTCTTTGAAAGAATCAACAAAATCGACAAACCACTAGCCAGACTGACAAAAGAAAAACAGGAGAGGACACAAATAACCCAAATAAGAAATGAAATGGGGGACATTACAACAGACCCAACTGAAATAAAAAGGATTATAACAGAATATTATGAAAAACTATACTCCAACAAATTTTAAAACCTAGAGGAAATGGATGAATTTCTCGAAACACATGGCCTACCCAAACTACAACAAAATGATGTTGAAAATCTGAACAGACCCATAACAAGAGAAGAGATTGAAAAGATAATAAGAAAACACCCAACCAAAAAAAGCCCTGGCCCAGATGGCTTCACTGGAGAATTCTACAAAACATTTACAGAAGACCTTGTACCAGTACTACTCAAGCTATTTCAGAGAATAGAAGAGGAAGCCACACTTCCAAATTCATTCTATGAAGCCAGCATAATGCTGATACCAAAGCCAGGCAAAGACATCACCAAGAAAGAAAATTACAGACCAATATCTCTCATGAATATAGATGCAAAACTTCTTAACAAAATTCTAGCCAATAGAATTCAGCATCATATCAAAAACATAATACACCACGACCAAGTAGGATTCATACCAGGTATGCAAGGATGATTCAACATTAGAAAATGAATCAATGTAATCCACCACATAAATAAAAGGAAAGGAAAGAATCACATGATCATCTCAATTGACGCAGAAAGGGCATTTGACAAAGTCCAACACCCAATCCTGATAAAAACTCTCAATAAAATAGGTATAGAAGGGAAATTTCTCAACATAATAAAGGGCATCAATGCAAAACCAACGGCCAACATCATTCTTAATGGAGAGAGGCTGAAAACATTCCCCTTGAAAACAGGAACAAGATAAGGATGCCCTTTATCACCACTCCTATTTAACATTGTGCTGGATGTTCTAGCTAGAGCAATAAGACAAGAAAAAGAAATAAAAGGCATCCAAATTGGTAATGAAGAAGTTAAACTGTTCCTGTTTGCAGATAATATGATACTATACATAGAAAACCCAAAGGACTCCACGAGAAATCTACTGGAACTAATAGAAAGATTCAGCAGAGTAGCAGGATACAAGATAAACATTCAAAAATCAGTTGGATTCCTATACACCAGTAAGGAGAACAATGATAAGGAAATCAGGAAAAAATACCATTTTCAATAGACCCTAAAAAGATAAAATACTTTGGAATAAATCTGACCAGGGATGTAAACGACCTATACAAAGAAAACTACAAAACACTACTGTATGAAACCCAAAGGGATCTACATAAATGGAAAAACATACCATGCTCATGGATAGGCAGACTCAACATTGTGAAAATGTCAATTCTACCCAAAGCAATTTACAAATAGAATGCAATCCTGATCCAAATACCAACAACAATCTTCAAAGAGATGGAACAACTAATCATTCACTTCATATGGAAAGGGAAGAAGCCCCAAATAAGTAAAGCACTACTGAAAAAGAAGAATAAAGTTGGAGGACTCACACTACCTGACTTCAGAACCTACTATACAGCTACAGTAGTCAATACAGCCTGGTACTGGTACAACGACAGATACTTTGACCAATGGAAGAAAATTGAGAATCCAGATGTAAATCCATCCACCTACGGTCACCTGATCTTCGACAAGGGCCCAAAGTCCATCAAATGGGGAAAAGACAGTCTTTTTAACAAATGGTGCTGGAAAAACTGGATATCCATCTGCAAAAAAATGAAACAGCACCCATACCTCACACCGTATACAAAAACTACTTCAAAATGGATCAAAGACCTGAATATATAGCCTAAAACTATAAAGTTCTTAGAAGAAAAGATAGGACCAACACTTCAGGCCTTAATACATGGCATTAACAGGATACAAACCATAACCAACAATGTACAAAACCCAACAGATAAGCTAGATAACTGGGATCTTCTAAAAATCAAACACCTATGCTCTTCAAAAGACTTCACCAAAAGAGTAAAAAGAGAACCTACAGACTGGGAAAAAATTTTTGGACAGTACAAGTCAGACAAAGTTCTAATCTCCATAATCTACAAGAAAATCCAACACCTTTACACCAAAAAGACAAATAATCCTCTTAAAAAATGGGCAAAGGAAATGAACAGACACTTCGCCAAAGAAGACATTCAAATGGCCAACAGACACATGAGGAAATGCTCGCAATCACTAGCCATTAGCGAAATGCAAATTAAAACTACATTGACATACCATCTCACCCCGGCCTTACTGGCACGAATCAAAAACACTGTAAATAACAAATGTTGGAGGGGCTGTGGGGAGATGGGAACTCTTATGCACTGCTGGTGGGAATGCAAAATGATACGACCATTTTGGAAAATGATATGGTGCTTCCTCAGAAAGCTAGAAATAGACATACCATTCGATGCAGCAATCCCACTCCTAGGAATATATCCCAGAGAAATGAGAACCGTCACTTGAATAGACATATGCACACCTATGTTCATGGCAGCATTGTTCACAATAGCAAAACAATGGAAACAACCTAGATGCCCATCAACAGATGAATGGATAAACAATCTATGGTACATACACACAATGGAGTACTATGCAATGAGAAAGAACAACAATGAATCTGTGAAGCATCTCATAACATGGATGGAACTGGAGGACATTATGCTGAGTGAAATAAGTCAATCACAAAAGGACAAATATTGTATGAGACCTCTATTGTAAAAACCCATGAAAAAGTTCACACACAAAATGTAACAATCTTTGTTGGTTACCAGGGATGGAGGGGTGGGGGGGAAATACTAAATAAGCAATAGGTAAGTGTTATCTTGGGTGAAGGGTGAGACAGTACACAATACAGGGGAAACTAGCACAACCTGTACAAGGAAAGGTCATGGAAGCCCCATAGACACTTCAAATTCCCTGAGGGACTGAATTGCTGGGCAGAGGGCTGTGGGGACCATGGTCTCGGGGAATATCTAGCTCAATTGGCATGACACAGCTTATAAAGACAATGCTCTACATTCTACCCTGGTGAGTAGTGTCTGGGGTCTTAAAAGCCTGTGAGCAGCCATCTAAGATACTCCACTGGTCTCATCCCTTCAGGAGAAAGGGAGAATGAAGAGAACAGGATACAAGGAAAAGATTAGTCTGAAGGACTAATTGTCCACAGCTTCCAAGGCCTCCACTGGACTGAGTCCAGTACAGCTAGATAGTGCCTGGTTACCACCACTGACTGCTCTGACCAGGATCACAACAGAGGGTTCTGGACAGAGCTGGAGAAGGATGTAGAGCATAATTCTAACTCACACACACAAAAAAAGACCAAATTTACTGGCCTAAAGGAGACTGGAGAAACATCGAGAGTATGGCCCCCAGACACCCTTTTAGCTCAGTGGTGAAGTTACCTCCAAGGTTCACTGTTCTGCCTGGGAGGGAACAGCCCCGTAAAACCAGATGAGACTAACGAGGTACAGTAGTCCAGTGACAAGGGCCAGAAGGCAGAAGGGGACAAGGAAGCTGGTGATAGGGAACCCAAGGTTGAGTAAGGATAATGTTGATGTGTTGTGAGATTGTTAACCATTGTCATAGGGCAACATTTGTAGTAACTGTTAAATGAGAAACTATTTTGTTATGTAAGCCTTCATCTTAAGTGAGAATAACAGCACAATTTGAAGAGCGTATTCAATGTCACTGAACTGTGTATGTAGAAATTTTTGAAGCGGTGTATCTTTGGCTATGTGTATTTTCACCAAAAAAAACGTTGAGAAGTTAGAGGGTTAATATGTTGTGGGTTGTTAACCAAGTCATAAAACAACATGTGTACTACTGTTTCATGAGAAACTATTTGTTCTGTAAGCCTTCACCTGAAGTACAATAAAATAAAAATAAATAAATAAAATAAATAATTATCGAGTTTTTCCTTGGTATATCCTGTGCCCAGGTGAATGAACAAAGTACAACTCACCTTGTGAACTAATCTTTACATGATAGCATGATCCAACATTAGCCTAGAATATGCCTAGAATTCTGAAAACTCCTCCACGAGGAAGAATGCACTTTGTTACATGACTCCTCTCTGACTCGTGCTAAGAAGATACTCAGCCAAGTGCAAAAATGGCATGCCAGCACAAAACTGATCCACAGTGGGAGTTGGAATAGTGACGGGTCTCACGCCACTCTGAACTTTTCATTTCTTCAAAGTATACAAATCGGTTGGGTCTATATGAACCCCAGGGAGGCCCTATGGGCCTTTTTAGTACAACCACTGTTGTTTCTGGCTCATTTTTGTTTTAATGGTATTAGCAAACCTCTAGAAATTTGGATTAATAATGACAGTAATTTTTAGTGTAAACAATTCTTACTGAAAGAAAGACTCTTTAACCTTTTGTTTTGTATTGTTAATGGAAATTATCTTTCAGCCTCAGATCACTTCAAGGGATTTATCCAAGCTTTTGGATACTATACAGCTGGCCACATTTTCTTATGTGAAGAAGAGGTTCAAACAACAATGTCTAAAGCAGGGAGGAGGAGCCCTGGTGGCACAATGGTTAAGCTCTCAGCTGCTAAGCGAAAGATTGGCAGTTTGAATCTACCAGTGGCAACATGGGAGAAAGACCTGGTGCTCTGCTCCAGTAAAGATTACAGCCTGGAAAACCTATGGAGCAGTTCTACTTTGTTACATGGGGTCTCTACGAGTCGAAATCAACTCCACAGCACCTAAAAACAGCAAAGCAGAGAGCCAGTTGCCTCTTTTCTTCTTAAAATACTCTGAACTACCAGTTTCTTAAACAAAAGCAGATTTATTACTTTTGTCTTTACAAAAATCATTACTTAAAAAAAATTACAGAAGTTGTCCTTGCTTATTGAAAATTTTTTAACAAAACAGAACTATACAAGAGTCAAATTATACAACTTTTACATAATCATTGGAAAAATTCAAGCAGTACAAATGCTATATAAAATAAAGAACGAACATCCATCTTTCCCCACTTACCTTTTTCCCATTTCCACTCCCCAGGGGTAACTGATCTTTGCCGTGTATTTTTACAAAAATTGGTTTGTACTTTACATATTTTTCTGAAACAATTTTTATTTAATACTACATCACTTCCAGTAGCCGATATCAGTGAATACTAGTCTATCTCAGTGTTTTTATAGTAGCGTGATACTCCATTGAAGGAACTTTTTATTTAATTGATCCATTCTTTTGTCATAAATTTTTCTCTATTATCTTTAGTGCTAGAATAAATATCTTTGTCCATAAATCTTTGCACTTGGCTAAATGCTACAGTAGAATGCTCAGAAGTGGAAGTGATGAGTCAAAGGGTATGCTATATGATATATGCTGCCAAATAAATATTACTAACCACACGTTCACCATCATCATATGGGAGTATCCTTTTTGCCATGTACTTGCCCTCACTGGGTGTTATCCATCTTTTTGATGTGTTAGTTCTCCATTTGGAAATCTCTGAAACATTAATACCTTCAGAGATATATTTTCAAAAATGGAAATTTAACTTAATTTGTTCCAGCCTTCTAAGGTTGAGCAAGATTTTGATACATACAAAATGACTCTGTTAAGTACGTACAAAATGACTCTGTTAAGTAAAGTAGAACTATGCGTCAGCAGCTAAGAATAGTTTTCCTTCCCACGTGGTGGTCCCCAAACTGGTAGGAATTCAAAAGTTAGTGATGGGAACCTAAGTGATCCCCAGGCTACTTGTCACATTTCAAAATTAAGTATGATGAGATGAAAATAGCACAGGCTTTCAAATCAGTAAGACCTAGGATCAAATCCCTGCTCTCGTTCATAATGGCTGAACTCTCTGAGTTTCAGTTTCCTCAAATGAAAAATGATGGTACTTTGTCCTTTCTCACAGTAGAGTTAGCTACATAAGGCAATAAATAGCCAGGGTTTAAAAGATGGATATATATGGCCATATAAAAATTAAACATTTCTGCCTAGAAACAATATGCTCTTTAAAAAAATTCAAAAAGCAGAGAAAGTGGGTTCATTTTTAAATTGTTTTCATACAACTTTGCAGAATTTTGTGAGAGTATATGCATCTGCTATTTCAGGATGAAATGGTGGATACATTTAAAATTTTATAGATATTGTCGAATTGTCCTGAAAATAAATTTTACCTATTTACATTCTCAATTGACATTGAATAGCAATGCATTTGTTCCTATGCCTTGAATAATAATGTATGCTACTACCGCATTTTATCTTTTCTAATCTGATAGTTTAAAAAACCGGTGTCTTGTTTTGATTTACATTTCTTTAATATTAAATTAATTTGAATATCTTTTAATATATTTACAATCATCTATTTTTATTTTTCTGAAAACTGTTCTTAACTGTTGGTAAAATTTCTGTTTTTATTAGGTTGTTTGACCTTTTTCTATAAATCAGTTTTTAAGATCACCTTATATATTAATTAAATTTTTCTTCCATTTTATTTGTTCAAATACTTTTTCATTTTACATGTATATTCTTTTGTGTCATTTGATTTTTTACCATAGAGACATATTATTTTTAAAAATTAAAGCAAAATTCTGGAACACATGTATAAGAATGTATGGTTGTGTGTGAATATTGTCAGATATACTGGTGGAAAATGAGTGCCCTAAGTTGAAAGACACTCAAAATACACAGTGGCTGCAACACACTGGATTCAAGTATACAAAAGATCATGAAGATGGCACAGGACAAAGCAATATTTCATTCTGTTGTACATGGGGTCCCCATGAGTCAGAGCCAACTTGACAGCAACTAACAACAGCTATGCGAACATACACACACACACACACACACACACACGTCGTGGAATATATCAACATCAATATTTGTATTTATACATGATTACTTTTTTCTAATGCAAATTATGTTAGAAAATCAAACAAAAAAAATACTCTGTATTTCTCAAGCTGAAAGAACTGAAGAAAAAATTCTAACCTTGAGTTGAAATACTGAAGGATTCTACAGGGAAAATATCTAATGACACAAGAAACATCAAACCGAGATGGAAAGAATACACAGAGTCACTGTACCAAAAAGAATTGATCGATGTTCAACCATTTCAGGAGGTAGCATATGATCGAGAATCCATGATACTGAAGGAAGAAGTCCAAGATAAACTGAAGGGAAAATGAGGCTCCAGGAATTGATGGAATACCGATTAAGATGTTTCAACAAGCAGATGCATCGCTGGAGGTGTTCACTCATCCATATCAAGAAATTTGAAAAACAGCCTCCTAGCCAACCAGCTGGAAGAGATCCATATTTGTGCCCATTACAAAGAAAGGTGATCCAACAGAATGTTGAAATTATAGATTAATATCATTAATATAACACATAAGTAAAATTTTGCTGAAGATCATTCAAAGGCAGTTGCAAAAGTACGTCAACAGGGAACTGTCAGAAGTTCAAGCTGGATTCAGAGAGGACATGGAACCAGGGATATCATTGTTAGTGTCAGATGGATCTTGCCTGAAAGCAGAGAATACCAGAAGGTTGTTTACCTGTGTGTTATTGAGAATGCAAAGCCATTCAACTGTGTGGATCATAATAAATTATTGATAACATTGCGAAGAGTGGAAATTCCAGAGAACTTAACTGTGCTCTTGAGGAACCTGTACATCGACCAAGAGCCAGTCGTTTGAACAGAACAAGGGGATACTGCATGGTTTGAAGTCAGGAAAGGTGTGCTTCAGGGTTGTATTCTTTCACCATACTTATTCAATCTGTATGCTAAGAAGATAATCTGAGAAGCTGAACTATATGAAGAACACAACCTCAGGATTGGAAGAAGACTCATTAATAACTGTGGTATGCAGATGACACTACCTTGCTTGCTGAAAGTGAAGAGGACTTGAAGCACTCACAAAGATCAAAGACTACAGCCTTCAGTATGGATTGCACCTCAACATAGAGAAAACAAAACTCCTCAGAACTGGTCGAGTAAGCAAGATCATGATAAACAGAAAATACTGACGTTTTCAAGGGTTTCATTTTATTTGGATCACTATCAACACCCATGGAAACAGCAGTCAAGAAATCAGATCACTTACTGCATGCAGGGCAAGTCTGCTGCAAAAGACCTCTTTAAAGTGTTAAAAAGCAAAGATACCACTTTGAGGACTAAAGTGTGCCTGACCCAAGCCATGACATTTTCAATTGCCTTACATGCATGTGAAAACTGGACAATGAATAAGGAAGACCAAAGAAGAATTGACACCTTTGAATTGTGGTGTTGGCGAAGAATATTGAATATACCATGGACTGTCAGAAGAACAAACAAATCTGTCTTGGAAGAAGTACAGCCAGAATGCTCCTTAGAAGCAAGGAAGTCGAGACTGTCTCACGTACTTTGGACATGTCATTAGGAGGGACCAGTTCCTGGAGAAGGACATCCTGCTTGGTAAAGTGGAGGGTCAGTGAAAGAAAGGAAACCTTCAATGACATGGATTGACAGAGCCTGCAACAATGGGGTCAAGCATAGCAAAGATTGTGAGGATGGCACAGGACCAGGAAGTATTTCTTTCTGTTGTGCATAGGGTTACTATGAATCGGAACCAACTCAAGGACACCTAACAACAACAACGGTACAAATTATGATGCTGTGTTCTTCATATAGTCCAGCTTCTCGGATTATTTGCTCAGCACACAGATTGAATAGGTATGATGAAAGGATACAACCCTGATGCACACCATTCCTGATACTAAACCATGATATATTCCCTTGTTCTGACTGCCTCTTGGTCTATGTACAGGTTCTCCATGAGCACAATTAAGTGTTCTGGAAATCTCATTCTTTGCAATGTTATCCATAATTTATTGTGAGTCAAACAGTCGAAAGCCTTTGCATTATCAAAACACAGGTAAACATCTTTCTGGTATTCTCTGTTTGCAGCCAAGATCCATCTGCCATCAGCAACGGTATCCCTCATTCCATGTCCTCTTCTGAATCCAGCTTTAACTTTTTGCAATTCCCTGTAATGTACTGCTGCAAGATCATTTTTAAATGATCTTCAGCAAAATTTTACTTGCATGTGATATTAATGACATTGTTCAAAAATTTCCGCATTCTGTTGGATCACCTTTCTTTGGAATGGGCATGAACATGGATGTCTTCCAGTCGGTTGGCCAGGTAGCTGTCTTCCAAATTTCCTGATATTTCCTGATGAGTGAGTGCTTTCACTATTGCATCCCTTGTTGAAATATCCCAATTGGTATTCCATCAATTCCTGGAGCCTTGATTTTCACCATTCCTTTCAGTGCAGCTTGAACTTCTTCCTTCAGTACCATCAGTTCTTGATCATATGCTATCTCCTTAAATGGTTGGACATTGACCATTTGAACAGAACATTTGAACATAACAAGGGACTGTTACACGGTTCAGTATCAACCATTTTTTGGTACAGTGACTCTGTGTATTCCTTCCATCTTCTTTTGATGCTCCCTGCATTGTTTAATACTTTCACCACAGAATCCTTCAATATTACAACTCGAGGTTTGAATTTTTTCTTCAGTTCTTTCAGCTTGAGAAATGCCAAGTATGTACTGCCCTTTTGGTTTTCTAACTCCAGGTCTTTTCACATTTCATTATAATACTTTATTTTGTCTTTTCTAGCCGCCCTTTGAAATCTTCTGTTCAGCTCTTTTACTTCATCATTTCTTCCATTTGCTTTAGCTACTCCATGTTCAAGAGCAAGCTTCAGAGTCTCTTCTGACATCCATTTCAGTCTTTTCTTTCTTTCTTGTCTTTTTGATGACCTTTTGCTCTCTTCATGTATGGTGTCCTTGAGGTCATTCCACAACTTGTCTGGTTTTCAGTCATTAGTGTTCAATGCATCAAATCTATTCTTGAGATGGTCTTCAAATTCAGGTGTGATATACTCAAGGTCATACTTTTTAATTTTCTTCAGCTTCATCTTGAACTTGCATATGAGCAATTGATGGTCTGTTCTGGAGTCAGCCCCTAGCCTTGTTCTGACTGATAATGTTGAGCCTCTGCATTGTTTGTTCTCTCAGATGCAGTTGATTTAATTCCTGTGTATTTCATCTGGCAAGGTCCATGTGTATAGTCACCATTTAGGTTATTGAAGAAAAGTATTTCCAATGAATAGGTCATCGGTCTTGTAAAATTCTATCATGTGATCTCCAACATCATTTCTATCCCCAAGGCTATATATTCCAACCACAGATTCTTCTTCTGTTTTCCACTTCCACATTCCAATCACCAGTAATTATCAATGCATCTTGATTGCATGTTTGATCAATTTAAGACTGCAGAAGTTGGTAAAAATCTTCAATTTCCTCATCTTTGGCATTAGCGGTTGGTGTGTAAATTTGAATAATAGTCGTATTAACCGGTCTTCCTTGTAGGCTTATGGATATTATCCTATCACTGACAGCATTGTACTTCAGAATAGATCTTGAAATGCTCTTTTTGACAATGAATGTGACACTGTTCCTCTTCATTTTGTCATTCTCAGCATAGTAGACTATACGATTATCCAATTCAGGAGGGACAATACCAATCTTTTTCTAATGACTAGGTTATCAATCTTCAATCATTCCATTTCACTTTTGACAACTTCCAATTTTCCTAGATTCATAGTTTGTACTTTCCACGTTCGAATTATTAACAGATGTTTGCAGCTGTTTCTTCTCGTTTTGAATCTTGTCACATCAGTAAATAAAGGTCTTGAAAGCTTGACTCCATCCACATCATTAAGGTCCACTCTACTTTGAAGAGGCAGCTCTTCCCCAGTTATATTTTGAGTGTCTTCCAACCTGAGGGGCTCATCTTCAAGCACTGTATCAGACAATGTTCCACTGGTATTCGTAAGGTTTTCACTGGCCAGTTTTTTAGAAGTAGATCTCCAGGTCCTTCTTCCTACTCTGTCTTAGTCTGGAAGCATCACTAAAACCTGTCTACCATGGGTGACCCTGCTGATATTTGGAATACTGGTGACATGGCTTCCAGCATCACAGCAACTCATAAACCACCACAGTATGACAAACTGACAGATGAATGATGGATACTAATTATACGTTAGCCATAAAAAGGCCAGACAAGAAATAAAAAGCATCAAATTACTTCTCACTGGATGAAATTATGTTAACTCGGTGTGGTAACTTCTTAATCTCATTTTGATCATCAGCTCAATTTTGAAACTATATATAGATTAATAAAAATTGAGAATATAAATGCACTTAATATTTGGTATCGAAATTGAGAATAATTTTTTCTTCCTTGGGGGAAAAGAACGAAAACAACTATTTGATTTTAAAAAATATATATCCATTTAATTCATCCATGCTAATATGTGGCTCAGTGGTTAAGTGCTACGGCTGCTAACCAAAAGGTAAGCAGTTCAAATCCACCAGCTGCTCCTTGGAAACCCTCTAGGATAGTTCTATTCCTTCCAATAGGGTCGCTATGAGTCAGAATTGACTCCACGGCAACCAGTTTGGTTTTATTTGGTTTAATATGTGAATGGATTCAAATAAATTAATTTGTTGCTCATCTCAAATAAGTATTTTAATTTTAACAATTTTACAAATCGAGACTTGCTCCAAAAAAAGGAATTTTATAATTTGAGTTTCAGGCTCAGAAGGATTATTTGGGGTAGAGCTACATGAGGAGGTAGGGGGAATTTTATCAGAAAATTTTTGATGAGCCTGATTCATTCCACAAAAATTTGGCTTCTGATTCTACCAATCCAATTATAGCCACTTTCAGTAATTAAATTTACTATTGCTGTTTATTTCTGCAACCTTATTTTTAGGGAGTAATCCAAAGGGTAAAAAACAGGATCTAAGTTGTATTTTGATAGTTTTCAGTTTGGAATCAATATATATCATGCATAAAACAAGCAAATGTGGATAAACTTGCTTATTAATTTTTTTGTGAGTTATAAACTTAAAAAAAAAAAACAACCTATGTACTTCTAGTCAACCTAATAAGCCCCTAGATAAGTCAGTAGTTAGGTCAATCTTTTACTTCAAGTATTCCTGGGAAAGCTTAGAGTTGTAAATAAATCTCATATATCTTGCTCATTTTGCTTTTTGTTTCAATGGATGGATTTTCATCAAAACTCAAAACACACACTTCTGGGCAACATGACACTATAGTCAGAAGCACTACGCCATCCCTCCCCAGCAAAGATCAGAAAAACTAAGTCAAACAGAGTCACATGTCAATCCTGAAACCGTAAGCATCAAATGAAGAGATAAAGAACTCAGCCAAGCACCGAATGGAATAAGAAACTGACCAAGAACAGAGAGCGAGGAGAGATACATGCAGAGATCCCCTATCAGCCACTGCAGCACGGATCTGCCATCTTGGACTCCTATTGGAGATCAGCAAACGGGGGTACTAGAAAGCAGCTTCACGGAGCTTCCGGCAGGAGATAGAACAACCGTAACCAGCAATATATGCTTTCCCACCCCCTACCCTTCGTTTCACCCCCACTTAGCCTCCACTGCTTTCTGCAGCCACAGTCTCCTGGCTGGAAAGCACCAGCTTTACACCAATGTCACTTGGATTCCACCTGCCCACACTGGCCTGCTCCCTGAATGCCTTTTGTTGGCTGCTGGTGTTGCTTTTTCTGCTTCTTTAGATTTCTTCCTTACCTCTCACAACCTTCCCCTCCTTTCTCACAAATACCTGGCTCCTTCTGCCATCTTTGCTTCTTCCTGAAAGGCTGAGAAACACCACTCTACTGTGAAACTGCTTCCCTGCCTATGCCATCATGCTGGTGTGACCCCCCCCCGGGCTTTTTTGTTTGTTTGCTCTGATTTGTTCTGTTTTGATTTGTTTGTTTGTTTTCATTTTCTTTTCTCAGCTTGAGAGCCCCTTCTAGCCAGGCAGAAGGAAGCTACTTGGCTTGGAAGCTACTCCCTTACTCTGCACAGATGCACAAGGACATCCCTGGAGGCGTTTCTTTTTTCTTGTTTTTTTTTTTTTTTTTTTTCTTTTTTTTTTTGGTTTTGGCTTTTTTCTCTTTGTTTCTTTGTTTCGTTTTCTTCTCTCTCTTATTCCCTTTTGGTCTTTCTTCATTTACAGTTTCTTGATTTATTCATTTTTTTCTTTTACCCTTTTTCTTTTTTTTTCTTTTTTGTTTTTACCCATTTCTCAATCTCTCATCTCTCCACTCCAATAGCAAGCTCCCTTAGCACTCTTTTTCTGTTTGTGTGTATGTTTTTGGCTCCTGTTCATCTCTCCTCTCTCTCATCTTTCCCATATCCATCTTAGCTCCACACATCACAATCTACCCCCTCCTTCCTGCTTACCTGCACCGTTTGCTGAACATCACACTCCCAAGCAACACATGCATGGCCTACTGGAACCTGCCCTGCACTGATTCCCAGTCCACACAGTCAGCCCAGGTGCATGCCACAAACAAGCCATCCCAGCAATTCCCCTTCAGCTGGACCTGCCCTACTGTACCATACCTGAGTGACTGGCCCTGCCCATTGGAGAAGGAGGTGAAAAGTATCATGCCAACAGATGAGCAAACAACAAAGAACTCACAGCCCACCTACTCAAACATAACCAAATAAAAAAATAAAAAAAAAAAGCAGAATGAAACAAACAAATCTACAATCAATAAACAAGGAAAATAACCACTGAATGCCCCTAAGATAGCAGACAATATCAAAACATTTACAAACACAGGACAGGATGGGGTCCAAAATAAAAACACCAGATGACTTTCCAGTAGAAGAAAAGGCACTAGACCTAACTGATAGGTAATTCAAATCTCTTAATGTTCAGAATTATCCAATTATTGAAGCAAAAAGCAGACAAAAATGAGGAAAAAATACACAAATTCATTGAAAAGACAGAAAAATTCATGGAAAATACAAGCAAAAAAATAGAAGAATTCAAGAAAATAATACAGGAACAAAGTGCGAAAATAAATTCACAACTAGAAATCATACAAAAACAACAATTAGAAATCCAAAAGATAAACTACAAGATTTCAGAAATGGACAGTGTCATAGAAGGGCTGAGGAGCAGGTTTAAAACGATGGAAGAGAGGATCAGCAAATTGAAGACAAACACTTGGATACCACTCTGTTTGAGAAAAATCAGAAAAAAGAAAGCTGAGAATTATGTGGGCTACAATCAAAAGCAAAAATCTGTGAGTTATCAGAGTTCCATAACAGGGGGAGAAAGCAGAAAGTACAGAGGATCATTGAAGAATTGCTGACGGAAAACTTCCCCAATTTCATGGAAGATGAAAAGCTGACCATCCAAGAAGTTCAACGAACCCCATATAGAATAGACCCCAAAAGAAAATCACCAAGGCATATCATAATCACGCTCGCTAAAACGAAAGACAAACAAAGAATCCTGAGAGCAGCTTGAGAAAAACAAAAAAGTCACATACAGAGGAGAAACAATAAGACTAAGCTCAGATTATTTGGCAGAAACCATGCAGGCAAGAAGGCAATGGGATGACATATATAAAACCTTGAAAGAAAAAAAATTGCCAGCCAAGAATAATATATCCTGCGAAACTCTCTTTCAAATATGATGGTGAAATTAGGTCATTTCCAGATAAACAGAAATTAAGGGACTATGTAAAAACCAAACCAAACTTACAAGACTTATTAAAGGGAGTCCTTCGATCTGAGAACAAACAATATCAGACCACAGGCTGAATATAGGACACAAGATTGTACTAGCCAGATACCAACCTAGGAAAAGAACTCTTAAGGACTATGCAAAACCAGAAGAATTACAACAGGGAACCAGAGAAGTTAATCTGTAAATGACAACAGCATCAAAACAATAAAAGAGGAAATAAATGGTGTAGGTATAGAACCTTCTAATGGAGAGGAAGGCAAGGCTATACCAAGTAATAATAGACTGGTTCAAATCTAGGAAGATAAAGGTAAATTTCAAGGTAATCACAAAGAAAGTTAACAAACCTACTCATCAAAGGAAAAAGGAAAAACATAAAGTGTCAGTAAAAACAAAAGCTACAAAAATAAAAGAAATGAAAAAAATATCCACAAACAAAAGGAACTTGGCACAGGAGAGTAAGAGGCACAAAGAAGATGTTAGCACCACACAAAAAAAGCACTACAAAATGAAATCTCACTCCTAGGAATATATCCTAGAGAAATAACAGCCATCACACGAATAGACATATGCACACCCATACTCATTGCAGCACTGTTTACAATAGCAAAAAGATGGAAACAACCTAGATGCCCATCAGCAGACTACGGTACATACACACAATGGACTATTATGCAACAATAAAGAACAATGAAGAATCTGTGAAGCATTTCATAATATGGATGAAACTGGAGGACATTATGCTGAGTAAAATAAGTCAGTTACAAAAAGACAAATATTGTATGAGACCTCTACTGTAAAAACTCATGAAAAAGTTGACACGCAAAAAGAAACAATCTTTGTTGGTTGCAAGGGATGGGCAGGGTGGGGGGGAACTAAACTGACAGTAAATAAGCAGTAACTTTGGTGAAGGATAAGACAGTACACAATACTGGGGAAGCCAGCACAACTTGTACAGGGAAAGGTCATGGAAGCTCCATAGACACTTCAAAACTCCCTGAGGGACTGAATTACTGTGCTCAGGGCCGTGGGGATCATGGTCTCAGAGAACATCTAGCTCAACTGGCAAAGCACAGTTTATAAAGACAATGTTCTACATTCTACCTTGGTGATAGCGTCTGGGGTCTTAAAAGCCTGTGAGCACCCATCTAAGATACTCCACTGGTCTCACCCCTTTGGGAGCAAGGGAGAATGAAGAGAACAAGTTACAAGGAAAAGATTAGTTCAAAGGACCAATGGACCACAGCTACCACAGCCTCCACCAGACTGAATCCAGTACAGCTAGATGGTGCCCAGCTACCACCACTGACTGCTCTGACCGGGATCACAATAGAGGGTTCTGGACAGAGCTGGAAAAGGATGTAGAACAAAATTTTAACTTACACAAAAAAGATCAGATTTACTGGCCTGACAGAGACTGGAGATACCCTGAGAGTATGACCCCCAGACACCCTTTTAGCTCAGTGGTGAAGTCACTCCTGAAGTTCACAGTTCAGCCCGGGACTGGACAGCCTCATAAAACAAAACGGGACTAATGAGGCACAGTAGTCCAGGGACAAGGACTAGAAGGCAGGAGGGGACAGGAAAGCTGGTGATAGGGAACCCAAGGTTGAGAAGGGACAGTGTTGACATGTTGTGGGGTTGTTAACCAATGTTATAGGGCAATATGTGTACTAACTGTTTAATAAGAAACTATTTGTTCTTC
Organism: Dugong dugon; assembly: GCA_030035585.1. Classification (NCBI taxonomy): domain Eukaryota; kingdom Metazoa; phylum Chordata; class Mammalia; order Sirenia; family Dugongidae; genus Dugong; species Dugong dugon. The sequence continues at coordinate 48,349,880 of CM057460.1, forward strand.
AAAACTTCATCTAAGGTACAAAAAGAAAAAAGAAATTATCTATGTGAGACCAAATTGACAACAGCAACTCAGGGTGTTTGATGGGAAGCCTAGGTGGCAGTGAGTTTAAGACAATGGTGATGGAATAATTTGGAAAAGGATAGTGAGAATAGCGGCACAACTGGAAAAATGTAATCGATGTCACTGAATTGTACATGTAGAAACTTTTGAAATGGTGTAACTTTGGCTATGTATATTTTCACCAAAAAAAGGGTCCTCCAAGGTTGAGAAGGGAAAGTGTTGACATGTTGTGGGGTTGTTAACCACTGTCATAAAACAATACGTGTACTGACTGTCTAATGAGAAAGTATTTGTTCTGCAAACCTGCATCTAAAGTACAATTTTAAAAAATTATAAAAAAAGAAGGTTTAAAAAGTAAATTAGCTTAGTTTTAGCCTTGTAGGTAAATTGATACGTGTAAGCTAGGTTTGCAAAAAAAATTTTTTGTTGTAACTACAGGGATTTTTTTATAAAAAATGTATTTCTGCTGAAACACTGCAAAAAAAAAAATTAAAACACAGTTCAGCAGACTCTTTAAGATTTACATTAACTATCAATGCAGTCAAATACTTAAATACCAACGTTCTTTTTTTAAAAATTCTATTGTGTTTTAGGTGAAAGTTTACAGTGCAAATTAATTTTTCATTCAAAAATTATATACATAAATTGTTTTGTGACATACATTGTGATCCCCACAATGTTTCAGCACTCTCCCTCTTTCCCTTTCCACCCTGGGTTCTCCATTTCCATTTGTCCAGTTTTCCTGTCCCTTTCTGCGTTCTCATCTTTGCTTTTGGGCAGGTGTTGCCCATTTGATCTCGTATACCTGACTGAACTAAGAAGTACGTTCCTCACGTGTGTTACTGTTTGTTTTATAAGTCTGTCTAATCTTTGGCTGAAATGTGGATTTCAGGAGTGGCTTCAGTTCTGAATTAGCAGGGTTTCCAGGGGCCATAGTCTTGGGGGTTCCTCCAGTCTCTGTCAGGCCAGTAGGTCTGGTCTTTTTTTGTGAATTTGAATTTTGTTCTGCATTTTTCTCCCACTCTGTCCAGAACCCTCTATTATGTTCCCTGTTATAGAAGTTGGTGGTGGTAGCCAGGCACCATCTAGTTGTTCTGGGCTCAGGGTGGTGGAAGCTATGGTTCAGGTGGTCCATTACTCCTTTGGTCTAATATTTTCCTTGTTTCTTTGGTTTTCTTCTTTCCCCTTTGCTCTCAACATGATGGGACCAAAAGATGTATCTTACTTGTTTGCTCACAAGCTTTTAAGACCCCAGACACTACTCACCAAAGTAGGATGTAGAACATTTTGTTTATGAGCTATGTTATGCCAATTGACCTAGATGTGCCCTGAGACCATCCATGGTCCCCAGCCCTCAGCCCCAGTAACTTCATCCCCCAAGGTGTTTCTATGTGTCTAGGAAGCTTCTACGACTTTCCCTTGGTCAAGTTGTACTGACTTGTCCTATATTATGTGTTGTCTTTCCCTTCACCAAAGTTAAAACTTGTCTACTAACTGGTTAATGATTTCTCCTCCTCATCCCTCCCCTCCCTCATTAAATACCAACATTCTTAAATGTCAATTATTACTAAATTGAAAATTGCAAAATAACTTTGAACCAAAGCTTTTTGTGAACAACGTGATCTAAAAGCATTATGTTTCTTAAAATTAAATGTCTTCTGTGGCTTTAATTAAGGAGTTAAAGTTAAATTTTCTTGCAATGCACGTCTACTGGCAATAAATTCCCTCAATTTTTGTCTGAGAAAATCTTTGTTTCTTCTTCATGTTTAAAGGATAATTTCCCTGGATATAGAATTCTAGGCTGGTTTTTTGCTCTTCGTTGTTTTGTTTTGCTTCTTTTTTTTCAGCACTCTAATTATTTCATTCCACTCTTTTTTTTGTTTGCACGACTTCTGAAAAGAATTCCGATTTAATTTTTATTCTTTTTCCTCTATAAGTTAGTGTTTTTTCTCTCTGATTTTTTTTCAGGATTTTCTCCTTGTCTTTGACTTTCTGCAGTTTGAATATGACATGCCTAGGTGCAGATTTTTGGGTATTTAATCTTGCTTGGAGTTCTCTAAGTTGCCTGGCCCCCAGGTGTCTATCAGTTTGTTGTACTGTGGGGCTTGTGTGTTGCTGTGATGCTGGAAGCTATGCCACTGCTATTCAAATCAATTACACCTGTGGAAAGAGTCAATGGAAAAGCTCAATATCATCAGTCAGAACAAGGCCAGGGGCCAACTGTGAAATAGACCATCAATTGCTCAGTATACAAGTTCGAGTTAAAACTGAAGAAAGTTAAAACAAGTCCACAAGAGCCAAAGTATGACCTTAAGTATATACCAACCAAATTTAGAGACCATCTCAAGAATAGATTTGATGCATTGAACACTAATGACCAAAGACCAGACAAGTTGTGGGATGACATCAAGGACATCATACATTAAAAAAGCAAGGGACCATTAAAAAGACAGGAAAGAAAGAAAAGACCAAAATGGATGTCAGAAGAGACTCTGAAAGTTGCTCTTAAATATCAAGTAGCTAAAGCAAATGCAAGAAATGATGAAATAAAAGAGCTGAACAGAAGATTTCAAAGGGTGACTTGATAAGACAAAGTTAAGTATTATAATGACATGTGCAAAGACCTGGAGTTAGAAAACTAAAAGGCAAGAACACACTCAGCATTTCTCAAGCTGAAAGAACAGAAGAAAAAATTCAAACCTCAACTTGCAATTTTGAAGGTTTCTACAGGGAAAGTTTTGAAAAACACAGGAAGCATCAAAAGAAGGTGGAAGGAATACACACAGTCATTATACCAAAAAGCATTAGTCAATGTCCAATCATTTCAGGAGGTAGCATATTATCAAGAACCAATGATACTGAAGGAAGAAGTCAAAGCTGCGCTGAAGACATTGGTGAAAAACGAGGCTCCAGGAATTGACGGAATACTGATTGAGATGTTTCTACAAACAGATGCAGTGCTGGAAGTGCTCACATGTCTAAAGAAATTTGGAAGACAGCTACCTGGCTAACTGACTGGAAGAGATCCATATTTACATCTATTCCCAAGAAAGGATCCAAACAAATGAAGAAATTATCGAACAATATCATTAATATCACACCCAAGTAAAATTTTTCTGAAGATCATTCCAAGTTTTTGCAGCAGGACATTGACAGGTAACTGGCAGAAATTCAAGCCAGATTCAGAAGAGGACGTTGCATGAGGGATATTATTGCTAATGTCAGATGGATCTTGGCTGAAAGTAGAGAATAACAGAAGGATATTTGCATGTGTTTTATTGACTATGCAAAGGTATCTGACTGTCTGGATCATAACAAATTACGGATAACATTGCAAATAGGGATGCCAAGAGGCAGTAGTTTGAACAGAGCAAGGGGATACTTATCGGTTTAAAGTCAGGAAAGGTGTGTGTCAGGTTTGTATCCTTTCACCATACCTATTCATTCTGTATGCTGAAAAAATAATCACAGAAGCTGGAGTATATGAAGAAGAATGTGGCATGGACTGCCAAAGAATGAGCAAATCTGTCTTGGAAGGAGTACAACCAGAGTGCTCCTTAGAAGCAAGGATGGCAAGACTACGTCTCACATACTTTGAACATGTTATCAGGAGGGATCAGTCCCTGGAGGACATCATGCTTGGTAAAGTAGAGGGTCAGCAAAAAAGAGGAATACCCTCAATGAGATGGATTGATACAGTGGCTGCCAACAATGGGCTCAAGCATAACAACAATTGTGAGGATAGCACAGGGCTGGAGTGTTTCATTCTGTTGTACATAGGGTAGCTATGAGTCGGAGTTGCCTCGACAGCACCTAACAACCACCACAACAACAACAAGTTTCCTGGATCTGTGGTTTGGTGTAAGTCATTAATTTTGAAAATTGTCAGCCATCAGTACTTCAAATATTTTTTCTATCTTTTCTTTCCCTCTAGTATTCCCATTATGTATATCTCATACCTTTTGTAGTTGTCTTACAGTTCTTGGATATTCTGTTCAGTTTTTTTCTTTTTTTCTCTTTGCTTTTCAGTTTGGGAAATTTCTACTGACCTATCTTCGAGCTCACTGATTCTTTCCTTGGCCATGTTCAGTCCACTGATGATCCCATCAAAGTCATTCTTCATTTCTGTTACAGTGTTTTGTTTTGTTTTTTTATCTCTAGCATATTCTTTTGCTTCTTCCTTAGTTTCCATCTCTTTGCTTACGTTAATGATATGTTCTTGTATGTTGTCTACTTTTTTCCATTAGAATCCTAAAACCATAAAAAACAAAAAATGCTGTTGAGTTGATGCTGACTCATAGGGACCCTATAGGACAGAGTAGAACTGCTCCATAAGATTTCTAAGGAGCAGCTGGTGGATTCAAATTGCCAACCTTTTGGTTAACAACCAAGCTCTTAACCACTACACCGCCAGAGCTCCTTAGCATCCTTAGTATACTAATAAAGTTCTTGTTGTTGTTGTATGCAGTTGAGTCCATCTGACTCATAATGACTGCATGTGACAGAGTAGAACTATCTCATAGGGTTTTCTAGGCTGTAATCTTTATGAGAACAGATCACCAAGTCTTCTTCCACAGAGCAGTTGGTGGGTTGGTTTGAACTGCCAACTCTTCAGTTAGCAGCCCAGTGCTTAACCATTGCACTACCAGGGCTCCTTCTAATATATGTATATTAATAATAGTTATTTTAAACTCCTGATCTGATAATTCCAAAATCTCTGTCATATCTGAGTCTGGTTCTGGTGCTTGTTCTGTCTCTTCAAACTGTATTTTTTGCCTTTTAGCACGCCTTGTAATTTTTTGCTGAAAGCCAGACAGAATGTATCAGGCAAAAGGAACTGAGATAAATAGGCCTTTAGTGTGAGGTTTTATGTTTATCTGGCTAGGAGTTAGGCTGTAGCTGTAGGTGTCAGAGGCTAAAATTTCCTCTAGTGTCATTTTTATCTCCCCTGGTTTTTTCTTTTCTTTTGTTTTATTTTCCTAGACACTTCTTCTTAAATAAAGTCTGAACATTGCAGTTCTTTCTGTTTCATTCCCCTGTTATTATACAGGAGTCTTATTGAAGTGGTAGTAAGGTGTGGGGAGAGGTGTAGCATTCTATAATTTTGTGATTAGGTCTCAGTCTTTTAGTGAGACTGAGCCCCTGGGCTATGATCTTTACAAGTGGTTCTTGGCCTCCTCCCTCCCCTTAGGTGAGACAGGAAAGCTGGAGGATGTTGGATTTAGGGTCTGGTAAACTAAGTAGGTTAGGCTCTGGTACTATAGGTTTTTTTGAGGCAGACCTTGTTAAGGAGAATATAGAAATCTGGGCCAGAAGCAGGAGGGGATGTTTCTGTTATCTTTACAGTGAGAACTTGTTGGAGCTTTTGGAAGTAAAACTCATGAAAGTATGGTGGTCGCCCTAAGACAGGACTCCTCCAGACCTGCTCTACACTGATCTTCCAATGATCACTCAATTATAATTTTAGTGTTACTACTGATACTGGCTCTTATAGAGGGCTTTTTCTTCTGGGCTTCTGCTCCAGATAAACTGTGAGTTTCTGTATCTGCCTGTTTATCTTTCCAGTTTTAGGGTAATGGTTTTCCCTGTGACCTCAATCCTGAAGAATCAAAGAAGAGTTATTTGTGTTTTTTTTCCTTCCAGTTTATTCAGCCTTCTTCTTGTTGTTAGGATAGGAGCGACGACTTCCAAGCTCTTTACATGACCTATTGTATGTGGGCTCCACTGTACTCTGGCTCTAGGCCCCAAAGACGTTGGAACTGTGTAAATTGGTACTAAAAATGCAATAGACTTTCTTCTCTCCACTCCTTTCCCATTAGTTTGGTTCCTAGAAACTGGAGAATTTTTTAAAGGTTTTTGCCTTAGACCAATGCTTTTAAGCTGTTGGTTTAAAAACAATAAACGTACAAGATGACAGGGATACCTATAGAGGCTGTGGAAGAATCCAAAGAATAAAATTGGCATAGAAATGATCCAGGTTTCTGTCCAACCTGTACATCTATTTAATTGTATTACTTGGTCCTGTTGCTTCACTTCTCTGAGCCAGCTTCCTTAATGATAAAGAGAGGATAATCATACCTTCTTCACAGGACTGCCATGAAGAAAAATTGACACAGTTTATGTGAATGTGCCTGGAATATTGTGCAGTGTTAGAAAAACATGATAAACAAATTCTGTGAAGCCAATTTAATTTTGATAGACATTCTGATTTATTACTTATCTACACTAACTGAAACCTATTTTATTTAGTTCTCAAATTCTTTCATTAGGGACATCATGATTTCATGTGGTAAGATGTCTGTATCTTACAGCTGGTTCAGAAAGTGCTACAGAGAGCCAGTGACTTTGAGAAGTGTGTTACCATGCAAGCCCTCTCTCTCCTCAGTATATTCCTTGCCCTACCTAAGGATTGCTTCCAGCCCAGGAACTCTCCAGCAGTTTTTCCTCTCACTTGACCTTTCCTGGCTTCACTGGGTGGACATTAAGTAGGCAGACCTGTTTCCTTCCACACTCAATGTGTCCAGTGCTCTTTCACTTGGGTTTTCATAATGCCACCAGAGAAGTCTGACTAGCAGGTCAGATTAATAGCTTATTTACCGTATTTTTATGCAGATAACGCATGCCTTCTGTGTTTGTTTGCTGGCCGCGCCCTTCCCCGCGAGTCATCCTCACAAGTTCCACCATGTCAATGTTCTTTCACACGTTGCTTTAAAAAAATTAGCATAGTATGCTTACGAAAATGCTTCATGGGAGAGGCCGCAGCCAGCAAACAAATGCAGAAGGCACACATTATTTGTGTAAAAATACGGTAGTAATTAGAAATATTCTGTATGCTTAATTTCTTTAAAAGAAAAATGCAGTGAGAAACTATTGTATACCTGGTCAGATCATTTTCTCATTAAATCTTTTTTTGCTTTTACATTTTCACCACTTTTAAAAATAAAGAGGCTGGAAGCAAAGAACAAAATAAATTGTGAGGACAAGAAGTAGGAAAGGATTTAGATGGGAAAGGAAAGAAAGCATGGAAATGTCTTTATCACAGTGAGGTTGCTGAATTCACTTCATTGGACTGTAGGCTGAGTGACAGGCCAGAGGTTGAGTTGGACCTGGTGCTCCTACCACATCTGTCAGACTCCTGGGCTTTTGCCATCTTCATGATGCCTAGTTAGAAATTCACGGTCCTCCTCTATCCTGTTGCATCATAGGATTAAATTTGATACTAGGAACAGCAATTAGTGAAGGATTTTAATAAACCAGAGCATGTACAGGGTCCCTCATAGTGACCTCGAGCAAATTCCAGGGCAGTGAGTTTGGTTTAGTTTTGGAGCATATATTAAGGTGGTGCCCAGGATGGTATCAGGTCTGGTAAGCATGTCGCATGAGAAGTAATGGAAAGATCTAAGTATGTCTGACCTGGAGAAGAGTTAATTTCCAGAGATATGTGAAGGTGTGGCTCATGAAAAAAAAATTTTTTTTTTTTAATTCTAGAGCTAGAACTAGATAGAAATAATGGAATAGCAGATTCCACCTAAAGTATTTTTAACAAATGGTGCAGTCACAAAATGGAATGAGCTTCTGGTGAGGGAGGTAGTGAGTTTCTCACCAATTTAATTATTCAGACAAAAGCTAGATGACTGTCTATCAGATGTATTTTATAAATAGGTTCTTGCATCTGGTGAGAGAATAGAAACATAAGCTCAAAGTTTGTTTTTAATCTCTAAGCTTAAACGATTTAAAAGGGAACATTCATTCAAGAGATCCTTTTGAGATCTGTCTTATTTTGTTCCTTCCACCAGGTATATATCTGATGTGGCATTTCCCGGGCCCCAAGTTTTATTGTGGCTGATTCTGAATCTACATAGCAAATAGAGTTAAGGTAGCCAGTTTTATGTAATCCTGCTAAAGGTTTTCTGAGCTCTAGATTCAAATATCAGTTTTTGAAAATTTTTGAAATAAATCATTGTTTGAAGATTTAATTCTGGCTCTGGGACTTCCTCATAAGTCTCGGCTAAGAATTTCCAGATCATGAATCAACTTTTTCCCCATTGCTTTTCAATGTAGGGAGGAAAAAAAGGAAATTCTTCACTAATTAGTTTTTTTCCTTTATGATTCCCTTAAACCCAAACCAAACCCATGGCCGTTGAGTCAATACCAACTTATAGTGACCCTATAGGACAGAGCAGAACTACCCCACAGGATTTCCAAGGAGCAGAGAGGGTGGATTCAAACTACCAATCTTCTGGTTAGTAACTGAACTATTAACCACTGCACTACCAGGGCTCCATGATTCCCTTACCATCATCTTAACCAAGGCAGTTGTGGGTTGAGGTGGGAGACTAGGGTGGAGAGATTAGCTTGCTCAAGGAGCTCTTATGTCTTCACAACCATCACATGCTCAATTCCATCACATGCTGAGTTCTAGGAAAGAAAAGAACTTCCATATTCTTATACCTGCTTCCTAACGTTTCTGACCTTTACTCTGCCTGCTGTTGTTAGCTGCTATCAAGTCAGCCCAAGTTGGCCCTGAACTCATAGCAACCCCATGTACAGTGGGATAGGACTGTTGTGACTCATAGGGTTTTAATTGGCTGATTTTAGGAAGCAGATTGCCAGACCTTTCTTCCCAGTCTTTTTTAGTCTGGAAGCGCCACTAAAACCTATTTAGCATCATAGCAACATGCAAGCCTCCATTGACAGATGGGTTGTGGCTGTGCTTGAGGTGCATTACCCTGCTATAGTTTTCTTTCATCAGCACTTTATTTATTTATTTATTAAGTTTATCCACCATGCATTTGTCAGTTTGTTGTACTGTGGTAGCTTGTGTGTTGCTGTGATACTGAAAGCTTTCCCACCAGTATTCCAATACAAGCAGGGTCACTCATGGTAGACAGGTTTCAAGGGAGCTTCCAGACTAAGACAGACTAGGAGGGAAGACCTGGCAGTCTACTTCTGCAAAAATTAGCCAGTGAAAACCTTATGAATGAATAGCAGCAGAACATTGTCAGATATGGTGCCAGAAGATGAGCCCCTCGGGTTGGAAGCCACTCAAAATACAACTGGGGAAGAGCTGCCTACTCAAAGTAGAGTCGACCTTAAGGATGTGGATGGAGTCAAGCTTTCGGGACCTTCATTTGCTGATGTGGTATGACTCAAAATGAGAAGAAACAGCTGCAAACATCAACTAATAGTTGGACGTGGAGTGTACAAAGTATGAATCTAGGAAAACTGGAAGTTGTCAAAAATGAAATGGAGTGCATAAAGATAGATATCATAAGACTGGTATTGGCCATTTTGAATTAGACAAGCATATGATCTACTATGCCAGGAAAAATTGAAAGAGGAATGGCATTGCATTCATTGTCAAAAAGAACATTTCAAGATCTATCCTAGAGTACAGTGCTGTTGGTGATAGGATACTATCCACATGCCTACATGGAAGACCAGTCAATATGACTATTATTCAAATTTATGCACCAACCACTAATACCAAAGATGAGGAAATTGAAGATTTTTACCAACTTCTGCAGTCTGAAATTTATCCAACATGCAGTCAAATGAATTGATAATTACTGGTGATTGGAATAAGAAAGGTAGAAAGAAAGAAGAAGGATCAATAGTTGGAAAATACAGCTCTGATGATAGAAACGATGTTGAAGATCACATGATGGAATGTTGCAAGACCAATGACTTAGTCATTGCAAACAGCTTTTTTCAACAACATAAAAGGCAACTATACATGTGGACCTCACTGGATGGGAAACACAGGAATTAATTCAATCACATATGTGGAAAGAGATGATGGAACATCTCAGTATCATCTGTCAGAACTAGACCAGGGGCCCACTTCGGAGTAGACTATTAATTGCTCATTTGCAAGTTCAAGTTGAAGCTGAAGAAAATTAAAACAAGTCCACAAGAGCCAAAATATGACCTTGAGTATATCCAAGCTGAATTTGGAGACCCTCTTAAGAGCAGATTTGATGAATTGAACACTAATTACCAAATACCACACAAGTTGCAGGAAGACGTCAAGGACATCATACATGAGGAAAGCAAAAGGTTATTAAAAAGAGAGGAAAGAAAAGACCAAAATGGATGTCAGAAGAGACACTTGCTCTTGAATGTACAGTAAGCTAAAGCAAATGGAAGAAATTATGAAGTAAAAGAGTTAAACTGAAGATTTCAAAGGTCAAGTCAAGAAGATAAAGTATTATAATAAAATGTGCAAAAACCTGGAGTTAGAAAACCGAAAGAAAAGAACACGCTCACCATTTCTCAAGCTGAAAGAACTGAAGAAAAAATTCAACCCCCGAGTTACAATTTTGAAGGATTCTATGCACCAAATTTTGAATGATGAGGCAAGCATCAAAAGCAGATGGAAGGAGTACACAAGTCACTGTACCAAAAAGAATTGGTTAACATTCAACCATTTCAGGAGGTAGCATATGATCAAGAATTGACAGTACTGAAGGAAGAAGTCCAAGCTGCACTGAAGACATTGGTGAAAAACAAGGCTCCAGGAATTGACAGAATATCAGCCGAGATGTTTCAACAAAGGGATATAGCCATTGAGGTGCTCATTCATCTACATCAACAAAGTTGGAAGATAGCTACCTGGCCAACCTATTGGAAGAAATCCATATTTGTGCTCATTCCAAAGAAAGATGATCCAAAAGATTGTGGAAATTGTTCAAACAATATAATTAATATCACACACAAGTAAAATTTTGCTGAAGAACATTCAAAAGCTATTGCAGCAGTACATCAACAGGGAACCTGCAGAAATTCAAGCCAGATTCATAAGAGGACATGGAACCAGGGATATCATTGCTGATGTCAGATGGATCCTGGCTGAAAGCAGAGAATACCAGAAAGATATTTACCTGTGTTTTATTGGCTATGCAAAGGCATTCAACTGTGTGGATCATAAAAAAATTATGGATAACATTGTGAAGGATGGGGATGCAGAACACTTAATTGTGCTCATGAGGCAACTGTGCATAAACCAAGAGGCAGTCATTTGAACAGAGCAAAGGGATACTGCATGGTTTAAAATCAAGAAAGGTTTGGGTCAGGGTTGTGTCCTTTTACCATACTTATTCAATCTGTATGCTGAGCAAGTAATCTGAGAAGCTGGAATATATGAAGAAGAATGTGGCATCAGGACAGGAGGAAGTCTCATTAACAACCTGCAATATGCAGATGACACAACCTTGCTTGCTGAAAATGAAGAGGACTTGAAGTACTTACTGATGAAGATGAAAGACTACAGCCTTCAGTATGGATTGCACCTCAACATAAAGAAAACAAAAATCCTCACAACTGGACCAATAAGCAACATCGTAACAAATGGAGAAAAGATTGACATTGTCAAGGGTTTCATTTTATTTGGATCCACAATCAACAGGAAGCAGCAGTCAGGAAATCAAAGAATGTATTGCATTGGGCAAACTTGTTGCAAAAGGCCCCTTGAAAGTGCAAAAAAGCAAAGATGTCACTTTGAGGACTAAGGTGCACCTGACCCAAGCCATGATATTTTTAATTGCCTCATATGCATGTGAAAGCTGGACAATGAATAAGGGAGATGAAGAACTGATGCCTTTGAATTATGGTGTTGGTAAAGAATATTGAATATATAGTGGACTGCTGGAAGAACGAGCAAGCCTGTTTTGGAAGGAATACAGTCAGAATGCTCCTTGGAAGAGGGGATGGCGAGACTTCATCTCACATACTTTGGACATGTTATCAGGAGGGATCAGTCCCTGGAGAGGGACATAATGCTTGGTAAAGTAGAGGGTCAGTGTAAAAGAGGAATACCCTCAATGAGATGGATTGACACAGTGGCTAAAACAATAGACTCAAACATAACAACGATTGTGAGGATGGTGCAGGACTGGGCAGTGCTTCCTTCTGTTGTACATAAGGTCACTACGAGTTGGAAGCAACTCAACGGCCCCTAGCAACAACAACTATGTTTATTGTTCATTGTCAGTTACTCCCAGCTAGAATGCAAGCTCTGTGAAGGCAGGGTCTTTGTGGGTGTGTACATGTGAGCTTTGTTCCCTGATGCATCCCAAGTTTCTAGAACAAAGTCTGTCATATTTAGGCTCTCCAACATTTGTTGTATGAGTGAATTGCTGGATGTATGAATTCCCATGGTGGATGAGGATTCAGTGATAGCTTTAAAAAAACCCTTAATGCCAGTGTTTGCGCTTTATTTTCAGGATCTTATTAATTTTCCCATTAAGTAACTATGTAATAATTTGTTTTCCAGTTGAAATGACCTCAGATAGAAACTCTTTCATTTTATAGATCTAGAGATTGAGTCACTGTGAGATTAATAGCTGGTTAACCCAAAGTCACAGTGACCCACACAGAACCCCAAGACCCAGGATGTCAATCCTATGTTCTTCTACAAAATGAAGTAGCTACAAGATGCCCCTTCAAGATGTTTTTTCTCTTTGATTTATTTTGTGGAAAATCGTTTGCATTTTATAGCATAATAGAGTGAACAAAACAATGCCCTAATTCCAGACGACTGTCAGCTTAAGGATTTTATATTGTGGAGTTGTATGTTTTGAGGAGATACAACCTGACCTAGTTATCTACACTTGAATATGCATAATCATGAATCATATTACAACTGTTTCTACTGTCTTTAAAATGCAGATTATATTTTAACCAATTGAAGAGTGTTACAGGGTGGGGGAAAGGTAGGCTCTAATAGGTTAAAACAGGTTAGTCAAGATAAGAATCATCAACAAAGTAATATTTAAGGCAGGATTTAACAGAAGTAAGGCAGTAATGGATATCTGGGGAAAATGGATCTATGGAGGAAAAGCATTTAAAGCAGATGGAAGAGCCAGTGTGAAGTATTTAAGTTAGGAACAAGCCTGGCTTATTTAAGAAACGTCAAGGAGGCTAGCACGTGTAGAGCAGAATGAGAGAGGCTGAGTGATGGAGACACAAGGTATAAAGTAGAGGTACACAGCTCATATAGGACCTCGTGGGCCATTTTGAATTTTAAACTGATGTAAATGGGGAGCCAGTAGAGAGTTTTGAGCAGAAGAATGCCATGATACGACTTAGCTTTCCAAAGAATCACTCCGATAGCTGAGTTTACAGTAGACTTTGGATTGGAGGTGTTGACACAGGGAGACCAGTTGGGAGACCACTGCAGTCATCCAGGTGAGAGATTATGGTGGCTCAGACCACATACTAGCAGTGGAAGCGTCAAAGAGTGAACAGATTCTGGACATGGAGTGTGAGAGAGAAGAGTCAAGGATGACTTTGAAGTTTCTGGTCTGAGTAACTGACAGGAAGGAATTGCCATCTACTGAAATGGAGATGTCACCAACTGTGACTGGAGCATGTTGGGGAGTGTCTTAGTTATCTAGTGCTGCTATAATAGAAATACCACAAGTGGGTGGCTTTAACAAACAGCTATCTATTTTCTCATAGTTTAGAATACTGCAAGTTTGAATTAAGAACGCCGGCACTAAAGAAGTCTTTTCTCTGTGTCAGTTCTGATGGAAGGTCCCCGTCTCTTCTGAACTTCTGCTCCTGGGCAGTCTTCATGTGGCTTGCCATCTCTCTTTCACCGTCTCTGCCTGCTCCATTTCTATCTTATTCAATCCTTTTTATATCTCAAAAGAAATTGACTCAAGATACATCCTACTCTAATCCTGACTCATTATTATAACAAAGACAGCCCATTCCCAAAAACGATTATAACCACAGGCATAGAGGTTAGGATTTACAACACACATTTTTGGGGGACACAATTCAATCCATAAGAGGGAGGGAGAAGAAGTGTGCCTATCTAGACATATTGTTGTTATTAGGTACCGTTCAGACAGTTCCAACTCATAGTGACCCTATGTACAACAGAACAAAACACTGCCATATCCTCACAATCATTGCTATGTTTGAACCCGTTGTTGCAGCCACTGAGGCAATCCATCTCTTTGAGGGTTTTCCTATTTTTCACTGACCCTCTCCTTTACCAAGCATGATGTCTTTTTTCCAGGGACTGGTCCCTCCTAATAACATGTCCAAAATATGTGAGATGAAGTCTCACCATCCTCACTTTCAAGGAGCACTCTGGCTGTATTTCTTCAAAAACAGATTTCTTCAACAACACCATAATTCAAAGGCATCAAATCTTCTCTGTTCTTCCTTATTCATTGTCCATCTTTCACATGTATATGAAGTGATTGAAAATATGCCTTGACTCAGGTGCACCTTAGTCCTCAAAGTGAGATCTTTGTTTTTCAACATTTTCAAGAGGTCTTTTCCAGCAGATTTACCCAATGCAATGTGTCTTTGATTTCTTGACTGCTACTTCCATTGGTGTTGATTGTGGATCCAAGTAAAATGAAATCCTTGACAACTTCAATCTTATCTCCATTTATCATGATGTTGCTTATTGGTCCAGTTGTGAGGATTTTTGTTTTCTTCATGTTGAGGTGTAACCCATACTAAAGGCTGTAGTCTTCTATCTTCATCAGGAAGTGCTTAAAGTCCTCTTCACTTTCAGCAAGCAAGGTTGTGTCATCTGCATAACACAGGTTGTTAGTGAGTCTTCCTCCAATCCTGATGCCCCATTCTTCTTCATATAGTCCAGCTTCTCGGATTATTTGCTTAGCATACAGAATGAATAAGTATAGTGAAAAGATACAATCCTGACACACACCTTTCCTGACTTTAAACCAAGAAATATCCCATTGTTCTGTGTGAATGACTGCCTCTTGATCTATGTACAGATTCCTCACGAGCACAATTAAGCGTTCTGGGATTCCCATTGTTCACAATGTTATCTGTAATTTGCTATGATCCACACAGTTGAATGCCTTTGAATAGTCAATCAAACATAGGTAAACATCTTTCTGGTATTCTCTGCTTTCAGCCAAGATCCATCTGACATCAGCAATGATATCCCTGGTTTCACGTCCTCTTATGAATCTGGTTTGAATTTCTGGCAGTTCCCTGTCGAAGTACTGCTGCAGCTGCTTTTGAATGATCTTCAGCAAAATTATACTTGTGTGTGATATTAGTGATATTGTTTGATAATTTATTGGGCTTGAGGTATCTATTAAACATTCAAGAAGAGCTACCATTTACTGTTCACTAGCCTAAGCACCACAGGTACAAATATTAATAGTACATGGTTTCTTCCCTCAGGGATCTTACACTCAATGGGTAAATCTGACATATCGACAAAAACTGCAATATTTAATAAACATAGATAAAAAGACCCATGAGGACACAGATGTAGGGGTAATTAATTAATTAATTCTACCTTTGGGAAGCATCAGGAACAGCTTTATAAAGGAAGTATGTTAATTGAGCTGGACCTTGAAAAGTTAAGCAGGATGTCCCAAGGTGGACAAAGTAGGACATTCCAGGCAGAGGGAAGACATGAGTAAATGCAACTTCACACTTCATATGATAAAAGTGCTCTGGCGTGTCTTCACTTGTTTACAAAAAAATAAAATAAAATAACTCAATACCTGGTGCTTTTCCTCCATAATTTGGAAAATATAAAGACCTATACGTACTTACATAGGAGATTGAGGGATCTTTATTCATGGGGCTTAAAAATAAAGGCTGTCCTTCATGTAAAGTGCATTATCCTGGGGTGCAAGTTTATATCTGGTTCTGTAATATTTTACATTAACCAGTGTGTTTTTATTTTCCCCCATATTTCCTGTGCATGATGACCTGACCTTCCTACCTCTTTCATGTCTCATGGAGGCTACAGCTGATCCCATAGACTAAAGAAGTCAATTCTCCTTTTTTAAATCATAGCCCTGAAATCATCTCAGGGCATAAAAAACAGAAGTGAGAAAATATTTCATGAGCCCATGTGGCACCTCCTAGACAAGATCACAATTCTCAGGGCTGGGGAGGAGGAGGGGCAAAGGATAAGAAAGCACAGAGGGGATATAAAGGGAGAGGTTGGTGGTGCCAGAGTCTGAAGAGCCAACTTGGAAGGTCATCTCAGACAGGAATGGAGTCAGCATTTGAGGGCTGCCTGACCCCCACTACTGCCAGTACTGACTTTCAGCCGGCTTGGCGTGTATTAGCCTCCAGCAGGAGTTTTGACTATGCCCCTAATCATTTACCTTCCTAAGTTTCCCTATGTAGGCAACTCCCCCGTTTAAAAATCTCATATACTAATCAGCCCTCTACTTCTTCAGCAGAGCCTGGAACCCTCAAAATCAAATGGATTTATGGAAGGGTCTTAGGAAAAGAAAGGCTTCATTATACTCTGGTGGGATAGAACAGGACCAGTTGGAGATCAATACCCTGCTCCTCCTTCTTTAGAAAGGGAAACATGCCCCTTCCAGAATTCTTCTCCCTTCTTTCATTCTGGGTGCCCTTGCCCGGAACAGTTGGGGTGCTTTGACACAGCTGAGCCTCTGAAAGGACTCTAAGGAACAGAGAGTTTTTCCACTTGATTCCTTTGAAAACAAGGGTGTCTTATGTGACATCTGTTGCCTGAAAGTCTTTGGTACTGTGTTCCTTCCCAAGTCTTGGCCCACATGTACTACTCTCCTTATCCTGTGGATCTTTTATTCTTGCGCTAAGAAGCTTGGTTTCTTTAAGGTGCTGTTTAAACATTTCTCTCTGGGTATAAATGTGGCTTTTTGTCTGGGAGCAATGTAAAAAAAAAAAAAAACGTCATTAGTAAGCCTTAGCTGTTACGGACTTACTGATAAATGACATTACAGCTGGCTGTCAGTAAAAAGAAGTAAATAGTGGAAAGATAGCGTGACTGGCTGCTCCTTCAGATCTCAGACAACCTGGAGACAGACTTTTGTACACTTAGCTTAGAAAAGCAGATGGTGACTTGGGGTTTGGGTTTGCTGCTTTATAAAAAAGACATACTTATGCACAGTGATACTAACTTTCTAAAGTACACTGACAGTTTCTTGTCTCGTTTCATTCTCCCATCAGTGAAATGAAGCAGGCAGGGTCCCTGTTAGATGAGCTAAGCCCAGTGCAGGGCAGTTAAAAGACTTTCCCCAGGTCACACATAAGGGCAGTCCCCAGGCTGGGCCCTGGGTCTGGACTCCTTGCAGCTCTGTGCTCTGGCTTCTGCTTGTAGCTCTCTGCTAACATGCCGTATGTCGTTGGTATTTTACTTAACTAATCTTCGTCTCTGTTTTCTAATCTCTAAAATAAGGTCCTTCCTACTGTTAACTATCTTTTCTCTGTGCACCAGTGAGCAGGAGTTTAGAAACTGGTTGCAGGTGGAGAGGGACGTTGTTTGGTTGGCTAATGAGGCTTCCAAGCTATCTTGCTGTTTTTTTCTTCCTCTTTAGGTAGACGGCTAACTTTTCAATAAGAGTTCCTTTGAATTTGTTGACTGCGCTTAAGCTTAAGCTCTTCTAGGTCCTGCCTTCCTTTTGGGGAACAGGGGTGGGCGGAGAGGAAGGAAGTGTCCTGCAACTACAATACTTTCCTCTAGGAGGAGCCGCGCAGCCCAGATGAGAGTGACACGCACCAACTCCAACTCCTTGCTGGGGAAGGCTTCATCCCAGCTCCTCGGAATGCGTGGCCCGGGCGGCGCTTGGCGCCACCGCAGCGGGTCTCGCCCCGGCCCTCCCGAGCTCCCGTTTCCCTTTGCCTCAGCAGCCCGGGCCCGGGGGGCGGCGGGCCGGGCCCGGCGTGACCTCTGGTGAACGCCGGCCGCCGTTTCCCACCCCTACCCTCCCATTCTCCTTCCCGTTTCACCCCGCCCCCTCCCCCTCCCCGAGCCTGACAGCCCGCGAGCTGCCAAGCGGGGCGCAGCCATGGGAAGAGGAGGCAGTCTGGGGAGCGGCGGCAGCGGCGGCTGCTGAACCCGGGCAGCGGCGGGGACCCCCAGCTGGGGCCGCGCGGGCCAAAGGCCCCCGCACGATCAGCCCCAGAGCGGACGCGAACCCGCGGTCTCTCCAGAGGCGAGGCTCAGAGGTACTGGACGGGGCTCCGGTAGCCGGGCTCTTGTTATCCCCCTGTTGTGCCGGGGGGACTGGGAGTGGATCCTGGACGCCAGTTGTTTATGGAACTGGGGGTCTGTCATATATTTACACAGACTTTTTTTTTCCGGGTGACTTGGTGGTTGGCGGCACTCCCCCTCCTACTCGCGGAGATTTGTTTCTGCTGGTGAGTTGTTGTAACCCGATCCAAGCTGGGGACGCTTGTGTGTCTGTGTGTATGTTTGTGTGTAAGTTGGTGGGGGACAGCAGGAGGTGGGGGCGACAGGCGAACCGTCCGTCGCACACTGATGGCTGCGTCGGCTGATGTTGGCGGTGCGTGGAGGGGCTTCATCCGAAGACAGTTTGTGAAAGTCATAAAAGTTTTGCGAATGTGTTTCTGTTTGACATCATCCGCCGGGCTAGGGCAGGAACTGCTAGGGCTGCCGCTGCCGAGTGGGGAGAGGTCCCGGCGGCACGGCGGGAGGGCGAGGGGAGTTCGGGCTGCCCTGGGAACCCGCGCGCTCCTCCCCAGGGCGCGCGGCCCTGGGCGCGTTTGTTCCGGTGCAGCCGCGCCTTGGCACCCGAGCAGCTGGGGTCAGTAGTGGCACCGCCGCCGGTGCCCATTAGCCGGGGTAGGTGGAAATTGAGGCGAGCCGAGCTCCCCTAGCCCCAGGCACACTCGTGGTTATGAACAGAACTGCTCAAGGCGTGAGGGCTATGTGTGAGTGAAGTAGCCGCGCGTCTGGGGAGAGGGCGTTGGCGGCGCGCAGAGGGTGCGGGGATAGGATCACCGACTTGCGGGTGCCTTGGGAGTTCTCTTTTGGTGCGAAAGATTAATATATATATCCCAGCGGGGGTGCCTGCTGCAGCCTGGCTGCGGGAGTTTGTGGCCTGGTGCGGGGTGTGTGTGCTGAATGGGTGTACGTGCGTGCTGTTGTGTGCTCTTGTGTGTGTGCCCGGGGAGGCGTGTCGGCGCCTGAGCCAGTAGGGTGTGCGGGGGGGAGGAGTAGGCCACAGAGGTGCCGCCCGCCTGTTTGTGCCGCCAGGAGACCTTGGAAGGGACAGGGAGAGGTAACGGGAGGCCAGAGGGTAGGAAGTGGCAGAAGTTCCTGCATAGGCTTAGTACCACGGACTTGAAAATATTAAACCCATTGCCTATGAAGAGCTGGAGGCTGGATGTGGCTGTTTCTGGGGCTCTCAGGAGGCTTGCACAGGAGGATATTTGAAAGTTCCAGATATGTGTGTGTGTGTGGGCACAGAACCCCAGAAATCCAGGTCTAGGTTGGAACTGCAGATCTGAGATTCCCAGGCTGCAGCTGTTTACAGTCCAGGGAATGGGTGGGCCCTGGAGTGTTTTACCTTTAGACTCCCTCGCCTGTGCCTTTTCCCACAGACCTGGATGTTGTGACAGCCCAGCCTCTGTGCCCTGAGCAACTGGTGTTCCAGGTTAGTTTCCACCTGGGTCACCCTGAAAGTACTTATCTTTAGATGCCCCATGTGCCTTGGAGGTAACAACTATGGAAACTTTTCCAGAAATAAAAATGCTGGATAGAAGCAAAATAAAACCGTTTAGTGGGCATGGTTGTTGGTTCCATTTATTCTGTGGTTGGGGTTCTATTTCCCTTTGAGAAAAGCAAAGCTCGGGATCTCCAGTTATTTAATGGTTTCCCTTCAGGTGGATCTTTGGGTGGAGCTGGAAGTATGGATTTTAGCCCAGAGACCCTTGGAGAACATCATCTGTAGCTTAAAAAGCTGGTCTCACTTCTCATCTCCACCTTCTACCCTTATAAAATTTTTGCTTCACATTAGTCTTAGGAAAGTTGGTGAGTCAACATTTAACTTTTCTTTTGGAGTCAATATATCACAGTGAAATTAAAGTTTTGGTCTCCTGCATGGCGTGGCAAGCCAAGACATAATGGGCAAGGTGTGAAATAAAAGTGTATAAATATAATGACAAAGTGACAACACAAGTGTATTTTTTTTCAAACAGCATAACTTTGCCTTGCAAATATTTGTTCTAGCCAGAGTTTGGGGCTGTGTTTTGATTATTAGTTTTTAAACAGCACACTACATATCAGAAACCTCTTTAAAATGGATTCTAGAGGCCTTCTCTGTACTGTCTCTAGTGGCTGTGTTAACAGATGTTTATGGTGCCTAGTAACCTATGGGATTGTCATGTTGATTTTCTTGTTAGCTCAGGACATAATGTTTATAGCATAATGTAGTAAATGGAGCTACAGTTGCAGCCCACTTCTGCCAGGTACATGAGGCACCCCAGCATGGAAACAAACCTTGAAGCTGGTCCAACTTGGCAAGCATTTTTGGCTATCTGCTGGTAAGTAGTGTTAATGCAAAGGTAAATCTGGGTGATACAGTGAGAATGTGGGGCAGCAGATTGTTTCATTTATAAGAAAAGGCGTGTGTTTTTTTTTTTTTTTAAATCTGCTAACCTGAGGGTTAAACTTCTCCGGTTATTCCACTGGTAAATTGCACAATTGCTCTTATGGGGAATTAGTTTGCTTCTAAAGAACATGTTTAAAAAATTGTCAGGAATGAAAATAACTTCTGTTTCTTAATGTGTTCACATGTGTCCACACAAACCATTACTTTTTCTTCTTAAAAAAGCCAATAATCTCTTTGGTAATGATTTAAATAGTGTTCAGCATCCAAATCACCTTTTGAATCTTGAATTGATAAGAATTGAAGTTTGGTAAGACTACAGTACAGGATGTCTTTTTGAGAAGTGCTTTTTTTCTTTTTTTTTCTTTCAAACATGGAACAGATGTAATGTAAATAATGTGCCCAATAAAAATGGTCACTTAGGATGATAACAGACTTTATAGGCAACTCTCTACCTGGTGCATAAATCTCCACTTCAGTATCCCTGTAAATAAGTTACTACACCTCTTCTTGGAAATAATCAGATGGGAGTCTTGCTTCTTCCCTGGCTAATCCATTCTAGGAGGCATTAATTTTTAGAAAGTTCTTCCTTGTACTGAATCACCATTTTCTTCCACCATTGGCTTGCCCTTTACTCTCTGGAGCTATGCACAATGGCACGGTGAATCTAATTTCTCTTCCCTTTAAGTGCTGAATTTGAAAACAAACATTATGCTTCTTCTGCAGGAATTCACTTTTGCCTATTTTGCAGCTGTTCCTCACCCATTGTGGGGTTCTACCATTATGCCCTGAATTCCAAGTTCTCTCTGTCTTTCCTAATGTGTATTGCCTAATGCACAGATTTGGAATCCTGGACTTGCTATATCTGTTAAGACAACTTAATATTCATGAGCTTTTTAAACACCTCTTTACAATGTCGACTAATCTCAAACCTGTAAACAAGATAACAAGTTTGTTTTTTTCAGATTATTAATCATCCATAGTCAAAACATTACAGTAACAGATTCAGAACATTTTCTTCATGCCTGAATTTACTATAAGCTATGGAAAGTGTAATGCTGTGCAGGTAATCTGAATTCTACCATGCAATGCAGATAATTCCTTATTTTCTCCCTATCAAGGAATACCAACTAAAAAAATACTGGATGTAGAATGTTCTGAAGAGCAGCAAATTGAAGCTGCATGTCATAGATAGGTAGGGACTCTGAAGTATTGTTTTCATAGACCACTTTGTGTCTACTTCCAGGAGCATGAGTCAGTGCTAGCAATCAACAGGCATTTACTGAAGGCTTGTTCTGTCCAAGACTGAGAGAGTCTGCCATCAGGCCTAAATGAGGTGAAAGTACATCAAACAGAAACGCTTCCTGAGGCAACTGGGATTGAAGACGTACATAGGACATGACTAAGTCAACAACCTACTTGTTCTCAGGAGGTAAATGACTTGCTGATGCCGCAGGGAAGTCTAAAGTGCTCACGCTAGATAAGCAGGTGCCTGAAGGCTTCAGTATGAACTGAGACCCCCATCTCCTACCTGGACCGGAGTCCAACAAAATCTCTGTTACCTCACACCTATCATTCCACACAACATCTGTAGTATTTTTGCCTGTACTGTGCATTAGACACCTACCTGGTATGATTGATTGTACTTGGCTGGGGCTTCCCAATTAAATTATGAATTCCCCTGCCACCAGTTGAGAATCTGCCACAGCAGTGTGTTCCTGCAATGAATGTTTATAGTTGATGATGATGACAATATAGCTATTTCAGCAAGTCTGAATGTAAAACAAATCACCAATTCTCTTGGCTTACAGAGACAGAATGAAAAATCACCTGGTAACAGAAACTGAAATCTGGAGCTAACATAAGCCCCTACTTTGTGGACAGATGTTCAGACAGGAAAGGGGCCTATGATAGTCTTGCACTCTTAGATGAAATTGTCTGTCCTTTGTGTGTGTGTGTGTGTGTGTGTGTGTGTGTGTGTGTGAAGTGAGACTCCTCACTCCATTCCCTTACAATATCATCTCCATTCATATTACATTTGCTTCATTGCTTTATTCTGTTTTCATATAAAGGGAGGAAATAGTCAATGATAAAGTTTTTTTTTTTTTAAGTTCACAAATTTATTTCACTACCCTAACCTTCCACCACCAAAAATTAAAACAAACAAACAAAAAAAATTACAGAAGTCCCATTGTCAAGTACTCGGACATTCAGTTTCCAAACCAAAGTCTATTTTGATTTAAGAAACCCCTACGTTAGGATGGGGCCCTTGTGGCACAGTGGTTAAGAGCTCAGCTGCTAACCAAAATGTAGACAGTTCGAATCCACCAGCTCCTCCTTGGAAACACTGTGGGGAAATTCTACTCTGTCCTGTAGGGTCACTGTGAGTCAGAATCCATTTGGATTTTGGGTTTTGGATTAGGTTAGGATGGCATGTGGTTATTGTCGTTGTTAGGTGCCGTCGAGTCGATTTTTGACTCATAGCAATCCCATGTGATGGGGCAGAACTGCCTTATAGGGTTTTCTAGGTTGTAATCTTTATAGGAACAGATCGCCAGGTCTTTATCCCACAGAGCTGCTGGATGGGTTCATATTGCCAACTGTTCGTCCACCTGACTGAATCCAGTACAGCTAGATGGTGCCTGGCTACCACTGACTGCTCTGACCGGGATCACAACAGAGGGTTCGGGACAGAGCTGGAGAAGGATGTAGAACAAAATTCTAACACACACACAAAAAGACCAGATTTACTGGCTTAAAAGAGACTGGAAAAACCCCGAGAGTATGGCCCCCAGACACCCTCTTAGCTCAGTGGTGAAGTCACTTCCGAGGTTCACCGTTCAGCCGGGAATTGGACAGCACCATGAAACAAAACGGGACTAATGAGGCACAGCAGTCCAGGGACAAGGACTAGAAGGCAAAAGGGGACAGGAAAGCTGGAGATAGGGAACCCAAGGTTGAGAAAGGACAGTGTTGACGTGTAGTGCGGTTGTTAACCATTGTCATAGGGCAACATGTGTACTGTTTAATGAGAAACTATTTTGGTCTGTAAACCTTCATCTAAAGTGAGAATAGCAGCACAACTGGAAAAGCGTAGTTGATGTCACTGAACTGTGCATGTAGAAATTTTTGAAATGGTGTATCTTTGGCTATGTGTATTTTCACCAAAAAAAAAAAAAAAAAGGTCTAGAAGGGAGAGGGTTGACATGTCGTGGGGTTGTTAACCAATGTCATAAAACAATATGTGTTTTATGAGAAACTATTTGTTCTATACACCTTCACCTGAAGTACAATTAAAAAAAAAAAAAACTCGCTTATAAAAAGAAAAAAAAATAATAAAGTACAATTAAAAAAACATTGCCAACCATTCGGTTAGCAGGTGAGTGCTTAACTACTGCACCGCAGTGCTCCTTTAGGATGGCATAATATCAAATAATATTAGAGTAGGTGTCAGAAAACGTGGGCCTTCTCTAAGCTCTGCCACTAATGGGTTTTGTAATCTTTACAAACTATTTAACCTTCCTGGGCTTCATATTTCTTATATTGGAGGGGAGGGGGAAGGCAAGATGATCTTTTAGGATTCTTTTCACGGCTGTGATTTGAATCCATTTAATCACAGAATTTCTTTCTTCTCTCAGCTCCCTTGACACTGTCTGGAACCTTTTTGAAAATGCCGGTTTTACTCGTTTTTAGTTTCATGATCTGCTTTTTACGTATCTGTCTTCCTTGTTAGGTTGTGGGTTCCTCAAAAACAGGAAGTGAATTTATTCATTTTTATAATTTTCTACTCTTTGCTAAAATGCTGTCAACACGGCAGGTGTGAGTGGAGTGTTAGTTGAATTAACACGGAATGCTTTGGATAGTTGAGCTATAATTTACATCACTTACTTAGCAATATGCAACAGTTTTGAATATAAGCATCAAGAAAGTGATGGCCTGTTTTATTCCCTCACCGTTAATTATTTATCAATTTAAATAAAATGGATAAACAAGTACTTTCACCACTGTGCTATCATTCTAAAATAATCTAAAACTTCCATTCTAAAACTCCTCACAAGCTGGTGCAGAAAGGCTTTCTGAAGCAGAGTTTTTTTGTTTGTTTGTTTTGGGTGTTTTCTTGTTTGTTTTGAGCTAAAGAAAATTCCATGTTGAGTCTCAGATTCTTAAAAAGAAGGATGACAGAAAAAATCGTTGTTGTTTAGTCTCAACTTCTTTCTTCAGTGCTTCTTGCTACCTTTTAATATAAAGAAATGAAGCCTTAGGTCAGGCAACAATTTAATTACTTAATAATAAGTCGTAAGAAGGCAGTGATTTTGTCAGAATTGCTGGGCTCTTTTTGTTTTTAATTAGCATCTAGACTTACCTTCAAATGCTCTATTCTGTACGTAACTTCTCTGCAGAGTCCTTAAAACTTCCAGATGTGTGGACTGTTTGATTAGACCTTGCCTTCTTTTGCTACTGACTAGACTTCAGCCGATTTCTTTACAATAATACCATTATAATCCCAATGAATTTATACTTCTTAGATTAGGAATTTGTTTAAACATAAACAAATCTCCCTCCAGCTGGCTGGGCTTCTAAGTAAAAAGTGTATCCTAAGACAGACACTCATCTCGTGGGCCTGGATCCAGCACAGGTGGGGGAGAGTACGCTGATAAAGCCCTCATTCAGCATTACAACACCAGAAGATTTTGCAAATTAAACAGGTATTTTATGTACTTATTTATGGTGGACAGCCTGCCATACTAGACATTTACTACTTAGTAACTCTGTAGTTGCTTCCTCAGTTATTTGTAAAAAGTGAAATTCAAAGTAACGAACAATTTAAAAACTCTTAAAAGAGGTATTCCCTCTGCTTCTGTAATATATATTCTTGTTAACATATGAGAAAGTAATTGATCCAAAGAAAAACGTTTACTGTTTTCTCTTTTTAAATATGTATTACATTAAGCATTATATCTCCTTTTTTTACTTTTGAGGTGCCATATCAAAAAAAAAAAAAAAGTAGAGCAGGGCCATTATACAACAGTCAGACAGTTCTCTCTCCATGTTTATTGAAGTAAAAAGTACTTAATAAATAGCTTATCTTGAGTTTGATGATGGCTTGTGAGAAACCTCAGTCAGACTTCCAATTTTGACTGTCCTTGATCAACAGGATGGTGGCTGCTTTTCTGGGTACCTTCAAGCTATGTGATTGTTATCCCAGAAAATTTCAATTTGGCAAAGCAAAGTGAAGAATGGGCTGGCAAAGCATATGTGAATAATAAATCATTAAAAGAGCCCTGAAGACAGAGCTTCTACAATGGCTTCTTCCCTGGGGGCAATCTCTAGGCAAGATGATGATGGTTGAAGAAA
The DNA here is from genome assembly GCA_030035585.1 of Dugong dugon. Taxonomy (NCBI): domain Eukaryota; kingdom Metazoa; phylum Chordata; class Mammalia; order Sirenia; family Dugongidae; genus Dugong; species Dugong dugon. The sequence continues at coordinate 48,375,661 of CM057460.1, forward strand.
AAACCATTTTTAAGCCTAGTCAGAAAAATAAAAGAAAGAAGAGCAAAAATGACGAGCAATGACTTTTTATATTAGCAGTCAGTGTACCATCTTTCCCTGAGACGTTGGCAAGACACTGCTTTGCTTGTCATAGAACAGGTGTTCAGTAACCTATTGATGGCCTTAGTATGTATTAAAACAGAGAGAGAATTACAGTGTTAACAAGAAGTATGTGGTAAGTTGGAGGCAAAGGGATGTGGAGAGGATAGTGGTAACTAGGATCTAAGCTCATAATTCTAATTTGGTATGTTATTCTCCTTAAATTAATGATGGCACCCAAGGTGCCCACCTAAGGCAATCCTATTCTTGGCCTTGGAAATGTCTAGAAATTTATAATATTTGAGGCAAAATGGAGGCATGATTCCAGTTTTTATCTAGGATTCAGTAGTATTTGGGAAACATATCCAGATGGCTAGCTCATGTTATTCCCCTCAGTGTAGAGCAAGAGATTTTAACTCTTTACTTTTGTCCTATAAAAATGTTTTTATTTATTCCTTACATTATGCATAGAGTATGTAAGAATTAGTTATGTCATCTGAAAAGTGCTTGGGAAAAGATGCTGAATAAATAAGATTTTTATAGAGGATGCACGTTTGGCCAAGCTAGTGGTATTTTTGGTATCACTGTGAAAAATGAAAGAGTATGTATTTATTGAGCCATTACTGTGTTCCCAGGTATGTGCTAGATACTCTGGGGGATATAAGATAGTATAAGGCATGACCCTTAACTTTGAGACCTAACATTCAAGCTGGGAAGGCAAGGCTAGTAAAGTACATGGTGTAATTAGGGAACAGTTCAAGATTATACAATCTAATGAGAAATTCTATTACAGACTATAAATGCTACATTTATTTAGAGAAAAGGAAGCTCTGTTTGGGCTGACATATTTGGGGGGAGGCCTTACAGGCAAAGTGGCTTCTGAACCAGACGTTAAAATTATGGTGTATATTTTTTGATAGGCAGAAAGGATTGGATACGTTTTAAGCGAGGGGCTTGGGAACTGAAGACTAGGAAGTTTATCTGCGTCTCACTGGGGTGACTGGTTACAGGGGAGCAGGAAGCGTGTACCAGGCTGTGGATTTGTTATCCATTGGAAGCTCTAGCCATTGGGTATGGCTACTACACAGAGGTCCATCCCTTGGGTAGGGCAACGAGGGGGACCTCCCTAAGCTTAGTGCTTACTGGAGAGTAGCAGCTGCTGCAGGCTGCTATAACATACCTCTCTTTTCTGAATATTATACAAATTCTATTTTAAAATTTCTTCATCAGTATTCCAATAGGTCTATTAAAGATGCCAACAGTATGGCTTCCTTTCAAGAATATGATCTCGAATGGGCCCTACAATGGTAGAGTTGGCTTGTGATTCCCTCTTCTACTCCTGCCTTCCCACTCCATGCTTATACTGAAAGTCCTGGCCCTATACCTTGTTTTTCTGTAGTTCTAGAAATAGGTTTATAGGGCCTCATAGAACTTAAGGTCATTCACCAGTGATTCTCAAGCAAGGCATGTATCCCTGCTAGGTAGTGCCTCAGGGAATTTGAAAATAAGGTTGTCACAATGACTGGAAAGAGCTATAGGTTCTTAAGGTCCTGGATCAGGGATGCTAAATTTTTGCAATGCCAGGGACATACGAGGAAGAATGATACCCACGCAAACACAAGTAGACTCCTATTGAAATTTTTTTAATCCAACATACACACTTTATTGATAGGTGAGGAAATAGGAGTCCCTGAGAAGTGACAAGACTTTCCTAGGATTAAACTCCATAGTGGCAGTAACAGATTTATAACCCAGTTCTTCCAGCTTTCTTTCAAGGACTCTTTCTGCTACCACATTCTCTCTCATAAATGTGGAGTAGCACAATTCATTAGCATATTGTTGACTCTGTATTCATCTATGAGGGTGACAGTTAGCTGTGTCAACTATCTGAGTGGGTGGATTGTGAATTGAGACAACTGATACTTGATCAGCAGTTCTTTCTACTGGGAACACACACAGATTTGCCTGTGAATTAGGATGACAGATGTCCTCCGTGGTGTCAACACTATGAAAGCCTAAAGATACATTGGCATTGTGGAGAGGGCATGGAGTGGGCTCTGGAAGTGCACATACAGGGATCATCTGACTGAGTTTGAATCCATCTCTGCCATTTACTACCTTTATGACTATCAGCAAGTTAATTGAACTCTCCGAGCTTCATCTGAAAAATGGAGGTGGTGAATCTTACAAGGCTGTTGTAGTTTAAATGAATCAAAACAGTGCCTGGCATATACTGAACACTCCAGAAAGAGATAAATCCCTCAAGCATCCTTTTGGGAGTCTCTGAGAAAGAAAACTTAAAACTTTCGTTCATAAAAGACTCACGTGATAATTGCTGTTTTGTCCTCCTTCCCCTACCTTTCCCTAATCAAACAAAGCGCCAGTGAGTTCATGAAGTGTTTCTTTTGTTTGAACTATTGAAATTTCCCTCTTTCATATGATTACTGTTGGTCAGAGAATACTTTCTTGTAACTTCTCTGTCCATGTGCCTAGACTGTTGCAAACAAGGGGTATCAACATAGCAGAAATGGAAAATATATCCAGATGATTATTGGTGGCTTATGAAATTTAGATTTTAAAGCCAGTACTAAAACTGTTCCCAGATATAGATGTTTCTCAAAGATGTTTCTGTCAGTGATAGGAGACCACCTTAGACAAAGTGATGTTGTTGTTTATTGCCATCAAATCAGCTCCAACTCATGGCGACCCATGTATAACAGGATGAAACCTTGCCCAGTTCTTTGCCATCTTAATGATCATTGGTATGTTTAAGTCCATTTTGCAGCTATTATGTTGACTTATTTCATTGAGCATTTCCCTCACCTTTGCTGACCTATACTTTACCAAACATGATGTCCTTCTCCAGCAGTTGGTCCTTCCTAATGATGTATCCGGCGCATTGGTGGAGCACTGGTTAAGAGCTTGGCTGCTGTCTTAGTAATCTAGTGCTGCTATAACAGAAATACCACAAGCAGATGGCTTTTACAAAGAGAAGTTTATCCTCTCACAGCCTGGTGGGCTACAAGTCCAAATTCAGGGCATTAGCCCCAGGGGAAGGCTTTCTCTGTCAGCTCTGGAGGAAGGTCCTTGTCTTCAATCTTCCCTTGGTCTAGGAGCTTCTCTGCTCAGGAATCTCAGGTCCAAAGGCTGCGCTCTGTTCCCGGTGCTACTTTCTTGGTGGTATGAGGTTCCTATGTGTCTCTGCTTGCTTCTCTCTTTTATATCTCAAAAGAGACTGGCTTAAGACACTATCTAATCTTACAGATCTCATCAATATAACTGCTACTATTCCGTCTTACTACATCATAGTGATAGAATATACAATATATAGGGAAATCACATCAGATGACAGAATGGTAGACAATCACACAATACTGGGAATCATGACCTAGCCAAGTTAACAGATATTTTTGGGGGGCACAATTCAATCCATGATAGCTGCTAACCAAAAGGTGGGCAGTTCAAATCCACTGGCTGCTCCATGGAAACCCTATTGGGCAGTTCAACTCTGTCCTAAAGGATTGCTATGAGTCAGAATCAACCCAAAGGCAATGGCTATGGTTTTGTTTTGTTTTTTGGTTGAATGATGTATCCACACTAAGTGAGTTGCAATTTCTGATGGTATCCTGTGATCCACAGGGTTTTCATTGGCTAATCCCCACATGTCTGTCAGTTTGTCATACTGTGGCAGCTTTCATGTTGCTGTGATGCTGGAAGCTATGCCACTGGTATTTCAAATACCACCAGGGTTACCCGTGGTGGACAGATTTCAGCTGAGCTTCCAGACTATGAAAGACTACGAAGAAGGACCTGGAAGTATAGTTCTGAAAAATTAGCCCATGAAACCTTATAAATAAGAGCAGAACATTTCTGATATAGTGCCGGAAGATGAGCCCTTCGTATTGGAAGTTACTCAAAATATGACTGAGAGGAGCTGCCTCCGCAAAGTAGGGTCAACCTTAATGATGTGGAGGTAGTCAAGCTTTTGGGATCTTTATCTGCTGATATGGCATGACTCAAAATGAGAAGAAACAGCTGCAAACATCCGTTAATAATCAGAACATGGAATGTACGAAGTAAGAACCTAGGAAAATTGAAAGTTGTCAAAAATGAAATGAAACACATAAACATTGATATCCCAGGCATTAGTGAGCTGAAATGGACTGGTATTGGCCATTTTGAACTGGATAGTTATATGCCTACTGTGCCAAGAATGACAAAGTGAAGAGGAATGGCATCCCATTCATTGTGAAAAAGAATATTTCAAGATCTATCCTGAAGTGATAGGATAATATCCATATGCCTACAAGGAAGAACAGTCAATACTGCTATTATTCAAATTTACACAACAACCGCTAATGCCAGAGATGAGGCAACTGAAGATTTTTACCAATTTCTGCAATCTGAAGTTGACTGATCATGCAGTCAAGATGCATTGATATTACTGGTGATAGAAATGAGAACGTTAGAAATAAAGAAAAAGAATCAAGGTAGGAAAATATGGCCTTGGTGATGAAAACAGTGCTGGAGATTGCATGATAGAATTTTGCAAGACCAACGACCCCTTCATTGCAAATAACTATTTTCAACAACATAAATGGTGACTATGGAAACCCTGGTGGCATAGTGGTTAAGTGCTACAGCTGCTAACCAAAAGGTTGGCAGTTCGAAACCACCAGGCATTGCTTGGAAACTCTATGGGGCAGTTCTGCTCTGTCCTTTAGGGTCGCTCTGAGTCAGAACCGACTCGATGGCAACGGGTTTGGTTTTTTTGGTTTATGCACGTGGACCTCACCAAATGGAATACACAGGAATAAAATCGACTGCATGTGTGGAAAGAGACAATGGAAAAGCTCAATATCATCAGTCAGAACAAGGCCGGGGCAGACTCTAGAACAGACCACCAATTTCTCATATACAAGTTCAAGCTGAAGCTGAAGAAAATTAGAACAAGTCCACGAGAGCCAAAGTACGAACTTGAATATATCCCACTTGAGTTTAGAAACCGTTTCAAGAATAGATTTGACGCATTGAACGCTAATGATCGAAGGCCGGATGAGTTGTGGAATGACATCAAAGACATCATACATGAAGAAAGCAAGGGGTCATTAAAAAGACAAGAAAGAAAGAAAAGACCAAAATGAACGTCAGAAGAGACTCTGAAAGTTGCTTTTGAACACAGAGTAGCTAAAGCGAATGAAGAAACAACAAAGTAAAAGAGCTGAACAGAAGATTTCAAAGGGCAGCTCAAGAAGACAAAAGTATTGTAATGAAATGTGCAAAGACCTGGAGTTAGAAAACCAAAAGGGAAGAAGATTCTGAGCATTTCTCAGGCTGAAGGTACTAAAGAAAAAATTCAAGCCTTGCAATATTCAAGGATTCTGCAGGGAAAATATTAAACAACACAGGAAGCAGCAAAAGAAGATGGGAGGAATACACAGAGTCACTATACAAAAAGAACTGGTCGATGTTCAGCCATTTCAAGAGGTAGCAAGAACCAATAGTACTAAAGGAAGAAGTCCAAGCTGCACTGAAGACGTTGGAGAAAAACAAGGCTCCAGGAATTGATGGAATACCAGTTGAGATGATGCAGCACTGGAGGGGCTCACTTTTCTATGCCAAGAAATTTGGAAGACAGTTACCTGGCCAACTGGCTGGAAGAGATCCAAATTTATGCCTTTTCCAAAGAAAGGTGATCCAACAGAATGTGGAAATTATTGAACAATATCATTAATATTACACACAAGGAAAATTTTGCTAAAGATCATTCAAAAGCAGTTGTAGCAGTACATGGACAGGGAACTGCCAGAAATTCAAGCTAGATTCAGAAGAAGACGTGGAACAAGGGATATCATTGCTGATGTCAGGTGGATCATGGCTGAAAGCAGAGAATACCAGAAAGATATTTACCTATGTTTTATTGACTATGCAAAAGCATTCGACTGTGTGGGTCATAACACATTATGGATAAAATTGCGAAGAATGGGAATTCCAAAACACCTAAATGTACTCATGAGGAACCTATACCTAGACCAAGAGGAAGTTGTTCAGACAGAACAAGGGAATACTGCATGGTTTAAAGTCAAGAAAGGTGTGTGTCATGGTTGAATTCTTTCACCATACTTATTTAACCTGTATGCTGAGCAAATAATCCAAGAAGCTGGACTATATGAAGAAGAATACGGCATGAGATTTGGAGGAAGTCTTATTAACAACTCGGGATATGTAGATGACACAACCTTGCTTGCTGAAAGTGAAGAGGACTTGAAGTACTTACGGATGAAGATCAAAGACTACAGCTTTCAGTATGAATTACACCTCAGTGTAAAGAAAACAAAATCCTCACAAGTGACCAATAAGGGACATCATGATAAATGGAGATAATATTGAAGTTGTCAAGGATTTCATTTTACTTGGATACACAATCAGTGCCTATGGAAGCAGCAGACAAGAAATCAAATGGTGCATTGCATTGGGCAAATCTACTGCAAAAGTGTAAAAAGCAAAGATGTCACTTTGAGGACTAATGTGTGCCTGACCCAAGTCATGGTGTTTTCAGTCACCTCATATGCATGTGAAAACTGGACTATGAATAAGGAAGACTGAGGAAGAATTGATGCCTTTGAATTATGGTGTTGGTGAAGAATATTGAATATACCATGAACTTCCAGAAGAATGAACTGATCTGTTTTGGAAGAAGTACAGCCAGAATGCTCCTTAGAAGCAAAGATGGCGAGAGTCCATCTCACATACTTTGGACATGTCATCAGTAGGGTCCAGTCCCTGAAGAAGGAGATCATGCTTGATAAAGTAGAGGGTCAGCAAAAAAGAGAAAGACCCTCAACGAGATGGATTGACACACTGGCTGCAACGATAGGCTCAGGCATAACAACCATTGTGAGGGTGGCACAGGACCAGGCAGTGTTTTGATTCTGTTTTGCATGGATCTTCATGGGTTGAAACTGCTTTACAGCACCTAACAAGAACAACAGTTTTCAGAATTAGATCACCAGGCCTTTCTTCCTAATCTGTCTAGTTGGAAGCTTCAGTGAAACCTGTCCATCAAGGGTGACCCTTCTGCTGTTTGAAATACTTCTGGAATAGCTTCCAGCATCATAGTAAACTGCCTCAATATGACAAATTGACAGATGGGTGGTGGGACAAGGTGGTACTTGGGGCATATTAAGGGACAGTCAAATGTTGGCCTGTTGGGGTGGTGAGGATTGTAGTAAAAGGCCTTTTTGGGTAAAGCACAGCCTTCTATAGGGTATGGAAACCTAGAGAAATGCACACAAAAGCCTAAGAGTGTTTTATCCCTTGACATTGAAGAAATATGCAGACATTGACACATAGGTACACACTTTACAATTACTGGAACACTTGTTAAAGGGTAATTCTCTAAAAAGATAAAATGATGACTCTTATACAGATACAAAATGAACGAATATAAAATAATACAGATATTAATTAATGAGAGAGTCTGAAAAGATGTTATAACCAGTTCAAAGGAGAAGTCACACAACCAGAAAAGGGATGTTGAAATAATTTGCAAAATCTGATCTATTCATAGGGAAATAATCAATTGCATTTCACTGGACACAATTGATTTGAATTTATACGGACATGAATTGTTTTTATGGCTCTTTTCTACAAGTTAACATCTAATGCAGTAGAGCTGTAAGATAGCCTAGTCAAAGACAAAGGCTCAGAACCCTATAGGATTAACTAATTCCTGGAGGCCCCAGCATACCACGAAAGGAGATCCTGTGATCTCTTTGGCTCCTATCAAAGTCTTAACTTTTATCTTTCACCTTCGTGACTCTACTGGTCACCATTCCTGCTTAAACTCTGAATTTGATGATGAAAATTGGATGAGGTGCCACTGATGTAAACTTGAGAATTCTCTGTCTTTCCTAGATATATACTGTATTTAAAAAATTTTTGATTATGCAAAATTTTTGAGTCTCCAGCTACCCATTGCTCAAATTCAACAGTCAACAATATTTTGCTAGTTTCATTTTTCTACCCTACCCCTGATTATTTTAAAGCAAATTCCCAGACACCTTTTCTTTTCATTTGTAAATGTAAATACTTTAATATGCATATTGACAAGTAAGCCTCCTATTTTTAATACCCACATAATCTATACGTTATGGATATAGAGATAATAATTCATGAGAAGACATTATACTCTGCAGACCTGACTTTGTATTTGTTTACATAAAGCATTCATGTGATATAATGGGGGTGTAGTTCAACAAAGTAAGCTCAGTATATATAGATTTTTATGAGACCTGCTCTCTCATTCGGCCCAACTCAAATGTCACCTTATTAGAAAGGTCTTCTCTGATCCCTACCTAAAGTAACCTTCTCCCAACTAGGTCATGCTATCATATGACCCTGTTTTATTTTCTTCACAGCACTTCTCACTGTGTAATTTTATCTTGTTTATTAATTTGTTTTCTTATTTTTTGTCCATCTCCACTCACAAAAATGTAAGCCTCATAATAATAGGAACATTTTCTGTCTTGTTTACTTTACATCCCAAAGTAAATGTTCAATAAATTTTCATTGGTTGAATGGATTAATGCATTTTAGTAGCTCTTGGGGTTTGTTTTTTGTTAGCATCCTTCTAAACATTTGTTTCCCTTTCACATGTCCAAAAATGTGTGGCTTTCATGTGTCAGTTCCTACTATATTTACAACTTGGTGAGATTTCCTTGGAGTCCCTGGGTGGTGCAGTTAAAATGCACCCAGCTGTTAACTGAAAGGTTAGCAGTTTGAGTCCACCAAGAGGTGCCTTGGAATAAAGTCCTGGCAATCTACTTCCAAAAAATAAGCCATTGAAAAACCTATGAAAAAAGCTTGCAAGCAGCAATCCAAGGCACAACAATTTATCTCTATTTGCCCGGAATCAGAGAGGAAGAAGGAGAATCAGGAATAGGAAGAGGATATGGAATGTGTGACTAGTTGCCTCCATGAACAGCAGCTTCCATTGCCCTGAGACCATAAGAGCTGGTTGGTGCCTGGCTACCATTACTGAACATTTTGATCAAAGATTTCCATAGCAGAATCCTGATCAAAAGAGGGAAAATGCATAACAGAATTTCAAATTCTCATGCACTCCAGACTTTTTAGAGCCATGGAAGCTTAAGGAACCCCTGAAACCATTGCTCTGAGATGGTCTTTAAACCTTAAGCCAGAAATATCCCATGAAATGTTCTTAAAACCAAGCGATAGTTTAGGTTAACTAGTAAAGAACTGCCTTGAGCATTGTGCTCTTTCAAGATCTGTCTGTATGGGATCAAATTGACAACAGCAACTTGAAAGATTAGATAGGAAACTTAGGGGGGCAGTGAGTTTATATTCATGAAGGAGGAACAACTCAGAAAAGGGGGGTGGGAATTGTTGCACAACTCGAATAACGTAATCAATGTCGCTGAATTATAGAAACTGTTAGATTGGTGTATGTTTTGTTGTGTATATTCTCAACAATAACAAAATAAAATTTTTTAAAAGCACATGGATAAAAATGTACAGAAAAGAAAACCTTATGGAGCACAGTTCTATTCTGATACACATGGATTCACCGTCAGATGGAATCAATGTGAAGGTAGCTGAGATTTCTTCATGGTATGGAGTGAAGAGCGCTTTCCAGGAACCAAAGCTAATCCAGGACAGCTATAACATCTCTCCATAAAAGACACTGAACTGGTATATTCAGTACCTACTTCATTCAACCAGAAAATATTCTGATAGGAGTTTCCTTCCATTGGTACCTGGAAGTTGATTCTTCAGGAGAGACTCTGGGAGCCAGGGAAAACACACATTTCAGTCATCCCACCCAAGGGTGAACAAGCTTGAGTATTTACCCACCAACTCCCATCAGTCATTAAGTTCCTGGATAATTTTCCTGGACAGAGCAAAGCCGTTTCCAGATGCTAGAGAACCTGCAGGCAAAGAAATGGCAGGTGCTGGCAGTTAGAAATTAGACAGTTTGATGTTTAATGAGAAACTGTTTTGTTGGTAAACCTTCATCTAATGTGAGAATAGCAGCACAACTGGAAGAACATCATCGATGTCACTGAACGGTGCATGTAGAAATTTTTGAAATGGTGTATCTTTGGCTGTGTGTATTTTCACCAAAAAAAAAAAAATAAGTCTAGAAGGGAGAAGGTTGACATGTCGTGGGGTTGTTAATCAATGTCATAAAACAATATGTGTATTGACTGTTTAATGAGAAACTATTTGTTCTGTAAACCTTCATCTGAAGTACAATTTAAAAAAAAAAAATTAATTTGAAATGATATGGGTTAGAATTTATGGTGAGGAAGGGACAGGCAACTTGCACTGGATTTTTTTAAATGAGCTTTTTAATTTTGGAATAATTTCAGATTTGCAGAAAAAGTTTCAAAGATAGTACAGAGAGTTCCCATATATCCTTTACCCAGTTGCCCCTGATATTACATGTTTCATAACTGTGGTATATTTGTTAAAACTAAGAAACCAACATTAGTACATCACTATTAGCTAACCTACATAATTTATTTGGATTTTACCAGTTTTTTCACTAACGTCCTTTTTCTGTTCCAGGATCTAATCCAGAATACCACATTACATTGAATATTATGATTTTAAAATATTTTTATATGCTCTTTTATTTGGGCCCTCATATGTATTCACCTAGTCTTTGCAACTAGATACTAAGTTCCATGAGAGAAAATACAGGGATGTTGAAGTCCAACATCATGTTGGATACAGAGTATGCTGTCAGAATAAAACAAACATGACAAAACAACAAGAACAAAACATTATTCAGTAGGCATTTGTTTATCTGAGTCCTCATCATTAAACTAACAAGTACTCACAACAGTGTGATGGCTTGGAAGAAATTTGATTTTGAGCATGTGTCTTACACATCAGATGTGAAACTAAATCATACATGCACTAAATCATACGTGAAGTGAGTCCTTACAACATACCTAGGATTATATGTGCATTTCCACCTACTCCTGGTGACTCTCAGAGGCATATAACTTTTAGTACCTTAGATAGGCGATGGAATGAGACTCAGTGAAATTACTTTCCCAGGAGTTCATAGCTGGTAAGTGACAAAGCTGAGATTAAAACTTATGGTTTTCTGACTTCAGAGGCTACACTCTTAATGTTATACTCAGCTATCCCAACTCTTCTCCACTTGCCCAACCCCTATACTTAGTGCCTTTTTACTAGGGATGTAGTGTTTAAAAATTCTGTTCTACCAAACTTAATAGACCCTAGCATGTGGTATATTTCTTAACAGGCTGAATTAAGTGGTTTTGAATTTGTGAATTATTTTCAAGGCTTAACTAACATGTGGAGCCTGTTATTTTTTAATATGTTGTTGTTAGCTGCCATCAAATTGACCCCATGCACGATAGGATTGAACCATTGTGATCCGTGGGGTTTTTATTGCTGATTTTTTGGTAGTAGATCGACAGGCCTTTCTTCCTAGTCTGTCTTAGTCTGGAAGCTCTGCTGAAACCTTCTCAGTTTCCTAGCAGCAAGCAAGCCTCCACTGACAGATCGGTAGTGGCTGTGCTTGAGGTGCATTGGCTGGGAATTCTACCATGGAACCACGAATGCCTCACAAGGAAGTACACAGTGGTCTTTAAACATTTTTGTTTGCTTGTTTTGTTAAGAAGAGAGGCTATTTCTTCAACTTAACTTATCTTAGAAGCACTGTGTGTAAGAGATGAGTGTACAGCTCTTTGCAACAGTTCAGGCATGGAGGCTGGCCAGCCAGCCCCTCTCCTTTGGACACCAATGACCTGGAGGGGGCTTGGTGGAGCTCACTTTGCCAGTCTGCACTAACAGACTGTGCCTGTAATGTAGATACCACATAAATTGACCAAAACTCTTCGAAAGGCCCTCCTTCAATAAGTATAGTTTTGATACAGGGTAGTAATGAGCATGGAAGCAAATATCTCTAAAGAGCAAGACCTTGATGGTGTGTAATAATTCAAAATGTTTTATTATTTTATAACATGTCTGGGTTTGGATAGTTGACCTCCGTTTCTTGATCCTTCATAGTAATATTTACATAGTTACATAGTTTTTCTAAGTATTACATGAGGGAATGTGGAATATTCGATGAAATCTTCGGATTGTCTTTATATTTGCAGTGGCCAAATTGAAAATTACCTTTGGTTGCCTTGGAACTCTGGGCATGAAGTTCAGAAAGAGAAATTCTTGTAAATTATTCTAGCTTTGACTTTGGGAGGATAAACAACATGAAATCTAGGCTAACCAATGCTAAAATTTCTCTAACCTGTAATTCTATATTCAAAAAAGAATAAGCTTTAAGGGTTTTTTTGTTTACTTTTGCTTTGATTACAAGTTGTTGGAAGCCTGGAGTTAGTATCTAATAACACAATCTGTGTAAAACACAAATTATTGGCTCAGAATGAGATCTAACTTCTAAGAAGATACAGAGGGACAATCATGCAAAAATGGGCTTTTTTTTCCTTAGGAGGAATAATCAGGGATTGACTGAAAGGTAATCTCTTTAGAATCTAACATTTAGAGCATTGCACGTTTTTAAAGGAGAAAAATCATTACCTTTCAGAACATGGGTATGAAACCACTTTCTTTACTTATATTACTGCATTCAGCTGGCATGATTTTAAGCCATGACCTTTGATCCTTTGTATGTGTAATTACAGGCACAGTCTCTTAGTGCAGACTGGCAAAGAGAGCTCCACCAAGCTCCCTCCAGGTCACTGGTGTCCAGAAGAGAGGGGCTGGCGGCTGCCCTCCATGCTTGAACGGTTGCAAAGAGCTATGCATTCATCTCTTACATACAGTGCTTCTGAGCTAAGTTAAGTTGAAGAAATAGCCTCTCTTCTTAATAAAACAAGCAAACAAAAAGTGTTTAAAGACCACTGTATATTTCCTTGTGAGGCATTGGTGGTTCTGTGGTAGAGTTCTTGTCTTCCATGCAGGAGACCTGGGTTCAATACTCAGCCAATGCACCTCATGAGCAGCCACCACCTATCTGTCAGGGGAGTCTTGTGTGGTGCTGTGATGTTGAACAGGTTTCAGCAGAGCTTCCAGACTAAGACTAGGAAGAAAGGCCTGGCAATCTACATCCAAAATTGGCTTATGAAAACCCTATGGATCACAATGGTCTGATCCACAACCAATCATGGGGATGGCGTACGACTGGGCAATGTTTCATTCCATTGTGCATGGGGTCACCATGAGTCGGGGGCCTACTTAACAGCCGCGAACAACAAAAACATGTATTTCCTTAAATTGTATAGGCTGCTTTTCTGACTGTTTCTTTATAGGAAGCCCTTTGATTTCTAAAGGAAAAATTGCACTAGCTTTTTCCTCTATGCCTAAGTTCAGACCAAGGAGCCCCTGGCGGCACAAACAGTTAAGCACTTGGGCAGTTCAAACCCAGAAAGACCTGGTGATCTGCTTCTGTAAAGATTGCAGCCAAGAAAACCCTATTGGGGCAGTTCTACTCTGTCACATGGGGTTGCTATGACTCAGAATCAGCTTGACGGCATCCGGCAACAACAAAACTTTTGATTTACATTCGTATCTGTGAGATTGTTAGCTTCTACAGGGGAAGGGACTGTGTACTCTCTACTTAGTAGGTACTAAATAAATAGTTTGCTTAACTAATCACTGCTATATAGGCAACGTTAATGAAGGGCTTACTATGTCCAGGGGCTATACTGATTCCTTTTTTTTCATATTATAATATTTAATCCCACACAAGACTGCTATGATCCATCCAGTTCTACATTTGGGGAACTATAATGTAGGGAAGTCAAGTAATTTGTGCAAGGACCCACTGCTGGTAAGTAGCACAGTCAAGATTCAAACCCAGAACTTCCTAATGCCGAGTATATCTAACTCCCATACTTCAAACCATTGCCTATGTGTGGTTTAAAAAATATGTCCACAAATTCTTTGACACTCCTCCTTTCAAGAGGTGGAGTCTGATTTCCTTCCCTGTGAGCGTGGGCTGAACTTAGTGGCCCACTTGTAACAAATCAAGTAAAGCAGAAGTGAAGATGTGTGACTTTGGGGACTAGGTCATACAAAGGCACTAAGGCTTCTGTTTTTGTTGCTCTGTTTCTTACACTCTCTTGGATCATTCATTCTGAAGGAAACCAGCTGCCATGAGCTGCCCTATGGAGAAGTCCACATGGAAAGGACTGAGGGAGGCCTCCAGCCAACAGCCAGTGCGGAACTGAAGCTTCTTGACAACCACCACATGAGTGAGCTTGGAGGTAGCTCTTTCAGCCCTATCCAAGCCTCAAGATGACTACAGCCCCCATCAAGAGCTAGACAGCAAGCTCATGGAAGATCCTGAGTTAGAACGACCAGCTAAGCAGCTTCTGGACCCCTACCGATCAAGACTATAAGATAATGTTTGTTGTTTTAAACTGCTAAGTTTTGGGGTAATTTCTTATGCATCAATAGATAACAAATGCAGCCTAATACTGCCTTGGCCATTGTTTAAAAAAGAAATTACCATAATTTTACGAAGTCTTGAACGTTGAAACATTGATACACCAAGGAAAAATTTTCCAGAAAAAAAATACTGCCATATATAAGTAGTAAAAATATTAATGGCCAATTAAAACGATAGTTATCATGATTTTTCTAGGATTTGGGATTTTGTAATTGAAAGCACAGCTGCTTCAAAAATCCATGATTTTAAAAGGAAGGATATTAGTAATCACATTGCTGAAGATAGCGTTTTGAACTTTCAAGAAATCCTTGTGGGAAAACTCAGGAAGTATTCTGTTTGGTAAGTTATCGCTCATATCTTAAATTGTCAGGAACATGCTTGTACTTTACATGATTTAAAGAGGCATATAAAGCAAAGTTGAATTTTAACCTCTTCCTCGTGATTTTACTGAGCTTTTCAAAGGGGTCCTGAGAGCTTGTAGGTCAAGCCGTGTCTTGGTTTGCTCTGCCTGACAAATTGCTTTAACTCCGCTTTATGGCCATTTGCAGTTTAATAAATGACTTGGACTCTGATTAATATCATTGAACTTAAGCCCAAGAATTTGTATAAGGCTTTGGGAAATAGTGCTGTAAATTTTACATAAAGGTGGATTCTGCAAGATGGAGAGAGATATGTAAGTGTTGGTACTGGTACAGGTATATATAGGTACTGAATTTGGAGCATTTTAAGTCCTCCCAGAAGATCCTAGTTGATTTGCCTTTTTAAAAAATATGTGCAAGTGATTTTTTCTTATATATTTACAAAGTGATTAAAATGAGTTAAGGAATTCATTCATGAAGTGGATATGGCTAGACCTTGTTTGGTATGTACAATGATTATAAAGTAGAAATGCTGGTTTTCCTTGCCTAAGTTGGAGAACACAGATCAGACTCTCCTACTCCTTCCCTTTCAATGTGTTTCCTCCATATAGCTTACACCCCAAGTTCTCAAAACCACTTTTATATTGAACTAGACTTGATAATATATGCCTGACCTTGATTTATGAGTTTGTACTGCAGGGGAAGATGAATATTGAGAGCCTGAGTGTAAAGATTCATCTTACTATCATCACCATTCATTCATTCACCCATTAACTTACTCACAAACTTACTCATTAATTCAACAGATATTTATTGAGCATCTACACTTTGCCCAGCAGAGCAGTGGTCCTCAACTGTACCATCTTCCCCATAATAGTATTTACTTCTTTGCCTTGGAACACTGAAGGCAGGGCTTGGACCCCCTAGGGGGCCTTGTTGCCCTCGTTTATCCTGGATCCTTGGACTTGGGGCTATATCATGGCTCACTCATCTTGGAATGGTGTTGGACCCAGTGGAAACTATTCAGTGAAATCATATATGAAGATACATTAGTGTTTTACCTGAAATTCAATGACAAGTGTCTCCATTGCTAAGTTTTCCGGTTAAGAAAACTTACCTCCATTCTTTCTATGTTAAATGGAAGTCCACTGTATAGTTAACTTCTAGCTAGGCGGATTGTTAATGAAATGTGTAAGGCTCATTGGCATAACTATTGCTAAAGAACGCCCAGCAAAGATAGACATCCCCTCACATAGCCTGTGCATCTCATCCCATAAATTGAATGCATTTCTAGAGGAGATCATAAGAAGATTCAGGTAGACATGGAGCAGGTTGTGAAAAACTGGTATGTGTTACCAGGTGAGAGTGCCATGTCCTCTGGGTTAAACTAACAAAATACTCCATCCAAGTCATCATTTCTTGAGTGCTTAATGTATGTCAAGTGCTATGTAAAATATAGAAATTGTACTACAAGTTTGGTCTCCTTTGTGGATGGCAAACATTTTTTTTCTGTATATTTATTTTTGGTGCTGTCTTATTATACTCAAGATAGCTCTGTGCACATAAAAGTTACATGGAATGCCCAGTGCATGACAAGAGACTTCCTAAGGATGTGTTTGAAGCCAAAGCTTTGTGAAGCAAGGGAGCCACAAAGCAGTTAAGAGATTTCCATTTGACAGCGGCTGTAAACATTAACCACAAGGCCCACTACTGTGTTTTCAGCTCACATGCATGGCTTGGAGCAGAAGGGACAGCCACAGTTGCACTCATTTATCTTCCTTTAATTCCATCTCAGCATTGCCAAATTAATCCTGAATAATTGTCATTCTGACCACTCACTTTCTCAAAATTCATCTTATTGCCTACAGATTGATTTTCAGATTCCTGAGCCTGGTGTTCAAAGCCCTGTGTGATCTTGCCCCAACTTACTTTTCTATCCATATTTTCTGCAGAGCTTCAAAGTGAACTACTCCCCTGCGTCAACATATGCCATTTGTTTCTGCCAAACAGGTTTTATCCATGCTGTTCCCTCCACAATGGCCTTTCTCTCCCTTTTTTTCGTTCTCTCATTCCACTTATCCTTTGAGGCTGAGCTCCAACACCACCAAGTCAAAACTCCGCAGTTTCTGCTCTGATCTTTCCTCAGCCCCTCCCTCTGCTGCCGCCCCTTTCCAGCTACAACTTCCTGTTGTCCTTTGCTGTAGCACTTTATTGGTGTGGTTATTAAGACTCATACATTCTCTCATATAAATTTCTCATGTGCATTTTCTTACTATATATGACCTGAATTCAGGATCTATGTCTGCAGTCTCCTCAGTAACCTCACTGTAGGACCTTGCAGATGGTGATCCCTTCGTAAGTACTTGTTGAGAAAATCAAAGGAAGGGACCTAACCTAATGTATGAAGTCTTTTTGCTTGTTTGTTTGTTTTGTTTTGTTTTTTTAATTTCATCAAAAGACCTAGCCGTCAAATTTTTTTATATACCTTCCACAGTACTTAGCAATGTGCTGGATAGTGGACCCAAAGTGTGTATTCAATAATGAGTAATTGATGGACTTACTCCACATTTGATAACATTTTAGAGATGCTTTCAAACTGAAGGAGAATTGGTCTGATGATAAAGTATCCAAAGACAACATTATTGCTGATGTATGTTATGAGGGAGCTATGGTATCTTTTAAAGTATAGCATATAGAAAAATGAATCAATCTTAAGTCACATTCATTGAGGCAACTGTACCACTCTCAAGCCCTAAAGTCTTAGTGGTGATGTCATGAGAACGTTTCCCACTCTGAGAGCATCAATAGGTAGCTTTATGGACTGAAAGAACAGTATGAGCATGTTCTTCAGCTAGAAGAAAGGTGTGGTGGTCCAGTAAGCATTGTTTTTTTTTAATTTTTATTTTTTGATTTATAAACTTGGCATGATAGTGCTTTTCTGTTGCCTCTGATCTCTGGTGGTAAGCTTTCTGAAAATATTTTTTATTTCTCCCTGATTTAAATTACAGAAAGAGATATTTATATAAATATCAAGAGAGACTTCTTCCCATCTTCTGATTTGGGAGGTGAACTTCAATCCAATAAACATTTATTTATATGTCATTCACTATGCTGAGTAAGGAAGAGCTGAATGTTCAGCTGCTAACCAAAAGGTGGGCAGTTTGAATCTACCAGCCGCTTCTTGGAAACCCTATGGGGCAGTTCTACTCTGTCCGTTAGGGTTGCTATGAGTCAAAATCAATTCGACGGCAGTGGGTTTTTTTTAAGCTCAGTGTACTTTAAAGAAAGGAAGCAAATTTTAGTTTTTTTGGTTTGTTCTAATGTATTCTAAGGTCCTTACCTCTTGCTGATGGTTCTTTGTATATAGAAGCCCCCACAGAATCACTGTCCCAGTAGTTGGAAAAAGAGAAACTTATAATGGGACAGTTGAAGCCAAAGCATTGATAAGTAAAACAACCACAAATACCAACAAGCTTACTGTGGATGGCAGTCATGGTCACCAATGGGAAGCAGAACGTCCCTGGAAACTCACCTTTGTCCTCTTTTGCACACAAGTGATGGCAACAGCAACAGTAAATTGGACTCAGCACACTTGTGTTGCATGCGGAGTGCCTGTTTGCATGAGTCAGGCACTAGATATTTGATGAAGACCAGACATGGGCCTCTAACTCTTTGGGAGCACACAGTTTAAAGACATATTTCTGCCCGTACAGTGTGACCCAGTGGGAGGCAGGAGAGATGGAGGCAGCAGACTGACTACACCTGGAGGTGTCATGGAAGGCTTCACAGAGGATGTGGCATTTGAGCTGATTCTTGAATGTCCTATAAGAGGCTATCAGGCAGAAAAGAGGGGAAAGGACATTCTGTAAAGGGACAGCCCATAAACATGGAGATATAAAGAGGATGGCATGTTAGTGAAATGGTAAGTGGCTTAAAGTGACTGGACCAGATGATGTTTGAGGGTAGGTGAAGGGAAATGAGGCTTGAAAAGTAGGCAGGTTTCATATGTTATTTATGCCATGTCAGGGAACTTGGACTTTTTCCAAGGCCAGTAGGTAGCTGCTCGCAGAATTTCCTATACAGGTAAGTGACGTGATCAAATTTGTTATTTTAGAAAGACAACTCATACTATGAAGGAAAGTCACTTGGATTGCATTGATTGACAGGTAGAGTGGAAGTTTTTTTTTTTTTTTTCCCCAACAACTGAATGAGTAATAACTTATTCTCGCACAGTGAGTAGGATCTTGCCAACATCTTCTTAGGGTGAAAGGAAGCCTAGTATTTATTACCCAATCTTTTGAGACGTAAATACAGCACTTACAATGATATGTTCTATTTTTGAGGGCAGCCACCTGTGTCGTGCATGCAGAGAAATGCTTAAGGTGCAGAGAGACAAGTGAATGTAGAAGTTCTGTCACATGCATTCAAAGAAACAGACAGGAGAGCTAAGCTATGGCTATTGGTATTGGCAAGTGTTCAGCTTTAGGGAAAATAAATCCACCAAGTTAGAGTGATAATGAGATTGACATAAGTAGAGTTGTCCTTTTCTTTCTGTGCTTTTGCAAAGGTGAGGAAGTTTTAAATGTCTGAAGTGAGTTCTTGGAACAGCAAGTCTGCTGCTTGCTCACTTACTGTTTGTGGCTCTTTGTCAGCAGTGATCCTACTTTGTTAATTCAGCCCTTCTCCTTAGATGGCCAAGGCTTCATGTCATGGATTGAATTGTGTCCCCCCAAAAATGTGTGTATCAATTTGGCTAGGCCATGATTGCCAGTGTTGTGTGGTTGTCCTCTATTTTGTGATTGTAATTTTACGTTAAAGAAGATTAGGGTGGGATTGTAACACCAACCTTACCCAGGTCACATCCCTGATCCAATGTAAAGGGAGTTTCCCTGGGGTGTGGCCTGCACCACCCTTTATCTCTCAAGAGATAAAAGGAAAGGGAAGCAAGAAGAGAGTTAGGGACCTCATACCACCAAGAAAGAAGCACCGGGAGCAGAGCGCATCCTTTGGACCCGAGGTCCCTGTGCAGAGAAGCTCCTAGTCCAGGGGAAGACTGCTGATGACGAGGACCTTCCTCCAGAGCCGACAGAGAAAGCCTTTCCCTGGAGCTGATGTCCTGAATTTGGACTTCTGGCCTACTAGACTGTGAGAGAATAGATTTCTCTTTGTTAAAGGCATCCACTTGTGGTATTGCTGTTATAGCAGCACTAGATAACTAAGAATTTGGTACCGAGAGAGTGGGGTGCTGCTCTAACAAATACCTAAAATGTAGAAGCGGTTTTGACACTGTGAATGGTTAGAAGAGCGGCAGTGGCAGAGGACCAGCAACAGCAGAACCAGGAGACTAGCACGAGATGGCACTGGAGTTGACCCATGGAGTGAGAGAGCTGAGTGCCTGTGTGCCAGTCTTCCTGGCAGAGCAGGTTGCATCCAGGCACTTATCAGTGGAGCTAGGCTTGCTGACCCACAGAACAAGGGAGCTGAGTGCTTGTGTGCAGGAGGCTTCCTGGCAGAGTGGGGTGCTTCTAGGCACTTATTGGTGGAGCTACCCCACTTTGGAACACTCGCCCCAGCAGGGCAGATGCGGGCTTGAGGCCCGAGGACTGAGAGGCCACAGGAAGTAGAAGCTGAAGAGACAAGGAACACAGGAAGCTGAGATGCTTCGGTCTCAGAAGGTATGACCATCACCTGAGGAGTTTCAAAGGGTGGAGCCATGGCCTCTGGTGCTCCTAAAGGTGGAGTTGCCACTCCAATGGACTAGGAGAATGGTGCGCCTGAAGCCAAGGGAGTAAAGTTGCTGTCCCAGTGGGCCTGGAAGGCAGAGCTGAAGCCCAGGGCCGAGGGGCTTCCACTCAGAATCTGCAAAGTGTGGCCAATACCTAGAGTCTAGAGGGCAGGGTCATTTTGTAAACTGTTTCAGAGAACAAAGGATTATTTTCAAAGCCTTGAGGGCTAATGTAATGTGTTCTGCTGACTTGCTTGGTACCTTTTACCCCTTCTTTTTCTCCAGTTTCTCCCATTTGTAATGGAAATGTCTAGTTTGTGCCTGTTCTGCCATTGTACCTTTGGAAGCAGATAACTTATATTCTAGATTTCACAGATGAAGAGGAATTTTTGGATTGTGGACTTGTAGTTAAGACTTGCTATGATATAATGGAATGAATATGTTTTGCATGTTGCAAGGATGTGGTTTTTGGGGAACCAAAGGGTGGAATGTCATGGATTGAATTGTGTCCCCCCAAGAATGTGTATATCAATTTGGCTAGGCCATGATTACCAGTGGTGTGTGGTTGTCTTCTATTTTGTGACTGTAATTATGTTAAAGAGGAATTAGGGTGGGATTGTAACACCACCCTTACCCAGGTCACATCCCTGATCCAGTGTAAAGGGAGTTTCCCTGGGGTGTGGCCTGCACCACCTTTTATCTCTCAAGAGATAAAAGGGAAGGGAAGCAAGCAGAGAGTTGGAGACCTCATAACCAGCAAGAAAGAAGCACCTGGAGTAGAGCGTGTCCTTTGGACCTGAGAGCTAACCCTTGACTAATTAAAGCAGAATTTCCACTGGGGAAGGAGACAGGCATGGGTATTTTAAAATACTGGGCAATTTCTTTCTTTTTTTTTTTTTTAACTCTAAGACTGAAAATGAAAATCACTGTACTAGGTCAAAAGTTCTAACTGGAAGTCTGTTGGTGAGTTTTGCTCTGCACAAGTATACAGTGCTTAAATATTTTTTAAACTAGTTGCCAACATTAAAAACATAAGATTCCCAGCTTGTCTTGAAAAATGGAAAGATCTGGCACAATTGAGCTTATATTTCTGAATTTAAAAATTCAAAGGAAATCACAGCCCCACCTGGCTCACTTCCAATTAGTTTAAATTACCTTTCTGGCCCTCGTAGGTGTTTTAATTTGTGACAGCTAGACTAGGTGATCTTTAAAGTCCCAAATTATTTGAATTGCTTGGTTCCAATCCCAGAAAACTGATGGTAAACAAACTACACCTTTATCTGTAAGCTAGTTATTATACAAAACCAAAGGGAACTTAATCTTTGAAGATGGAAAAATACTAGCTTCTGAAGGAAGGGGAGAAATGTCTTTGTTAATAGCAGAACCCCACAGGTTACTATGTTGAGGACACTTGTTTAGGGTTTAGTGGAGGTGGCAGAAGAGGATTAATTAATTTTCCAGGGATTTTTAATGAAGCTTTTTTTTTCCTTTTTCATTCTTTCCTGTTTGGGAGCTGGATCATTAATTGAAATGTGATTGGCTTTCTCTGGGGAGCGAAGAGGTGATTATCAGAGCTTTTGCTCACTTACTGTTCCTATGGTTTGCCTTAGGAAGACTCCTGAAATTGTTGCCATCCTTCAGCTTCCTTGTGGCTTTCATCCATGTGGCTTTTTGCTTTGTCTGCCCAAGAACAGGTACCTAGGCAGGGAGGATTGAGTTCTTGTGATTTATTGGGAGTTACCTGGCGTGGGATTTGAGTGGCTATATTTGAATTAATAGGATTATGCTTTTTACAGGTTGAAAATATGTACTCAGTTTATGTGGGACCTTTTACCCAAATGGAATAATCCTTTGTACCTTGCTTAATTAAAGAAACAAAACAAACAAATTTACACAATCAATAATATGAGATATGTTATATATGATGCAATAATAAAAATAACATTTATTGAGCGCCGTATGTGCCAGGAATGTTGCAATTACTTTACACGAATACCTAATCTACTTCTCCACTCTGCTATGAATTAGGTGTTATTATATCCCTGTTTTACAGATGAAGGAGCCCTGGTGGCACAGTGGCTAAGCACTTGGCTGCTAACCAAAAGATTGGTGGTTCAAATCCAACCAGTGGCTCTGCAGGAGAAAGACCTGACGATCTCCTATATTAATTACAGCCTAGAAAACCCTATGGAGCAGTTCTACTCTGTCACCTGGGATCCTAGGTGTCAGATCGACTCAACAGCACCTAACAACATTTTATAGGTAAGGAATGCTGATGTGCAAAGGGTTATTTGACTTCCCATATTTCATTTCAAAGCTAGGGTAAGTGAGATCAACTAACTTATATAACTGGGCCTTTATTAGCCATTTTTTAGTAAATTCAAATGTGTATTGGTTTTGACAAAGATAAGGCACTCTTGTATATTAAATGTTATTTTTCTCCTACTCCCTCCGGTTACTTTACTGAATAGGTTGTTATTCTCTGGTGATGTTGTTTACACATGTTGGATTACTGAATTCCCTGAACCCTCAAAAATCTTTAATTTGTGTAAATTCATTGCTTATACCTGCTCACTTTAACTTAAAAAGAAAAAGGCAATGGTAACCCCAAGTAAACTATCATAAGTCCATGGGTTACAAATTTCTGACTTACAGACAATTCCTACTTCCCCATTAATTTTATTTAAATTGGCCCTCACTTTGAAATGCTTGAACCAACCGTTTGCAGAAATTCTTCATCACAATCACCTTCACTTGCTGCACGTGCAATTTTTAAATCATTGCAAAGGCTTCGAGCCTTTTCTTGCACTAAAGTAAGGCTAAATACGAACCTGTTCTGACTTACCTACAAATTCTTAAATACAGATGTAGGAATGGATCTCCTTCATAACTCAGGGATTGCCTGTACTTACTAGGGCATGATCCTGGGCCTCTCTGCCTTGTGGGGAAATAGAGATTATAGTATATACCTAACCTCAGCCCACAGGGATATTTCCAGGATCATGGATGATATGGAATGAAAATGTGTTTCTTCAGCCCTTCAAGATGTTCACATGTAGCTTAGGTACTGATGTATTCATTGTGATGCAGACTTTCAGGTGAGCATTCCATGGAGATTTTCCCATTTTAGAGATTAATCCTATTGAAAGATTTTAGATTGATGGGACACCGCAAATTGTTTTCCTCTAAAAGGCAGTCTGACATTCATTTCATCCTCTCAGCTGAAAAATAGCCTTCCATGTTGTCTTGGGGCAACTGCTGCCAAGCACTTTTCAGTGTGAAAGATTAATGTGATGTATTAACTTTTCTTGTTGAAGCCATGGTGTGAAGTTGCTTATATCTGTGCTCAGTAAGTTGGCACATGAGGTGAATATATCCTTGAGTACCTCATGCTAACTCATCAATAAAAGATTTGTTAGAACCGAGACGGGAGAGGACAATATCTCTAGTCTGTTGTTGTTGTTGTTAGGTGCTATCAAGGACTCATAGTGACCCTCCCTGTGTACAACAGAACAAAACACTGCCTGGTACCGCACCATACTCAACAATTGCTGCTATGTTTGAGCCCATTGTTGCAACCACTGTGTCAATCCATCTCAGTGACGGTCTTCCTATTTTTCACTGACCCTCTACTTTACCAACCATGATGTCCTTCTCCAGGGACTAGTCCCTCCTAATAACATGTCCAAAGTAAGACTAAGTCTTGCCATCCTTGCTTCTAAGGAACATTATGGCTGTACTTCTTCCATGACAGACTTATTCGTTCTTCTGGAAGTTCAGGATACATTGAATATTCTTCACCAAAACCATAATTCATATGCATCAGTTCTTCGATATTCCATATTCATTGTCCAGCTTTCTCATGCATATGCGGCAGTTGAAAATACCATGGCTTGGGTCAGGTGCACCTTAGTTCTCAAAGTGACATCTTTGCTTTTTAACATTTTAAAGAGGTCTTTTGTGACAGATTTGCCCAATGCAGTACATCATTTGATTTCTTGATTGCTGTTTCTGTGGATGTTGACTGTAGATCCAAATAAAATAAAATCCTTGACAATTTCAATCTTTTCTCCATTTATAATGATGTTGCTTATTGGTCCAATTATGAGGGTTTTTGTTTTCCTTCTGTTGAGCTGTAATCATACTGATCTTCATCAGCAAATGCTTCAAGTCCTCTTCACTTTCAGCAAGCAAGGTTGTGTCACCTGCATATCGCAGGTTGTTGGTGAGTCTTCCTCCGATCCAGATGCAGCATGCTTCATATTGTTCAGCTTCTCAAATTATTTGCTCAGCATACAGATTGAATAAGTATGGTGAAAGATATAACCCTGATTCACACCTTTCTTGATTTAAACCTCAAAGTATCCCCTTGTTCTGTTCAAGCAACTGCCTCTTAGTCTATATACAGGTTCCTCATGAGCAAAATTAAGTGTTCTGTAATTCCCATTCTTTGCAGTGTTATCCACAGTTTGTTATGATCCACACAGTCAAATGCCTTTGCATTGTCAATAAAACACAAGTAAACATAATTGTCTGCTAAGTAACTTAAATTATTAGTTAAGACTTTCATTTATTGTTTTAGTGTAATTGCATATTTGTCATAGCTAACAATCTATTAATTTTATGTCAGAAATGTTGTTGTTGTTGTTAGGTGCCATCGAGTCAGTTCTGACTGATAGCAACCCCATAGGATAGAGTAGAACTGCCCTATAAGGTTTCCAAGGAGCAGCTGGTGGATTTGAACTGCCGACCTTTTGGTTAGCGGCTGAGCTCTTAACCACTACACTGCCAGGGCTCCATGTCAAAAATAGTTGCCTTTAAGAAAGTAAAAACTGAAGACAGTGGTCCACACTTTGCTTGAGATCACAGTCTCTGTGTGCATATGTATAGACATATAATAGATGAGTTGTTTTTGTTGGGTGCTGTTAATTTTCAATTCATAGCAGGTGAGTTCAAACCACAGACCTTTTGGTTAACAGCCAAGCACTTAGCCGTTGTGCCACTGGGGTTCCTGATATGAATATATATGTATATGTATGTGTGTACATATGAGTATGTATATATGTGTATATATACATTATTTATTTTATATATATTTATATATACCAAACCAACCCCATTGTCATCAAGTCAATTCCGACTCATAGCGACCATATAGGACAGAGTAGAGCTGCCCCATAAGGTCTACAAGGAGCAGCTAGTGGATTCAAACAGCTGACCTTTTGGGTAGCAGCCAACCTCTTAACCACTGTGTATATATAAATACATAAATATGGTATATGTATGTGTGTGTGTTTGTGTGTATATATAATTTACTTATGTATATTAATGCATATATATATTTGTATATATATGTCTCTGTATAGTCTGTCATCTGTCAGTTTGTCATACTGTGGTGGCTTGTGTGTTGCTATGATGCTGGAAGCCTTGCCACTGATAATTCTTATCCCAGCAGGGTAACCCATGGTGGACAGGTTTCAGTGGAACTTCCAAACTAAGACAGACTAGGAGGACCTGGCAGTCTACTTCTGAAAAAATTGACCAGTGAAAATCTTATGAATAGAAGCAGAACATTGTCTGATATAGTGCCAGAGGATGGGCCCCTCAGGTTGGAAGATACTTAGAATATGACTGGGACAGTGCTGCCTCCTCAAAGTAGAGTCAACCGTAATGATGTGAATGGGGTAAAGCTTTTAGGACCTCCATTTGCCAATGTGGCATGACTCAAAATGAGAAGAAATGGCTGAAAACTTCCATTAGTAATCAGAACATGGAATGTACAAAGAATGTACTAAGGAAAATTAGAAGTTCTCAAAACTGAAATGGAACACCTGAAGATCGCTATCCTAGGCATTAGTGAGCTGAAATGGACTGGTATCGGACATTTTAAAATGGACAATCATATGTTCTTCTATGCTGGGAATGAAACATTGAAAAGGAACAGTGTCACATTCAGTGTCAAAAAAAGAACATCTCAAGATCTATTCTGAAGGACAACACTGTCAGTGACAGAATATCCATATACGTACAAGGAAGACCAGTTAATATGACTGTTATTTTCAGATTTACACACCAACCACTAAGGCCAAAGGTAACGAAATTGAAGACTTTTACCAACTTCTGCAGTCTGAAATTGATTAAACGTGCAATCAAGACACATTGATTATTACTGGTGATTGAAATGTTAAACTTGGAAATAAAGAAGAAGGATCAAGGTTGGAAAATATGGCCTTGGTGACAAACGATACCAGAGATCGCATGATAGAAATTTACAAGACTAACAGATTCATTGGAAATACCTTTTTTCAACAAACAGTGACTATACACATTGACCTCGCTGGATGGAATACAAAGGAATCAAATCAACCACAGTTGTGGAAAAAGATCATGGAGAAGCTTATCATCGTTAGAACAAAGTCAGGAGCTGACTATGAAGCAGAGTGTCAGTTGCTCATATGCAAGTTGAAGTTGAAGCTGAGGAAAGTTAAAACAAGTCCATGAAAGACAAAGTGTGACCTTGAGTACTTTAAATTCCACCCAAATTTAAAGAATACATTTGACTCATTGAACACTAATGACTGAAGACCAAACGAGTTGTGAGATGACACCAAGGGCATCATATATGAAGAAAGAAAAAAGCTCACTAAAAAGATAAGAAAGGAAAAAAAGACAAAAATGGATGTCAGAAGAGACTCAAACTTGGCTAGATTGTAGAGTAGCTGAAACAAATGGAAGAAATGATGAGATAAAAGAGCTAAACAGAAGATTTCAAAGGGACCCTCAAGAAGACAAAGTGAAGTATTATAATGAAATGTGCAAAGACGTGGAGTTAGAAAACCAAAAGAGAGGAACACACTTGGACATTTCTCAAGCTGAAAGAACTGAAGAAAAAATTCAAGCCTTGAATTGCAATGTTGAAGGATTCTATGGGAAAATATTGAGCAATGTGGGAAGCATAAAAAGAAGATGGAAGGAATACACAGAGTCACTGTACCAAAAACAATTTGTTGATGTTCAACCATTTCAGGGGGTAGCATATAATCAAGAACTGATGATACTGAAGGAAGAAGTCCAAGCTGCACTGAAGGCCTTGGTGAAAAACACAGCTCCAGGAATTGACGGAATACCAACTGAGATGTTTCAACAAACCAGTGCAACCCTGGAAGCGCTCACTTGTCTGTGCCAAGAAATTTGGAAGACAGCTACCTGCCAGTTGACTGAAAGAGTTCATGTACTTGCTCATTCCAGAGAAAGTTGATCCAGTGGTATGCAGACATTATTGAACAATATCATTAATATCACACACAAGTAAAATTTTGCTGAAGATAATTCAAGAACAGTTGTAGCAATACATCAGCAGGGAACTGCCAGAGAGTCAACCTGGATTCAGAAGAGGATGTGAAAGGAGTTACATCATTGCTGATGTCAGATGCATCTTCGCTGAAAGTAGAGAATACCAGAAAGATGCTTACCTGTGTTTTGTTCACTAACTAAAGGCATTCAACTATGTGGATCATAACAAATTATAGATAACATTGCAAAGAATGGGAATTCCAGAACACTTAGTTGTTCTCATATGGAATCTCTACATAGATGAAGGGGCAGTTATTCAAACAGTACAAGGGGGTACTGCATGGTTTAAAATCAGCAAAGTTGTGAGTCTGGGTTGTATCCTTTCACCATACTTATTCAATCTGTATGCTGAGCAAACAATCCTAGAAGCTAGACTATGTGAAGAATGTGGCATCTGGATTGGAGAAAGAATCATTAACAACCTGCGATACGCAGATGACACAACCTTGCTTTCTGAAAGTGAAGAGGACTTTAAGAACTTGCTGATGAAGATCAAAGACTACAGCCTTCAGCATGGATTACAGCTCAACATAAAGAAAATAAAAATCCTCAGAACCAGACCAATAAGCAACACTATGATAAGTGGAGAAAAGATAGAAGTTGTCAAAGATTTCATTTTACTTGGATCCACAATAAACCCCCATGGAAGCAGCAGTCAAGAAATCAAACAAAGCATTGCACTGGGCAAATCTGTTGCAAAAGACTTCTTTAAAGTGTTGAAAAGCAAAAATGTCACCTTGAGGACTAAGGTGTGTCTGAACCAAGCCATGGTATTTTCAATAGCGTCATATGCATGGGAAAGCTGGACAACAAATAAAGATCGAAGAAGATACGTTTGAATTATGGTGTTGGCGAAGAATATTTAATGTACGGTGGACTCCCAGAAGAATGAATAAATCTGTCTTGGAAGGAGTGCAGCCAAAATGATCCTTAGAAGTGAGGATGGTCAAACTTCATCTCATGTACTTTGGACATGTTATAAGGAGGGACAAATCTCCGGAGAAGGATGGCATGCTTGGTAAAGTAGAGGGTCAGTGAAAAAGAGGAAGACCTTCAACGAGATGAATTGACACAGTGGCTGCCCCAAAGGGCTGAAACATAACAAAGATAGTGAGGATGTCAAAGGACCAGGCAGTATTTCAACCTGTTGTATGAGGTAGCTATGAGTTGGAACTGACTCAATGGCATCTAACAACAACAACAACATATATATGTCTCTATATACCATATTTTTTCCACAAGTAGCGCACCCACACATACAACACATATCGTAATGTGCTTCAGAAAATAGCACAGGGTGGTTGCATGGTTGGCAAAAAAATGTATAATGCGTGAGTTATTTGCCTAAAAATACAGTATATGGCTCTTTGTATATATGTGTTTCTATATATATGTATCTCTATATATGACTCTCTATATGTCTTTCTATGTATATCTCTAAATATAGAGATATATATACACACACACATCTATATATATATACATATATATGCTGTGTGCATACTTACTATACGGCTACATATAATTTATAATTAATGGACTAATTCAACAAGTATAGCAATAACAAAAATGCAGGTGAATGTTACGTTCCCCAATTAATACTTCAGCTGCCCAAGAAACATATTTGTTTTTCATGTGGTAGGATAAAAGAAACATTTGAAACATTTACTTAATACTGCTTTCTCGGGGAGTTCTTCGTTTGGTGCATTCAAAACCTGCATTTGTTAACTCCTAGAGTAATCTTGTGAGGATGGTGAAGGACAAATCCTTTGAGTTTATGATCTCTCTTACTCTATTTAAAGATTTTTACAAAGTTGGAAGTTTGTATTTTTAAAATTAGTATGCATTTTGGGATTTTATATTGACTTCGGGACAATTTAAACTTTTTTTTAAAATTTTTTCCCATACAAAAATTTATACACGCATTGTTATGTGACTCTAATTGCCCTCCCCATACTGTGACAACACACTCCTTCTTTCCACACCTGATTCCCCATGTCCATTTAACCAGCTCCTAATCCTCTCTGCCTTCCCATCTCAGCTCCAGACAGAAGCTGCCTGTTTAGTCTCTAGCATCTACTTGAGTTAAGAAGCACACTCCTCATGAGTATCACTTTATGTTCCACAGTCCAGTCCAATCCCTGTCTGAAGAGTTGACTTCAGGAATTGTTTTAGTTCTAGGCTGATAGAAAATCCAGTGGCCATGCTTTCCGGGGTTCCTTCAGTCTCAGTCAGACCATTAAGTCTGGTCTTCTTACTAGAAGTTGAATTCTGCACCCCACCTTTCTCCTGCTCCATCCAGGACTCTCTATTGTGTTCCTGTCAGGAAAGTCATTCGTGGTAGCTGGGCACCATATAGTTCTTGTGGTCTCAGTATGAGGAAGCCTCTGGTTTATGTGGCCCTTTCTGTCTCTTGAGCTAATACTTTCCTCGTGTCTTTGGTGTTCTTCATTCTCCTTTACTACAGGTGGTTGGGACCAATTGATGCATCTTAGATGGCTGCTTGCAAGCTTTTAAGACCCCAGATGCCACTCACCAAAGTAGGATGCAGAACATTTTCTTAATAAGGTTTGTTATGCCCATTGACCTAGATGTCCCCTGAAAGCATGGTCCCCAGACCCCTACCCCTGCTACTCTGTCCCTCAAAGTGTTTGATTGTATTCGGGAAAGTTCTTAGCTTTGGTTTAGTCCAGTTGTGCTGACTTCCCCTGTAGTGTGTACTGTCCTTCCATTCACCTAAGATAATTCCTTTTTTTTATATATATATATATTTTATTGTCCTTCAGGTGAAGGCTTACAGAGCAAATAGTTTCTCATGATACAGTAGTACACATATTGTTTTATGACACTGGTTAACAACCCCACATCATGTCAATCCTCTCCCTTCTTGACCTTTTTTTTTTTTTTTTTGGTGAAAATACACACAGCCAAAGATACACCATTTCAAAAATTTCTACATACACAGTTCAGTGACATTGACTACGCTCTTCCAATTGTGCTGTTATTCTCACTTAAGATGAAGGCTTACAGAACAAAATAGTTTCTCATTTAACAGTTACTACAAATGTTACCCTATGACAATGGTTAACAAACACCTAAGATAATTCTTATCTACTATCTAGTTAGTAAATAACCCTCACACTCCCCACCCTCGTAACCATCAAAGAATGTTTTCTTGTGTTTAAACCTTTTCTTGAGATCTTATAATAGTGGTCTTCTACAATATTTGTCCTTCTGTGACTACTAAATTCATTCAGGATAATGACCTCCAGCTTCCTCCATGTTATAAGATGTTTCACAGCTTCATTGTTGTTCTTTATCGTTGCGTACTATTCTATTGTGTGGATATACTATAATTTGTTTATCCATTCTTCCATTGATGGGCACCTAGGTTGTTTCCATCTTTTTGCTATTGTGAACAGTGCTGCAGTGAACATGAGTGTGCATATATCTATTCGTGTGACGGCTCTTATTTCTCTAGCATGTATTCCAAGGAGCTATATTGCTGGATCATATGGTACTTCTATTTCTAGCTTTTTAAGGAAGTGACAAATCAATTTCCAAAGTGGTTGTACCATTTTACATTCCCACCAACAGTGTATAAGTGTTCTAGATGCTCCACAACCTCTCCAGCATTTATTATCTCATGTTTTTTGGATTAATGCTAGCCTTGTTGGGGTGAGATGATAGCTCATTGTAGTTTTGATCTGCATTTCTCTAATGGCTAATGATTGTGAGCAGTTCTTCATGTGTCTGTTAGCTGCGTGAATATCTTCTTTGGCGAAGTGCCTGTTCATATCCTTGCCCATTTTTTAATTGGGTTATTTGTCTTTTTGTTGTTGAGGTTTTGCATTGTCTTGTAGATTTTAGAGATTAGACGCTGATTGGATTTGTCCTACTCAAAAATTTTTTCCCAGTCTGTAGGTTGTCTTTTCACTCTTTTGGTGAAGTCTTTGGATGAGCATAAGTGTTTGATTTTTAGGAGCTCCTATTTATCTAGTCTCTCTTCTGGCGCTTGTGCATTGTTACTTATGGTTCATATTGTGTTTATACCATGTATCAGGGCTCCTAGCATTGTCCCTAATTTTTCTTCCATGATCTTTATCATTTTTGCTTTTATATTTAAGTCTGTGATGCATTTTGAGTTAGTTTTTGTGCACAGTGTGAGGTATGGGTCTTCTTTCAGTTTTTTGCAGATGGATATCCAGTTATGCCAGCACCATTTGTTAAAGAGACTGTCTTTTCCCCAGGTAATGGACTTTAGGCCTTTGTCAGATATCAGCTGCTCATAGGTAGATAAAATTATGTCTGGATTTGCAATTCCATTCCGTTGGTCTATGTATCTGTTGTTGTACCAGTACCAGCCTGTTTTGACTACTGTGGCTGTATAATAGGTTCTAAAATCAGGTAGTGTGAGGCCTCCCACTTTGTTCTTCTTCTTGAGTAATGCTTTACTTATTAGGGGCCTCTTCCCTTTCCGTATGAAGTTGGTGATTTGTTTCTCCATCTCATTAAAAATGCTGGTAGAATGTGGATTGGGATTGCATGGTACCTGTAGATCACTTTGGGTAGAATTTTCACAATGTTGAGTCTGCCTATCCATGAGCAGGTCTCTTTTGGTTTCTTGGAGTAGTGTCTTGTAGTTTTCATTGTATAGATCTTTTACATCTCTGGTTAGATTTATTCCTAAGTATTTTATCTTCTTGGGGGCTATTGTAAATGGTATTGATTTGGTGATTTCCTCTTCGAAGTTCTCTTTGTTGGTGTAAAGGAATCCAACTGATTTTTGTATGTTTATCTTGTATCCTGAAACTGTGCTGAAATTTTCTATTAGTTCCAGTAGTTTTCTTGTGGATTCTTTGGGGTTTTCTGTGTATAAAATCATATCATCTGCAAATAGAGATACTTTGTCTCCTTCCCTACTAATTTGGATGCCCTTTATTTCTTTTTCTAGCCTAATTGCTCTGGGTAGGACCTCCAGAACAATGTTGAATAAGAGTTGTGATAAAGGGCATCCTTGTCTGGTTCCCGTTTTCAAGGGGAATGCTTTCAAAGTCTCTTCGTTTAGGATGATGTTGGCTTTTGGCTTTGTACAAATGCCCTTAATTATACTGAGGTATTTCCCTTCTGTTCCTATTTTGTTGAGAGTTTTTCTCATGAATGGGTGTTGGACTTTGTCAAATGCCTCTTCTGCATTGATTGATAAGATCATGTGGTTCTTGTCTTTTGTTTTATTTATGTGATGGATTACATGATTGTTTTTCTAATGTTGAACCATCCCTGCATACCTGGTATAAATCCCACTTGATCATGGTGAATTACTTTTTTGAAATGTTACTGAATTCTATTGGCTAGAATTTTGTTGAGGATTTTTGCGTCAGTGTTCATGAGAGATATTGGTCTGTAATTTTCTTTTTTTGTGGTGTCTTTACTTGGTTTTGGTATCAGGGTTATGCTGGCTTTATAGAATGAGTTTTGGGAGTATTCCATCCTTTTCTGTGCTCTGAAATACCTTTAGTAATAGTGGTGTTAACTCTTCTCTGAAAGTTTGGTAGAATTCTCCAGTGAAGCCATCCAGCCCAGAGCTTTTTTTTGTTGTTGGGAGTTTTTAAATTACCTTTTAAATCTCTTCTTTTGTTATGGGTTTATTTAGTTGTTCTACTTCTGTTTGTGTTAGTTTAGGTAGGTAGTGAGTTTCTAGAAATTTGTCCACTTCCTCTAGGTTTTCAAATTTGTTAGAGTAGTTTTTCATAGTATTCTGTTCTGATTCTTTTAATTTCAGTTGGGTCTGTTGTAATACACCCATCTTATTTCTTATTCGGGTTATCTGCTTCCTCTCCTGTTTTTCTTTTGTCAGTTTGGCCAATGATTTATCAGTTTTGTTGATCTTTTCAAAGAACCAGCTTTTGGTCTTGTTAACTCTTTCAGTTGTTTTTCTATTTCTCTATTTCATTTAATTCTGCTCTAATTCTTATTATTACCTTTCTTCTGGCACCTGTGGGCTTCTTTTGCTGCTCTGTTTTTACTTGTTCCAGTTGTAGGGTTAATGTTTTGATTATGGCTCTTCCTTCTTTTTGGATGTGTGCATTTATTGGTGTAAACTGACCTCTGAACACTGCTTTTGGTGTGTCCCAAAGGTTCTGGTAGGATGTGTTTTCATTCTCATTTGAGTCTATGAATTTATTTATTACATCCTTAATTTCTTCTATAACCCAGTAGTTTATAAGCAAGATGTTGTTCAGTTTCCATGTGTTTGATTTTTTTCCATTGCTTTTTCTGTTGTTGATTTCTACTTTAATGGCTTTATGGTCAGAAAAGATGCTTTGTAATATTTCGATGCTTTGGATTTTGTTAAGGCTTGCTTTACGGCCTAATATGTGGTCTGTTCTGGAGAATGTTCCATGTGTGTTGGAAAAGAAAGTATACTTGACTACTTTTGGGTAGAGTGTTCGGAATATGTCTATGAAATCAAGTTGGTAGATTTTAGCATTTAGCTCTTCCTTGTCTTTGTTGAGCTTCTTTCTAGATGTTCTGTCTTTCATCGAAAATGGTGTATTGAATTCCCCTACTACTGTTGTGGAGCTGTCTCTCTTTTCCGTGCTGTTAGAGTTTGTTTTATGTATTTTGGAGCCCCGTCGTTGGGTGTGTAAATATTTATTATAGTTATGTCCTCCTGGTGTATTGATCCTTTAATCATTATATAGTGTCCTTCCTTATCCTTTGTGGTGGATTTTACTTTAAAGTCTATTTTGTTGGAGATTAATATTGCCACTCCTGCTCTTTTTTAGAGTGTTGTTTGCTTGATATATTTTTTTCCATCCTTTGAATTTTAGTTTGCTTGTGTCTTCAAGTGTAAGGTATGTCTCTCGTAGGCAGCATATAGACGGATCATGTGTTTTTTAATCCAGTCTGCCACTCTCTGTCTCTTTATCGGTGCACTTAGTCCATTTACATTCAGCATAATTATTGATAGGTATGAGTTTAGTGGTGTCATTTTGATGTCTTTTTTTGTGTGTTCACAGTTTCTTTGTTCCACTTAATTTTCTGTGCTGAGTCATTTTTCTTTATGTATTTTCTTTTCATCTTTTTCATTGTTGTTGATTTTTTGTTTCCTGAGTATATTTTTCTAGTTTTTTATTTTTGACTTGTAGGATTGTTAGTTTCCTTTGTGGTTACCTTAATATATACCCCTATTTTTTCTAAGTTTACACCAGCCTTTTATTTCTTTATATCACCTTGACTTTCTCTCCATATGAAAAATCTATGTCTACATTTTTTAAGTCCCTCTTTTTTTGTTTTAATGTTGCTATCTATTACATATTGACATCTGTTTCCCTGTTTTCAGTGTTTCAGCTTTGATTTCCTTTTGTGACTTACCTACAAAGGCAGGGGGCTGTTGGCTACCCCCAAGTGTCCAGGAGGAAGGCATGTCCCTGTTCCCTAGAGTGTGGAGTTGGGTGGGTTTTGCAGCCAGACTATGAGCACCTAATGCTGTTGGCTGTAAGGACTGGGGGGCACCTCTTATTCATGGGCCCCTCTTGCAGGTGCCTAGGTGGCGTGGATGAAGCCACCAGTCCTCAGTCCCCTGATGTGGGTAGGTGAAGACCCTGTCAATGTCAAGAACCTGCCACTTCACAGCTGAAACAGTTGAAGTTACAGTTAGGTATATACCTTGTTGTACTGCGGTAGTGAGGGCCTACGCTGTTGAGATGGGCCAACACAAGTCTATGCAGGGGGAAGGGCACTCAAAGTCCATGGATCCCTTATGCCTGTGCCTCAGCAAAGGAGCTGTGCCTACCCTGGGTTCCTGGCTTAGGGGAGCCAGCAGTTTATTTTTTCCCGTGTTTGTTAATTTGTTCACTCTCCAAGGCAGGGAGAATGGTTCCGGGCATGTGACGGCTCCTACTTCCGGCCCAGGGGAGTCAGTACTTGCTGAAGCTGGTCCAGGACCCAGTGCAGAGCAGGGGGTAGGGAGGTAAATAAATGGGAGAGAGGTTTTTCCCAAAGGGTGGTGTTTTTGATCTGTGCAGTAGGCTGTACGCAATTACTTATCTTTCACCGGATGGAGGGTTGCTTCTCATTGGTTCTGGGTGGCCGTGTAGACTCTCTGGTGCCGGGTCTCTCCCAGTGCAGAAAATGCGCCTCCCAAGCTCGGCTGCTTGCCTGCCTCACCACTCACCCAGGAGCTGCTCAGGCCTGAAGGGCTCAGACTCTTGCCTGGTCGGTTCTGGCAACTCCTTGCTGCTTCCAAACCATCTCTTCCTCCCCCTGCCACTCAGTCCAGTTCCTCAACTCTGCCTTTGATGTTCAGGACTCCCAGATCGGCATATATAATCAAATCACTTGTTTTGTCTGGTCTTTATTGTAAGAGGGTCCACCGAAAGCATCTGACTACTCTGCCATCTTGGCCCCGCCCCAACAATTTAAATGTTTTAAGGGTTGCTTTTTAGCACAAGTTTTAACTCTTATTTGTTCAAACTCAGCCAATGAAATTTTCTGCTTAAAGGAGGGGGTTTTACTTCTAACCTCATCAGTAATATCTAACTTGAATGAAAATGATGCCAAATCACATTACCAAATACCTGTTTCCTGGCACTAATAAATTAGCTTTTTGTCTGTGTTCAACATATTTTTTCCCATTGCCATCAAGCTGACTCTGACTCATAGCGACCCTGTACTGCAGAGTGGAACTGCCCCATAGTGTTGCCAAGGCTGTAATCTTTAGGGAAGCAGATTGGCACATCTTTCTCTTTCAGAGTGGTTGGTGGGTTGAAACCGCCACTTTTCATTTAGCAGCTGAGTGCTTAACCACTGCACCATCATGGCTCAGTTGTTGTGACCTTTGTTTCAATCACAGGTGTTTTCACTAAACTTTGCTTCCTGGTGTGAAATGCTAGATGGGAATTTGCAAAGCAAATGTGAAAAATCTCAGTTTCATTTACTAAGAGCCTGAAAGCAAGGTGTAGATGATTTACTGAAGAAATTGAAAGATTTAATAAGATGCTAGCATAATGCCATGAATGTGCTATGTCTTTGGGTTTGCTAGCTAAGGTTGTTGTTGTTGTTAGGTGCCGTCGAGTTGGTTCTGACTCATAGCGACCCTATGTACAACAGATAGAAACACTGCCCAGTACTGCACCATCCTCACAATTGTTGTTATGCTTGAGCCCATTGTTGCAGCCACTGTGTCAATCCATCTTGTTGAGGGTCATCCTCTTTTTTGCTGACCCTGTACTTTACCAAGCATGATATCCTTCTCCAGGGACTGATCCCTCCTGGTAACATGTTCAAAGTATGTGAGACATAGTCTCCCAATCCTTGCTTCTAAGGAGCATTCTGGCTGTACTTCTTCCAAGTCAGATTTGTTCCTCCTTTTGGCAGTCCATAGTATATTCAATATTCTTTGCCAACACCTTAATTCAAAGGTGTCAGTTCTTCTTCAGTCTTCCTTATTTATTGTCCAGCTTTCACAGGCATATGAGGTGACTAAAAATACCATGGCTTGTGTCAGGTGCATCGTAATCTTCAAGGTGACATCTTTGCTTTTTAACACTCTAAAGAGGTCTTTTGCAGCAGATTTGCACAATGCAATGTGTCGTTTGATTTCTTGCCTGCTGCTTCCATGGGTGTTTGTGGATCCAAGTAAAATGAAATCTTTGACAACTTCAATCTTTTCACCGTTTTTTATCATGATGTTGTTTATTGGTCCAGTTGTGAAGATTTTTGTTCTTTATGTTTGAGATGTAATCCACACTGAAGGCTGTGGTCTTTGATCTTCATCAGTAAGTGCTTCAAGTCCTCTTCACTTTCAGCAAGCAAGGTTGTGTCATCTGCATATTGCAGGTTGTTAATGAGTCTTCCTCCAATCTTGATGCCACCTTCTTCATATAGTCCAGCTTCTCAGATTATTTGTTCAGCATACAAATTGAATAAGTATGGTGAAAAGATACAACCCTGACGCACACCTTTCCTGATTTTAAACCACACAATATCCCCTTGTTCTGTTAGAATGACTGCCTATTGATCTATATACAGGTTCCTCACGAGCACAATTAAGTGCTCTGGAATTCCCATTCTTCTCAATGTTATCCATAGTTTGTTAT
Organism: Dugong dugon; assembly: GCA_030035585.1. Lineage (NCBI taxonomy): Eukaryota > Metazoa > Chordata > Mammalia > Sirenia > Dugongidae > Dugong > Dugong dugon. The sequence goes on from CM057460.1 coordinate 48,413,752, forward strand.
GATCCACACAATAGAATGCCTTTGAATAGTCAATAAAACACAGATAAACATCTTTCTGGCATTCTCTGCTTTCAGCCAGGATCCATCTGACATCAGCAATGATATCCCTGGTTCCACATCCTCTTCTGAGTCTGGCTTGAATTTCTGGTATTTGAATACAGGTGGCATAGCTTCCAGCATCACAGCAACACGCAAGCCCCCACAGTATGACAAACTGACAGATGCCTGGGGGTGCTAAAGTAGAGCTTTGCTATAAATAAATCCCATTTTCTTAATCTACTAATGATGCTCTTCCAGCTTGTTGAAGTTCAAATACTACACCTCCCACTTGGAGGGGCAGCACGAGAAGAGGAGAGAGCCTTGGCTTTGGAGCCCTAGGTTCAAATCCTGCTATTATCATTTTGTAGCCACATAAGCAGGTTACTTAAATTTACTAGCCATGTATTTACTGGCTTTACCACTTTCAGACATATAAGCACATTACTCCTTCCTCAACCTGCAAAATTGTTTTGTGGTGCATTCTACGTGGAATTTCATATGTGTGCTGTTTGTCATAGTACTGACCTATCCTAGGTACTTAAGAGTTATTTGTTTCCAGAAAGCTTGGAATGAACTTTAATAATGCAGATGTTGCTTTTGGGAGTGTGTTTTTCTCTCTGCCAAGGGTTTACCTCCCACTAGAATAGTCCTGTGACTGGTTTCAGTGACTTCACATATTAAATTTACATGTTTTTATCAGCATGGTCTTAAATCTGCAAACACTATTGATCAACTCAAAAGCAATAGGATTTCTTAGTTGTTACTAACTGATAGATTAATAGATCATTTGAAGGAAGCCAAATGTTTAATAATGAAGGCTATGTTAATGATTCTCATTTGAGTGCCTGTCAGAAAGGAAATAGTTCTCTTTCATGACAAACCAACTTGTAAAATAAATGCTCTCGTGTGTTTTCTTCAGTTGGACTTACAACTGGCCTTCTGGGAGTTTATCTGATATCATTTGAGAGGCACAAAAAGGCTCCCACGCTCCCAAATGTATCCTGAGGTCTGCAGCAGCCCAGTGTCCCACCATTGATCATGCTTTGGTGCTGAGGAACTGAAGACTTCTTAAATCTGTTAGTATCTGGGATATGCTTCCATTCCTAGGATAAGCTTTTTCCTTCTTTTCAAAGAAGAAAAAAGAAGGTGAACAGAAATGTTTTATAAGAGCAGCATTATTTAGTGAAGGGCAGGGTCCTGACCTAGGAGGAGGCAGCTGTTTTGGATAAGGTTGCGGGAGAGAGAAGGAGGCAAGCAAGACTTGCTTGGCAGTTGGGCTGTGTTTTGCCCTCTCCCCACCTACTCTGTTTACCACATTTAGCCAACGTGACATTTCTCTAAACTCAGACCTCATGTTATTGTTGTTTTTAGTTGCCGTCAAGTCAGCTCTTGACTCCTGGGGACCTTGTATATAACAGAATGAAACAATGCTTAGTGTTCTGCCATCTTCATGATCATTGGTATGTTCGAGTCCATTGTTGAGGCAATTGTGTTGATCCATCTCATTGAGGGTTTCCCTCGTTTTCACTGACTCTCTACTTCATCAAACATAATGCGCTTTTCTAGCGATTGGTCTTTCCTGATGACGTATCCAAAGTAAACAAGTCAAAGTCTCACCATCCTCTCTTATAAGGAATGTTCTGGTTGTATTTCTTCATGTTATTATCTGTGTAAATTTTTTCTGTTGTCCAGTTCTTTTAGTATAATTCTTAACCATTTTCTTCAAAAAGCTGTACATCCTGGCCATTGTCTACCTCTGCCTCTCCAGCTTTGTGTCATGACTTTCCTATTTGACAGTGGCCACATTTATTGTCTTTCAGGTGTTGAATCTCATCATATTCTCCTCACCACCTTCCCCCCTTACATAATGAACTGTCAGTTCAATTGCCATTTTCTTAGGCAGGCCCTCCCTGACAACCCTTGACTGGGTCAGATTCCCCTATCACATGCTTTCATAGCACTATGAATGTCTCCTTCATAACACTACCTGCTGTGGGAATTTTATGTTTATCTATATGTTTATTTGAGTAATGTTTGTCTTGTCAACACCATGCAGGGTGGGGCCATGTATGTTATAACTTCTGACTCGACCTCCAGCAACTAGCTAGTGCTGGGCTCATCAACAAAGTGTGCTAGTATTTATTGCAGGGAGCATGAAAAGAGGGAGGGAAATGCTTGAATATGTATCCAGGTAGACTGAGGCTTGAACATCTAAGCTTGAGGAAGCAAGGTGCTGCTAGCAGGAGAGACTGTTGAGAGCTGCTTGAGAAGAATGGAAAAATAAGGGGAATGATTGTTGCCTACTTCAAGGTTTTGCCTCTGGTGGACCCCCTCTAAGTCACAGATTCTTAAGGGATTGTAGAATTGGAGAAGAGTTTCCTCTTCTGTCAGAGACCCCATAAGCATGGACCCAAAGATGCCTCATGAGAAGCAAATTCTGATAAAACTCTTCAGGGCCAGATTTTGGAAGTAGGGTCTTAAAAATGAGTGTTACATCTAATGTTCACATTTTCAACCCAAATACAGATACTGAGTTGAACAGTGAAGCTGGGAATTACTCTGGTTTGGACTTATTTAAATTGTTGGTTTTCTTTTGTCAATCTGTTGCTGGTCACAACTCTGTTTCTGTCATTGGAGTGATTTTAATATGCTTTTCAGTTCAGACTCTATTATTTTTCAGCATGCTCATGGGAATTATGAAGTTGTTCTTTTATTGAAATGAAGCTAAGTTTAATAGTACTTGTTTGAGATTTTTTACTTTTTCACCAAAAAAGATGGAAGGGGAAAATCTTTCGATTTTAATAATTTCCTTAATTCAAACATAGACTTGAACTACTTTTGTCATAATAGGTAAATGAATTGTTTCTTTTTCTTCACAGAAGGTCTGTTTTCAAATAGGTACTGAGATTACCCAAATATTTGCCTTGTACAGATACAAGGTTACTGTCACTGTTTATTATTAAAACCAAATTCTTCCTTTGCTTCTAGCTTATTATGGTTATAAAACTGAATATTTTAGTACTTGACAACAAAATGTGAGGGTTTTTTGTTTGTTTGTTTTGAGGATATGAATATATAGGGAGGCCATCAAATCTAGAAATTATAACAGAAGTTTGAAATGTCAGCACTTCGTATTGAGTAGGTCTATGGTGGGATAGTATAGCTGTACATTGAAATGCATTACTGCAGTGGAAAATTTGGATGTGTTAAAAATCAATGTAATATTGAAATTAAAATCTAAACTTTTGAAAAACAAAGAAATTCCCAGAAAGTAAGTAATGATAACTTAGTTTCAATACTACACTGATAAACATTTCAAAAATAAGTTATAACAAAGCAAGAGGGGCAGGGAGATTTACGATTTGAAGGCTTACCCTGCAATTCCTGAAAGATTGCAATATTTATTTAACTTTTTCCTTATTTAATTTAGAATAAAATTACTGTCATCTCTATAAACATTTATGTAATAATGTTTCATTTACTTTCCTATTAAAAATTACTAAGATAAATAAGGAGTCCTGGTGAATGAGATATAATTTAATAAGCAGGCATTTCTTAGTAGAAAAGTAATCAAGTCATCCAACAAATGTATCTTTAGAGAGAAGCAGAGTAGACAAGCTTAATGATCTAGTCAATGGATATTACCTCAGGGAAAATGTTCTTCTGCCTTATTGTTCATATCTTTTAATACTTGCACTGGAAATAAAATTACATTCCAAGATTATGAGGATTGTGGAATTTTGTGATTAGATATTTAAGTTCTAAATAGATTAACGGCAATATAAACATACAAATGTATATTAGGTTAAATCTGAGAATTTTTTTTTTTTTTTTTTACTAAATTTTTACAGTAGATGACAATATTTGCAAATTTTCCAAATGGGATAGGTAGTCTTTCTGGAAGTATGAAATAAAGGGGATGGCCAGCTGGCTGGACCACAAACTTCTTCAGAGACCTTTCAACCTTTTGTTATAATTCATATATTTTATCATCATCGACTTGTTTTCACTTTAAAGATTGAAAATTGTATTATTCTGTAGTTTGTTTTTAATGTATAGAGATGTTTCCTTTTGAATCTTTCACTGTGATTGGTCAGCTATGTTTTCGCTTGAAACTTTACTGATTTTCTTTAAACGAAGAGATACATAGGGCAAGGTTGGGAGGGTTCCCAATGTGGAGTTTCCACATCCCAAAAAGGACACGCTACCCTCCTACATGCGTCAGTCTGTCACCAACCATGAAGACCCCATCACAGAATGTTTACAACAGACAATAGCTTGGAAATAATTTAGTGCTACCCCACCGATTTTACCAAAGGAAGAATTTGCTCCCCGTCACATAACTTACTCAGTCAGAGCTAGTTCCTCTGACTTCTAATTCAGTTTGCCTTTGCTATCTACCACCTGCTGATGACTGGCTCTCCTAGGTCCTCAGTAATCTGCATGTGTTTGTATTTATTGAGCATCCATGATGTATTAGCACCACCATGAATGCTGAGGATGTAATGATGAATGGGAGCTTAAGTTCTGACTCTAGTTTTCTCTGTTCCAGTTGAAACTGTATTTGAAACTAACCTTTTCTATAGAGCTATGAGTTTCTCTATTTTTACTTTTGAATTTTTGGAGAATTGGCAATGGGGCCATGTTATCAGGAAAACCTGTAAGAACAAGCTCAGATGCTTGACTGAGTTCTCTGGAAGGTGTTAGATGTTGGGAAAGAATACAACCTGGAGAGTCAAGAGAAAAGAAAGACGAAAGAGGCAAGAGTGAAGCAGAAGAAAACTAGGATTAGGGATCTGTTCTGCAGATGTGAGCTTATGGGCTGGAAAAAGGAAAAGAACCACGAAGTCTCAACCGTGTTACCTCAGTTTTGCTAACTGTATAATGGGGATCAGAGGGAGTTGTAACTAGGCAATACTGAGAGTCTTTTGCAGATCTATTCTGAATGATGAATAACTGTGTACTTACACACACATACACAGACACAGACACCACCAAATACATTCACCAGTGTTTATCATTATAAATGTCTTCTATGTTTTCCACTACAAATAAAATAGAGAATCTGACTCTCTTTCCAGATGACACGTTTTAGAAGTAACTAGACTCAAAATAAGGAGCCCTGGTGGTGCAGTGGTTAAGCGCTCTGCTGCTAACCAAAAGGTCGGCAGTTTGAACCCACCAGCCACTCCACAGGAGAAAGATGTGGCAGTCCACTTCTGTGATGATTACAGCCTTGGGAACCTTGTGTGGTAGTTCTACTCTGTCATATAGGGTCACTATGAGTAGGAATCGACTTGAAGGCAACGGGTTTGGTTTTTTTTTTCAGGCCCAAAATGAGCTAATAGTGACCCAAATGAGTGAATTAAACTGACTGAAATGGTGCACTGGAATATATTTATTTTGGGGGGGGGGGCGGATAATGAAGAAATAAAATAGGAAAAGATTCTCTTTCAAGAAATAATTTATTTCCTGTTGCAAATGGAGTGATTCTGAACTTCTTGAAAATAGAGAAGCATCATTTTTTAAAAAGCACCGAGATTGCTGGTACTGTGATGTAGCATCTGTTCCCTTGTAGTCTAAGTCAGATATAATGAAATGCAATGGAATTTGCTGGTTAATAATGAGTATCCAAGAAGAAAAGCAGAACAGCTGGGCTCAGAGACTGGCAAAGCAGAATAGTAGCTTTGAACTTTGAGGGTTTTTTTTTTTTTTTTTCCTTCTTATACTCCCGCCCATATCCCACTGCTGTTAGGCTGATTCTGATTCATTATGAACCTACAGCACAGAGTAGAAGTGACTCATAGGGTTTCCAAGGCTGTAATTCTTTACAGGAGTAGACTGCCACATCTTTCTCTCGCAGAGCAGCTGGCAGGTTCGAAACACCAACTTTTCAGTTACAGCTGAGCGTATTAGCCACAGTGCTGTCAGGGCTCATATTTTTTACACATCCATTTCTTTCTTATCAACATGGTTAGGCTCCAAAGACTAGGTTGTTATGTGAAAATTGGCATTATTTGAAAATGGAGGATGACCACATCGGATCACAAAGTGGAGGATGATTACATTATTACATAACTGCAAACCACTGAGAATCATGGCCTAGCAAAGTTGACACATAACCTTAACCATCACAGTCAGCATTATTTTCACCTCACATCTTGGCATTTGTTACTGCCAGACATACGTTGTGAATGCACAGAATAGTCAGATAGTAGATTTTTTTACTGTTGTTGTAAATGCAAAATGTCAGATAATGAGGAAGTTAAGTGACGAATAGACGTACTAAGAGGAGCCCTGGTGGTGCAGCATTTAAACACTCGGCTGCTAACTAAAAGGTCAATGGTTCAAACCCACCAGCTGCTCCATGGGAGGAAGATGGGACAGTCTGCTTCCATGAAGATTACAGCCTTGGAAACCATATGGGGCAGTTCTACTCTGTCCTATAGGGTCGCTATGAGTGGGAATCAACTCAATGGCAATGGGTTTGGTTTGGTTTTCTTATCGGTGTACTGAATGTGATGATTTTGAAGAACAATTTTTTTTTTTTTTAATATGTCTAAATGTCAAGCAGGAGTCCTGGTGGCACAGTGGTTAAGAGCTAGGCTGCTAACCAAAAGGTCGGCAATTCAAATGCACTAGCCGCTCCTTGGAAGCCCTATGGGGGCAGTTCTACTCTGTCCTGTAGGGTTGCTATGAGTCATAATTGACTCGATGGCAACAGGTTTTAAATGTCGAGCAAGGTGAGTTTCAGTATGAATTTTAAAATTGCATAAAATGAAGTCATCATATTTAATTATGACTTTATGATAAATTAAATGGTAGTTCCAAGGTGCTTTACTGTAGCAAGAAGCCTCTCTTGTGCGGGGAAGGAGAGGCAATTTGGGAACTTGAGACAAGACAGGTATTGTCTCTTTTATTAATTGCTAACAAGGTGCGTTCTCCCGCTTCTCATGGGGAAAGGTGGGTTTGGGGAACAATTGATAGCCCAATGGGAAGTGAGAAAAGAAGGAAGAAAATTCCTTATATTTATATGAACTATAACAGTTGATGAGGAAGGAAGTGTAATAGTGAATGGATCACACACGTTGGGATTTTCATGGCAACCTTTTGAGATAGGAGAGACGGTATAATTATCCACACATTACAAATGAAGGAGATTGAGACTTAGATTGTTTTACTACTTAGAATATTCCATTTTGGCAGAACAGTTTATTAGCCACCTCAGCCTGTACTGGAGAAGATGCCAGATAATAGTAAAAAGAGGTCCTCGTGGTCAGCTGGTGGGTATAGGGTCAGCTTTCTCCTTGCTGTTGCTCTCTACTTCTTCCAGGAATGTCCAAGAGCCTTGCCACAGAACCTCGTGTGACTTTCCCCTCTGGCCTGTATCCAGGTATCTTCGCAGAACCCTAACTCCCCTGACCACAGAATCAGCTACACCCACAGACCCAGAGCACTGCTGAAAGGAGACCAGACTCTTCAAACCCACAGACCCAGGACATTCCTTGGAATTAATTCCCATGATATCCTAATCATCTAGTTGTTATTGTTATTAGGTGCCATCCAGTCGGTTCTGACTCATATCGACCCTATGTACAACAGAACGAAACACTGCCTGGTCATGTGCCACCCTCACAGTCTTTGCTATGTTTGAGCCCATTGTTGCAGTCACTGTGTCAGTCCATCTCGTTGAGGGTCTTCCTCTTTTTCGCTGACCCTATACTTTACCAAGCCTGATGTCCTTCTCCAGCTACTGGACCCTCCTGATAACATGTCCCAAGTATGTGAGATGAAGTTTCACCATACTTACTTCCAAGGAGCATTCTGGCTGTACTTCTTCCAAAACAGACGTATTCGTTCTTCTGGCAGAACATGGTATATTCAATATTCTTTGCTAACACTATAATTCAGAAGCATCGGTTCTTCAGCCTTCCTTATTCATAGTCCAGCTTTCACACACATATGAGGCCATTAAAAACACCATGACTTAGGTCAGCGCACCTTAGTCCTCAAAGTGACATCTTTGCTTTTTAATACTTTAAGGTGGTCTTTTGCAGAAGATTTGCCCAACGTGATACGTCATTTGATTTCTTGACTGCTGCTTCCATGGGCATTGATTGTGGATCCAAGTAAAATGAAATCCTTGACAACTTCAGTCTGTTCTCCATTTATCATGATATTGCTTATTGGTCCAGTTGTGAGGACTTTTCTATATGTTGAGGTACAATCCACACTGAAGGCTGTAGTCTTTGATCTTCATCAGTAAGTGCTTCAAGTCCTCTTTGCTTTCAGCAAGCAAGGTTGTGTCATCTGCATATTGCAGGTTGTTAATGAGTCTTTCTCCAGTCCTAATGCTGGATTCTTCTTATAGTCTAGCTTCTTGGATTATTTGCTCAGCATACAGATTGAATAAGTATGGTGAAAGGATACGACTCTGACGCACACCTTTCCTGATTTTAAACCATACAGTATCTCCTTGTTCTGTTCGAAGGACTTTCTCTTGATCTATGTACAGGTTCCTCATGAGCACAATTAAGTCTTCTGGAATTCCTGTTTTGCACAATGTTATCCATAGTTTGTTATGGTCCTCATAGTTGAATGCCTTTGCATAGTCAATAAAACACAGGTAAACATCTTTCTGGTATTCTCTGCTTTCAGCCAAGATCGATCTGGCATCAGCAATGATATCGGGTTCCAGGTCCTCTTCTGAATCTGGGTTGAATTTCTGGCAGTCCCCTGCCGATGTACTGTTGCAAACAGCTTTTGAATTATCTTCAGCAAAATTTTACTTGCATAAAACCATTTCAGCATTAGCAGTTGGTGCATAAATTTGAATAATAGTTATATTAACTGATCTTCCTTGTAGGTGTATGGATATTATCCTATCACTGACAGCGTTGTTCTTCAGAATAGATCTTGAAATGTTCTTTTTGACCATGAATGTTATGCCGTTCTTCTTCAATTTGTCATTCCTGGCATAGTAGACCATATGATTGTCTGATTCAGAATTGCTGATACCAGTCGATTTAAGCTCACTAATGCCTAGGATATCAATCTTTATGCAGTCCATTTCATTGTTGATAACTTCCAATTTTCCTACATTTATACCTCGTACATTCCATATTCCAATTATTAATGGATGTTTGCAACTATTCTTATTTTGAGTGGTGTCACATCAGCAAATGAACGTCCTGAATGCTTTACTCCATCCGCATCATGAAGGTTGACTCTATTTTGAGGAGACAGCCCTTCCTCAGTGGTATTTTCACTGCCTTCCAACCTGAGGGAATCATCTTCCAGCACTATACCAGACAATGTTCTGCTGCTATTCGTAAGGTTTTCACTAACCAGTTTCTCAGAAGTAGACCGCCAGGTCCTTCTTCCTAGTCTTGTCTTAGTCTAGAAGCTCCACTGAAACCTGTCAATCAAGGATGACCCTGCTAATATTTTAAATACCGGTTGCATAGTTCCAGCATCACAGCAATACATAAACCACCATGGTACGACAAATTGACAAATGCATGAATAGACCAGACTCCTCAAACCCACAGACCCAGGACATTCCTTGGACTCAATCCCCATGCTATCTTCATCACAGCTGGAAAATGGAGCTGTTGGTACCAGGATATTAGTATAAGTTATGTCTGAGTTCTCAAATTTGGACTTTACCTGGGCTGCTGCTTCATTTCTTAGCTGTTTACCGATTTCTCCACTGTAAGATTTTCTTTCTTGAAAGTTCCCAGGGACACTTACTCAGTGGGGACAAATATTCAGTTTGGCATCGAGACAAGTGTTGGCCTATTTCAAGAACCTAACAGTCTCACCTTCTAAATTGTGATGGGGGAGAGAGGGAAGTAGTACATATGCACATACACACATACATATATATATATGTATATATATATATAGGAGAACACTCCATACAGGGGTGGCAGGGCCTCTGTTGTCTCCATATTCCCCTTCCATAAGTGCTTAAGTTAATTACTTAGTTAGTATTGGACTATTGGGAAGAAAGCAACCATATGGAATATTACAAAATATAACACCTCAAAACAACTTGCTTAGATTTAGCAGTATGCTTAGTATATCTTGCAATTCTTAACTTCTCTTTCATCTGCCCTTCATCTAATATTCCAGAAGAACATTGCCATTAGCCAGAGGTGAAAATCCAAACTCGTATTTGTATTCACAACAGATTTCTTCCAGAATCTTAGGGGATCATTCCATCTACAACATCGTTGCATGCTCCATTGCTGTATTGCTATGTCCAGTGCCGCTTCATTCAAATGAAAATTTTAAGCCTTGTTGACTTTTGGTCAAAAGCCCATCTGTGCCTTTCTAATGATTAGAGCTGATCACCATGAATTCCTTTCAGAAATAAACTTTCCAGAGACAAATCCTGAGCCTGCAGACTAATTTGCTGCAGAGCCTAGGCCTAGACTGAGAGATCTTGCCTTCTATGAGGTCTGTTGTGGAACAGAAGCATTCCCCATAGGGCTCTAACTCTATCGAATGTTGCTGTACTTCTTGTTCAGCTAAAGGAGTATTGAATTCAGTTTGACTCTAAATTTGGAGTAAAATATACCAACCAGTACAGCTGCTTCTGTGATTGCTTTGCCTTACAACTTGCTTTTCCTTCTTTCTCTATCAACCCATGTTCTTGAGTTTGTTTATAGCTTTTGTGGGCTGGCTTTACTTATTATTAAAAATTTGTTGCACTGAATCTGTTGAGATAAGTGAGAGTACTGAGCATGAAAGAAATAATGACCTCCAGAGGAACCACTGCCTGGGGCTGTGTGGATGGAGCCTGGAGCAAGGTAGTAAGTCCTGAGAACTTTCTTATTAGTGAGGGTACAAGTCACTATTTACACAATTGTGAACTGCTTGCGAATATCTGAGTACCTTTCCTTTCTACCTTCAACTGGGCCAGCCTTTACCACTGGAAGAGCCTGAACTTCGATATTTTTCTGAGGAAATGCGTTTTTCCTTTCCACTTAGATTCCTGAGGCCTGGTTTCACTTTTTTTTTTTTTTTTTTTTTTTTTTGCTGTTGTTCTGGCAATGGGTCAGCTGGCTCTCATGGTCCTTAACATTTTGGGTAAATACTTCCAACAGTTGGGACTGGAAGGAATCCAAATCAATTCAAGTCATTTGCATCCACGCTATGAGTGATTTTCATTGGTTGGTAATTTAAAAATAATACAATTCAGGAGTACAAGCTAGTATCTGAGGAACTAATGGAAAATAAAGCAGTTTTAATATACTAACAGATTCACTTATGGTGTAAGGAGTGTGATTGATGAGCTTCCCTACTACCCAAGGAAGATAAAGATCTTGTTTACTACTCAAACATTATGCTGTCAGTGCATGTGGAGAAAGTCTGTGGCGTAGTGGCATAGTATGGCAAAGATGCAAAAGTCAGACTGCCTGGGTTCAAATTGAAAGTTTACCACTTGCTAGCTGTATGATCCTGGTAACTCAATTAACCTTTCTGTGCCTCAATCTGGTTTTCCTAAGGATTAAATAAATTCATATTTGTAAAGTGCTTAGAACTGTGCTGGCCCATAACAAGTACCACATGTCTTTGTTAAATAATACATGAAATTTTAGGATTGTTGATCAAGTGGAATAACTGGGATCTTGAAAGCTTAGGCATTTTTTCAAAGTATCAGTTAATGGCAGAGACAAGAATATCACCTCTGCTCAGTGCCCTCCCTGCAAGACAATAGTGCTCAAAAGTGATGTGGGGAAGGAAATATATCAGTGAAAAACAATCAGCATTTTTAAAGGAGGGTGGGGGTGTGGGAACCAGTTACCCATTTATCTTTGGTTTCATCACTGTTATGGGTCTTGACACTATACCAGCATTGTGGAAAAATAATAAAAATTTGAAAGAAATTTATAAAACATTTGCTTAACCTGGGGCAGGCATGATGTCATTTTTGTGGGTTGATGGCCACTGAGGACCCAGTAGTCTTATATTGCAGGAGGACTTTTATGTATAACATGGTAACATGTACATATTAAGCAGAATTTGAAGATGTGTTTGTTGACTTTAGGTTGACAAACTTTGCAACAGGTAAATGGTGGAATTATTATGATATTCCATCCTTTAAACATGTGTTGAATCTTTGTAAGATGCTTTAACTACTTCTGGAGACCAGAAGATGGACCAGATGCTATGTAATAGTAATAGTCTTTCCTTAGAGAATCTGGTGTAAAGAATGTTCTGGTTTTAAATGTAATTGGCTATGAGCTTAATTTGAGCCAAGAATTTGCCCCCCAAAGTTAACTCAGTTGTAGGTTGTATAAGTGCTATTGCACGAAAGTACAAATATTCCATACAAATTTGCATAGTCTGACCACATCTAGGTTATTAATTTCAATTCAAGGTGAGATGTTTTAAGAGGGATATTAGTAAACTAGAGAGCGTTTGGAAGAGGATAATTAGGATAGTGAAAGGGCAGGAAACTATGCCAAATGGTAAACAGTAGAAAGAGCTTGGTGCCTAAGTAGAACATGGTGTTGTCTTTAAGAGTTTGATGGTTTGTCATTGGTAAAGTAAGAAAAGAGTTATCTTTGGCTGCTTACCAGGTGGATGGGGGACTAAGACCTGTAAGTGAGCAGATAGAAGGAAGAGTTTCTAACATTACAATCAGTCCTCAAAGAAATGGCCTGTCCTGTGAGCAAAGGAGCTCTTTGTAAGTGGATGTGATCAGTAGAGGCCAAATGAACCAGCTTCTGAGTTCTGGGGATCAGAGTCCTACTGCTGGATGGGAGGGTCAGTCAGATCAACTCAGAGGGTCTTCATGTTCTAAGATTCTGTTACTCTGTGATTTCATGATTTGGAGCGATTTGAGTCACCTCTAGCACTGCCCTTGACACTAGTCACTCTAAGTAATGTTAAAAGTCAATGTTTGACTAAAATTGAGTGAATTACTATGATGATCAGCATGAATTCTGCCCTATAAGCAGCTGAATCTAAGAATGAAACTGCTGTTTCTAAGTGGGAGAGGAGATATGAATGACTCAAAGCTAAGATTTCTCTGTGTCTAGAAAGAATTTGCCTTCTGGGTCTATGTTGCATACACTGTAGTTCAGAATCAGAACTTACCAGCCTAACTGGTTGATTTCTTGGGGGTGAACAGTACAGTGTACATTCTGGCATGAGGCCTTATTCTTAGGCAAAGCTCAGAAAAGCTGGTGAGTTAGGGTGTCCTACTGAAAATTATAGTTCTTGGGGTGGCTCAAACATTTAAGTGTTTGGCTGATAACAGAAAGGTTGGTGGTTTGAATCTACCCAGAGGGCCTTTGGGGAGAAAAACTGACAATCTACTTCTGAAAAGATCACGGCCATTGAAAACCTCATGGAGCGCAGCTCTATTCTGAAACACATGCGGTCTACGTGAGTTGGAATTGACTCAGCAGCTACTGGTATTGAAATTTATAGGTCTGCCAACAAGTCTGTGAGAAAGCTTCTCTTCTGACTGTGGAAGTGCCTGATTTCACTTCCACAGAATTGCAGTAGCTCTAGCTACTGTCTGGTGAGGTGGTCCTTTGTTGTAATGTAATCAGGATTAGATTTTGTGAGAGTCATCTCAAATAGCCCCAGAAACAGGCAGAGCTCTTTGACAAACAATGGAAAATCCTGTTTGAACTTTATTTATTTATTTTTTAAAAAAAGGGAATCTAAGAAAGAAGTGGATTTTAATCTATAAAGGTTGCATTCCATGATAAGGGAAATTATGATAGTATGCACCCTATGGAAACAGGATGCTCAGACAAGATGGTCAAGGAGAAATGGGTAGTCTTCTCAGGATGGAGAACCTGTATTTTTAGGAACAATATTTTGATTTTTTATAATATTTTTCCTTTTTTTACCCTTTATTTTTAACTTTGTCTCAGAATTGTAGTCTTTCTCTGGGTTAAGGGGAAGCAGTACAGGGAGTTTAGTTTATTCTTGGGCTGCAATCTCCCTCTAGGTTTGAGTGTGATGGTAGCAGTGGAAATTTGAGGTAAGAGTAGAGACAGATTCCTTGTGAAGTCCTAGCACCTGAGGCCTCAGGGTGCTTACTTGCACGCACTCCTCCCAGGGTCCTGGGAGGGTCCCTAGCAATGTGTTACCTTGGTCATTTTTTTAATTGAAAATATAATGCATTTAACCAGAATTGATTAAGATTGCTGTTTCCTTCCAATTCAACTTCCCCTCCTCTGGCTTCCTTCTGGTGGGTGGCATTAAAGTGGTCATGCACATTTTCTTTTTGTAATCTTTTCTTTTTTTCCTCAAAAAGGATCCCCCAAATTATATAACTTTCAGGCCCTATAAACATGGCTCTTCCCTGGGTAGGGGTACCTCAAGGTGTATATGAATGGGATAACAGATCAGAAATTGCTTATTTAGCAGAGTTAGAGTCAATGTCAGAATCAGAAGCCAAAATGGTAAAATGGATTGAGTGAGAGTGAAATTGAATCCATATTCCTACCAGCATTTGACAGTGGGAATAAGACTTTTTTTTTCTCTTTAGAAACTGTAAGGTCACTATGAGTTGGCATCAGCCCAACAGCAACAGGTTTGTTTTTGGTTTTTTAGGGACTATTTTAAATACCCTGTGCATGGTCTGATTTCACATATTAGTTAAGAGAAATACATCATACTAAATGGTTTTTAAAAATCATGATTCCTTAAAAATAATGCAAACTGTGAATTGTGAAAATAATGGTGAGAAACTGCTAACTGGAGAGAAAAATTGTTTGAAAACTGAATTCTCCTTTTTCTCTGCTGCTTTACATAATTGTAAAGTCATCTCCTAAAGTTCTGAGAACGGAAGTTCCAGGCTTCTGAGGTGCAGATAGTTTCCAGAGCTCCAGGGTGTTACTATCTCTAATAGGCTATCAATAAAACCCTGTTAGGTGATGGTCTGTTTTCTTCTGCTTTCTACCCCATCTCTCCCCACACACACTTGTGGTTCCTGTTGGCACTCACACTTACTCTTTTTAATTGTCAGCATACACAGCTTGTGAATGAGAAATCTGCCCAAGGAGCCTGAGCGTGAGGAATAAAGGTTCCTTTCAGCCCCATCTGTGAGTTTATGCTTCTGTGAGGCCTTAAAGATGTATTTTATTTGGGCATGTTATTAAAAAAAAAAAAAAACCTGTGTGTTTCTTCACACTGTCCAAAATAAATATTTTATCAGTGTTGCTAAGGATTGAGAAATAATGCACGATATCAACTATTTCCCAAATGATACCTAGTTAACATGATAGGGGAGGGAATCAAATCTAAAAGTGATACCACCCCTTTAATGAGGCCAAAGGATGTAGCAAATGCTGGGAAAAACTTATAAAGGGAGGTCTTAGCCCATTTCCAAAACATTATAACTAACATGCAGACAGGTTGTCAGGGAAAGAATATCTGTGTGATCAATTCCCCAAAGTCTGAATTCACAAAAGTCGTTCTGTCAGGGAGCTGCTAGAGAAAGGAAACTTCACAAGGATTAAAACCCACAACTGTAAGCCTCCAGGCTGCATGACAGGGGCAGGGCTTGACTCAGATCTTCATCTCGTGTTTAGAACCAGCCCAGTGTTTTCTCTGTGCTTAGCATGAAGTAGGAGCTCACGGATGCTTGCCGGCCAGCACACAGACTGATGACACTTATGATCAGTCCGTGTGGATTCCTTTTTGGGTTTCCATCCTTTAAAAGGACATCTTTTAAAAACCCAGACAAGGCATCTTTATGGTCAGGCATGTGACTCATTCCATGTGAACTTAGAACCCAGCAAAATCGTGCCCTTTGGACTAAACTTTCAAGGCATGCATACAATTCATTAACTAAAGCTTTTATTCATACTTTACCTTCAGTAGGACCCCGGGTGTCTGTTGTAGGATGCCCATTCAGTCTGGTAGTCTGGAAGGTTTTCAAAAGTTGTAAAAAGTGACTGATCAATCCAGAATAGGATCCTGAAACAGAAAAAGGATATCATGGGAAAACTAGCAAAATCTGAGTAAACTGTGGTGTTTAGTTAGTAGCATAGTATCAGTGTTGGTTCCTTAATTGTAATAAATGTGCCATAGTCATGTAAGACGTCAACCATAGGGGAAACTGAGTGGGTGATGTGCAGGAACTCTCTGTAGTACCGTTGCAGTTCTTCCGTAAATTTAAAAGTATTCTAAAATTTAAAAAAAATTATTAAAAATATTCAGAAAGTGACTGAGGAGGAATAAACATTTTCCAGAAGAGGGAGGCATGATATTATAATTGATCAACCTGCTGCTCAGTCCTGGAAGCATGGAGTCTGATGAAAGGTGCTTTCTTTGCATTTCCTTCCAGAAATACCGAGCCTGCTTTTGTCCTAAGTGCAACCGTGCTGTCCAGAACTGCTTTTAATTCAAGAGGACAGCTGCCTTCTGCTCGCTCAGGTCCTCTGAGGCATGGCCCAAGACAGGAAGAGGGTGCTTAGCAGAGACTCTTTGCCAGACATTCAATATATGAATTTTACTCCGAGACTAAAAAGTTGGCCCACTTTCCAAAGGCTAATCAAAAGTTCACTGTAGTATATTCTTTCTTTTATATGATGGAATCAATTTAAAGTCTGGCCTCTGAGCAGCAGCGTCTTTCAAAGAAGCAAAGCAGCCCTACTACCCAGGGATGGATTACCCAATAAGCAAAGCATGGCACAGGCTTACTTGTGCTCACTTACTGATCTGTAGTGCACAATTTCACATCAAAGATGTGGTGAAACCCATGTGAAATTGTGCACTACAGATTAGTAAGTAAACACAATTAAGCCCATGCATACCTTGCTTAGTGGTTAATCTGCCTCTGCTTCTACCAAGTGGCCCCAGCAATACTGTGTTGTCCATGTCAAGAATATGGAAAATGGAGGAAATAGGTGTTTCTTTCTGAAATTATACCCCTAGTTCTTTTACTTTACTGCCAGCCAAGGAGACTTCTGATGGAGGCTTTTACCCAAAGGTCAATATTTATGAACCACTGAAAAATGAAAAATATGTCTCTGCACCAGTTTGGTTGTTAAAAGTGCCCTATTAATTTGTCCATTATTTTCAAGCTGCTGAAAATTGTTTGAAAAAATCAGTCTTAGAGCTAGAATGGAACTTGTCCCTCACCGTGATCTCACTGCTACAAATCCACACTGGGCTATTTTCATTCCCAAGGTTTGCTCTGAACCTTCTTATTAGGTGCTGTCGAGTCAATTTTCTACTCGAAGTGACCCAATGTGACAGAGTAGAACTGCCCTGTAGTGTTTTCTAGGCTGTGTTCTTTACAGGAGCAGATCAGCAGGTCTTTTCTCTTACCAAGTCACTGGGTGGGTTCAAACAGCCAACCTTTCAGTTAGCAGCTGAGCATTTAACCAGTGGACCACCAGGTCCCCTTTGCACTTTCTTACCCTCTACCTTTCTAGTCGTCCATCTGTTGAATTTTCTCTCATCATTAGTGGCCTAGCTCAACTGCCTCTTCAGTTATGAAGTCTTCTTTGTTTTCTTTGTTTCGATGCAATTGCCAATTCCTTAATCTTTTCAAAATAATTTTGTATGTATTAATGTCCCCCGTCATAGTTTTTGGAGCCCCTGGGTAGTGCAGACAGTTAATGTGCTCACCTGTTAACTGAAAAGTTAATGGTTCAAGTCCAACCAGAGGTACCTCAGAAGAAAGGCCTGGTGATCTACTTCCAAAAAATCAGCCATTGAAAACCCTATAGAGCACAGTTTTACTCTGACACACATGGAGTTGCCATAAGTTGGAACTGAATTGATGATAACTGGTTTTGGTTGGTTGGTTTGTTTCATAATCTTTATCATAGAATGCTTTGCACTATTGGTCGTTTATGTACAAATCTGTTTTTCCCCCTACTTTGTTGGTTGAATAAATGAATGCTAGATCCAGCTTTACAGACGAGTAAAAAAAAAAAAAAGCTCCACAGCGACTGATTTTTTTTTTTTTTTTTTTAATGTGATATAGTATCTTCTCCAGTATACAACCTCTCTGGATCCTTATCCTTCCTTTCTTTCTGTGAGTCAGAATTCAGAGAAGGGTCATCTTTTCAGGCTGAGCCCTTTCACTGTTAGTTTTTATCCCATCTCATTCTGTTTGTTTCAGGACCTTGCTGTAGCCTTTAGCCCATCTGTCTCTTTGCATCTTTTATGTTATCCTCCCTAGTGCCTTTATGTTGCTCCTGCTGTACGAACAAAACTGCTCGGGTCTTCTTTCTCAGGTGCACTACTTAAGATAAATCTGAAAACAGCGTATTTCTACAAGAACACATGACAATTTCAGCTTCAACTCACCTGACTAGAAACTGAGTTCCTATAATTTGAAAGTTGGCTTCCAGAGAGCAAAATTAATAAATAAAGCTTAATTTTTTTTTATGGGTCAGGTGGAGGAGATTAATGGGACACCACAAAAGAGTTAACGTCTCCATTTCTATATTCTAATAAGAAATGGTTCCTTTATATATTTAGATAGCACACCTGGTTCCCTGCCCTGGTTGTGTGACCCTCTGAAGCACTGCAATATTTGCTTGCCAGGAAAAGGCACTCCAGCCATATTGGTAAGCAGTGGAGGTGGGAGTTGGGAGGACTAATGTACTTTTGAACATTTCACAACAAACTGCTTTGCATTATAATTATTATTCTCATTATGTAAAAACTTTGCTGCATAAGGATGCTTTGTTCTTCTGATGATCACTTAAACAAACACTTTTCATTTGTGTTCCTATGACTTCATTAATCTTGATTATTTAAAATGAGTCATGTTACCCAATCATAGTTATGTGATTCTTTCCTATCTGTGTTCTTACTATTAACTCTTTTCTTAATTTAGGGTTGGTATCCTTTAGAATACATAAGAATCAGATAAAAATATAAGGCATGTAAAAGAAGTAGAAACTTCCATGTTTCGTTATTTTTTTTCTTTTTTTGTTGTTTATTGTTGTTGTTTAAATGAAAGTTTACATTTCAAGTTAGTCTCTTACACAAAAATTTATGCATACATTGTTATGTGACCCTAATTGCTCTCCCTGTACAGAGACAGCACACTCCTCCTTTCCACCCCTGATTCCCCACGTCCATTCAACCAGCTCCTAACCCTCTCTACCTTCTCATCTCACCTCCAGACAGAAGCTGCCCGTTTAGACTCATGTAATCTACTTGAGCTAAGAAGCACACTCTTCACAAGTTAACATTTTATATCCCACAGTCCAGTCCAATCTTTGTCTGAAGAGTTGGCCTTGGAAATTTTTTTAGTTCTGGGCTGATAGAGAATCCAGGGGCCATGCTTTCTGGGGTTCCACCACTCTCAGTCAGACCATTAAGTCTGGTCTTTTTACTAGAATCTGAGTTCTTCACCCCACCTTTCTCCTGCTCCATCAGGGACTCTCATGTTTCATTATTAATTTTCTAAAACTTGGTTATATTTTTATATGGGATTTTATGGAGGAACCCTGGTGGCACAGTGGCTAAGCACTCGATTGCTAACTGAAAGGTCTGCAGTTTGAACCCACCCGCCGCTCTGAGAAAGATGTGGCCATCAGCTTACATAAAGATTATAGCCTTAGTGGGTATCTTTTCTTTGTCCATATGCAACTCTACATTATTTTTAATTATCTGCAAGAAACCTAATGAAATGTCTCCTATCTAAACTGTATATTCCTTAAGATCCAAGACCATGTCTGAACTTAATCACTGCCTGTTGAACGAATGAATGGTAGTCATGAGTAACAGAACGTAAACCTCCAACTTTATTCCTCAAAAGTCCTATTTTTTAAAAAATTCAAATGATATTCTTAAAAAAAAAAAGTCTAATGGTGTAGGATTATTCAGTTTTCCCTCTCCGTTCTCTGCGTGGTTTTTAAAGTCCTTGGCTATTGTTATTTAATAGTTTTTCTTTTTCTTTAAATCCAGAAGGTGGGTTACAAAACATCACTTGAAAAATTTGCAGAAGATAGTCTTCCACATAATGGTATCTTTAATAGCCTCAGTAATTCAGGGTCTATTTTTCTCCTTCTTTCAATATGCTGCATTCTCTTGTGACATTGATTTTCTTCAGAAAATTACATAAAATTAGACCATCCTTTCGCATGATGAATGCTCAGCAGTGCAAATCCAATGACTGAGCTCCCTTTACATTGCTCCCTGAAGGGCTGAAGCTACCGTGGTTCTGGGTCTTAAGAGCTGTCGGTCCAAAGTGATCCTGCATCCTAAAAAAAGGACCCCTGGTGTCTCAGTGGTTAAGCGCTCACTAACCAAAGATTTTCCCCTAAGTGATATAGGATAGAATGTCATCATGAGAATTTTTTGGTGTATCAGTTTTCATATATGGGAAATATTTTTCTATGTCTAATAATTCACTGGCAATCACTGTAATTTTTAACTTAAACTGTGGTAAACACATTTAAGACTGAGAAAAACTGTCCTCTGTGATTTTTCTGAACATCTAATTTAACTGCCTGTAATTCAGTTTCCAAATTTGCTAAATAAAGACTATGTCTAGCTGTCACTATATGGGAGCCCTGCCGGCATAGTGGTTAAGAGCTCAGGCTGCTAACCAAAAGGTCAGCAGTTCAAATCCACCAGCTGCTCCTTGAATAGCCTATAAAAAACCTGTTGCCATCCTACTCATAGCAACCCTATAGGACAGAGTAGAACTGCCCCATAGGGATTCCAAGGAGTAGCTGGTGGATTTGAACAGCCTACCTTTTGGGTGGCAACCTGAACTCTTAACCACTGTGCCACCAGGACTCCTATGGGTCACTATGAGTTGGAAAAAACTCAACAGCAGTGGATTTTTTTGGTTGGCCACTATATGGTTCATCAGTAGGATTAAAATGAATGGAAATCTTTAAATATAACATGAAAAGACCATTATGCACCAACTTGAAAAATCTCTACCACTCAACACAGGTGAACTTCCATAATGTCAGATCCTTTGATGGAAATTCTCAAGACAGTGACCATCGATATTCCTCATCCTTTCCTCCATGATGCCTCATTTTAACTAACACATAAATGTCATTTGTCCTCTGGCATTGGAAGACTTTATTCTATTTAGCAGCCTGTAGGCTGAATTGTGTTTAAAACACTAATAAAGATTACTGACTAGATTTCTTAAAAATCCTCCAAATGGAGATTATACCATTGATGGTATTTGTCAGTGGCTCTGAGCACTTGAAAATCATGACACACTCTGTCAGCATCTAACTTAAAGCTCTTTGTGGCTCATCTTAGCCATAGTGGAAACTGAGAATAGCTGCCTACCTTCATTCATTCAACAACTCTCAACATGCTTTTACTCGTGCCTTCCACCATCCACCAAACCTGTGCTCACAGTCTACTTACTCGCTTGCTCCGTGTGCTCACACTCTGGCTCCTACCTTTTTTTCTTCAAGCTCAATTAGCCTAGTTTCATTTGGTTTCCTCATACAAATTATTCCCTAAATCTTCTATGAACTCTCCCAATTATAGTAATAAAGTCTAGTAGTGTAATAATATCACATTTATCAAAACACTGTACTAATTTTATGTTTCCTCATTTAACCCACATGACAATCTTGTAATGTATGGCTTTGCATTCCCCTTTTATAGATAGGAAAACTGAGCCCCAGGGAATAAGCAGCATGTTCTAAGTCACCTAGTTAGTAAATAGGTTTGCTAGGATTTGAGCTCAGGTTCATGTGATTCTGAAGCCCACCCTTTTAACTATTATACACACAACTACAATATTCTTATTTTCTAACTATGATGCAGCACCTTATTCACATTTTATCTGCTCCCTACTATAACTTCTCAATATTTTTATTTGGCAGAGTTTCAATGTCCTGCTGATTTGCACTCTTTAGTGCATGTATCTTAATGTGGAAGACCCACCAAATATTTCCCATTTGATACAATAGAGATTCTTTTGTCGACATATTTCATGTCTGTCATGGTTTGAATTATGTCCCCCAAAAAATGTGTGTATCAATTTGGCTGGGCCATGATTCCCAGAATTGTGTGGTTGGCCTCCATTTTGTGATTGTAATTTTATGTTAAAGAGGATTAGGGTGGGATTATAACACCACCCTTACCCAGGTCACATCCCTGATCCAATGTAAAGGGAGTTTCCCTGGGGTGTGGCCTGCACCACCTTTTATCTCTCAAGAGATAAAAGGAAAGGGAAGCAAGCAGAGAATTGGGGACCTCATACCATCAAGAAAGCAGTGCTGGGAGCAGAGCACGTCCTTTGGACCGGGGTCCCTGTGCAAAGAAGCTCCTAGTCCAGGAGAACACCGAAGAGAGGAAAGCCGACAGAGAGAAAAAGCCTTCCCCTGGAGCTGATGCCCTGAATTTGGACTTTTAGCCAACTTTCACTGTCAGGAAATAAACTTCTCTTCGTTAAAACCATCCACTTGTGGTATTTCTGTTATAGCAGCACTACAGCACTAGATGACTAAGACAGTGTCCCTTTTTAGTATAAGTTTGTGGAGGGCAGAAACTGTAAGTTGCTTATTTGGGGATTCGCCAGTGAGCCAAGCACTTACATACCTGACCCAGAGTAGTTATCACTACCTTCCTCACCACAGCTAACATTTGGGTAGTGCTTACCGTGTACCAAACATTTGCATGGATTATTTCATTTAATCTTTATAATAACCCTATAAAATAGATGATATTGTTATCCCCAAAGTTTAGGAACTTTCCCAAGTTCATAAAGTGAGTACATGGGAGAGCTTGAGTCTACCAGACACCAAATTCCATGCTCTACACTATCCCATGTTTCCCTCACGGTATCTACGGTTCTGCCTCCTTCCTGTTCCCTCTATTCTTCACCGTCTATCCTGTCTGCCTCCTTATCCTGACCTCTCTGCTTCTTACTTCCTGCCTTAACCATCACCTCCTAGCTGCTCAGTCTTCCCTGCCTTCCCCTCCCTTTTTCAACTTGGTTCTCTTTCTAAGCTATCCTGCCTTCCAGGGCCCTCCCAGGTCATTTTCCTGGCCTCTTTTCCTCTCGTTTTCATCTTCTTTCCTTTACCTATCTTTTTTCAAATATAGCTTCAAACCTAAGAATGGACCCTCAAACTCTCTTGGCAATGGCTGATCAGAACCTTATCAGATGATAATAAACTACGTAAAGACAGAATTATAAAATAGAAATAAAGAAGAATCTACTTTTTCTGATAGAAAAATAAATGAGTCACTATAATGCCTTGATCTCCATGATTTCAAAGTAGCTATATAGGGTGCTTATTTCTACACACATGAAGCCCTGGTGGCGACTGGTTAAGAGCTTAGCTGCTATCCATAAAGGTCAGCAGTTCAAATCCACCAGCCGCTCCTTGGAAACCCTATGGGGGCAATTCTACTCTGTCCTAAAGGGTCCCTATGAGTCAGAATCAACTCAGTGGTAACAGGTTTGGTTTTTGGTTCTGCACACACACACACACACACACACACACACACATACACACACACACACAAACTTGTTTTATTGATTGCCGTTTACTGAGTAGCATATGTTTGGCACTGCAACGACAGAACTTTTGAGTTGTCATCAGCAGAAGCATAGATGGGTTCATCGTTTTGCCTCCTTTTGATTGCACTATTGTGTGGAGAATTGCTTTGGAGATCATTGTGCAATGGTATGAATTATCAGTGAGATTTCATTTGTCTGGATGTCTGAGCTTAGGCATTTTGCTTTTCTCTCCAAATTCAGAAGTTATGGCCATTCTTCTTCATAAATAAGACTTTAAAAATAGGGTGAAGTCATAAATTAATCATTTCAGAACAGTATTGGATGTATCCAGTTGAATAAACCACTGTGCTATTTAGCTTTGAACTCTAAAGCTTATTTAAATGCTACCCTTTTTCTCTAAGGGGCCCTGGTGGCACAGTAGTTAAGTGGCAGCTAACCAAAAGGTCAGCAGTTTGAATCTACCTAAAGAAGAAAAAAAAAAAAAAAACAGGAAAAACTAGCAATTGCGGTGTATTCTGAAGGAAAATATAGTACCTACACTTTAATAAGAGATAATCCCATGTGGAAACTATAAAAACTGAGCAAGTATGTACAGCTGACCAATAGAACTTGGAAGGAAAAAACATGAAATGGACATCTTAGCTCTGAAATGGCATAGATAAGTTTTGATTACTGAGGTGTTCACAAAACTCCAGCATTTACTCATTGAAACACTGGAATGGCTCATATGGTCCCCTGTGGTTTCTCCCTTATTTCTTCCGGAAGGTTTATGTTGTACGCTGCCTGAGACCACATTTATTTTCTGCAATGGGATCACCACATGAATTATGTGGCCAATTTGGTGCACAGTATTGTGCATATTAGGATCTAACTAATATCTCAAACCTGCACAAACTACGATTATGACCTTGGCCTAGAAATCTGAGCTATCTTGGCAGAGCCATGCTATACAGGCGAATCCACCTGATTATATTTGCATTTGTGACAGCTGGGATGGTCTTCATTGGCATATGCTGCTTAGCTGTGCCCAGGGCTGTGGTGCAAAGTGAAAGATTAACAGGACCTAGTAGGGGACCCATACTCCATAGACATAGCTACCTTAGTAAACAGTGTTGCGGCATTAACCTGAGCCCCGTTATCCTACCTGATCTTTCTCTGGACTGACGTTCCCATGGCAGATTGTTCCTTTTAAAAAAAATTATCTTAGGAATTTTTCCCTTGTTAAAAATTGATTTAAATAAAGACTGTCTCCCATATCCTACCAAAAGCAATATGATGGTATCCATTGTACTACATCATATGATTGTACAGATCCAAAAACAGCAGTTACAAACATATTTCCCCAAATACAATCTGGGCTGTAAGAGACTAATATAACACAGCCAATAACACAGGGACTAGGTTGATGTTGTAAAACTGTTTTTTCCCCCATGTTTTAAATCATCAGAAATTTGAACGATTGGAGGGAGAGTGAAGGTTTTAATTTTGAAGTAAGCGGGACACTTGAAGAGAAATACATAATTCTTATTTGGAAAAGAAAAAAGGAAGTTCCAGTTTAGACACTGCAAATGATAGTGCCAACTGTTGTCATAATATTTCTGACATCCACTGAGGATTAATTCCAGGCCCAGAAAGTTCACTGGATGAACAGAAACAGCCCCGGGGAGTAAACACTGCTGCTTATGCTTTCACATCATGAAAATTAGACAGGAGACTTCTGTGGGATGGGATATCTGGCAGCACTGGATTATCATGCCTGTGGATCCTTCAGTTTGTGGATTATGTGCAGAAATTTTAATCCCAAACTTAACTTTCTTCTGCCGCTTGGCTCTCTTTCACTGTAGTGATATACTCAGAAACTATAATCTCATTTGAATACAGTCTTTGTCATGAATATTCAGGAAGTGCTCATAGAGGACAAGCTGAGGACACAGAGAGGTATAAGATCCAGACTTGATTTTGAAGAGTTTACTTTCACTACCAATAGAGGCAATGTAGTAAAATGAAAGAGACATAGGTTTCAGAGGCCGCTGAACCTGGATTCACACCTTTTGTTGTTGTTAGGTGCGGTCGAGTAGATTCCAATTCATAGCGACCCTACGTACAACAGAACAAAATACTGCCCAGTTCTGCGCCATCCTCACAGTCATTGCTATGTTTGAGCCCATTGTTGCAGTCACTGTGTCAATCCATCTCGTTGAGGGTCTTCCTCTTTTTCGCTGACCCTTTGCTTTACTAAGGATGATGTCCTTCTCCAAGGACTGGTCCCTTCTGATAACATGTCCAAAGTACAGAGATGAAGTCTTGCCATCCTCATTTCTAAGGAACATTCCAAGACAGATTTGTTCCTTCTTCTGGCAGTCTGTGGTATATTCAATATTGTCTGCCAACACCGTAATTGAAATGCATCAGTTCTTCCTTTGGTCTTCCTTATTCGTTGTCCAGCTTTCACGTGCATATGAGATGATTGAAAATACTATGGCTTGGGTCAGGCGCACCCTAGTTCTATGGAAGTGTGGCCTTGGGCCCATCATTTAACTTTTCTGAGGCTTATCTTCCTTTTCGATAAAACGCAAAGACTAATACCATGTTACAGAGTTCTTTTGAGAAGTGGAAAGGATGCTTCTGCAATACCTAGATCATTAAACGGTAGCTGTGTCTCTAGAACAGATACATCTTTTTGTATATGTTGCATGGAAAGTGCTAAATGAGTGGTAAAAACAAAAAAACAAATCCATTACTGTCAAGTTGGTTTCTACTCATGGATTCCCCATGTGTTACAGAGTAGGACTGTGCTCCGTAGGGTTTTCTTGACTGTAATCTTTGGTGAAGCAGATCATCAGTCCTTTCTTCCGCATTGCCTCTGAGTAGGTTCAAACTGCCAACCTTTAAGTTAGCAGCTAATCACAATCTGCTTGCTTCACCTGGGGACTTTAAATGAGTGATACAGTCAGTGAATTCCACAGGACCCAGAGGAGGAGGGAGACTTGAATGAGGAGGTCTGCCTTCTGAAGGCAAAGGCAGAACATATGGATAGGATTTGACTGATCTGGCAGCAGGGAAGAGGGCATTCCAGCAGCAGGTGTGGGTCAAGCAAAAGCATGAAGACAGGAATGCATGTGGTATTTTCAAGGCAAAAGATTAGGAAGTTTTAGATAAGACTGTATGTGGAGTCCTTGAACAGCAAGCAGACAATGAAATTCATGGAAAAGAGGCGACTAGCGGAAATAAAAGAAAAATTGCAAGGCCTCATCTCTCCTCCGTGTTCCCTTTTCCCCACAGCATGTTCAGGTAGTTTCTGCTTTTCCTTGCACTCTGTAATGATTTTAAGGAAGAACTGAGAAAAGAGACCACTTTTACGTCTGCACTTCAATAGTCACTATGAAGCCTGCCGTTTTGTTCTTTAAACCACAAATGGTGCCTCTATAATGAACAGGTAAAAGGTGGAGTGAGCTTATAAAACCAGGAAACCCATATATCTGATTTCAGTGGGAAAAGAAATTAGTGGCTAAAACTGGGAAATGGGAGGATTAGGACAGAGAAAAGTAAAATATAGTGAAAGGAAAAATAAAGGGAAATGTGGGAAAGGAACTACTTATGATTCAGGTTAAAGCCATATTGCAGTTAGTATTGATTAATGAAGCAGCGTATCTGATGTGTGTAATTGAAAGTTAAGGGGGTTCTGTCTCCATTGTTGGTCCTTCCTGAGAATAGGAATGTGTGTTCATGAAGCTGCTAAAAAGTATTTGCCCTAGGCAGCTGGTGATTTTCTGCTATAGGCCAAGTAGTTGAGGTGAACCCTGGGAGGCCATACTGTGAATAGGGCCATGGTTCTACAACTCAAGGAGAGTTATGTTTATATGTATAGGAAAGAGTGAATTAAACAGAATTAACTAATAGTTAATTATGAACTAGGAATCCTTGGGTGGTGCTAATAGTTAAGCACTCAGCTGCTAACCTTAAGTTTGGAGGTTTGAGTCCACCCAGAAGCACCTCAGAAGAAATGCCTGGCGATCTACTTCCAAAAGATCACAGCCGTTGAAAACTCTATGAAGCGCAGTCCTACTCTGACACACATAGGGTCACCATAAACTGGAATTGAGTTGATGGCAATGGATTTGATTGTTTTTTTTTAATTATGAACTAATGGTTGCAAATGCTGACTATATTTAGATTTTCTTTTTGCTGTTATTTGGAAAAATATTTTGCAGAAATATATTGTAAATGGTTAAATATTATTTTAGGGACCACATTTTGGTATTGCCACTTAAGGGCACTCCTAAGAGAGAGCTTTACAAATAGGGTACCCTGAAAAGACATTTTATGTATATTCAAATGCAAAACGAGGGAACAAGAAAAATCTCTGATGCGTGAGTAAAGGCTTTGAGAGTTAAATGGGAATTTGGCAAACAATGGGCAAAAATTGACTTGAAACACACATAACCAAAAACCGAACCAAACCCACTGCTGTCAAGTCAATTCCAACTCATAGCAACCCTATAGGACAGAGTAGAACTGCCCCATAGGGTTTCCAAGGAGCGGCTGGTAGATTCGAATTGCTGACCTTTTGGTTGGCATCCGACCTCTTTACCACTGCGCCACCAGGGCTCCAAAACATAAATAAGTTTACAAGTATTTAAAGGGTGGAGGTATCAAAGAATGCAGGAAATGATTTAGGTCATTACAAATAAAGTAATGGAATGTGTAACAGGAAATCAAAATCCATGCTGCTGGGACAAATCCGTATTATTGTGTAGAAATGTCATTATTTGGTACATTTGAAACAAAATGGAAATGGTGTTTTCAAAGGGTTAGGCCTCCCAGGGGATGAATGACGGGGCGTTTTCTAGTTTCACGGATTCTGTAGGCAGAAAACGGTTTTTGCTGCCAAATGTGTCACTGGAGGTGGAGAGAGATACTTACTGTGTTGAATGGAAGCTGGTGCTCAGAACAGAGCCAGCCTTTCTTTAGAACAGATAAGCGGTTTGGTATATCATATAATCAAGGAAATTGCTCTTTTAAGAGTAGATTTTAAAAATATGTTTATCAGGTATTTTTCTAAAACCACTGCCTAAGTATTTAAACATTGTCAGGCCCTGGTAAAAAATGATTAGAAACCTGTTTCTTTAGAGGGTTATATGCCTAAAAATTATTTTGTGTACTTACATGGACAGTATATAGTTTCAGAGCTATTTATTTGCCTTTCTATGAGTCCTATGGCATCCAATAAAATAAATCGTTATGTGATAGGCTCTAATACATAATTTGGAGGATTCTGTATTATCTGTTTCTTATTAATGTGATTCATATACAGTGGTAGAAAAGGAAGTAAACTTTTAGAGTCTGCTAATGCTTATAAATTTAGTGCAAAAAAATGTCTGAAAGCACTGCTTTGATTTTTTAAATTCTACCTGTATACATATGCCCAATTAACCGTTGTATACACACTATATGCATGTATTAGGCATGAAATAGTCCTTTCAGCTCTCATTTGTTAAGACAGACAGAATATGAAAACCAAAACCATACCAAACCAGTTCCCATCTAGTCATTTCTGACTCATGGTACCTCCTGTGTTGCAAAGTAGAACTGGAGTGCAGTTCTCCATTCCATAGGGTTTTCATGGATGTGACCTTTGCTAGGCCTCTCTTTCAAGGCATCTCTGGGTGGGTTCAAACCACCACCAACCTTTCCAGTGAGTAGCTGTGCACTTAACCATTTGCACCACCCAGGGACTCCCATGCTAATAAAATACAGACAGGACAAGTAATATTTCCTTATACTACCTACACTACAGTCGTGGTGTCTAAACAAAAACAAACAAAAAAAAACCCTATTGCCCTGGAGTCAATTCTGATACATAGCAACCCTATAGGACAGGGTAGAACTGCCCCATAGGGTTTCCAAGACCGTAATCTTTATGGAAGCAGACTACTGTATCTTTCTGCTGTGGAGCGGATGCTGTCTAGAGGTCAACAAACACGGCTTCTCGTATTCAACATAGGGAAGGCATTCCAGAGATTGACACTGAGCTCTTTAGAGGGCAGAAAGTATGTCTTAAGGATTCTTGGAGCTACTCCTCACTACAGGATAGAATATGTGCTCTTAATAGATGCTCAGTGAATACTTGAGAGACTATAAGCCCAGTAGGACGGCATGTGCTTAATTCTACCTATCATGGCCAACATCTCCATAAACCCAATAGCTGAACTATTTTTGGAACTCAATAGGAACGAAATATTAACAGGAACCCTGAGGGAAACACCAAGAACGAGATTGAGTCTTAGGGCTCTCTGGCTAACTTAACACTTTTCCTCCTGTTGGAACTATTGACAGCCATACCCAGGCTGACTGGAAGTGGTGATATGGTCATTTTAAGGTGGAAGGAAGAAGCTGTAAGCTCCTTCCTTCCCCATTAACCTTCTTACTGAGTACTAGTAATATAGCTCAAGAATTATTGGAATCCTAGTCAAACTCCTGATATCCAGAAACCAACTCTCATTTTTCAAGATGTATTGGGGATAAATGTATCCTTGTGCTGTCTTCTATCTGAAACCCCTCACATGCTGCCAAGCATGGATATGTATATATGAAAGTGACAGTACCCAGGAGATATACCATCTATGCAGTTTATCCTAGAAATAAGATATGGTACCACCCTAAGCATTCACTCAGCCCTCGGTCTTCTGGAAATTTGCTATGAGGCAGCCATAAACTGCCTCATACCTTGAAGCATAGTTTCTTACAAGTATGAAGTAAGAGAGAAAGCATTTAACCTTGAAAACAACTTGTGTGTAGTAAATTGATCTTTAGCCAGTTTGATGCCATCCTCATGCAGAATCTGAAAGTCTAGTAGAAATTCTTCTTGAAATGTTGAATTTTTTATTTCTGCTCATTGTCCTTTATATATGAGTGAACTGCAATGAAAGTATTCACCTGCACTATGAAAATGCATTAGTTCTTTCTGATAAGGTGCTTGGTTATCAGAGCCAAAAATATAAGTGGTGTAATTAAGTTTCCAATTTAGCATCCCACTGAGATAGGTGATGGAAGCTCCCACATCTTGGTGTTTCTGTTTCTGAATATCGGCTCCTCATTGAGGCAATGTACTAGCATCTACATTTTATTATTTCACAGTATGGAACTAAGTAACACATCTACCCATTTCCTTTTGGGGGGGGGCGGAGGGTAGGGGATAGATGACATTTATAAGCTGTGGATATTACTTGAGAGGACTTGTTGCTTTTATAGGCAAGAAAGAAAGGTGCAAATAATAGATGGAAGGAAGGTGTGCCCATACCATGTTTGGGTCACTTTGTCTGTGTAATAACCACTTATTGAGTGCTCATTCTGTTTCAGTCACCATAGGTGTACTGGGAGATGTGGACAAAGAAAAAGGATATAGCAGTAGACTTTCGTGAGAGTGACATTTTGTGGCAAAAAAAGTGAATCTATGTTTTTTTCTCCCCCTGCCTGAGATTTATGAATTAATTTTTAGCTATTTTTCCCACCAGAATTACAATCATCTCACCTATTGCTTGCCAGTTTAGTGAATTATTAATATCAGTTGCTCTATTTATTTACTTATTTTCCTTTATGTGTGTTATTCATCTTGTATCAGTTCACCACCATTCCCCATTAGCACTACCCCTTTTTCTTTCTGGGCTGCTTTTCGTCCTTGCCCTATTATTGTGGGATCAGAAAAAACTGCACTGGCCTCAAAATTAGCCCAACCCAAATATAATGGGGTGGTAGGTTTGTTTGAGTTGGGGTAGGCAATTATATTTGTGCAAATAACTGAAGCTTGTATCCACATCTTCAAATTCTAAGAAGCAACACTTGCAGTAGAGGAAGCATTAAAGCCTTGGCTTATGATGGTCTAATGGAGATGGAGCTCAGGAATCTCAGAGGTATTTAGCACCGTATGTCTCCATTATGCAGGAGATTATGTTGAATTTTTCATCTCTTGCAACAAATTTGTTTTGGGGCCATCATCAAAAGCTTTCCCAAAGATCAAGTTAGTCCTATCTGTGCTTGCCTTCTCTGTATACATAGACCCACCATTCACAACAGCTCTGTCTGCTAATTCACCAGTAATTCTACTAATTGTGTCAGGTAGGACAGATCCTTTGTGAACTTCCCTCTTTTTATTAAAAAAAAAAAAAAAAAGCTTCATGCATCTAGCCAGCTGTGATTTAGCCTTTGGTAAAGAGTTATTACAAATTGAGAGGATGCCAGGGCTGCTCTTGTGACTCACTGCTTCTCTTGTCAAGACCAGTTGAGGCAACGTAGTCGGAAACCTCCCTGCTTTGTGAAGAGGCACTTTGTGTCAGAAGGGGAAGCATAAGCATAATAATAATTAGGCTTTCTGAGCGGAAACAATTAGTTCTTGATTAGTGAACAATCCCTGCAATTTTGGATGAAGAATATTATCAACTAATTCAATATACCGGGCTTCTTCATCATCTCCGGTGACTGGTTTTCTCTTTGAAAAGGAGAAAATATATATCCACTCTTAAGAAAACTGAACCCATCATTTTCTTAAAATCTTGTTGCAGAACTAATGATAAATTATGCAGAAAGTTTAAGGTCTGATATATGCATCTATATTATATACATCTCCATTGCCATGGAGTTGATTCTGACTCATAGCAACCCTGTAGGACAGGGTAGAACTTTCCCATAGGGTTTCCAAGTCTGTAAATCTTTTCAGAAGCAGACTGCGGCACCTTTCTCCCACGGAGCAGCTGGCAGGTTTGAAATAACGACTTTTCAGTTAGCAGCTGAGCGCTTAACCACTATGACACGAGGGCGCCATATACGTCTATAACTAGATATAAGTCCCTAGGTGGCACAAACAGAGGAAAAGGGCTTGTGATCTGCTTCCACTAAGATTACAGCCAAGAAAACCCTATGGAGCAGTTCTACTTTGTGACACATGAGGTCGCCATGAGTCGAAATTGACTTGATGGCAACTAACAGTAACAACAACATAACCAGATGAACATCTGGAGCTGTGCCTGATCTTAGCCTGGGTTCTGGAAGTTTGGGCAACACTATTTGGCCTGTAAAGTTTATAAGTGTCAGATATGCTTTGTCCAACAGGATACTTAACAGCTTGCCTTCAGGGCAATTGGCAGCCCTGGATGGTTGAATTCCCAGAGTAGGCAGTGTTCTGACAGAAAGCCTATTTGCTCTTACCTGTAATTCATCCCCTTAGATGAAAGTTTGATCCCAGTGTAGGGCGTATTACTTTTCACCTTCTATTTTACTCCATATGGTCTCTTCCCGGCTTCACTAATTTCTTCCTGTTTCTGTGTCTTGCCAAAAGCTGGGGGCTCTGTGGCTCAGTGGTAAAGTTTGAAAGAAGTTTTCACTAGGCCATAACTGGGCAATAGGCTTTCAAGAGCATAAACATTCAGTTTTATTACTTAGATTATGGATCTTCCTAGGAACATTAATACACATCCTTCAGTTTACCGATAAGACAGCAGAGGCCCAGAGTGGTTAAGTGACCATCTAAGGTAATCAGTGCTTCACTGGTAGAATTTGGACCTAAACCTCCATCTCTTGGGACAGTGCTTCAAACAGGACATCATGTGGTCTTTCACTTCATGGTATATGTAGATTTCCTGTATTCCCCTCCACTGGGTATTTCCTTTTCATCTCCCACTGCTGAGTCTTATGAGTGTGATTTTCTTCCTCTACATACTTTCTACCCTGTAGTTGTCAACAGCATTGTGAAGTGTTGATCAGGGAGTTACAGAGGTTTATGACCATTGCCATAAGAGTACTTCAGTGACATTTAAGCCACTGGGGAAATTACGTTGCAGATTATCCCCACACTTCCTGGGCTTATCTATTAGGAACAAGATCAGTTTACTGTCATTGCATTCCCTCTAAACTCTTCCCTTAAGCTGTAAAATATCTGCTGAATGAGGAAGAAACTATGCATATACACATAGTAGATGAAATACTGATAAACCTAGAAGCCCCTGCTTGCCAGAAGTTTTATTTTTACATCCTAGCATGTTTCAATTTCTAAACTTTTTTTTAAAGCTCTTGTGATAGAAAATGTTCAACACGTATAAAAGTAGGCAGAATAGTATATTGAACTCCTGTGTACCTAACAACCAGTGTTCAGGCCAGTCTTGTTTCATCTCTGCCCCCGCCCAATTTTCCCCCTCCCATACTGTTTTGAAGTAAATCCCAGAGGTCATTTCATTGAAGTCATTAGTATTTCAGTATAAATCTCTAAAAGACAAATAGTTTTAAAGCATATCACAGTACCATTATTATAGTGAAAACATCAACAGTAATTCTTTAAATAAATTGAATATACAGGTGGTGTTCAAATGTACAATTGTCTCATAAATGTCATAATTTTTTTTTTTTTACAGTTTGTTGAATGTGACTCTAAATAATGTCCATGTGCTGCGATTGGTTATGTCTTTTAAGTCTCTTTTAATCTGTAGGTTTAATTTCTCTCTCTCTCTTTCTCTTGCACTCTCTCTCTCTCTCTATATATATATGTTTGTATGTGTGTGTTTGCAATTTATTTGTTGAAGAAACTGAGTTGTTTGCCTGGAGAGTTCTCTACTCTATATTTTGCTGATTGCTTCCACTTGGTATCCTTTAACATGTTTTTCTGTACTCTTATTTCCTATTAATTGATAATTGGATAAAATTTTTTCTAATCCCATCCTAAAGTTGAATTAATATTCTCCTGGTTAGATAAAGTCTTCTGGAAATGATAGGCACTGATTTGGCTCTTCTTTTATCTGATTCATGCAAAATAGAAGCATATTTTAGGCTATCATTTACAAGCATTTGCAAACACCGTGCAGACTTCTCTGGGTATAGAAGGATTTTACATCTCATCCAAAGCTCTTCCCAGCAACAACCAAATATTTACTGATTATCTGCTGTGCCCCCTTAGGACTCACCTGGGCACCCTGATGTGTAGAGGAATACAGATCCTAAAGATATACATTACCTATTTGCAAATAAATCACTATAATACTGGGTGTACCTTTTCATGAGAATTTTGTTTACCTTTATAAGATGAGATAGTTGAGTAGCAAAGATGGCAGTATCTTGGCCAGAAAGCCTCCTCAGGTCCGCTGGCAACATTTATCCTTTGGTTCAAGAAATCTCATGGCTAATGACATTTTAAAGGGTGACATTATTTTCATCAGCCTTCTCTTCTCTTCATACTTTCATCATTGTGTTGCATTTCAAAGCCTTAGTATGAGGCAAAATACTGTGTTTGAGCTACATATTTTTCAATTGATTTTTGTGATGAGTCTTGCTAGCACAATTGCTCTCAGGATGAATTTGGAAATAATTTGTCACTTAACAAAAAGATATCTTTTAGAAGAGAGCCCCACTAGAATATTCACTCAAACAGCAAGACTTCACCGAGCATCTAAAGTGTACCCTAAACTGTGCTGGTCAAGACAAGGGATGTAGCAAGGCTAAAAGGCGACTGTGATTTCCATAAGGCTTAAAATCTGTGTGGGGAAAATCTCATGACTAGGAACAAATACATATGGTATTAGTTTCTAGGGCTGCTGTAACAAATTATCACAACCTGGGTGGCTCAAAACAACAGAAATTTATTATCTCACAGTTTTAGAGGCCAGAAGTCCAAAATCAAGGTTTTAGCAGGGGTGGTTCCTTCTGGAGGCTCTGAGAGGCAATCTGTTCCATACCTGTCTCCGAGCTTCTAGTGGTGGCTGTCAATCCTTGGCATTCCTTGGCATTTTTTGGCTTGTAGGCCCATCACGCCGATCTCCCTCTGTCTTCAAATGGCCTTCTCCCTTGTATCTCAAATTTCCCTCTGCCTTTCTCTTTAAAGGACACCTACATGTCATTGGATTTAGGGCCCATGCTAAATTCAGAATGATCTCATCTCGAGATGCTTAATTATATCTACAAAGACCTTTTTCCAAATAAGGTCATATTCACAGGTCCAGGAGGTTAGGACTTTGACATTTCTTTTGGGGGACTACTATTGAACCCACTCACTACACATACTAATATACACCTGAGAGTTGTGTTGCCAGTCAGGGCAGGTGTCATGGATTGAATTATGTCCCCCCAAAAATGTGTATATCAATTTGACTAGGCCATGATTCCCAGTATTGTGTGGTTGTCCTCCATTTTGTTATTGTAATTTTACGTTAAAGGGAATTAGGGTGGGATTGTAGCACCACCCTTACCCAGGTCACACCCCTGATCCAATGTAAAGGGAGTTTCCCTGGGGTGTGGCCTGCACCACCTTTTATCTCTCAAGAGATAAAAGGAAAGGGAAGCAAACAGAGAATTGGGGACTTCATACCACCAAGAAAACAGCACCGGGAGCAGAGTGTGTCCTTTGAACCCAGGGTCCCTGCACCTGAGAAGCTCCTCAACCAGGGAAAGATTGAGGACAAGGACCTTCCTCCAGAGCCAACAGAGAAAGAAAGCGTTCCCCTGGAGCTAACGTTCTGAATTTGGACTTCTAGCATACTAAACTGTGAGAAAATAAATTTCTCTTTGTTAAAGCCGTCTACTTGTGGTATTTCTGTTAGAGCAGTCTAGATGACTAAGACACCCATAAAGCATAAAATATTTACTCTCCGTCCCTTTACAGAAAAAAAATTCTAATCTCTGCATTAAAGAGAAGGAAGTTATCAGATTCATGTGTTGCCAAAGAACTGCTCGTTAAAAAAGAGAAATTGTGGAATTTTATAATTCTTGTAAAAAATGGTCCAGCGTTGGAAAAAAGTCACTTGATCACAGTGAACTGTCCTGTATCCTACTCTAAGGTCTAGGCTGTAAGAGACAGCAGCTTGCGTGCACATAGGTTCTCAGAATAGCGCGTGTGCTGGTAGATGGGAAGGATTGGCATGCCTTCTGTGTCGGTGTCTCCAGGCCCTGAAGTTCTACAGTGTACCTCGCGCTTTGCTTTTCCACTTGGCTATAGTTTCCCTGGGATGGGTGTCTTGGGCAGTGAGGGGATTTGGTACACTTCCTTATGTTTGCGTTACCTCAGGTTATCTCAGGGGCCCTGCTGAGGAAGGCCATACCTTCTCTCTGCCCCAGCCTGGCAGTGCCCATACTGCTACTTTCCTTGGGCTCCTGCTGTTCACCTTGAAGGGAGCCTCTTTCCCACTCCTAGGGCCTTGTTACTGAATGTACATCTATTCCAGTTGACACCATGTCAAAAAACACTGTAGACTGAGACCTACTCTGTAAGTGCTAACAAGAGATCAAGGAAGTCTGGCTTAATTTTCCCTTGAGTCTGGAGATCTGATTAGTGATGGGAGGCTGAGGATGAGTCTCATTCTTATTCTTAATCCTATATGAAATGATAGAAGGGAGAAAAGAAAGCTTTATTTGTTGGTTGATTGACAGCTTTTTATCAGCCATTTTGAGGCAATTTCACCCACATTATCTCATTTAAATAATTTCCCATAAAAACCCACAAGGGAGGTAATATCATGCCTTGAGAAATTGAGACTCAATTTACTTAAGTAAATTAAGTCCCCATACTAATAACCATTACAGTCTCTATCAGAAAATGCCATGAGCTTCTTCTAGCTTTCTGCTCCACAGTCCTTATGGTGTTGGCCCTCTTCCTCGTGTTCACAGAATGGCTGTAGGAGATCCATCATGTCTGTTTCCAGGCAGGAAGAAAAGTGAAGGGCAAAGGGCAAAAGATAAAATGGACAAGCCAGCCAAGTTAGTTCTCTTTCCTAGATGTCTTGCTCCATGCCTTTACTTATTATCTCATTGGTCAGTGTCATATGGCCATCCCTTTTTGCAAGGGAACCTGGAAAATACAGGGGTTTTGTTTTGTTTTGTTTTGTTTTGTTTTAAGCTGGGCACATTGCTGGGAAAAAACAAACAAACAAACAAACTCATTGCCTTTGACTCAGTTCTGACTCAAGGGGTGACCCCTTGTGTTACAGAATAGAATTGAGCTCCATGGGGTTTTCTTGGCTATAATCTTTACAGAAGCAGATCACCAGGCCTAAGTTCTGCAGACCACTGGGTGGGTTCAAACCACCAGCCTTCCAGTTAGTAGATGAGCACAAACCATTTGCACCACCCAGGAACTACTGGGCACATTGACATCCTCATAAAAAATGAGTTATGCAGGTACAGAACAAGAAGAAAGAATGATTATTGAATAGGCAACTTCCAGTCTCTGCTTCAGGAGGTAATTCTGATGCACAGAAAAACTGAGAACCTCTGATCTAAACTTTTATGGCTCTTGCTCTTCCTTACTTCAGATGAACTTGACAGAGTGAAGGTTATTGCCCTTCTCCAGTCTCCTGGGTGTGGGGCAGAGATCCAACAGGTGGCATGATTTCCTTCTGGCGCCTGTGGTAAAGCAAGGCATGTGCCAATGAGGACTGGTGACTGTGCGATGTCCGCAGCCAAACGTAGGGAAGGGTGATGAAGTTCTAAGTCTCCTAGATGTGTTATTGGCAACAGGTGTCTCTATAGACCAGGGCAGCAAGTCATTCTGTCAGTGCTCGGGGAGGTCATATGGAACTGCTCAGACACAACAGCTTGGCAGAGACAAATGTAATATATACCGGAGCGCTAGCTGGGTAGGCACCAGTTGGACTCCCGTTCAGTAAACAACAAGTTTTATCTTCCAAATGCCATTTTCTGTGGCTCTTCAATGATTGCGCACAAGCTCCAGGCCTGGGTGGCGTCTGTTGTGGTGTGAGGAGAAGCTAGCAGTGGTGCCCCCAAAATGTAAATACTCGTGTGCAATTTTCACATTGATAAGGAAGTGTTGTAAGGGGAACAGTTATTAGCCACCTGAGCCCTTGCCCCATACCTGGCTACCTACAGCAAAGTTGGGTTTTGTTTTGTTTTTTGGTACTTTTCTTTCACTTCCAGGCATGAAGCCTCAAGAGAACAAACAGTGTGTCCTAAAAATAACAAGAAATCTCAGCCTACAAAGAAAACAGAATCCATCCTGCTTGGTCACCTGTAGACTCAGTTGGCACAGAGAGCTGCACTTGCTTTCTGTTGCTCTGCAGAAGGGGCTAGAACTTTTTGAAGCGCCATGTCTGGGCCTTAGTTTTGAGGAACGGAGGGGATTTTCAAACAAATGCTCAAGTGTAATGTAGGACAGAGGTCATAAACTCAAAGCCTATAGCTTTTTGTCAAGTAACATAAATATACAAAGCGAATCAGGCTGTACACAGGTAAGGACCTGTCCCTTCTAGAGAAATTGTTGCCCACAGAGGAATGTTAGTTCAGATCTTATTCCTTCTTACCTGCCTGCCCTCCATTCTTCCTTCCTTCCTCTATCCCTACCTACTTTCCTTCCACCTTTCCCCCCCTTCCTTTCCAAGAAAAGCCAGAAGTTTGGAATTTTGTGGGAAATGTCCCAATTTGATACTGTTGACCAGGGCTGCCACGAGCTTATCTAGCCTGTCTAGTTATCTAATCCTGCTATAATAGAAATAGCACAGGTGAGTGGCTTTAACAAACAAATTTATTTTCTTAAATTTTAGGAGGCTAGAAGTCTGAATTCAGGGTGTGGCTCTAGGGGAAGGCTTTCTCTCTCTGTCAGCTCTGGGGGAATGTCCTTGTCTCTTCAGCTTGTTTCCTGGTTCCTTGGAGATCTCTGTGTGGCTTGGCATCAGTCTTCCCCCATCTCTGCTCTACTCCTTTAATCTCTCTTACATCGCAAAAGAAATTAACTCAAGACACACCGTATACTAATCCTGCCCATTAACATAACAAAGACAACCCATTCCCAAAAGGGATTATAACCTCAGGCATAAAGGTTAGGGTTTATAACACATATTCTGGGGAGACATAAGTCAATCCATAACACAGCCCCTTTATCCAAATTAGGAAATGCCCCCCTCCTTCCTGCCAGATCCTATGGCTGAACAACTGGCATGCAGGCTGGATTTTAGCCCTCACTCACGCCTCAGCTGAGCCTTTGTTCTGGGCACAACCTGCACAACTGTATATGGTGGCCCGAAAGTTATAAATGTCACGTGAGCCAAACAAAACATATCTGTGGGCCATACTCAGCCCACAGGCTATCATTTTGAAGAATCTGAGGTCAGACTGCCTGGCTTCAAAACTGGCTTCTGCCATTAGAAAAATGACTCCATATTTCTCCACCTCAGTGTCTATAAAATGGGGATTAATATCTGGACTTACCTCACAGACTTGTTATAATGTATGAAAAACATTTGACACAGGCTGTGGCACATAGGCGGCACTCAATAAATGCTAGGTAATACCACACTCGGCAGGGGGGCAGTGGTGGTGCAGTGGTGGTTCAGTGGTAGGATTTTTGCCTTCCATGCAAAAGACCTGGGTTCGATTCCAGGCCAATGCGCCTCATGTGCAGCCATCATCCATCTCTCTGTGGAAGCTTGTGTGTTGCTATGATGCTGAACAGGTTTCAGTAGAGCTTCCAGACTAAGGCTGACTAGGAAGAAAATCAGCCAGTGAATACCCTATGAATCACAACAGTCTGATCTGCAACTGTTCATGGTGATACAGCAGGATTGGACAGTGTTTTGTGCCATTTTGTATGGGGTCACAATGAAGCGAGGCCAACTCAATAGCAGCTAGCAACAAAAATATCACAGTCATGGAAAAAACGTATTTTGCAAACTTGTTGGCCTATCTCTGCAAGTCAGGTTTTGCTGGAGAATTTGCAGCATATTAAATGGAGGGGAAGTGTGTGTGTCAGACCTTCATGATTGCGTTCCACTTCTAGTGAACATGCTTCTGCTTCTATATCTGGTGAGTTTGTGGAGGTAGGAGGGGTTTTGAAGGCAAGAAGCTCAAAATAGCAAGCATTACTTAATCAAATGGCCTACTAAAGCCCCATGAACCTTAGCAAGGGAAACATTTTCCTTGAACGACTGTTTTTGTCACCCACATACAGCAGTCACACAGGTTGATGACTGATATCCATAACCATGATATCCTAAAATCATAAAAAAAGATTAAGTTCAGTATCATCTGTTGCAAAAGACAGATATGTGGGATGCATTTTTAAGAATAATTTACAGTGAAAACAAATAAAATAAAAGGTGTTGGAGTTTAAAGTGGCGAGTGCAAAATTATTTGAGTTCATCTTCTAAACTGGCTCATTCTCTGGGGGGTGGGCACAGAGCCAGTATGTTAACATTTGTTTGTATCCAAGAGGCATCATGCTTGGTACAAAAGATTGATTCTCCGACTCTGAGACTATAATAGAAGAAGCGTGTTAACTCAGTACTCACCATGGTGAAATCTGTGATTGGCTGCAAAGATTTGGGTTGAAATGAGAATAAACTTTGAGATGAGACTAAATGTTGCTCTAATAGGTCCAATCATATCAAAGTGCTCAGTAATGTTTTATAAAGAAGTGGCAACCTGTAAGACTGACTTTAACACATGCCCAGGAAAGGACATTCAGGAAGCAGATTATTTACTGCTGCCTGCATCTAAATTAGCTTTCCTCTCAATTCATTAATATTTTGTTGTTGCTAGCTGTCTTTGATCTTTGTCAGTAAGTGCTTCAAGTCCCCTTCACTTTCCGCAAGCAAGGTTGTGTCATCTGCATAACGCAGGTTGTTAATGAGTCTTCTTCCAATCCTGATGCTGTGTTCTTCTTCATGAAGCCGAGTTTCTTGGATAATTTGCTCAGCATACAGATTGAATAGGTATGGTGAAAGGATGCAACCCTGACACATTCCTTTCCTGACTTTAAACCACGCAGTATCCCCTTGTTCTGTTTGAACAACTGCGTCTTGATCTATGTACAGGTAATGCGTGAGAACAATTAAGTGTTCTGGAATTCCCGTCCTTTGCCATGTTATCTGTTATTTGTTATGACCCACACAGTTGAATGCCTTTGCATAGTAAATAAACCACAAGTAAACCTCTGTCTGTAGTCTAGACATGTCTGTAGTTCAGGTGAAAGCTTTAGGAGAGAGAGAAATTTGGAAGTTTTCAAAGTAAAGACTTTATTTAAAGCTATGAGAGTAGATGAGATTACCAAGGGAGTGAGTTTATATATAGAAAAAAGAGATCTGAGATCTGGGTCCTGAGGCATTCTAACATTTAGAAGTGGGGGTGATAAGCAAAAGCCAAAGGAGCTTGAAGGAGGACTATGTGAGGTAGAAGGAAAACAGGGAAGTGTGGTGTCCTGTAAACCAAGTGAAGAAGGGTCAGTAATCAGATGAGTCAAAGAAGATAAGGGTTGAGAACTGGCTACTGAATTTATCATCTGGGATATCATGAACATTTGTTTCCACCAAGCATAGTTTTATTCTGCTATCCCAACTTAACCAATGTTGTTGTTGTTTTTGTATGTCGTCAAGTCGATTCTGACTCATAGCAACCCTGTATGACAGAGTAGAACTGCCCCATAGGGTTTCCTAGGCTGT
This sequence comes from Dugong dugon, assembly GCA_030035585.1. NCBI lineage: Eukaryota > Metazoa > Chordata > Mammalia > Sirenia > Dugongidae > Dugong > Dugong dugon. The sequence continues at coordinate 48,455,674 of CM057460.1, forward strand.
AATCTTCCCAGTAGCAGATCACTAGGTCTCTTCTCCCACAGAGTGGCTGATGGGTTTGAACCGCAGACCTTTCAGTTAGCAGCCAAGCACTTAATCATTGCTCCACCAGGGCTCCCAGTAGCACCCCATTTTACTTTCACATGTGTCCTGGTTTGAGTGCTAAAGTATATGGTGGCCTTAAATGTAAATGTCACTTGGCAAGGGCATTTTCCACAGGGTCCCATTGCCATCGAGTCAATTCTGACTCATAGCGACCCTAAAGAACAGAGTAGAACTGTCCCATGGGGTTTCCAAGGAGCGCCTGGTGGATTCGAACTGCTGACCTTTTGGTTAGCAGCCGTAGCTCTTAACCACTATGCCGCCAGGGTTTCCTTTCCATAGGGTAGTGGGAGTAAAAACCTGAATAGTGTAGACTGGCTCAAAAGAGAGTGTGATGAGAGGAATTGAAGATATATATATATATATATATATATCAGAAAATGGGGCAGTGGCTAAGGAAGATGCAGCATCAACAGATTTTTAATGTTTATTTTTTATAAGATTGGGGAAAATTATAACATGCTTGTATGGTAATGAATGATCCAATGGAAAGAGAAAATAGATAATACAAGAGAGGAGGGGGTGAAGTGCTAGAAAGAGAGAAAGCAAGTGCCAAGTGAAGAGGTTTGTCTTAGGTAGAAGCTCTCTACTACTAGGAGGAAGGCAAAGCCTATGGGCACTGTTGTTGGTGGAATAGATGAGGAGGTGGGAGCTTGTAGAGTCCATTCTGATTGCTTCTGTTTTGCTCAGTGAAACAGGAAGCAAGGTTATCTGCACCAAGATAGGATGTGGGAAATAAGTGCTAGAGGTTTGAGCAGAAAGGAGAAAGTGTTATTATTTAGGAGAGCGGGAAAGTGAATGGATTAGGGAGATAGGGCAGGATTGCTGGCCATTACTGACAGCTCAGTTGGGGTTAGTGGCTGTGCATTTTGCAACCAGTCAACTTGGCTGTGCATTTTCTCCAGTTACGTTGAGGTCTCAGGTGCAGGGGCAGTGGAGGTGAAGAGCTAGATTTAATCAGGTTTGGGATTTTTCCTGGAAAGTATGATGAAGCAACAGAAGTGCAAAAGATTATGATAACAAACCATGGAATAAGGTGTGAGGTAAGGATGTTTATTTCTTGACAGCTGCTAATGCAGAGTTAACCAGTATAGGCTTTAAGTGATTGCCTTATAGCAGATGACAATCCGTAGATCCAAATTTCATCATATTGTGGTATCTTTTCCCCCTTCTTTTTTAATATTCTTTTTATCTTTCAAGATGGTAAAACGACATTAACATCAAACACAGATTTCCTGTTTGGAGATAGGTAAGAAGTGTAATATCCCAGTCCATACTGACAGTAATCATCTCTCAAGGCTCCCTATTTATGAGAAAGAGGACACCAAGTCTGCTCACAAATAATGGCTCCAGAAGATAGTGAGGACTAGCAAGAGTTTGAGATGGCACACTCTTTACCATGTACCTGTGAAACCATTTAAAGTCATTTTCATGTACCTGCTGGCCCCAGGCTTCATTACTACTCTTAGTCCATCCCTAATTATTATTCTTTTTGGAGGGATTCTCAGTGACTTTCCTTTTTATCTTTTTCCTTTTGTACTTTCTCCCATCAGTGGGATATAGGACCAGTCCTCTCAGTCCCATAACCACTTACAGACCTGAGTGATGAGACTGGGATAAACAGAACTGACTAGCACTTCTTCTGGCTGGCATCAGGTGCTTACTACAAGGGTACTTGGAAGAAATTACCAGAAAGTGAGTGCTCTGGAGACTCTTAACCCGAGATCAAATGAGGTCAGAGTCCTGAATTCCTTGAGTATACCATTCTTTTTTGGCAGGTTTTGGGTCCTAAAATAGCATTTCCCATCTGGCTGGTTATTCTCTGTTTGCACCCCCTGTCACTACCAGATCTATTCTCTGCTCTTCTCTATGCCATGGGCTGATTCTCCAGGCTCCCTTGCTGGCTGACTTCCTGCTGGGTTTGAACAATGGGGATTAGAAAGGTGAAAGAGAGGTCAGAGCATTTCTTCCTCACAATCTCAGTGCCCTGGCAGGGGCTAAATCCCTCCATGCCCTGGCTTCTGTGGTGTGTTCCCTCTTCTGCGGCCCCTGCTCTCAGGAACTAGAGGAACACATTTCCTCCCATTGTCTCTCCAGGCCGAAGGGCAGAAATAGCTTCCCCTTGTGGCAAGGGTCTGAGTGCCTCAACATCACTTGCTGGTGACCTTAAACCCACCCTAACTCTATACATATCTCCTCCGTTAAAGTCTCTTGAACCTTCTGAATTGGATTCTGTTTCTTGCCAGGACCTTGCCTGATATACCATTTCAAATTCTACCATGTATAATTTTACAATAACACTTCAGTGCTGAAGCTGCTAGACTAGAGGGATATCAGAGGAAGGAAAGGCAAATCTCCAACATGCATAATATGTTCGTTCATTCATTCATTCAGTCAGTCAGTCAGTCAGTCAGTTCAGGTGAATATGCTAGCACCTAAGTCATGTTAAAAGTAGAAACAGAACTCTTTAAAAACTTCAGAAATGCTTGAAAGGGAGCCAAGTCTACAAATAGCTTTTTTCAACAAAAGTTTCACTTCCCAAATCAAAGGTTAGTGAAATCTTTTTCTATTCACTTTGTGACCCCGAAACTGTAACCATTCTGACGACAGAGCTGATTTGATATCACAGACAGTTAATCAGCTAGCTATTAGATTGTTTGGGAGGCCCCTTCTGCCTAACAAAAGGCCCTAAGATTTTATTTCAGCGAAAGAAACACATAGGAAATGAGAAGTATTTTAACGTACTTCCAAAAGTTCTCAAGAGTAGCAGTTGGCCCATTTGATAGCTAATTTGTGCTAAATGTCAACAGATTAGCAATACAATCTTATATTTGCCCAAGATTAGCAGTGTGACTATAAAGGCTGAGGTCAGAAAGTACTGCTGTTAGTTTTCAGTGAATTTGCTTAATAATCAACTGTTAATGAGTACATTCCTATTTCCTTGTAAGGATCCAGGATCCTGAAAGTCTTGGGGAGAATATGCTGTTATTACCCAGAGGGAGTTTGGATCAAGGTGAGATTTCTAAAGGAAATCTATGAATGTAAGAGGTTCTTACCTCAAGGAAAATAAATTTTTGATTGACCAGTATCACCAGTAGATGTCAACATCAAACAGATGTCGACATTAAATTGATGCTGCTATATGTCTTCATACCAGAATGTTCCTTAGAAGCGAAGATGGTAAGACTTCAGCTCGCTTACTTTGGACATGTCATTAGGAAAGACCAATCGCTAGAAAAAGACACCATGTTTGGTAAAGCAGAGGATGAGGAAAACAGGGGAAACCCTCAATGAGATTCATTGGTGGCACAATAGCTGCAACAATGGACTCAAACGTACCAATGATTATGATAATGGCACAGGAACGATCAACATTTTGCTCTGTTATACATAAGGACACCATCAGTTGGAGCAGACTCGATGGTAACTAACAACAACAATAATACGTATCTTCATGTACAGGCTACAAAAGTCTACAAAGCCTTGCTAGAGGTACTAAAAATATATTCCTATTGAGTACTAATAAATAGACAATTTTCCGTTCACTCTAGTGATGGGTCAAAAATATTTTGCTATGGAAAATGAAGGGAGGAAGTACTGTATATTACTAACTTTTTTTTTTTTTTAACTTTGTGCTCCCAAGAATTATGGTAAGTGAGCAATTGTAAAACCAGATAAAACTCAGCTAAACTCCTGGCATTGCCTTTTGTTAGCTTATTAATCTTGGGAATGTAAATTAATCTAAGCCTTGGTTTTCTCATCTAAAATAGAGAGAAAATGTTCATTTTCTTTGATTCAAAGACACTATCAATTATAAGATGCCCCATCTCACTTAGCGATACCTTTTGGGAAATAAACATTACCACATTAAATATACTTAACAGTTATATAACTCACTCTGATTTTAGAAACATTAAAGTGGATAAAAGATGGCTAAGTCTAAGAAACAGGACAAGCTTGTCCATCTTCTTGAGTGTGTCACACAGAGTAAATGAGGCAAATGCCAAGAGCCCATCCTGGCTCCTGATTCTAGGACAAGTCCCCAAGGAATGTTGATGTTTTATTGTTAGTATTAATAAGAAGAAGCACCCATTTAAGCTTCTGCTCAATACAGTTTGGTTCAAAATACCATGGAATTTTAAGGTAAAATAGATCATAGAAAGTCTGTTCCCTCCACTTTATACATGATCTACAAAGATGGTGATAAAGTTAAGTGACCCCTCAAGTTTCTCTAAATAACTGCAGAATCAGTACTAGAACCCAGATCTCCTAATTATTTTTCCAATTAATAATAATAATTATAGTAAGTGCTTACTATGTCCCAGGTGTCATTTAATGTGACGCAGGAAGCATCAAAAGAAGATGGAAGGAATATACAGAGTCACTATACCAAAAGGAATTGGTCGACATTCAGCCATTTCAGGAGGTAGCATATGATCAAGAATCCGTGGTATTGAAGGAAGAAGTCCAAACTGCACCGAGGGCATTGGCAAAAAACAAGGCTCCAGGAATTTACAGAATATCAATTGAGATGTTTCGGTAAACGGGAGCAGCGCTGGAGGTGCTCACTCGTCTATACCAAGAAATTTGAAAGACAGCTACCTGGCTAGCTGATGGAAAAGATCCATATTTATGCCTATTCCCAAGAAAGGTGATCCAACTGAATGCAGAAATTATTAAACAATATCATTTATATCACACACAAGCAAAATTTAGCTAAAGATCATTCAAAAGCAGCTGCAGCAATATATTGACAATGAACTGTCAGAAATTCAAGCTGGATTCAGAAAAGGACATGGAATGAGGGATATCATTGCTGATGTCAGGTGGATCCTGGCTGAAAGCAGAGAATACCAGAAAGATGTTTACCTGTGTTGTATTTACTGTGCAAAGGCATTCAACTGTGTGGATCATAATAAATTATGGATAACACTGGGAAGAATGGGAATTTCAGAACACTTACTTGTGCTCATGAGGAACCTATAAATAGAACAAGAGGCAGTCATTCAAACAGAACAAGGGGATACTGCATGGTTTAAAGTCAGAAAAGGTGTGCGTCAGGGTCATATCCTTTCACTATACCTATTCAGTCTGTATGCTGAGCAAATAATCTGAGAAACTGGACTACATGAAGAAGAACGGGGCATCAGGATTGAAGGAAGACCCATTAACAACTTTCGTTATGCAGATGACACAACCTTGCTTGCTGAAAGTGAAGAGGACTTGAAGCGCTTACTGGTGAAGATCAAAGACCACAGTCTTCAGTATGGATTACACCTCAACATAAAGAAAACAAAAATCCTCACAACTGGACCAATAAGCAGCATCATGATAAACGGAGAAAAGATTGAAGTTGTCAAGGATTTTGTTTTACTTGGATCCACAATCAACACCCATGGAAGCAGCAGTCAAGAAATCAAAAGATGCATTGCACTGGGCAAATCTGCTGCAAAAGACCTCTTTAAAGTGTTGAAAAGCAAAGACGTTACCTTGAAGATCAAGGTGCGCCTGACCCAAGCCATGGTGTTTTCAGTCATCTCATATGCATGTGAAAGCTGGACGATGAATAAGAAAGACCAAAGAAGAATGACACCTTTGAATTGTGGTGTCAGTGAAGAATATCGAATATACTATGGACTGCCAAAAGAATGAGCAGATCTGTCTTGGAAGAGTACAACCAGAATGCTCCTTAGAAGCAAGGATGGCGAGACTACGTCTCACGTACTTTGGCCATGTTACCAGGAGGGATCGGTCTCTGGAGAAGGACATCATGTTTGGTAAAGTAGAGGGCCAGTGAAAAATAGGAAGACCTCGACAAGATGGATTGACACAGAGGCTGCAACGATGGGCTCAAGCACTGCAACGATAGTGAGCATGGCACAGGACCAGGCAGTGTTTCGTTCTGTTGTACGTAGGGTCGCTATGAGTCGGAACTGACTCGACAGCACCTAACATCAACAACAATGTGCCAGACACTGTGCTCATTTCTTTATATATAATGTTGAATTACCATAGCAATCCAATGTGACATGTAATAGATACTGTTGTCCTATTTTACAGAAGAGGAAACTGAGACTCACACAGGGTAATGCCTCTTTCAAAGGCATACCCTTGGTCAGAGTCAGAATTCTGATTCAAATTCAGGTCAGCCTGATTCCAAAGCCTGAACTCTTTTTACCAAGTAATGCCTTCTATTTGGCTTCACACTGGATCCTTCTCACATTGTTTGACTGCTGAAGTTTTATCTTTTTAACAATAGAATTAATTCCACAAGTGCAATGATGGTGTTACTATGTCTTTTGAGCCCTCCATGGTGCATAGTACTGGGCTGGGCACTGTGTAGACGCTTTAAAAACACGTTTGCTGAATGTGTGACAAATACCAGTTTTTTTAAAGTTATGACTTGTAAAAGTAAAAAACCATATACACTTAAGCACCTAAAACAAGTGAACTAGGGAAAAAATTACTCAAGTAATGGCTTGTACCTGAGTGCCATCCCTTTTCAGGAAATGCTTCCTAGCTTCTTTAATCACCCTCAATTCAGCAGTCCAAGGATTGGGCTACAACAGAAATTCTCTTCAGCTAGTAGAATATGCTAGTAGAATTCTAGCATATTCTCATGCTGGTCCTATGCCAGTCCTGCTTTCTCTAAGAGTCAACAGCTCCCAACATGCGTGCTTAAAAACCCCCAAGGCAGGGCAAGCCTTAGAGGCGTGTAGGTGAAATCTGGCTGTCCTTGAGACTAGGAAAACTACTGCCAACTGGTATGTGTGACGCAGTTTAATGCTAGGTACTCAAAAACCTAGAACATTTCTTAGCTGAAAGGGGCAGGGCTAGCAGGTACCTCCCTTCTTTTTAATATTTAAAGAAAATGAAGGCCCTCTTGAGATAATAAAGAAACTTAAAATGTAAGGTATGGAAGCATTGGTGGTTTAGTGGTAGAATTCTCGCCTTCCATGTGGGAGACCCAGGTTCGATTCCTGGCCAATGCACCTCATGTACAGCTACTACCTGTCTGTCAGAGGAGGCTTGCTTGTTACCATGATGCTGAACAGCTTTCAGCAGAGCTTGCAGGCTAAAACAGACTGGGAAGAAAGGACTGGCGTGCTACTTCCAAAAATCAGCAAATAAAAACCCTAGTGATCACAATGGTCCGATCTGTAACTGATCATGGCACAGGACCAGGCAGGGTTTTGTTTCATTGTACATGGGGTAGCCATGAGTGGCCGACTTTACAGCAGCTAACTACAACGACAACAAAATACAAGGTAAGAATTTCCTAAAAAACTTTCTTGGGAAGGTGCTGCGATTCATGGACATGCCCCAGAGGTCCCCAGCATTCTTACCTTAGCCTAGAGAAGACTTTAAACCCTTTACAAGAATGTATTGTTCATATTGAACACTGGGGTGGGAAGATCATATGAGGGATGTGAAAGCAACATGAAACCAGGTGGCATGAGATTTTTACCTACACTCAACTCTTCTGAATTTCCTACTTGAAACTGGCCTCCTCTCCCCTCCTGCCTGGCCGAGTAAGCTCCCTTCTCATTAAAAATTGGGCATGAAATCTGATAAATTAGCCACAATCTAGTTATATTATTCCCCAACCCAAATTAATAACATCATTCAACTTAGGCAACTATTGCATATGAACTATTGTTTTCTCAGTTACTCTTAAGCATTGCAGAGTAATTCCAAAAAACAATCTCATGTTCATTACAACACAGCTAAGTCAAAAACCTATGATGTCAGCAGGGCCACAGGGCTCATGGTTAAAAAGCTACCTGTTGTTGTTGGTAGGTGTCATCTAGTCAATTCCAACTCATACCGACCGTAAGTACAACAGAGTGAAACACTGCCTGGTCCTGCACAATCTTGGTTTAAACCAAGCACAATCTTCACAATCGCATCACCCCCTAAAAAGAAGTAGGGAAAAAAGTGAACCATGTGCTTACTTCACTAGTACAATCCATATCTTGACACTACACCCATTTCTGAGTAAATCATCCTCTAAGCTCAAAACAGGATTAAAGGCATTTCCTAAAGTCTTTCAATAACCTTTACACCACTCCATGGTAGAAAGCTGTGCTTTTATTGCGCAGAAGCTTGGGCACATAGGGTGATTTGGAAAATGGGGGGAGAAAAATTAGATCTACACCTGACCCTGGAGAACTGTATCTCAGAGACCTTGGTAATCCCAAACTAAAGTTAGACAGAGCCTGAGGCACCACATCCAGCAGTGAGAGTACACCTTGTAATCAAAACTTGTACGTACCAGTAGAACACATTGTACCTTTCTTTAGGTGATGTTCTCATCTCCCAGCTGAATACTGCCTCGACCTGATCATTTTACTGCCTTACTCTTTCTTTCTTCTTTAGGGCAAAAACTAACTACATGGAGGAAACATGAATACTACATATTTTAAAGGCATCTCAAGCTTAAAATGTACAATTAGTGGTTTCCTCCTGTTCGTGAAAGAAATTTGGACTCAGGGATTGGTACCCGCAGGATGAACTCAATCGCTTTACCTTAATTTGAACTTAAAAACTGTGTGAAGATGACAGTGCTGCATGGAGGTGGGAAGAGAGAGAGTGAGAGTGGTTGGTCTGACTTAAGGACAAATCAGTTACAAACCATTATTCCTTTCAAGTCCCAGCCATAAATTCATTTAGTAGAGATCATTTATAAGTACAAGAAGTACAATAAGTACAATGGAAATCAATCCTTGACAATTGGCTGATATCATATAGTTATCTGCTGTAAAGAACAAACAAAAATAAATATCTAGACCATGACACTGCAAGCATATATCCTTAACTTTCTGAGCCTTCAATTTGAAAACCTTTTTTTTTCTTTTTGTCTCTGGTTTATCTAACTGGTTCCTAAGACTTTGAAAATTGCCATAAGAGCATAATTTTAAACATTTTCCTCAATAATAATAACATAGTCTGTGCCTACATTGTTGAAAATTCCAGGCCAGAGTCTGAATCGATGAGGTTTATCATGGCAAGTTGTGCTGCAGACTCCTCTCTGGACTCCAGTGTCTTGTCCTTTAAAACAAGAGAAGCAGAGCTGATGATCTCTGAGGTCCCTCTCTGTTTGGCGAACCTCTGACTCCCAGCTGCTGAGTTTTTACACGCTATTGCCGATGGATGATGGACAAGCAACACTCCTGTTCAGAAGTCCGGACAAATATCTGAAAGGCAGATCTAGATGATGACACACACTTCTAGACTGGACCGCGGTTAGTTTGATAGCAATTAACACAAATGGAAAAGCTGCTGGGAGGCTTAGCAAAAGCACCTATTTTCCCAACATGGTAGTTATGGGGTCTTTCTCTAAGCAGTTTGGCATTTTAGCTGTGGATGAGTGTATTTCCAAAGTTTTCCATTTTTAGGGTACTTTTTGTCTCTGGAAAAAAAAAATTTATGCCTGTGAATCTGGTCACTTTTCTTAGTCTAAAGCAGGTCTTCAACCAAAAAGGTCTCTTCCCCTCCCCAAGGCAGCATTTGGCAATACCTGGAGACATTTTCGGTTATCACAACTGGAGGAGGAGAGTGCTACTGGTATCTAGTGGGCAGAGGCCAGGGATGCTGCTAAACATCCTACAATGCGCAAGACAACCCACCACAACAAAGAATTACCTGGTGCAAAATGGTAAGATAATCTCTGGTCTAAAGAGAGAAGCTTTAGATATATGGTTGCCTGACTGGGTCTATGCTAAACAAATAAGAAGAGGAAGTACTGAAACAACCGGTGTCTTTTCAGGTCACATGGACACTCCTCACGCTCATTTAGAGGTTAATGAGTGTTTATGGAAGGCTTAAATATTAATGGTGAGGTATTGGTGGTTCAGCGGTACAATTCTCACTTTCCTAGTTGACATCTCCACTTGAATATCTTATGGGCATTCAGATGTAACATTATAAAAACTGAACTGATCAACCCCCAAACCAGTCCATCCTTCAGTCCTCCCCATCTCAGTTGATAGTATCTCCATCCTTCAGTTGCCCCAGCTAAGAAATGTTGGAGTCATCCTGACTTCTTTCTTCCTCTCATTTCCCAAAGCCAGTTCTTCAACAAATCCTAACCATCCTCTTTCACCTGGATTATTGCAAAGGACTCAGACTCATCTCTCTGCTTCTTTTCAGCACATCCTGTTATCTCATGGCTTCACACAAAGCCCCCTCAGAGTAAATGCCAAAATGCTTACAGTGGCCTATAAAGCCCTTCATAGTCTGGTTCCCTGTAACCCTTGACTTCACCTCAGCAGATGTTTCTGCTATAACACTATATACGTGTCTTGTAAAACTTTGTGTTCTGCACAAAGTGCCCTAAAATAACAGTTTATGGGAAAATCAGAATTGAGGTAGGTCATTCATATAATTTAACAACTATAGCACTAATCAAAGCAATAACTGAACCTTGGGATATACCTTAGTGCAAACAGGCAGGAAGGCAGTTCAGATTGGCCGGAGGCTGCTTGAGGGATATTAAAAATGAATAAAAACACAAAACCAATAGCCTGGAGCTGCTGGCTTTCAAGCTGAGACAATGCAGGTCAATGGAGTTCTGAGTCAGTGGGGCTGCCACTAAGGTGGGCAGAGGAGGAAGTACAACCTCCCCTGAGCTGAGCTGAGAGAAGGGCACTTCTGGGGAGACAGCTCCAGGTTTTTAATTCTCTTAAATATAGCTGAAATCACCCCAACCTGAGGGCTTTTTCTTTTTCTTTTCCTGCTGAAGGTTATAATCTACTCCTACTATTCTGGCTCCTCTTGCCTAAGAAAAATCTTCTTTCCATGTTATACCAACATTATCCCACTCTTTACCAATAGCGTATGAGCTCATTGCTGTGATAGAACACACGTTGTAACAGAACAGACTGTACTTCTCTCTCACTGGCATCTTTGCCATTTCTCAAATGTGTGAGGCAAGCACTTACCATGAGTGCACTTGTTGCCCCTGCAATACCCCTCCCCAACCTGGAGTGCTCTTCCTCAAGAAATCCTCATGGCTCACACCTTCATCTCTTTCAGGTCTTTATTCAAATTGTCCTCCTCAGAACAAAACCAAAAACCAAACTGATTGCCATTGAGTCAATTCTGACTCATAGCATTCCTACAGAACAGGGTAGAACTGGGTCATAGGATTTCCAAGGCTATACATCTTTACAGAAGCAGGCTGCTACATCTTTCTCCCAAGAACGGCTGGTGTGTTTGAACCATTGACCTTTCATTTGGCAGCCAAGCACTTAACCACTGTACTACCAGGGCTCAGAACAGATGCTTTTTTTTTTTCAGTGACATTGGTTATGTTTATCATGTTGTTCAACCATGACCATTACCCGTTTCCAAATCTTTAAAAGCACAAGCAGCTCACTCCCATGCAGACATTCTCTATCCCAGGTCACTGTTTATTTTTCTCCACAGTACTTATCATCTTATATCTATTACTCACTTACTGCCTGGCCACCACCATGAGTATGTAAGCTTCGTGACGGCAAGGATTGTAGTTTGTTTGTTTCCTTCCTTTGCTTTTGTTTGCAATATTTTCAGTGCCTAAAACAGGGTCCAGAATTTAGTAAATGATTGTTGAATGAATGAATGAAACTGACACTCCATTAGAATTCATCTGAATTTCCTTCTGATCTAGGGAACAGCCCATCTTCCTGTACTTTATTGCTTTTCTGATTTTGTTTGTGCATGTGTGTATGTGACAGGGAAGAGTGACTTTTATCAAACCTGGCTTTATATCTTCCTTGGCATACACTGACTTTCATATGAACCATACTCTGGGGGGATATTTAGACATTCAAAGCCTTGACATTTCAGTAATTTATTGTAAGGGCTAGCCGGGAAAAAAAAATTAAAAAGTGATGCAGGTGGAATGTATCCTTTTGTACTCCTCCACCACCAGAAGCATTCCCTGCTCCCATTCCAGGAATTGAAGCTCTTGTGCTAACAATTAAAAACTAAGTCCATAGGCTTTGCAGATGTTAGTCTGTGCTCTAGCTGCTAGTAGGTTGTTGAAAAATCAATAATTTGATGGGAATTTGAATACATTGCCTCTTCACCCACTACCAGTCTCTATGTATGGTCAAAAAAATATGTAATGCCAATGCTCCACACTAGTGTCTACAGAGTGGGTTTGTGCTGATGCTGTAAAGGGGTGGATAGAGGTGGCTGACTGCCTCTGGTGCTGGGCAAGTCTGCTTCTCTGTGCTGGTAAGAACAGTACAGAGCAGCGAAGGCAGTGGTTCTGAAGGCACAGAATGGTGGCTAGATCAAGGAATCTACGTGTTCAAAGGCACAGGAATGTGCAGGGTCCTGATGTATTTAGGGAGTATTGTGGAGGAAATATTAGGCATGAGGGAGGGGGAAAGGTGTAGGGTTGACTGAGGAGAGAGGTAGGCATGTATGCCATAAGGAGTTTGGGCTTACTCCAACTAAGGCCCTGTCAGAGGTTTTTGGTGATATGACCAGACTGACCTTCCCTCTCCTAACCTCTCCCGAGCAATCCCTGGCTTCTCGAGACTATCAGCTGTAAGCCATGTGGCCAGAGATCATGACCATGTCAGCAGTATCTAGATGAGTACCTGGCACACATAGAAAAACCTATTTGTTTAATGACTATGAATGAATGAACAACCTTAACTATCAATATTCATTTGTACATTTTTTCCTACAGCAAAACTTACGCTGTATCCAACTCCTTTAGGACTATGTACTTGACTAGCAGGCTGCCCACTGGAAACTTTTCCAAACTATCAGTTAATAAAGGTACTAGCACATAGTGGACACTCAGAAACATTTTTTTACTTGAATTAAAAGCTTTGATACATTGTCTGTCTCAGCTCTGTCTTTTACTTGGATTAAAAGCTTTGATACATTCTCTCTCTCAGGTCTGCCTTAGGTTCCTTTTACCAGTTCTGATTCACTTCTCAACTTTTAGTGATATCAGCCCCAACACACATTTTTTAACACCCAGAAGTACTTGCTTGGGTATCTTGAACTCGTGGCTCTGGGAGAAAGGGTCTTTTTGTTATTTTTTAAGTGACTGGGGGAGTAAGGTTGAATTACAGAGATCGGGTAGTGAGGCTCCTGCTGAAAACAATATACACTGTAAGCCGGGTCCTAGCTCTGCCACTGATGGCCTGCTTATCACAGGCGGTTATTTAACCTCTCTGAATATCCACTGACTGATGTCACTGAACTTAGATAATCAAATAATTACTAGAGACAGGATGCTTTTATCCTAAGAAGTGTATCTCTTTGGTGAGATTTCAACGTGTCAGGGCAGTTATTTGGGAGAAAAGTGCCTCCCAGCCTTTCAAATCCTATTTCCCAGGGCTTTAGTAAGAAACATGCAGCTATTTGCTTAGCATCCAAATGACTCTGTGGATTATCCAGCCTCTAGTCTTTTCCCGCCCACATGGAGACCACTGCACAGCTCATTAGCAGCCCAACTAGAGGCCTGGGAGAGGAAATAGATGAAGCCTAACTATGTCACATTGGTTATTTCTTAACAGCTCTGATAAAAGGCTTGGAGAGGATGAGGCTAAAACTTGATTAAAGAAGTTTGGGGATTATATGTGACTTAGTTATGTCTCTTACCTTTCCTCTTTCCCCTCCTCCCTATCCCTAGGGATTAAGCATGATTTGGCGGCAAGCATTAATGGGGATCAATATAAAAATTTTTTAATATCCTGAAGTTCCTTGAAAAAATTATTTCTTCACTCACTGGAAAAGCAAATAAAACTTACCTCACGCAGAATTTGATTTTCCTAGCCCAGACAGGCAACTTCATTAACCAGAACTGGTCCTGAAGATAAATGGCTAATTAATGAAGATTGTTGGTAGAAGTCAATGAGTGTGCCGTATACCTGTCTTTTGGAATCTGTATGTGCCACCTGCCAGTGGCTTCTGGGTGCAGGTCCCCAGACAGTTTTGTTCTGTGAACCTCCCATGATCAGGGCCATCTCTTTGGATTGGCAGAGCCAAGAATTCCACCTTGGGAAGATGAATTCACATTCCATCCATTGGTGGGATCTCCAGCCTTGTTTTTATGAGAAACAGGCCTCTCTTTCCTATTAGAATTCATGATCCCTAAAAAACAAGTTTTGTCTGGACTTAGTTTATGTCTCTTACCTTTCCATTTCCCCTCCTCCCTCTCTCTAAGGATTAAGCATGATTTGGCTGCAAGCATTAATGGGGAATCAATATAAAAATTTTATGAGGTTGGAGGTTTGAGACCACCCAGAGGGCCTCAGTAGAAAGTCCTGGTGATCTACTTCCAAACAATCAGCCTTTGAGAACCCTATGGAGCACAGTTCTACTCTGACACACTCTGACACACATAGGGTCACCATGAGTCACAACTGACTTAATGGCAACTGGTTTATGCAGCCTCCCTGCTATCTATGACCATGGACGTAAATGGTTCTAGAAGCAAGATGAAAGAAACTGCTTAGAGATCCGGGGATGCTCTGAGACCAACATAAGTAGAGAATCTGGCAGAACCAGGGGCTGGGTTTGAGAAATGGAGATGGAAAATTGGAGTTCGGCCTAAGCAAGATGGGAGGCTAGGAGAGTGACTAGACTAGGATCTTTGGTGCGGGAACTCTCAGGCCTGTCCCTGGTGGGGACATTGGTGAAGGTCTGTGGTCATTGCAGAACGAGAGGGGAGGATGGAAAGAAAAGCTTGTGTGAAAGTCATGGAGGGACCTCATAGGCAGTATAATACTATTTCTATTTGATAAAGCAACTATGTAAGATTTCCTTTATTTAGTCCTCAGGCATGTGAAAGGCATTTGGACCTTTAAGGACCAATAAGATAGTGCATTTGACCGAGAGTTTGTGATCTCTCAGATAAGAAGAGCCATGGGGGACAGGCAGTGGGGTACAGCTAAGATTTTAAAGCCAACAGTCTCATAAAAGGTAGCCAGGAGAGGGCAGTCACCTTTTATCCAGAGCACGGGCTGAAATTGCAGAGTACGTAAACCAGAAAAACCAAACTCATTGCCGTAGACTCGATTCCAACTCATAAAGTATGATGCAGGCTTAACCAGGATTCCAGCTTACAGTAGACACTTAATATAAGCTTACTAAATATACCTTGAAGGAGCCCTAGTGGTGCAGTGGCTAAGCACCCGGCTGCTAACCAAAACATCAGAGGTCAAAACCCACCCAGCAGCTCTGCAGGAGAAAGATGTTGCGATCTGCTTCTGTAAAGGTGACAGCCTTGAAACCCTATGGAGCAGTTCTACTCTATCCTATAGGACCACTATGAGTCGGAATCGACGACAACTGGTTTGGTTTTTTGCTTAAATACACCTTAAAGAGCCCTGGTGTCCCAGCAGTTAAGCGCTCGGCTGCTAACTGAAAGGTCAGTAGTTCAAACCTACAAGCCACTCTGTGGGAGAAAGATGTGGCAGTCTGCTTCCATAAAGATTACAGCTTTGGAAACCCTATGGGGCAGTTCTATGCTGTCCTACAGGGTCATTGTGAGTCGGAATTGACTCAATGGCAACGGGTTTGGTTTTTGTTTTGTTTTGTCTTTTTTAATATACCTTAACTGCTGCTTTTTCCCGATCTCATTAGAGTTCCATAGAGACCTTGAACCTGGTCCCCTCCAAGAAACCAAAGACCAGCCCTAAAAGAAAAAAAAAAATGGTTGCAAATCCAGAAAGCAGTTTTGCTTTACTGGTAAAAACAGAGTTTGCTTTTCCTTACAGTTTATTTTGGCAGGGGCTAGTGTCTCTTTCATGCAGACAGCTACTGTTTACAAATGTTGTTATCATTTTTCCCTTCTTCATCTTCCTGTATACTCTCTTCCTGTTGTTAAATGCTGTTAGTTTACCAGTGGAGTCAGCTTTATATCTACTGCAGTCTTTTCCCTACAGTCAATGTTAATATGCTCTATGTCATCTAGATAGCGTTCGGCTTCTATCACTAAGGAGATGTTCAGAGGCAAGAAGAGTGATGGTGGACACAAGCTGAGTGGTAGCTCAGTGTTTTCATGCATTTGGCTGCAAGGGTTAATTGAGACTCCAGTTTCATTCTCTTGGACTGTGTCTGTAACCTACTGGAACTCAGTCTTGAATTAACACTGGATGGATATAAAAACAGTGAGCCAAGAAGTTTGCACTTCTCTCAACTGTGGCTGTTTATTTAGCTGGAGAAAGTTTAGTGGGTGGTCCAACTTACAGAACCAGTAAGGAATGAGTTGAGTTGTAAAGGCTTCAGTGAAAAGAGGATAGTAGCAACCTTTCCATCTCTTATGTTTTACGAGAGCCTATAAATGAGCCCATTAGGTATATTGATCTTCAGGCCTTGTAGGGGCTAATATTTTAGCTTTCTCTGGATCAAGTTGTTTAGTTTAAATCTAAGAACCGAGGCCACTGAAAGCTCTTCCTGATTCCCGAAATGAATAACAATAACAAATGTTAATAGAAACAAGACTTTATTTTTGGAGGGGACACAGAGAATAACTTTAATACAATAAGTTAGGTTTTTGTTGTTGTTTACTTTTTGGTGGGGGGATGGTCATTATAACCTCTAATGGGTATTTATTCCTGATTTTCATCAATGTGCTTCCATATGGTAAAGGCAAAAATCCCTTTAATAAATTACTCCATTAATTAAACCAGGAAAAAAACAGTTGCTGTGGAGTCAGTTCTGACTCATGGCGACCCCATGTGTATCAGAGTAGAACTGTGCTCCATAATGTTTTCAGTGGCTGATTTTTTAGAGGTAGACTGCCAAGGCTTTCTTCCAAAGTACCTCTGGGTGGACTGGAACCACCAACCTTTCAGTTATAGAGTGTTAACCATTTGTACCACCCAGGGGCTGCTCCATTAATTAGCACCCTAATTACCACATTTGAAGTAGTTTAGTGAAGTGAGTTTCTTGGATTTTTCTCAAACAGCAAAGACTAAGGTTAATTTTCTTATATTTCACTGTTAATCTCTCACTTAACACTTGAAAACAGTTCATCTTTATTGTAAATATATAAGCCAAAAGTCACTTAAAGGCTGCATTGCACAGTGGTTGAGGACTCTGGAGTCAGATAGACTGATTGGGATCCTGGCTCGACTCCTTCCCAGCTGTGGGACCTTGGACTCCAAGGCCCCTTTTGCAGTATAAGATGACTGCAGTGCTTCTTCATAGGATTGTGTGAGGTTCAAGTAAAGTAAAACATGTGAAGAGCTTAGAACAATGTCTGGACTTGGAGGGAAAGTAGGGGAGAAATGGTGAAGGAAAGAGATGTCCTAAAGGAAAAGGGAGATAAAGGGAGGGGGAAGTGGAGAGAAAGCTTAAGAAGGAAAGTGGAAGAATCCCAAGTACGAAATGGCCAACTCCTAGTTTTTCCCAAGAAGAGAAATATGCGCACGTCGTGTGGCTCTGGAACACCTTGATGCTCATCAGGAAGCCTGGCGCTTGTATAGAAGCAGATGTGTAGACCTATGTGACTTCTGTCCTGGCCAGTTGCCTGGTGACCCCTGTGATCAGATTGATCCCTGTTGGCACAAAGGATTTGATGGACAGCTGGTTGGGGCAAACTTTGAAACCTGATTGTTTGTATTTGATTGTCAGAATGTGTAATTATTTACTGGTGCTTGCTAAAGATGTAAGTTTGACTTTTTACAGCAGAAAAGGGATTGTTTTATATTTGGAGGCATCTGTTTCAATCTGCCTGCTCTGGGTTGTGTTACAGCACTTGGTCTGGCATGTAGCCACTGAACCTACTGGTTAACTCATTAGACCTTTATTATTTAGAAACTCATCTTCTCCACACAAAAAAGAAAAAAGCAAATCCTGTATCATGTCATAGCTCTTTCCTCTAAGAATGACAGTAACTATGAGTTTAATTCCAGTGGACTAATTGGAGGGTTGAGAAAATAAATTTCAGAAAGTAATAACCTAAGAATTTTCCTTGGATGGACGTTTCCTTTTTAAAATTCAGATGTACCGGGCTTTATCAAAACAATAACTGAACTATGAAATAAAACCCAACTGCTGAGTTGGAAGCTCCACAAGGGCATGGACTGTGTCTATGTTGTTCATGGCTATAACCTTTGAGCCCAAATTAATACCCAACACATAGTAAGCACTCAATAAATGTTGAGTGGATGAATGCAATATTAAAATTAGGGTGGCTGTCTCTTGGAATAATAAGTCAAAGGGAGATAGCATGCATATGTAAACCAAAACATGGATTCGCATGCTTGACATGTCATCACTTATTTATGGTCAGGACCTGTTTCTTCACCAAATAAAAAAGAAAATTGTGATGTAAGGGAAACATAAGTGAAATGTTCTGTATTTATGTTGTGTTTTGACATGGGCAATAAGTTCTAAATAAAAGTTTTCTAAATCGTATTGTATCGAAATTGTCATATACTTCTTAGTGGTATTGTCTCTTCAGACTGAAAGTGAAGTTAGGTTGCTGCTATTCATACTGGACATATGTTTTACATTATTGAAACAGCATGTCTTCTGGGCGTCATCGTGTATTTCAAACTCTTGCGTATTTTCTCTTGATGCTGTGCCCTGTCTATTGCCTTTGCAGGGCATAAGAACCAAACGAAGTCTTGTTCCCTTCCTGGTATTCTTTTGGCCATTTTAGAGTATGTTGTGTCTACTCGCACAGCTAACTGGCTGAGTTCTCTCAGTTCTCTGGTCTTCCCTGTCAGATAGTCTTCTATCAGCTTGAATTTTAGACTTAAGAAAAAGGTTGTAATACTCTTCCTTTTTTGCCCCTCTCTCCTTTCCCTTTATTTTCATAAAAATAGGTCCTCTTGAATCATGATATTAATAATTTATAGTCCGTGTGTGTGCACACACACACAGGGAGAGAAAGAAGGAGATATTATTGGATAGATAACCTGAGTAGTTATTATATTAATGCCAAAGCTTCATATTGAGCAAGTTTTGTTGGTGTTTGTCCCTTTTACAGCTCAAATGCATGGCCTTCTTGGTATGTAGGGAGAACGTATGTGGAAAACAGAGCCTCCTTTTCTCCTGTGGGTATGGAAGACATATGTGAAAAGAATGCAGGAACTCATTTCCTCCCTGTAAGAAATAGCACTGTGGAGAAAAAGGCTCAGTGAGCAGCAAAGTTGATGGCACTTGCTCCTGGCAGAGCTAACCTCATCTTCATCAGCTTTTCCCCTGCCTCAGAGTGGTGCATTTGGAATGATCAAAGCAGAGCCCAGCTTCTCTGTGCAGAGTTAGCTGGCCTTTGTATGACTATCTTTCTCTTCCCCAGTGTGAGAGAAGCATTGCATGATGGTTTCTGACTTCTCCTGCCATTAGCATACTCAGCCTAGATGAATAAATCCTAGTTGAAGGGTGCAGGGCATTTTGACATTCATAGGGAACCAAGGTGATATCTGATCTGCTCGCTGGAGAAAAGTGAGAATGAATGACTCTTTGGCACTCTGGAAATATAAACACAAATGTAAAATCCAAAATGAAGAATCCAGTTGTAGTCGATAAAAAGTGTTAAACCCTCTGTCGGTCCCTTGTCTGGTTCTTGGCTTTGGAGGAGCCAGGACGCTTTTGTGGTCTAATCTGGAAAGAGTCACTAACTCGCTGTGTCACCTTGGCAGATTGGTTGATCTCCCCGCACTGCAGTGCTCAGTCCAGCTGCTGGATGGGATGAAAGCAAGACCTCACTGAAACCAGATGCTGCCTCTCTGAAAGCTTTCAGCAATAAATAATATCATATATACTTTGTTCCTGGCAGCAAATGCTGAACTGCTATAACCTTCTGTTTTTACTTGCTTCTAAATTTCTGGAAATTTCTCCTTTGGGCTTGAATTTTTCCATGCTTGTCCTCAGCCCAAAACTTTTTGGAAAGTTTGACCAAAATTTCACTCAGCTGTTTTTCCTGAGTTATGGGAGAATAAGGGGAATACATTGTTTTTCAGCTCCTCAAGTGTATTTCAGTTTTTCACAGTGTACCTCAGAAGCATAGCTGAGCTGCTTAGGGCTAGTGAAAGAATCATGGTATGGTAAGGAATGTGTGTAGAAGAGAGTTTTAGGTCACTGAGTATACCCTTCTGTCTTTAAACAAGACCACATACAATCAGCACACATAAAAAGCTCTAAGCTGTTTTTAAAGATTGCCAAAGAAATATTCTCTCAGTAACCCATCTCCAGTTAACCAGCAGGTAACTTCAGCTACCATCAGTTACTATTTATCTTGATCGCTTGCTCTATGCCTACAGATCTGGTTCCAGAAAAGACTTGATGGTTATGTGCTGGCATTGATCCCTCATCTACATTTTGAATAAAATTGGCCATTTCCTTCAGGTGGCCCTCAAGGAAGCCTTCTCTGATCCTCATACCAGAACATGTGTTCCTTCATAGCACCTATAACAGAATGACACACGTGTGTGATGGTTTCCATAATGTTCGCTCACCCACTTGACTGAAAGACCCAATATGGCAGGACACATATCTGTTTTACTCACCACTGGATCTGCAGCACTTACCCTAGTGCTGAGCATAGAGTAGGAACTCATTGTTGAATGAATTAAATGACTAGGATAAGTCTTTCTTGTTGGAATTTTTTCATAGATTTGTCCACTCAGACATACATGTGTGCTTTCAACAACTGTCATTGAATATCCACTTTATGCCAGGCTTTGGCCAGGATACTGGGAATCTATCTTTTCTTTTGCAGATAAAACGGAAGTTCTCAGGGATCATATACCCACCAAACCCATTACTGTAATCTATATGGGTTTTAGAATTTAACTTTAACCAAGGAATTTGATCTTTGCCCTTGATTCCTGAGAGAAAACCTGTTTAAAAAAAAAAAAAAAAACCTTGGAATTTAAGTATCTTCGACAAGGACTCCAGACCACACCTAACAGGTTATGCTGGTAAGGTGATGAGGTGGCTCTGAGATGTGGGCTGGCCAGGCTAGAGGAACACATCTCGTGATGTCTACCTCATGATGATCATCTCACATGACATAGCAAAAATCCCCAGTAAAAACTCTGGACACTGAATCCCCATTAGCTTCCTGGTTGGTGAAAGATATTTGCTCTTGGGAGAGTGATGCGCCCATTCTGGGACATGGAAGCTACACATTGAGAACCCTCCCAGATCTCGCCCTCTAGGTCTCTTCTTTATGCTGATCCTGATTTTGTCCTTTATAATAAAGCTGTAATTGTAAGTATAGCACTTTTCATGAGTTCTGTGAGTTGTTCCAGAGAATTATGGAGCCGGAGGGAGTAGTGGGAGCCAGCAGGTCAGAAGTGAGGGAGTGCTGAGAACCCTTGAGCATATGGCTGGTATCCTGAGGGGATAGAGGGAACCCTTGAATTTATAGCCAACACGTCATAAGTGATGGGGCACTGGGGACTCCCAAACCTGCAGCTGGCCTCTGATGTCTTGGGCCCACTTTGTAGTCTGGAGAATTGTGTCCTTTAGCTTGTGATATCTGACTGAGCTCCAGGTGTTAGGGTCAGAGAAAGAGAAGCACTGCATATGCAGCTGATGTCAGAACAGAAAAGTGACAAGTGGGATTTTGATTTATGTTCATTTTATCCTTATAATTGATGTCATAAAAAGTAGATTTGGTTGTTCCACACAACCTGTAATTGGAGCCTCGGGCTGATAAATAAAATCAAAGCCAATCTCAGGGAATTTATCATTTACTGAGCATATGTTATGTGCCTGGCACTGTATTAAAGTACTGGCAAGAAAACAATTGGTAAGACCCAATCTCTGCCAGGAAGTCCCTTATAGGTTAACAGCAGGAAGAAGACAAATCCTCAAGTAACAGTTATACAAGGTGGAATATAGTAAAGAGCCAGTTGGAAGTTAAGAAGCAGGAAAGACACCATGTCTTTCTAATCTTGTGTAAACCAGGAAAAGCTTTACGGCATTAGAGGTCAGTAGTACCATGAGGGTGGACAGATGGTTGTAGTTCCTTTTATAATCACAGCCTGCACTCCTTAACCTTACTAGCCATGAATTCTCTCTGTGCTTTCGTTCATGAGAAACTGGTCAAATCTCTCAGCAGTGGACAGTAACTGAAATGAAGCTCAAACTGTTGACATCAGGTCACTAGGGTCTTTGTTGTGTGTATGACCCCAAGACCACTTTTTTTTTTTTTTTTACAAACATGAGTCATTTTTTCATTCTAAGATTTCCTTATATCAACTCAAGCCCTAAGAGCATGTTACATTATGTATGATAAGGGTGTGCAGTGATAGGTGATTGAGTTAATACACTTGGTTAGGAGGTAGGTGATCAGTATAGCCCCTCACAGTACTTCTGGTTCAGTAGATATGAGTCCAGATTTTTATAAGAATAAATGAAGAGAATCTTTCCTTTTAGGAGTTTGTAAGGATTGTTAAGAAAGTATATGCAGGTCTCTCACAATATCTATGGTAAAGGGATTTGTTATTTTTTAATTTTCCAACCCATCGTGGACTGATACCTTCACATCCCCTCTCTTGGATGTTGTGGTAATGTCTTATTGCCGTAAATGTTTCTAAATGCTTACTCTTCATTTCTGTATTTATGTCATTACAGTCCAGTAACATACAGTGCTAGTAGATGGACCACACCTGTAGTAGCACTGCTGTAGAGTACAGAACAAGAGCATGTACTCTGAAGTCTGACTGCCTAGGTTCTAGTTAAACTCCAGGGCACATGGCTAGTAAACTAACCTCTCTATGTCTTGGTCTGCTAATCTGTAAAATGAGGATGGTAGAAGTTTCTGTCTTGTAAGAACTATTGCAAGTATTAAAAGAGAGTAGTCATGCTTTGTGCAGTGCCTGGCACATAGTCAATCCTTGGCAAATGGTTTTGATAATGATGGTGATGATTAAATTAGTGAATATAGCTGAAGTGATACAGATATGGAGAGCACATTTTTTGTCTTCACTTTTGGCAGCATTTGACAGTTGATTACGCTTTTCTAAAGGCACTTTTTTTTCTTTGGCTTCTTGGACACTGCACTGGGGTGGTTCTTAATCCATGAGCTGGCTGTGCCATCTTGGTCTCTTTCGCTGGCTCTCCTATTTCTGTTCTGCTGTTAAATACTACAGTGTCCAGAGCTTCAGCCTCATCCTTCTTTAAATCTCTCTCCCTAGGAACTCTCTTCAAGTCCATGGCTTTAAATATCATGCACATCCACTGAGTTTATGTCCTCAGCTCTGTCCTCTCCACTGAGTTCCAAACTTGTATACAAGCAGTCCCCAGTTATGAACAAGATCCGTTCGTAACTGTATTTTTAAGTCAAATTTGTAGGTAAGTCAAAACAGGTGCATATGATTCTTGTTTAGCCTTCCTTTAGTTCAAGAAGGAGCCCCGGTGGAGCAGTGGTTGAGCGCTCAGCTGCTAACCAAAGGGTTGACAGTTCGAATCTACCAGGTGCTCCTTGGAAACCCTATGGGGCAGTTCTGCTCTGTTCTATAGGGTCACTGAATCGAAATTGACTCAACAGCAACAGGTTTGGTTTGGGTTTGGCTTACTGCAGGGAAAGGCTTGAAGCCATTTCAATGATATGAAAGCTGCATGTGCAGCAAGTGAAGGTGATTGTGATGAAGAATTTGTTTTGAGTAGGGGGTGGTTCCTGTCCAAACCCATTGCCACCAAGTCAATTCCAACTCATAGTGACCCTATAGGACAGGGTAGAACCACCCCCATAGGGTTTCCAAGGAGCAACTGGCGGTTCGAACTGCTGACCTTTTGGTTAGCAGGCAAATGCTTAACCACTGTGCCACCAGGGCTACTGGTTCGGTCGTTTCAAAGTGAAGACAAATTTACATAATGTTAAAGGGCACGTCCGAGTTGTCCATAAACTGGACTTTCTTAAACCGGGGACTTGCTGATACCCGACTGTCTGCTTTAAATTTCCACTTGGATGCCTAACAGACGTTTCAAATTCAACATGGCTAAAACAGAACTCTTAAATCATCCACCAAACTGCTTCTCCAGTTCTCTGCATCTCAGCAGATGGCCCACTCTCTATCCTTTTGCTAAGCCCATATTACAATCCTTATCTTTTGCTCTGTTCCCTTTTCCATCATTAAATCCTGTCAACTCTACCTTTAAAGCATATCCAAATCATTCACTTCTCAACTTATAAACCTGTATCACGCTATCCATGCTGCCATCATTTGTTGCCTGTACTATAGCAACAGTCCCCTGTCTCCCTGCTTCTATGCTTATCCCCCTGCAATTCATTATTCACACAGCAACCAAGGTGATCTTAAAACAATCATAAATCAGGTTATATAATCCTGTTTCTTAAAACCTTCCAATGACTTCTCACTGCACTCAAAATCAAACTCCCTTCCGCTCTTCAAGGCCCTCATCTTGCCACCTTCTCCCCATGCTCACTAAACTGCGCCACACTGACTTTCCTTCAGTTCACTAACCCGCCAAGCTAACTAT
Organism: Dugong dugon; assembly: GCA_030035585.1. Lineage (NCBI taxonomy): Eukaryota > Metazoa > Chordata > Mammalia > Sirenia > Dugongidae > Dugong > Dugong dugon. The sequence continues at coordinate 48,480,199 of CM057460.1, forward strand.
CCCATGTGTCCGGAACGCTCTGCCTTCAGATTTTAGCATAGCTGGCTCCTTGTCGTTGAGGTCTCAGCTCAATTGGCAGGACTCCTCTAGGCCTCAGTTATGTGAGTCATTGTCACCACTCCCCACTGCTGTCACATAACCCTGTAATGCTTTTTTTATAGCACTTATCCCCTTCTGATATTTTCTTTTTCAATTATTTGTTTACTTTTTATTGTCAATAAGTGTCAGTTTCACTAGAACTAGAATGTCATTTCCATGAGAGCAGAGACCTTTACTGCTGATCTTGAGTCCCCTGAAAAGTGCCTGGCATATGATTAAAAAAAGAAAAAGAAACATTTGCCATTAAGTCAACCCCAACACATGGTATGTCAAAGTAGAACTGTGCTCCATCAGGTTTTCAGTGGCTGATTTTCTCTTTTTTGGAAGTGATCACCAGGACTTTTTTCCGACGTGCCTCTGGGTAGAGGTTAGAGTCCACCTCCAGCCTTTTGGTTAGCAGCCAAGCATGATTGCACCACCTATAGGAATTCAAAAATGCTTATTGAAGGACTAATTCAATGCATGAATGATGACAGGCTGAGGAAGGTGGTCAAGAGTCCTGCTATTCTCTTTGCCTGAATAAAACCTCTTGCCTTGGCCTTGGCTCTGGCCCAACCTTCTTCTCTCTGTTTCTTTTGTGTGAAGATTTTCCTCCCTTGCACAACAACAGGCACTAAGAGTGCACATATCTGTGCCTCACATTAAATGATGGTATTTCTCAGATATAGGTTCCCTTTACTCTACACCATAGAGCTGAGGCCTCTGTCTTTTTCAGGGTATATTGTTGTTAGTTGCGTTGAGTCAATTCAGACTTACGGAGACCCCATATGTGCAGAGTAGAACTGCTTCATAGGGTTTTCAAGGCTGTGACCTTTCGAAAGCAGATCGCCAGGCCTGTCTTTCAAGGCACCTCTGGGTGGGTTCCACTGCCAACCTTTCAGCTGGTAGACAGATGCTTAACCATTTGTGCCACCCAGGGGCTCCTTTTTCAGGGTACAATCCATATCTTTTATTCTAGGCCTTTCAGGCTTCTGATGCTCTGGCTTCCAGGTGTGGTTTAGAGTTTTGCTTCAGGTTTATAAAGCAATGTGTGCTTTCAATCTTCCCTGAAAGCTTTTCCAACACATTTTAAAAGCTTTACGGTTTCTCTTGCTAATGATTTTCAGCTGCCAAAGAGTTTGTCTAGTTTAAAAAGCAGAACACTGAAGACACTTTGGGTACATACAATAAGTCCTCCGCGGGTTAAGAAAGTCCAATTTACAGACAAGTCGTACTTAAGAACGGACTGCCATAAAGCCTATTGTATTAAAAATTTGAGTTAAATACAATAGCTCATAATAATGAGCACAGGCACTACTTTGTGACGCTCATAAAGTGTGTTATATGCCTACCCACCCCACTGCTGTCGAGTGGATTCCAACTTGTGGAGACCCTGTAGAACAGAGTAGAATTGCTCCATAGGGTTTCCAAAGCTGTGAATCTTTATGGAAGCAGACTGCCACATCTTTCTCCCACGGAGCAGCTGATGAGTTTGAACGGCCTATCTTTTGGTTAGCAGCTGAGCGCTTTAACCACTGCATCACCAGAGCTCCCTTTTTATATGCATAGAAAGGTAAAATATATACTATATGCTGAGACAAACATTTGACTAACCAACACTAGATAAGAACTGTAGGTAACTGTTCCAACTTACCTAAAAATTCGACTTAAAGACAGATTTAGGAATGGATCTCTATCATAACCTGAGGACTGCCTGTATTTTTCAGATTACTTAGGCTGAAATTTGTTTTAATTTTAATTTTTTGCTTTGCTGGGAAAACCTGTTTATAAAGGAGAGGGAAAAATGACGTCTTGTTTTAGAAAAGAAGCTATTACTTGGGTTGAGAGTTCTAATTATATAAAAGGTGTTCCTCTCACTCTTAAATGTAATCTCATTCTTAAGTGTGTAAAAATGGAGCAAACAGCCAATCCTTGTGAATAGTTTGGAATGAAAAGTTTTTGGCATATCTGTGGATTCTCTCAAGTGTTCTGAATAATTTTGAAAAGCTTACTTGCATTCCCTAACGTTAAAGATTTTGGCCAAAAGAAAAGGCTAAAATCATGGTTCTTTCTCAGCTTGACTTTTTGGATGTTATGAATTTATAAGAAGGATTTTATGAAGGGAGAACATAGATGGGACCTTTGTGCAAAGTCCCTGGTCCAAAATAAACACCCATTGTTTTATAATTTTGTATTGCACATTGCAAAACATCCGTCATTATTCTATTAACGGGACACAGATTACCAGCTTTGTAAGAAAAGGCCAGTGGTTGACTGGGCCACTTTGTGTGTAAAAGGTGGTGCACATTGACTGCCAAATTTCTATCAACACAAGAAAAGAAATTCATATATCAAGAAAAACTTTTCTCATCCATTATGTAAGAAATTTATGCATATTAATGCTTACCAGAAGAAGTGGCAGGAATATTTTCCATTTTCAGCAGGTCTGTTGAAATATCTTTATTAAAATAGACACTTTCTGTTTGAAGCTAAAAAGTGACCATGTAAATACAGATAAATTCAGTTTCAATACATTGGTCTTACCATCATTTTACCACTGTTTTCTCTCTGGCCATGGTATTAACTATGGTGAGTGACATCTATTAAGCAGTAATACTTGTATATCCTGTTTATCTTCAAATCATAAACATTTTTCTCTGATCTTGATATGAAAAGCCACCACTCCCAGCTTATCCAGAAAAAGGTATCTTTAGCTAACACTTTTCTCTGCTGCCAAAGTCTGTTGCCATTGTAGTTACTGCTTAGGTAACTTTTCTCACTCCCGAGATTGTATGTCCTATTTCAAGTGTCTCCAGACCCAAAGATTGTGCACCTTGTGGTGAGGTGGTTGGCTATACTTCTGTCCAGCCAAGGACTCGTTTACTGGAGGAGAAAAAGAACATTTCTATCAGGGCCAATAATTTTCCAGGCATTGTGCAAGAGAGTAGAGGGGCAAAGATGAGGTTTTGCTTCTGACGTCTTAGATCTATTTCCCTTTAGGGACTGGGAATGAGAAGGCAGAAATGAAAAGCCCTGAATTATTTTTTATTTTGTTATATTTTTTATAATTTATTTTATTTTGTTTTTTAAGCCACATGATCACAGTCATCAGGCATCATTCCTCATATTAAACAGTGTCAGTTTAATACAAAATATATGAAACTTCTACTATCCTCAGGGAATTTATAGTTTGGTAAGGAGAAGACAACTTAAGCTTCACTGTCATAGACAGTTTGTGATAAGCAGAGCAAGAAAGTTACAAAGACAGTGCAGTTGAGCTTCAGAGCATAGAAAAATCCCACCTCATTCAGTGACTGAGGAAAACTTTCATGAAGGAGGTGACAGTGGGGGTGGACATGGAAAACTTCATAGGTCTTAAGAGGTAAGAAGAGCTGAGATATGACAAGAAGGGAGAATAGAGGATACTCTAGGTAGTGTTGAACATTTTGAGCAAAAGCTTGGAACTATCCATGCAGCAAATAGAATGAAGTTGAGTGCAGAGGGAAATATTGCTTGAAAGATAAACTGGGACCGGTATGGGTGGTGCCTTGATTGCCAGTTGATACTCTAGACTCTAAGCAATGGGAAATCATTGGAGAACGTTAAGGAAGAAAATGTTAGGATCAGAGATGAACTTTAGATTGGGCTCCTAGTAGCAGAGTGCACGATGGATTGAAGAGGGAAGAGACAGAAAACAGGAGACAGTGAGGACTGTGTGGCAGTAGTCCATGAGATAAGAAAAGAGAAGCAATATACGGATCAATTCATGTATACAGTTACAGTAAAAACTTCTCCACAGATTTGTGTCTTTCCTGGTGTCTGTTTATAAAGCAGATTAAGTGGAACAATTCAGTGGAGATTCAGTGTAATGGGATACAGTCTGAATGGTCCAGCTGTACAGTTAGAAGCAGTATCTAATGATGTCACAGATCAGAGTCCGCTGATAAGTATCAGTATGACATATATTCAGATTTATACCTCAGTACAAATCCACCCTTATTTGTAAAAATTTTAGCCATCTTATTATTATCTGCTGCATTAGAGAATTCAGGGTTTTGTGCCTTGACCAGCAGGAAAGGCTGCTTTGGCCAATTCCCATCATTCTATAACTACACAAATGTCTGAGTCCTAAAAGTGAATCTGTCTGTCCAGTTCTGGGTTTGACAGTGTGCATGAAAGAGGGTAGGTGAGGAAGATGGGACTTTGTATTAAAGTTAGGGAAGATGGACTGAAGAGTCCCTCCATTTGTTTATTTTTCTTTTGTTTCGAAGAATGGATTTTGGCTCCATTTTTTGTTAAACGGAATGTTTAAAATCATAGATCCTATGTCTTAGGGTGGAAGATAGGCCAAGAGAGAATATTTCCCATAAATCTGGCTTAGGCAAATAGGATATTTCTACTGTAGATCTGAAAGCCACTAAAGCCTCAACAGAGCAGAGACAAAGTATGAACCCCCAAGAGTTAAGCTGTGTACATGGTAGTGGGCTTCAGTTATACATGGTATGGACTGTAAGTTGGACCAATGACCACTTCCTGAAACGAGCTAAATGTAGAATTAGTACTCAAGAGAAGTAGAGCGAGCTTGTTCTAAAATGTGAGTAGGAACTGAAAGGGAGTAATTAGAGGGAATCACTTTTGAACACTGGCTACAAAAAAAAAAAAAAAAAAACCCGTTGCCATTGAGTTGATTCCAACTCAAAGCTACCCTATAGAACAGAGTAGAACTGCCCCATAGAGTTTCCATGGAGTGCCTGGTGGATTTGAACTGCCAACCTTTAGGTTAGTAGCCGTAGCTCTTAACCACTACGCCACCAGGATTTCCGACTGGCTACAACACAATAAAATTAAAATTCTGATGGAAAAAGAAAAACTGTCATGTGGCTATTCAGTTTTAGAAATGTTAACTGCCAAAATCCACGCCTCATGGGTAAGACTCAGTCAAACATGCATAAATGAATGAAGGCCTTTACTTCTGAAGTTAATTGTCATGGAAGAAATGTCCACACTGTCTTTCAAAATATTTCACATTATCAGTTTAGTTAAAGGGACAAGGTGGACCATAGGGGCAACTCGGAGTGTCAGTTATGGTGTTCTTAACTAATGTATGGCCTCCTTCACCTTTTTGCTCTAAAGTGAGGGCCACATTAAAACTAAAGAATAAAACGCTTTTCACCCTTTTGGGGTTAAAAAAATGTCATTGGAAGTCAAGTCGTAGGACTTTTAAATTTTCCAGATATCGATGCACCTCACTTGGGTCTGTGAAAATTACTACCAGCTCCAAGCCAGCTGTTAACATCCAAGGTATGCCAGTTTTGCAAAGGCTTTTTCACATTCAGGAATAGATTGTTGGCATAGACTAAAGCACCTATTCTCTTGGAGTTTCACCTCTTTCAGTAAGAAGAATAGCTAAATAGGGTGTTTCTTGATAAAACACTTAGAGCTGCTCTTCTCAACTGTCTGGAAAATGTGATAGTAAACACAAGGATACAAGTACTAAAGGGTACTACTGTGGTACATGCAGAATAAATACGTAAGGGCAATAGTCCTACAAACATTGAAATATAGATTGGTGCCTATTTGGGAATAATCATATTTTTATTGAAATCTTTTTTTTTAAGTCACTTATTCTGTTCCTAAGGAATTGTCAGAAGGGGCTTCTGAGTTAATTCACAGCAGTTAAGATATATCAGCAGCAGAAATAGACCGTTATTGTTGCTGTTAGGTGCTGTCAAGTCGGTTCTGACTCATAGTGACCCTATGTACAACAGAATGAAACACTGCCTGGTCCAGCGCCATCTTCAAGATCATTGTTATGCTTGAGCCCACTGTTGCAGTCACTGTGTCAGTCCATCTCTTTGAGGGTCTTCCTCTTTTTCACCGACCCTCAAATTACCAAGCATAATGTCCTTCTTCAGGGACTGATCCCTCCAGATAACATATGCCTCCAGAGAACATATCCAAAGTATGAGATCTTGCATCCTGGCTTAAAAGGAGCATTGTGACTGTACTTCTTCCAAGACAGATATGTTCATTCTTTTGTCAGTCCAGGGTATATTCAGTATTCTTTGCCAACACCATAATGCGTAAGTGTCAATTCTTCTTCAGTCTTCCTTATTCATTGCCTAGCTTTCACATACATATGAGGCGATTGAAAACACCAGGGCTTGGGTCAGGCGCACCTAAGTCCTTAAAGTGACATCTTTGCTTTTCAACACTTTAAAGAGGTCTTTTGCAGCAGGTTTCTCCAATACAATGCATCATTTGATTTCTTGACTCCTGCTTCCATGGTTGTTGATTATGGATCCAAGTAAAATGAAATATTTTGACAACTTCAATCTTTTCTCCATTTATCATGATGTTGCTTATTGGTCCAGTTGTGAGGATTTTTGTTTTCTTTATGTTGAGTTGGAACTCATAGTGATATTCACCAGTAAGTGCTTCAAGTCCTCTTCACTTTCAGCAAGCAAGGTTGTGTCATCTGCATATCGCAGGTTGTTAATGAGTCTTCCTCCAGTCCTGATGCCCTGTTCCTCATTTGGTCCAGCTTTTTGGATATTTGCTCAACATACAGATTGAATAAATATGGTGAAAGGATACAACCCTGATATACACCTTTCCTGATTTTAAACCATGCAGTATCTCCCTGTTCTGTTCAAACGACTGCCTCTTGATCTATGTACAGGTTCCTCATGAGCACAATTAAGTGTTCTGGAATTCCCATTCTTCTCAACGTTATCCATAATTTGTTATGATCCACACAATCGAATGCCTTTGCATAGTTAATAAAACACAGATAAACATCTTTCTGGTATTCTCTGCTTTCTGCCAGGATTCGTCTGAAATCAGCAATAATATCCTTCATTTCATGTACTCTTCTGAATCCGGCTTGAATTTCTGGCAGTTCCCTGTCGATGTACTGCTGCAACCACTTTTGAATTATCTTCAGCAAAATTTTACTTGTGTGTCATATTAATGACATTGTTCAATACTTTCTGCATTTGGTTGGATCACCTTTCTTTGGAATAGGCATAAATATGAATCTCTTCCAGTTAGTTGGCCAGGTAGCTGTCTTCTAAATTTCTTGGCATAGATGAGTGAGCACTTTCAGCTCTGCATCCTTTTGTTGAAACATCTCAATTAGTATTCTGTCAGTTCCTGGAGTCTTGTTTTTTGCCAGAGCCTTCAGTGCAGCTTGGACTTCTTCTTGGATGCCATCAGTTTTTGATAATATGCTGCCTCCTGAAATGATTGAACGTTGACCAATTATTTTTGGTACAGTGACTTTGTGTATTCTTTCCATATTCTTTTGATGCATCCTGTGTTGTTCAGTATTTTGCCCATAGAATTCTTCACTATTACAACTCGAGGCTTGAATATTTTCTTCAGTTCTTTCAGCTTGAGAAATGTCAAGCATGTTCTTCCCTTTTGGTTTTATAACTCCAGGTCTTTGCATATGTCATTATAATACTTTACTTTGTCTTCCCAAGCTGTCCTTCGAAATCTTCTGTTCAGCTCTTTTACTTCATCATTTCTTCCTTTTGCTTTAGCTATTAGACATTCAAGAGCAAGTTTCAGAGTCTCTTCTGACATCCATTTTGGTCTTTTCTATCCTTCTTGTCTTTTTAATGACCTCTTGCTTTCTTTATGTATGATGTCCTTGAAGTCATTTGCAACTCATCTGGTCTTCGGTTGAGATGGTCTCTAAATTCATGTGGTATATGCTCAAGGTCTTACTTTGGCTTTCATGAACTTGTTCTAATTTTCTTCAGCTTCAGCTTGAGCTTGCATATGAGCAATTGATGGTCTGTTCCACAGTTGGCCCCTGGCCTTGTTCTGATTAATGATGTTGAGCTTTTCCATAGTCTCTTTCCACAGATGTAGTTGATTTGATTCCTGTGTATTCCATCTGGCAAGGTCCACTTGTGTAGTCGCCATTTACGTTGTTGAAAAAAAGGTATTTGCAATGAAGAAGTCATTGGTTGTGCAAAATTCTATCATGTGATCTCTGGCATCATTTCTATCACCAAGACCATATTTTCCAACTACCAATCCTTCTTCTTTGTTTCCAACTTTTGAATTCCAATCACCAGTAATTATTGATGCATCCTGATTTCTTGTTTGATCAATTTCAGATTGCAGAAGTTGGTAAAAATCTTCAATTTTGCCATCATTCACCTTAGTTGTTGGTGCATAAATTGAATAATAGTCGTATTAACTGGTCTTCCTTCTAGGCATATGGATATTATCCTATCACTGACAGCCTTGTACTTCAGGACAGATTTTGAAATGTTCTTTTTGACAATGAATGCAATGCCATTCCTCTTCAATTCGTCATTCCTGGCATAGTAGACCATATGATTGTCTAATTCAGAATACCAAACCAGTCCATTTCAGCTCACTAATGCCTAGGATATTGATGTTCATGAGATCCATTTCATTTTTGACGATTTCCAGTTTTCCTAGATTCATACTTCGTACATTCTGCATTCCCCCACGCGTCTGTCAGTTTGTCATACTGTGGGGGCTTGTGTGTTGCTGTGATGCTGGAAGCTATACCACAGGTATTCAAATACCAGCAGGGTCACCCTTGGTGGACAGTTTTCAGCTGAGCTTCTCGACTAAGACAGACTAGGAAGAAGGACTGGCGGTGTACTTCTGAAAAAATTAGCCAGTGAAAACCTTATGAATAACTATGGAACATTGTCTAATATAGTGCTGGAAGATGAGTCCCTCAGATTGGAAGGCAGTCAAAATACAACTGGGGAAGAGCTGCCTCCTCAAAGTAGTCAACCTTAATGACATGGATAGAGTCAAGCTTTCAGGACCTTCATTTGCTCATGTGGCATGACTCAAAGTATGCACTTAGGGACTGAGATGACCACCAGGTACGAAGTTCACTCTGGATCTCTGTGTTCTTCACAGAGCTTCTGCCTTGTGCTGTTCTTTTATGGTGACCACATAATTATTTTGATGTTCCTCAACCAGTTGCATCACATTGTAGTATGTAAAATATGTTTTGGTTCTTGTTTTATTGGGTATTTGGTAGCAGGTTTCACAATGGCCCACTTGAGTAAAGTGAACCAGTTTTTTTTCATAGCTGTTTATTGTAATTTGGGGTGACTAAATGTGACTGTCTGGTCTGGCTCCCCGAGGTCTTGTCCATATCTTTGTGACTTCCAGGGGAGACAGTTGAGAATCATTTCTTAATCATTTTGCCCCCAAATCAGATTGAGTTTTTCATTGGAGTACTGAAACATAAAGGCAGGCAAGAAAAAAATAGCTTCTTTTTTTTTTTTTTTTTTTTTTTTTTTACATTAATCACACTTTTCTGGCACTAGGCCTCTGGGAAGCCATGTGACGGGATCCGGTCTGTGTAATATCTCATAGGATGTGCCGTTCTTTTTGGAATCTCTGTGGCTTTTCTCTGGAATCTATGAAGAAAATGTTCCTTAGCCTAGAAACAAGGATTGAGAAAGCTCCTCTTCCTGGTCATAGAACAATAAGTCTGGTGAAGGTCAACTGATACATCATGGGGGTGGGTGGGTGGATATGGTGTGGGAGTCATGGATTCCGTGACTGAAGATTACCTGAGTAATCATTCTAGCACATCTCCAGGGATACATGCCCTACATGTGGAAAGTCGTCAGTATCTCTCTCTGAATCTTTTTATCTGTTTAATTCATCAGGTGTTTGTTATTTTTTACTCTGGGCAAGGATATGGATTTGAAGCTTTCTGATTATTATTTTTAAAGGATGCTACAATAAATGAATATATCAAATGTAAACATTTTTTTCCATATTTGCTTCATAGCTGTTATTTGTAAAGAAATAAAATATACAGGTATATTTGAAGTCCTGTGTTTTAACTCCCCCAATCTCATTCTACTCTCTGCCACCCCAGAGGAAACAGTTGTCATGTATTGGTATGTGTACAGGCATGTTTTTATACTTTTTAAATTTACTACATATATGACACATGCTTGTTACATACATGAAACATTTTAAATTATTGGCATATTTTTAAATATATCTATATTGTCTCATGTGGTGGTGTTGTTGTTGTTAGGTGCCATCGAGTAGGTTCTGACTCATAGTGACCCTAGATACAAAAGAATGAAATGCTTCCTGATCCTGCGCCATCCTCATGAACATTGTTTTGTTTGAGATCATTGTTGCAACCACTGTTTAAATCCATCTTGTTGAGGGTCTTCCTCGTTTTCACTGACCCTCTGCTTTACAAAGTATGATGTCTTTCTCCACGGACTGATCCCTCCTGATAACGTGTCCAAAGTATGTGAGGTGAAGTTTTGCCACCCTCACTTCTGTGGAGCATTGTGACCAGACATCTTTCGAGACAGATTTGTTCATTCTTCTGGAAGTCCATGGTATATTCAGTATTATTCGCCAATACCATGACTCAAAGGCGACAATTCTTTTTCGGTCTTCCTTATTCATTGTTCAACTTTTGCATGCATATGAGGTGATTGAAAACACCATGGCTTGGGTCAGGTGCAGTGTAGTCCTTAAAGTGATATCTTTGCTTTTCAACACTTTAAAGAGGTCTTTTGCAGCAGATTTACCCAATGCAGTACATCATTTGATTTCTTGACTGCTGATTCCATGGATGTTGATTATGGATCCAAATAAAATGAAATCCTTGACAACTTCAATCCTTTCTCTGTTTATCATGATGTCGCTTATTGGTCCAGTTGTGAGGATTTTTGTTTGCTTTATGTTGAGGTGTAATCCATACTGAAGGCTGTGGTCTTTGATCTTCATCAGTAAGTGCTTCAAGTCCTCTTCACTTTCAGCAAGCAAGGTTGTGTTATCTACATAATGCAGGTTGTTAATGAGTTTTCCTCCAATTCTGATGCCCTGTTCTTCTTCATATAGTTCAGCTTCAGTGGAATGTAGTGTTCTGGAAATTGCTACTTTTACCACTCCACATTTTCTTTTCAGGATTTATTGGTGTCAGAATGGTTAAGAGCTCGACTGCTAACCAAAAGGTCGGCATTTCAAGTCCACCAGCCGCTCCTTGGAAACCCTATGGGGCAGTTATACTCTGTCCAATAGGGTTGCTATGAGTCAGAATAGACTTGACGGCAACAGATTTTTATCATATATAGTAGTAGTTCTTTGTTTTAAATTGTAGTATATGATCTCATCTTATGAAAATACCACAGTTCATTTATCTATTCTAATACTAAATGGAATTGATTCAATTTTTTTACTAAAATAAGTGATACTGAAATAAGTATCCTCAAACAGTTCTCTTAGGACACATATGATAGTTTCTCTAGAGTATATGTCAGTAGACTTGCCGTGTCATAGGATATGTGCATTTATGTCTGTTAGATATTGCCAAATTGTTCTCCAAAATGTTTATGCCAGTTTACACTCCTACCAGCAATATATGAGAGCTCTTGTTTCCTCAGTTCCTTGCCAACACTTGGTTGTTATAAAATCTAAGTATTTCTCAGTTCATTGATGTGAATGACTAAGGCACTGTTTTAGAAATCGAACATCATTTCTTTTAGAGCCATTTGGATTTTCTCTTATCTGAATGTGTCTGTTTCTTCTCTCCATTCTTCTATTATCTGTTCTTCTCTTTACCAATCTATAGAAAAATGTGTATGTGTGTGTGTCTATGATCCCAACATAAACATATATATGTTTACATTTCATGTATGCTTGTGTATATATAACTAATTCTTTGTCTCTTACATATGTTGAAAATTTTGTCTCCCCTTTTGTTGATTGCATTTTAATTTTGACCATGACATCCTTTAACACAGATAATTTTTAATTTTGATATAGTTTAATTTCTGGTTGCTGGAGATAATGGGATTCCAAAACAGAAGCAGGTACACTAATTAAGAAACTACTATAATAATTTAAATGAAAATTTTGGTTGCTTGGAGGGAGATAAAAGAAGGTTTTAAGAAGTGATCAAATTCTGATATAATTTAAGGTACATCTGAGAGGATTAGTTGATGGATTGGTTATGGGTTATGAGTGAAAAAATGGAGAATGAGAATCTATAAGGATAAAAGTGCTGTTTACTGAAATGTCCAAGACTATGGAATGAACAAGTTAGGAGTGTGAAATCAAAAGTTTGTTTGTGGGTTTATAAGTTTGAGATGACAATCAAACATCCAAAAGAATTATCAAACAGTCAGTTAGATATATCAGCTTGTAGTTCAAGGGAAAGTTTTGGTTGCTTAGACCAGGGAAATAAAAATGGAGGTTTTAAGAAGTGAAGGATTCTATGGGGACAATATTAAAGGAAGCAGGAAGCATCAAAAGAGGATGAAAGGAGTACACAGAGTAACTATACCAAAAAGAATTGGTCGACGTTCAACCATTTCATGTGGTAGCATATGATCAAGAACTGATGGTAATGAAGGAAGAAGTCCAAGCTGCACTGAAGACATTGGCAAAAAACAAGGCTCCATGAATCGACGGAATACTAGTTGAGATGTTTCAACAAACAGATGCTGCATTGGAAGCACTCACTCATCTATGCCAAGAAATTTGGAAGACAGCTACCTGGACAACTGACTGGAAGATATCCATATTTATGCATATTCCCAAGAAAGATGATCCAACTGAATGTGGAAATTATTGAACAATATCATTAATATCATACGCAAGTAAAATTTTGCTGAAGATCATTCAAAGGTGACTGTAGCAGTATATTGACAAGGAACTGCCAGAAATTCAAGCCAGATTCAGAAGAGAACATGGAACCAGGGATATCATTGCTGATGTCAGATGGATCCTGGATGAAAGTAGAGAATACCAGAAAGATGTTTACCTGTGTTTTATTGACTACTATTCGAATAACATTGTGAAGAATGGGAATTCGAGAACACTTAATTGTAATCGTGAGGAACCTGTACATAGATCAATAGGCAGTTGTTCGAAAACAACAAGGGGATACTGCAGGGTTTAAATTCAGGAAAGTTGTGTGTCAGGGTTGTATCCTTAACCATACCTATTCAGTCTGTATGCTGAGCAAATAATCCGAGATGCTGGACTATATTAAGAAGAACAGGGCATCAGGATTCAAGGAAGACTCATTAACAACCTGCGATATGCAGATGACCCAACCTTGCTTGCTGAAAGTAAAGAGGACTTGAAGCGCTTACTGATGAAGATCAAAGACCACAGCTTTCACTATGGATTACACCTCAACATAAAGAAAATAATCCTCACAACTGGACCAATAAGCAACATCATGATAAACAGAGAAAAGATTGAAGTTGTCAAGGACTTCATTTTACTTGGGTCTATAATCAATATCCATGGAAGCAGCAGTCAAGAAATCAAATGATGTACTGCAATGGGTAAATCTGCTGCAAAAGACCTCTTTAAAGTGTTGAAAAGCAAAGATGTCACCTTGAGGACTAAGGTGTGCCTGACCCAAGCCATAGTGTTTTCAATTGCCTCATATGCATGGGAAAGCTGGACAATGAATAAGGAAAACCGAAGAATTGATGTCTTTGAATTATAGTGTTGGTGAAGGATATTGAATATGCCATGGACTGCCAAAAGAATGAACAAATCTGTCTTGGAAGAAGTACAACCAGAATGCTCCTTAGAAGCAAGGATTGTAAGACTTGGTCTCACATACTTTGGACATATTATCAGGAGGGATCAGTCCCTGGAGAAGGACATCATGCTTGGTAAAATAGAGGGCCAATGAAAAAGAGGAAGACCCTCAACAAGGTGGATTGACATAGCGGCTGCAACAATGGGCTCAAGTATAACAACAATTGTGAGGGCGGTGCAGGATCGAGCAGTGTTTCATTCTGTTGTATATAGGGTCGCTATGAGTCGGAACCAACTCAACGGCAGCCAACAACAACCTCAGTTCAAGGGAGAAGTCTGGGTTCAAGTTATATTTTTGGGCAGTATCATCATATAGATGGTGTCAATGTCATGATTCTGAATGAAATTACCTAAGGAGTAAGTGTAAATCGAGAAGAGAGAAGAGAGGAGAAGATAAATTCTGGGAATATTCTCATGCTAAGTGGTTGAGAGAAGGAGGAGGAAATAGCAAACTAGACCAAGATAAAATGCCCAGAGAGATAAAATCAGTGGATAATAGTGTCCAAGATACCACATTAAGATAATGTTTTAAAGAGGAGGAAGTGATTTACTTTACAGGTCAAATAAAATGACTAAGAATTAACCATTCAGTTTAGCAATGTGGAAGTCATTTGTGACCATAAAAAAAGCTATTTCATCAGAGTGGTGGAGGTTAAAGCCTGAACTGAATGGGATTTAAGAAAATGGGCAAAGGGGGATAGGAAACAGGAGTATAAGACAATTTCTTCTAAAGGTTTTGCTTTAAAGGGGAATAGAAAAATGGGTTAATAACTTAAGGAGCAATAACTAGTCAAAAGAGGATCTTTTTTTTCAAGATGAGAGAATTTCAGCATATTTTTAATCCGATTCTTGTCTTCTTGTAAGAGTAGCTCCTTTAGTCATTCTTTAAGAGAGAGTCTTTAGGTAGTAAACTCTCTTAGTTTTTTATGTCCACAAAATCTTTAATGATACTTTAGCTGGGTATAGATTCTGAATTGATGATTACTTCTTTAATACTTTAAAGGTTTTTCCTTTGTGTTCTGGCTGTTGTTGCTGGAGAAAAATCTCCTACTGGTTCATCTGAGTTCCTTAGTATGTAATCTGCCTATCTTAGTTACCTAGTGCTGCTATAACAGAAATAACACAAGTGGATGTCTTCAACAAACAGAAGTTTATTCTCTCACACTCTAGTAGGCCAGAAGTTTGAATTCAGGGTGCCAGCTCCAGGGGAAGGCATTCCTTCCCTGTTGGCTCTGGAGGAAGGCCCTTGTCATCCATCTTCCACCGATGGAGGAGCTTCTCAGCGTCAGGGACCCTGAGTCCAAAGGACGCACTATCCTCCCAGTGCTTCTTTCTCGGTGGTATGAGGTCCCCGTGTCTCTCTGCTCACTTCTTTTATATCTCAAAAGAGATTGGCTCAAAACACAATCCAATCTTGTAGATTGAGTCCTGCCTCATTAACGTAACTGCTGCTAATCCCATCTCATCAACATCATAGAGATAGAATTTACAGCACATGGAAAAATCACATCAGCTGACAAAATAGTGGACAATCACACAATACTAGGAATCATGGCCTAGCCAAATAGATGCACATATTTTTGGGGGACACAATTCAACCCATGACACTGCCTCTTCTTTCAAATAAAGATTGTACCCTGATCCCCTACTGTGGATTTATGTTTTATTTATATTGGTCAACGATTACTATGTGCTTTTAATCTGAAAATCCATGTTATTCTTTAATTTTGTAAAATTTTCAGTAATAAATTTTCCAAAACTAATTCTTTGCAGTTGAATAAAATGCTGTCTTTCAGAAGCTCACGTTATATATATGTTGGAGCCTCTGAATCTGTCCTCCATGGCTTTTAACTGCTTTATCATATTTTTCAGTACTTGTGTCTTAATTTACCATTGCAGTGTATGTCACAGAGAAGGGAGTTTAAAGTATAAACTTGTAGTGTCATGTTGACCAGCAATTCTGTGTTGGTTGTCTTTAAGGTTAATATCCCATATCAGGCAGCCAGTCCCAAAATCAAGTGAAGGATAAAAACCTAAGAGTTGTCTGATATTAACCTGGCAAAATCAAGCTAATTAAGAATTCTGTCTCTGCTTTTCTCTTTCTGCTATTACTTTATCTCTAGAGAATAATGAGGAAGCTTCTCTTAAGATGCTGTGTTTGGAAAAAAAAAAAAAGCCAGAAAGAAAAAAGGCTAGAGTTCCAGCAAAGAAAGGAACCATACAAAAACTGGGAGGAGGACATGGACAGATAATTCACACTAAATGTTTGAAAGAATATTCAGCCTTACTACTACTCTAATAAATGTGAATGAAAACAATGGCAGACCATTTTTACCCATTTCTTTAGCAAAGATGAGGAAGGGGAAGAAATTTTTTGCTAACAGTTGTGCGATGAAATTGGAGTCCTTGTCTGGGCTAAGTCTTAGAGAAGCTTTTTGGGAAAGCAATTGAGTGATATCCATGAAAATCTCATAAATGTTCTATCCTTTCATGTAGTAATTTTACTTCTGGGAATTAGACATTAGGCAGTAAATTGAAATACAGGCCATACCTCCCTTTCCCTGAGACATTAATTGCATCATTATTTATAATATATCACTGTCCTATGAACTTTTTTGACTGCCACCCACAGTAAGAAAATATTGGGTCTACATTGTGACCCAGCAGACATACATATACATTAAAAATTTTCATGTAAAGAAACAATCTCTCATTAAGTGTGATGCATTCTGCTATTCCATTCCGTTCCATTCCATTCCATTCCATTCTTTAAACTTGCAAACAAACAAAGCTGAATTTGGATCACTAAATTGATTGTCGAAGAATATTGAACATACCATGGACTGCCAAAAGAACAAACAAATCTGTCTTGGAGGAAGTACAGCCAGAATGCTCCTTAGAGGAAAGGATGGCAAGACTTCGTCTCACATACTTTGGGCATGTTGTCAGGAGGGATCAGTTCCTGGAGAAGGACATCATGTTTGGTAAAGTAGAGGGTCAGCAAAAAAGAGGAAGATCCTCAGTGAGATGGCTTGACACAGTGACTGTAACAATAGGCTCAAGAATAACAATGATTGTGAGGATGGCACAGGACCAGGCAGTGTTTTGTTCTGCTGTACGGAGAGTGGCTATGAGTCAGAACCAACTCGACTGCACCTAACAATAACAACAACAATTGATCCCGCCGCCTAATAAAAATTTGTGACCCACAATTTGAAAAGCACTGACATGAATGACCTGTAATAGGGGTATGAGGGAATATTTTGCAACCATTACATTTTATGTTCACAGTTTTTTGTTTTGTTTTTGTTTTTTGGGTAGGAGGTTGTTATGCTCCTTCAGCCAGCAAGGAAGAGAGTATACCGGGTAACCCATATAATGAGGATTTTCTATAAGGATTTCAGATCTCTGCTGTTATGCCTAGCCATTCTCATGTATCTATGACAACAGATCATGGATTCCTTCGTGGATGGTTTTGTGGTATTCTCAAGCTTCCTTTCCCCTCAACTGCAACTTCTCCAAGCTGAAAAATTCAGCCTGGGTTACCCTCCATCAGATTACAGGCATTTTCTATCAGTCAGTCTTTGATATTAGGACTTCATTCTCAGTCTAATTAGTTAATATTAGCTGAGCCAGGTTGATTTCATTTGAATCAACAAAGAATTGCTAAAAGCTGCATTCCCTAGAAAAAAAGTGGCAATATAATTGGCAGGCACTTAAGAGACTCTAAAGTTAAATGGAAAAAAAATTAAAAATGCAAATAAGAGACAGCAGTTTATATGGAGCCTATTTCAACTTTCTTAAAAAGATTTATTAGAGAAAAAGTGTTAAGGAAGGCATCTAAAATTTGTTTTTTACTGCATTAATACTTAAACAAAATTTCTACATAAACAAATATTGTGCATTTATAATCAGGGAGAAAAATCAAAATTGGCTCCAGGAAAATGATCATTTTGCAAACCCACATCAAATACTCCTACTTTGATTTATCTCTCCTTCTTGGTACAAATATGAGTGTGTGTGATTAAAATCCTGTTTGGAGCAGAGGCTCATATTTGTCTCAGTGCACACTGCTCAGTATACCATTTGTGGGGAGTAGATACAAACACTTGGAAAGATACCAAAAACCAAAACCAAACCTGTTGTCATCGAGTCAATTCCTACTCACAGTGAGCCTATGGGACAAAGTAGAACTGCCCCATAGGGTTTCCAAGGCTGTAATCTTCACAGAAGCAGATTGTCACATCTTTCTCCCATGGAGAGATCAGTGGGTTCAAACCCCAGACCTTTTCAGTTAGCAGCCAAGTGCTTAACCAATGTGCCACCAGGTCTCCTCCCATAAAGCCTAGGAAACCCTACGGGACAATTCTACTCTGTCACAGGAAATTGACTCTCTGGCACCTAAGAACAAGTCATTGTTAACTAAACTGTTCAAATGAATTTTCCCCTCTGAGGGCTTCTTCTGTTAAATGAGTTATGTATCACATATCACAGAATGGTTTATTGTATATAAACGTGGGCAAGCCAGCCAGGCAGAAGGATTCTTGTAAAAGCAAAAGGCCCCACTAATTCTGTCTACAGTAGTAAATCTTGAACAGTTTTCTTGTGACTGATGACGTGGATGGGACTTTTAGTCACATTCATGAATATTTGTCAAATAGTCTTGCATGTACACCAACTTAGTCCACATTCAGTGATGAGAATCATCATGATTGTTCTAACCATGTGAGTAGCTACAAGAAATATGGCAAAGCCCCAGAGGTAGGAAGCAATCCTTTTGTTTCATGTGTTGCTCTTGTGATTGAAATAATCATAGATAATTCACTAAATTTTTAGTCTTTTAGACAGTTATGTTTAGTTGAATTGTGATTTTTTTTTTAAAAGACCTACTTCTGTCTATTAACAAGGTAATGAAAAACAAAAACCACATTATCTAAGTTCTGTGTCCTCCTGCCCATTCGACCAAAACATCCTTAGTTGATTAGGACTTTTGTGGGTTGGGAGGATATACTAATGATTTTCTAGTCAACTACTTTATGCTGCTGGTACTATGGTTAAACGTTTACGATAAAATTAAGTATGTTAGGATTTCCAATGGGCACTAATGTTTTGGAATTCAACTGTTCATTTATTCCTTCATTTAACAAACATTTAAAGTGCTGTACTCTGGGTACCTGGGATACATCAGTGCCAGTGAACACAACAGCCAGAGGTCTAGCCTCTCCTGGAGCTTTCATTCTTGTACTCCTTAGAGACGTGGTAAACCAAAAAAACCAAACCTGCTGCTGTCAAGTCGATTCTGACTCATAGTGACCCTACAGGACAGAGTAGAACTGCCTGTAGGGGTTCCAAGGAGCAACAGGTGGTTTCAAACTGCCCACCTTTTGGTTAGCAGCCAAGCTCTTAACCACTGCACCACCAGAGCTCCAGAGAAGTGATGGTATTAGATTAAGATAACCCTCTCACTCTCCTCAACCCATCCAGATCAAAGCCTTTGACAAGTTCTAACACTTGGCCCTTTCCTAAGCTGGCTGCCTGGCCTGGGTGTGATCAGTCTCATGAGACTCCAGCCCAGCCCTGGCCTTCACTTCAGCTGGCAGAGAGTAAAGAAGTTCTGGGCAAAGGTCAGGTGGTCCATTACGTGAGGCAATGGCTTGGTGTGCTTTAATCTACTTTACTGATACCAGGACTGACAGAGAGACAGACAGACAGACAGGGAGGCAGATACAGACATACAGAGATAGAGAGGAAGAGATTTGGAGACTTAGTGAAGGTTTATATATCAAAGTAGCAAAACCAAGAAGCTAGAGATCGACATGCCGAGAAGTGACCAAGAAACTGTCGTCAGACTCCTCCTTCAGCCCATCCTTCCAGCCAGATTTTAGCCAAATTAGTGTAATTGGTCTGTTTGCATACATGACTGAATGAAAAAGGAAATTTAAAGAAGGTGCTTGCCATAAAGTCCAGAGGAGACAATGAGAACACCCAGCCTCTAATTCAGAAATATCTGCCGGACTATTGGTCAGTATTTCCTTCTTGTTAACTTTGATTGAAAGTCTGATAGCCAGGTCTTCCCCCCGCCCCCCTTCTTCTCTTTTCCTACTTGCTTTTGCACTTTCTAGATGCAAATCACTGACTCAGCTTAAGCCAAAAGTTCTCCTTCTGCTCCCACCTCGTTCTTTCCTCTTCTGGCTCACTTTCCCTCTGCTCCCTCCTTCTTCCACCTCTCTGCCCTTCTCCCTTCTACTCTCAGCAAAACTTCTCTGTCTTGTGCTGGAGGTTTAAAATTCTTATTGGACTGCCTTTTCCCTTATCTGATCACCACTGAGATATAATTTGGGTTTTCAAAATTTGTTCTTTGAATGAAGGGCTAGTTTTCTGGGTATTTAAGGAGCTGGTACATTTTGTAAAAGTCAACAGAGATTATGGTTTGCCCTCAGGAAACGCTTCAGGGTTTTAATTCTGGTCAATGTGTTACATTTCAACAGTCAGCTTACATTTCAGAAAAGGAGTCAAAAGAAGTGACAACACAATTGTATGTTTGTTTTGCATCTTCCTGCAGATTTCTCAAACTTCTAGGGATGGTCAGCACCTCAAAGAAAAGGAAAATAAGATTTTGTCTTTTTATGCTGATTAGCTTGCTGACTAACTCTGAGGCTTTGGTTTGCTTATTGCATGCCTGACTCAGACAATCACATCGTGGCTGATGTGATGGAAAACATCGCTTATTCTGTTTCATGAAAAAGCATTCAGATGAACTTTCAACAGAAGAACACGCCCCCACCCCTTCCTAACACCTGTTTTAAAGCACTATCAGGGGGTCTCTGTTCATCCCTTTAATACTTCATTTAACACTGATGTGCTAGGCTCTGTGATAGGTAATGGAGACTACAAAGACAGCCCTCAGGTAGGCAGTTTAGGGGGAGAGAGATGAGACAATCAGTGATTCCTTACAGTGCTGTAATAAAGGTTTGGAAAGGCTAATTGTGGAAGTAGAGAAGAGGGACACCTAATTTCACCCAGTGGGAGTGGAGGTTGTTGCTAGAAACGTTTCTTCAGTTGAAGTGACCTTGAGCTGAGGTTTAGGGGAATGAGTAGCAGAGATGGATGAAGTGGGAAGAAGACAGGAGGCAGAGGGGTCAGAGGTGCAAAGAGCCTGGAGCCTTCAGAGAATTGAAAGCAAACGAGTGTGCATACCAGAAAGGGGAGGTTTGGGGAAATGGTGGAAGATGGGAATGGAAAGGTAGAAAGAGGCCAGATCAGAACACACAAGGGTGTGTATGTCTTACTAGGAATTTATCATTTATACTGAAGGGTTTGAAGCATCAGAGGCTGCACATCTGCAGTTTAAGAAAACCACTGTGGTATCAGTGTAGGGAGTAGATTTCTCCAAGGTTCTAACTAGGATCGTCTTGAGAAATCTAGACCCACCATGATCCAGGCCTGAAGGGTGGCTCAGAGTAAATGTCCTTCCTAGATTATGCCTGGGTTATTGTCCTACTTCAAAGAAGGTGGCAAGGGGAACTCAGTCTCTGCTGAGCCATCCTACCCTGAATTGTCCCAAGAAAGGCCTTTTAGAGCCCTAGGTAGGCAGGTGGCCAGGGGCTGGGGCAGGACAGAAGAGTCCAGGTTGCCTCATTCCTGCACTTGCTATGATTTGTTTGTACCAAAAGCTTATTGATATATTATGTGTGACAGCGCATGAGAGCCTGAGGGTAAGTGTGTCTTCTTGCTCCTTGAAGTGCTCCGTGGAAGTTGTCAGAGTTACAGGTTGAAGGCAATGAGGAGGACTGAAAAAGCCCACTGGAGTAGCAACGGGAGGCCTGGTGCTGCTCCCAGCTCGGCTAGTGCTTCAGGTCACATTACTTCTCAGGCTTCAACTGACCTCATCTATAAAATGAGGCCTTTAGACTGAAATGGTCCCCAGGGCCCCAACCATCTCCAGACTTTGTGATTGTGGTTCTGCCTCCCCATTGGTCCCCTCTCCTTGTCCCCCATCATTATGAACCTGGGACCTCCAAGCATCCAGATTAATGGAGAAGCTAAAGCCATTTATCTTTAAACCAGTTGTAGCTTAAGGAGTCTAATCTAGTAAACATGGGAAATAATTTTCAAAGGGAAAACATTATGATATGTGTTCTGTACAAGGGAGGCCACTTACATCTTATCAATTCTTCTGTTTTCCTTCTTTTTCTCATTTTTTTCTGCCTGTCCCTCCACAAAAGTGGAGAAGAGATTGGATGAGGGTACTGAAGGAACTGGAGGATAAGGGGCCAATGGGGAAGCCTGAACTGTGGGAAGATGAGTTCCACCACCTTCCAAAGAAGCAGTGCAGCCTTTATTCAGCCTGAGCAGCCAGCCATTCAGGTGGATGGATCTTGGGCAGAATTTTGAAGTAACTATGATCTTCCTTGCGTTTTTTAAATTATCTTGCACCAATACCCAGGCCCCTCGGGTTATATTCTGGCTGCCCAAAATTTGGCCCATCCTCTCCCTCCCCAATTACCCTCTAACTAACTTCCCCAAATTAACTTATCCTAAAGATGCAGGAATTACAACTAAGTGTTCGTCTGGATATTTTTGAGAGGTAGAGGAATAGCTTCTAGGACCTCTAGTCTATTTTATACCCACTGAATCCCACCCCCCACCAACACCACACACACACATACACATAACTATTCATCAAATACTGCAAGGCACTTTGGTGGTGAGGTAGAGTAGGGATGATAAGTAGATAAGGTGGTACTGGTCTGCCTCTTGCCCTCAGAACCTCACAGACAGCAACACAGGCAACAAGAACTCGTTTATTCTACAAACGGGCTCATCAGTTTGTGGTTTTGAGAGTGTGGCAAGTTTTATAGTAGGGGTTAAGAACAATCAGTGTGGAGGCAGAGATGGGTGAGCAATTGAGTGCCAGGGATATCAAGAAGCTTCCTGGAGATGATGATATATGAGAGTGATTTTGAAGGGTAGATAGATTTGTGATTTGTCTGGTGGCTGCCTTGAAAGTAAAGGAAGATAGATTAGGCAGGAAGCTGTTGCAAAAGTCTAAACACGTAAAGAAGCAGTGAGGCTGGGATTGGAGGGGAGGAGCTACATTCCTGAGAGAAATTCCGAGGTAGAATCAATCCCCTTTGGTGAGAAGTGCAGTGTGAGAGGGGATAGAGTAACCTAAGTATCTAGTTCAAGTAACTGTGTGTCTTAGTCATCTCGTGCTGCCGTAACAGAAATACCACAAGTGGATGGTTTTAACAAAGAGAAGTTTATTTCTTCACAGTAAGGTAGGCTGAAAG
Source organism: Dugong dugon (assembly GCA_030035585.1). Classification (NCBI taxonomy): domain Eukaryota; kingdom Metazoa; phylum Chordata; class Mammalia; order Sirenia; family Dugongidae; genus Dugong; species Dugong dugon. Next base: position 48,503,184 of record CM057460.1, read on the forward strand.
TCCAAATTCAGGGTGTCAGCTCCAGGGGAAGGCTTTTTCTCTCTGTTGGCCTTCTCATCAGTGTTCCCGGGGACTAGGAGCTTCTCGGCGCAGGGACCCTGGTCCAAAGGACGCGCTCTGCTCCTGGCACTGCTTTCTTGATGGTATGAAGTCCCCAACTCTCTGCTTGCTTCCCTTTCCTTTTATCTCTTGAGAGACAAAAGGTGGTGCAGGCCACACCCCAGGGAAACTCCCTTTACATTGGATCAGGGATGTGACCTGGGTAAGGGTGGTGTTACAATCACACCCTAATCCTCTTTAACGTAAAATTACAATCACAAAATGGAGGCCAACCACACAATTCTGGGAATCATGGCCCAGCCAAATTGATACACACATTTTTTGGGGGGGGCACAACTTAATCTATGACACTGGGTAAACCCTGCTTTCATCAATCAGGATGAGAAATATAAATGATAAAACTGCTTGTTCATTTGGTAGGCATAGGGGGGCAGATCGGACATAATGACTTCAGTTCAGACAGGAGTTATTTTAGATACTTGTGAGCACCCAGATGTATTAATTCCCTGTGTCTGAAGCACTTACCCTCTGGATTTTTAGCATTTACATGATGCTGTACGTAAACTGGAGTCCCTGAGTGGTGCACAGTAGGCTTCTACCATATTGGTGATTCTGAATCCTATCTGTACATTAGAATGGCATAAAGAAAATTACTAAAGTACTAATACTCGGGCCCCACCCCAGAGATTCTGATTTATCTGTGGTAGAGCCACTTGGCTGTTAATAGAAAGGTTGGAGGTTCAAGTCTACTCAGAGGTACATTGGAAGAAAGAAAGGCCTAGTGATCTACTTTAGAAAAATCAGCCATTAATAACCATATGGAGCACAGTTCTACTCCAACACACATGGGGTCACCATGAGTTGGAGTCAACACAACTACAACTGGTTTATACGTAAACTACTTCCATAGGATCCTCTATAGCTTTTTCTCCTCGTTTGGAAGTAAAGTTTCAACTCATGGCATGATCACAAGTGATTGAAAAATGAAAAATTTCATTGAATCACATTTCAGTTTGAGGGGAAAATGAATATTTTATTACTGCTTTATAAAATATGTAATAGCTGATTTCCCTCAAGTGGATTACAATGGAAAAACTTTTAAGTGTATGTTCCTTTGACTCCTTTATAGGTTGACAGTCTCAGTGAATCAATAGTGGTTCAAGATTTGGCTCAGCCTGCTGCTTCCAACCCTACCCTTACTAGCCAACTGATTTAGGAGAAACATGGCCAGGTCATTAAATTACAGTTTCCTAAGTTATGCTGTGGTGGTCCCATAAGCCTCTTTGGAATTGAACATTTAATTCAGGAGGATTGAAAATAAGCTCTCCTGAGCTAAAATGCTAGATTTACAAGGACATATTACAAATATGTGGAGCCCTGGTGGCACAGTGGTTAAGAGCTATGGCTGCTAACCAAAGGGTCAGCAGTTCGAATCCACCAGCCACTTCTTGAAAACCCTGTGGAGCAGTTCTACTCTGTCCTCTACGGTCGCTATGAGTCGGAATCGAATGGACTCGACGGCAACGATTTTGATTTGGTTTGGTGTCCTTATCTTCCCCCTACCCTTGTCTGTTGCAGATTTTGACGTTGTGGAAACCCTGGTGGTGCAATGGTTAAGAGCTACAGCTGCTAACCGAAATATTGGCCCCCCAGGTGCTCCTTGGAAACGGTATGGGGCACTTCTACTCTGTCGTATAGGGTCTCTATGAGGCGGAATCAACTCAACAGCAATGGATTTTGGTTTGACATATTGCCATTTTAAATTTTCTGGTTTCACCTGAGGTTAAGATGAAAAGTAAAGCCAGCAAATTGGTGGAGACAGGACTCCAGGCTTTCTCTGTTTGCCGGGGATCATCACATGTCTAGATTTATGTGTTAAAAACATAAATTGCATCAATTAACCCAAAGGTGATCAGACTCTAGGGACCTGATTTATATTAGCCAAACTCAAGAGATGGACCAATAAATCAGTATGCCAATACATTTCTTTATTCTTCAGTTAGGCTGTCAAGCAATTTCATTTCAGCTAGTTATTGTATTAGGTTTCTAGAAAGAGAGCATGCCCAGAAAACAGGATAAGAATCAGAAGATCATTTGGTGATTGTAGAGTTGGAGTAGAAGGAACTGAATGACATTAGGAGAGAACATCATCAAGTTAAGAGAGAGTATTGCACCTGTCTCTGTATCAGGATATTCTTGTTAGCCAGTCAAAGCACCCTCAGCCTTGGACAGTTGGAGGAGACAAAGCCAAAAATTATTTACTATCTAATTTTTTCAGCATTCCTTTCCAGTGGTCATTAATTGGCTGAACTAGATTATCTCTAAGGTTCCTTCTGGCTCCAAATTTCTACGCTCTGCTAAAAAAAAAAAAAAAAATACATATAGCATGTTTCAGTGGTGACTGAGTCATTATCTTCCTGTTAGATCTATAGAAAGTCATCGAAGGATCTATAATGAACTGTATTAGTTTTCTGTTGCTGCCATAACGAATTACCACAAATTTAGTGGCTTTAAGCAACATTCATTTATTACTCAAAAGTTCTCTAGGTCAGGAGTCTGGGTACAGCATGGCTCAACTAGGCTCTCTGTTTAGAGTTCACAAGGCCAAAATCAAAGTGTTGGCAGGGCTGCAATCCCTTCTGGAGGCTCTGGGGATGAATCTGTTTCAAAGCTCAGTTGGGTTGTCGGCTGAATTCAGTTCCTTGCTGTTGTAAGACTGAGGTCTCCATATCCTTCCTAGCTGTCAGCTGGGGGCCAGTCTTTGCTACTAGAGGCTGCCTACATTCCATCTCATGCTTCCTCTGTGGCCCCCTCTAGCAACAACAGGTTGAGTCCCCCTCACACTTTGAATCTCTCTGACTTCCACTTCTGCCACATCTCATTGACTGACTTTCTCTTCTGCTTTTATAGGCTCATGTGATTACACTGGGACCATCCAGTTAATCCAGGATAATCTCCCTATTTTAAAAGCAGCAGATTAGTAACCTTAATTACATCTTCAAAATCTCTTCACAGTAGTACCTAGATTAGTGTTTCATTGAATAACCAGGAGACAGGAATCTTGGGTGGGGGGCATCTCTAGAATCCTACCTACCCAGTCTTATCAGCAACACTTAGAAATGATGTCATTTCTTGAGTGATCATATCTGTGGCTGGCTGATTTCATCTCTATACATGTATTCTTTTCATTTTTCCATTTTATAGGATAATTTATGATGCGACCCTCATTTAAAAGGAGCCGTGGTGGTGCAAGGAGTAAGCACTTGGCTACTAGCTGAAAGGCTGGCAGTTCGAACCCTCCCAGCAGTTCTGTGGGAGAAAGACCCAGTGATCTGCTCCTGTAAAGATTACAGACTAGGAAACCCTGTGGGACAGTTTTACACTGTCACATGGGGTCGCTGTAACTGGGCAGCACGTAACAACAACCACCCTCATATTACAGTATTTTAACTATTTGGCATATATGGTTATCTGTGACAAAAAAATATATTTATTGATTAGTTTAATGAAGGAGATTAACATTTTTTTGCTCTCTCTTCACTCAGCTGAGGACGACTCTTTGGAATAGATAAGCTCCATTATCACAGTCTTAAAAATCATAGCACAGTAGGTTTGTACTAGATCAGTGATTCTTGGTTCTATCTGCGTATTAGAATAGCATAAAAAAAATTTAAATTACTGATTGATACTTAGGCTCCACCCCAGAGATTTTGATTTATCTATGGGAGAGCCAGGGCATGTTTAATAGCATGGTCCAAACCCAAGCTATTACACCTTCTGTGATCTTGAAGAGTGAAGTGATACACTGTAAACTTCCTGGAGATGAGACATGACATTGATCTGCCCTGTGTTTGCCATCTCTCTGGCAGCCAGTCAGTCTGGCCAAATAGACTTCCTTCTATTTGTACATATAGACTTTAACGAGGAGCAGCACTGCCCCATCTCATGGAGAGGGCACATCTCATTGCTCTTAAGTAATGTGCCCAAAAGTTGACCAGTGATCTTGAGGCCCTAAGGCAGAGAGATGAATTTTATATCCCTTGAGTAATACGGCTCTTAAAGGAACTGCTATTTCAGCATTTATAATTATCACAATCTTCTATGAGCCCTAAGCACTATAAATATTATGGTGCACTCCCACCTCCATAATTCAAATCCGGATGTTACTTTTTCTTGCGTTTTATAGTTTTCCCTGCTTTACTAGTATCCTGATCGTGTGTTTAGTAGTCTGCCTAGTTGAACATTTAAGAAGCATAGGAAGGCAGCGGCAGACTTTGGAGACATCAAGTATGGTTCCAAACCTTACTCAGAAATATTCTGTCTGTGTGAGCTTGGGGAATTTATTAAAGCTCTCTAAACTTCAGGAAACTTCTGTTTCTTCGTTTGTAGTGTGAGGATCTCTCTTGCAGGATCTGTGTGAAAGTTAAATGAAACGATAAAGCACCTGTCCCACTTATTCATGAGACTGATTGGTGGGCCTCTCCTCTGTGGCAGGCCCATGGCTAATTGTGGAGGACACAGTAGTTAGTGAGACACTGTTACTGCCCCAGTTTGCTTACAACCTAAAAGAAGGACAAGGAGCACGGCAGCATCAGGGCATGAGTAGCCCTCAGTAAATGGCAAGTATTATCACATCATACAATGCAGGATTTGGCTTGTCACAAATTCATGGTATGGTTTGCAGGTGAGGGGGCTCTAACTGTAAGTTCCATAGTGATTAACTACTGGAGCCATCAAGTCAGGCAGTGCTGGCCTAGAACCAGGGCTCAGGATTGCTGACTCCTCCTCTAGTAATGCTTTTTCCTAAGAGATCACATTGCCTCACTCTTGATTTCCCAACTTGTTTACCTTAAAAGAACAACTTCACCATGTGGTACTTGATTAAAGGGAAGACAAGAGTCTCCCAGTTTTTGCTCTATATGTTATCTGGGTATACAGTAACTACATTTTTAAAACCTGTATTTCAGTTGTATTAATTCTATAGAAGGCAAGGGTGTGCGCATTTCTTCAAGATATAAACGGTATTTAGTATACTCTGAATTATTGTGCTAATCATTATCAGATTACCATCTTGTCAAGATAACACATGTCTTTGTTTGGAGGCTACACTTTATGAGATTTTCTCTTCCACGGCCTATTTATTTCCCCTTACATTCATTGAAACAAAGCATATTTCCATCTTAGAGTTGGAAAGACAATCCAAAATCTTCATCTTTGTTTAAGGAACAGTCTCCCTGTTCTGTATGATCTATCACAGTAGTTTTTAAAAAATCAAATTTTAAAAAGATCTACTTGTGGAAACAGAGAGAGAGAAAGCAAGAAAGCCAGCAAGAGAGTTCCTTTTTCAAATTCTGTTTTGGAAAAAATGATTTGGTAGAAGGAATAGAAGGAAGTAAGACATAAAAAAAGAGCATATTGTTCATATAAACACCTATGCAATTGATTTTCTCTTCCATGTACCAGTCACACCTGCGTCGTTCATCAGTGAATGCACTAAACTAATCAGACTGGGTGAGTTTGAAGACAGTCCACAAGATCCTAATGTGACCAAGTGCCAAGTAGGTCTTAATGAACTCAGACATAATGCCACATGCAGTTAGAAAGTTCCACTCCCAACAGAATACCTACACATACCAAAAAAGGAGCAGCACCAAGCAGTTGGCTGCTGAAATACCCTTATTCTTTCATTCCTCAATAAAGGAAGAGGTGGAGACCCAGGTTCCTGTAACCCAGCTGCCTTGTCTGTGTTCTCACAGGACGGGTTCTGGCTTTAAGCCAAGCCTCTTATCATTGGAATTCATCTGCTTACTTTTCAACTGCTAGAAATCCATGATTCACAAAACAAATGATCTGGACCCAGTAATAACAGCGTAGAATTTTCTCATAGTAGATGAGATACTGATTAAGGAGGAAGAGCCGCTAGATTATTTCCTACACAAATGGGCCTCCATGTAGAAGGTATGCAATTGATTCTACACCTAAATGAGAATGGGCAGCCATCCCTGCCTTCTCCTAGAGATACACACATTACATTGTGACGGTCCCTCCCCTTCCCTGCACCTTGATTTGATGGAAACAAATTCTTAGTTTAAGAATGGAGTTTTACAAATTGTGGCTGCCCAAAAACATGTTTGCTGATTGCGTTACTACCTCCCTGGACTTCGATTTCGTGGTCTATAAATGAGAGCTCCACTCCAATCTACTCTATGGAAGCATTATAACGTCTATTTGTTACTATTATTAGAAAGAATCTAAAATTTGTAATCTTGTTGTTATTTGACATTGAGTTGGCCCCCAATTCGTGATGACGCCATGCACAAAGGAACAAAACACCACCAGATCCTGCACCATCTGCATGATTGGTTGGAGACTGGGCCATGGTGAGCCATAGGGTTTTCATTGGCTAATTTTTGGAAGTAGATCTCCAGGCTGTTCTTCCAAAAGTTGTCATAGCTAACTCTTATTAGATACATATAAAGCCATGCCAAATGCTTTGAAAATCATGTCATTTAAACCTCTTAATTTCCATGTGAAAAGAGAAAGCATAATTATCCCCATAATAGAGATGGGAAAATTGAGTCTTGGTAGAGGCAGGATTTGAGCCTAGCTCTTTCTCTGACTAGAGAACCCATTCTCTTAACCCCTATGCTCACCCTATCTGTAAGTAAAGACCAAATACAGTATCTGTGGTAGAGACTGACAATAATTTCTTAGACCAAGGAAAGTATCTGTTAATGATTATTAACTAAATGTGAGACCAGCTGATGGAGGATCAAATGACATCAAATTGTATGAAAAGCCCAGGGTTTATTCAACTGCACTGTCTCTTAAATTTTGTATCAGTGGCAACCGATTGCTTAATCCTTGCACCCATTAGCTCATATAGAGCGTAGATGGCATCACTCACCTCCCTAGACAGCCCACGTGGGCTGGTGAATCCACATTCAGTGACCACATTGTTGTTGTTGTTGGGTGCCGTCCATTTCGTTCCAACTCATAGCAACCCTGTAGACAACAGAACACAACACTGCACCATTCTCACGATCGTTGCTGTTTCAGCCCATCATTTCAGGCACTGGGTCAATCCATCTTGTTGACGGGCTTCCTGTTTTTTGCTGACCTTCTACTTTTCCAAGCATGATGTCCTTCTGCGGGGAATGGTCCCTCCTGATAACATGTTCAAAGTACCTAAGATGAAGTCTTGCCATCCTCCCTTCTAAGGAACATTCTGGCTGTACTTCTTCCAAGTCAGATTGGTTCATTCTTTTGGCAGGCCATGGTATAGTCAATATTCTTCACCAACACCTTAATTTAAAGTCTCGATTCTTCTTCGGTCTTTCTTATTCATTGTCCGGTTTTCACATTCCTATGAGGCGATTGAAAATACCATGGCTTGGGTCAGGCCCACCTTAGTCCTCAAGGTAACATATTTGCTTTTCAACACTTTAAAGAGGTCTTTTGCAGCAGATTTGCCCAATGCAATACGTCCTTTGATTTCTTGACTGCTACTTCCATAGGCATTGATTGTGGATCCAAGTAAAATGAAATCCTTGACAACTTCAATCTTTTCTCCATTTATCATGAGGTTGCTTATTGGTCCAGTTGTGAGGATTTTGTTTTCTTTATGTTGAGGTGCAATCCATACTGAAGACTCTGGTCTTTGATCTTCATCAGCAAGTGCTTCAAATTCTTTTCATTTTCAGCAAGCAAGGTTGTGTCATCTGCATATCACAGGTTGTTAATGAGTCTTCCTCCAATCCTGATGCCCCGTTCTTCTTCATACAGTCCAGCTTCTCAGATTATTTGCTCAGCATACAGATTGAATAAGTATGGTGAAAGGATACAACCCTAACACATATCTTTTCTGATTTTAAACTGTGTAGTATTCCCTTGTTCTGTTCAAACACCTGCCTGTTGATCTATGTACAGGTTCCTCATGAGCATAATTATGTGTTCTAGAATTCTTATTCTTCACAATGTTATACATAATTTGTTTTGATCTGCACAATCGAATGCCTTTGCAGAGTCAATACAACATGGGTAAACATCTTTGTGGTGTTCTCTTCTTTCAGCCAAGGTCCATCTGGCATCAGCAGTGGTATCCCTTGTTACATATCCTCTTCTGAATCCAGCTTGAATTTTTGGCAGTTCTCTGTCAGTGTACTGCTACAACCATTTTTTTAATCATTTTCAGCAAAATTTTACTTGTGTGTGATATTAATGATATTACTCGATAATTTCTGCATCCTGTTGAATCACCTTTCTTTGGAATGGGAGCAAAAATAGATCTCTTCCAGTCAGTTGGCCAGGTAGCTGTCTTCCAAATTTCTTGGCATAGAAGAATGAGCACTTCAGCCCTGCATCCATTTATTGAAACATGTCAGTTGGTATTCCATCAATTCCTGAAGCCTTGTTTTTCACCAATGCCTTCAGTGCAGTTTGGACTTCTTCAGTACCATTGGTTCTTGATCTTATGCTACCTTTTGAAATGGCTGAATGTCGACCAATTATTTTTGATACAGTGACTTTGTGTATTCCTTCCATCTTATTTTAATGCTTCCTGCGTTGTTCAATATTTTGCTCATAGAATCCTTCAAAATTGCAACTTGAGGCTTGAATTTTTTCCTCAGTTTTTTCACCATGAGAAATGCTGAGCATGTTCTTTCCTTTTGTTTTTCTAACTCCAGGTTGTTGCACGTTTCATTACAGTGTAATACTTTACTTTGTCTTCTTGAGCTGCCCTTTGAAATCTTCTGTTCAGCTCTTTTACTGCATCATTTCTTCCATTCACTTTAGCTACTCTACATTCCAGAACAAGTTTCAAAGTCTCTTCTGACGTCCATTTTGGTCTTTTCTTTCTTTCCTGTGTTTTTAATGATCTTTTGCTTTCTTCATATATGATGTCCTTGATGTCTTCCAACAACTTATCTGGTCTTTGGTCATTAGTCTTCAATGCATCAAATCTAGTCTTGAGATGGTCTCTAAATTCAGGTGGAATATTCTCAAGGTTGTACTTTGTCTCTTGTAGACTTGCTTTGATTTCCTTCAGCTTCAACTTGAACTTGAATACGAGCTATTGATGGCCTGTTCCACAGTCGGCCCCTGGCCTTGTTCTGACTGATAATATTGAGCTTTTCCATCATCCCTTTCCACAGATGTAGTCAATTTGATTACTGTGTATTCCATCTGGCGAGGTCCACTTACGTTGTTGATAAAAGGTATTTCCAGTGACTAGGTCACTGGTCTTGCAAAATTCTATCTTGCAATCTCTGGCATCGTTTCTATCACCAAGGCCATGTTTTCCAACTACTGATCCTTCTTCTTTGTTTCCATCTTTTGCATTCCAATCACCAGTTATTATCATTTCATCTTGATTGTATGTTTGATCAGTTTCAGACTGCAGAAGTTGGTAAAAATCTTCAGTTTCTTCATCTGTGGCATTAGTGGTTGGTGCATAAATTTGAATAATAGCCATATTAACTGGTCTTCCTTGTAGGCGTATGGATATTATCCTATCAATGGCAACATGGTACTTCAGGATAGATCTTCAAATGTTCTTTTTGACAATGAATTCCACGCCGTTCCTTTTCAATTTGTCTTTCCTGGCATATTTTAAAAAAGAAAAAACTAAACCTGTTGCTGTCAAGTCGATTCTGACTTATAGGGACCATGTAGGACAGAGTAGAACTGCCCCATAGGGTTTCCAAGGAGCGGCTGGTGGATTCGAACTGTTGACCTTTTGTTTAGCAGCCAAGCTCTTAACCATTGTGCCATAGTAGACCATATGATTATCTGATTCAGAATGGACACTACCAGTCCATTTCAGCTCACCAGTGCCTAGGATATCGATCTTCAAAGTGTTCCATTTCATTTTTGACAACTTCCAATTTTCCTAGATTCATACTTTGTATATTCCATGTTCTAATTATTAATCGATATTTGCAGCTGTTTCTTCTCATTCTGAGTCTTGCCACATCAGTTCCAACTTCACATCGGAAGCTTAAAATCAGAAATTGGCAAATGCTGCAAATCATGGCTTCCTTCTCTCCGTAGAGAGCTGTTTGTTAAATATTTAGCAGTATACCACTGGCTGTGACTCAGAGAGAGAGAATAATGTGAATAGCCACACCTCTGAAGGTAAACTAATACACACTGAGTACCCTTCTACAAACATAATCATACCTAATCCTTCAGTGAATCTTCTTTCCCCATCATTCTGCATGTGGGAAGGCCTCTTAAAGCGTTACTATAAAGATTTCGCATTTCATTCAAAACGAAAAATTTTATTTTTTTATTATTTATTACTATTTTTGTTAACAAAGCAAATTTGATCACTGTAATAGTTCAAATAATATGAAAGTATTTGATGGAAAAAGATTACTGATTCCTCCCATCCTTCCCTCTCATCTCATTTCTCCTGCTTAACTAAGACTTTGGAGTATTTTCTTCAGTGCTTTTGAATGCAAGTGAAAACATACAAACCATAAGCTGGATTATGGTTATCATAGCTGTTAAATAGAAATGTAATTCAAGCCACATATGTAACTTAAACTTTTTTGCTGTTGTTATTGTTATTAGGTGCCGTGGAGTCAGTTCCGACTCATAGCGACCCTATGTACGACAGAATGAAACACTGCCTGGTCCTGCACCATCCTCACAATCATTGTTATGCTTAAACCCATTGTTGCAGCCACTGTGTCAATCCATCTCATTGAGGGTCTTCCTCTTTTTCGCTGACCCTCTACTTTACCAAGCACAATGTCCTTCTCCAGGGACTGATCCCTCCTGACAAATTTTCTACTGGTCACATTAGAAAAAAGAAATAGGTGAGATTAGTTTTAGTCATGGTTTTTATTTAACCCAACAATCCAAAATATGATTTCAACATGTCAACATAAAAATTATTAATGGGACATATCACATCTTTGTACCAAGCCTTTGAAATCTGTGTGTATTTTATCCTTACAGTGTATCTCAATTTAAATGCTAAATTTTCATCAGAAATATTTGATTTGTATTTAGGTTACAAAGACTGAACAGTTGAAAAAGTAGATTCACGTACTCAACCTGTTCCCAGTATACTTATTAATTAACTGCTTAATTAAATATTTAATTAACTAACATTAAATAAAATTTAAGTCTTTATTTAATTCTTCAGTCACATTAGTCACACTTCAAGTGCTCAATAGCTGCATATGACTGGTGACTACCAAATTAGACAGCACAAGTACATACCATATATGCCCATTTGTTTTATAAAAATGAAGACCTACTCTATATTCTACTCCCCAAAGCTCTTTTTCCCCCATACCTTACACATTTAAAATACTTTCCCATCCTGTATTCCACATTGGATCTCTGAGAAGAGAGACATTTCAATGAAAGTAGTAATATTAAAAATGTCTGTGGATTTTTTCACCCTCACAAATGGAAAGGAAATGAAATGAATTGATCCAGGGCATTTTGGATCTAAGCAGTTTTCAAATGATTAACACTGTAAAATTGGGTAATGACATGAATGTTGAATACAAGCCATTCAGATAAATGCCTGGTGCTAATTAGAAGGGTAATTTCAAATACCCTTTTGGATTAGCCTCTTCCTTTTTCAGTTCTGAGTTCTTAGAAGAGCTTTACCACAAAATCAACTAGGTTCAGTTTTGCAATATTTCGTTACCAGTCAACAGCACCATCAGCAAGTACACATTTATTAGGTTATTTACCTAGAATCTTGGTTTTGCAATATAAACAATTCTGCTTCTGTTGGGATTTTTAAATCAGTTCTTGCTTATTCAGTATCAGAATAGCTAGATCAGTAAAACAAAAATTCAAGAAACTATTTCTATTTCTGAATGATTCAGCTGCCATTTTGGTATTCTTCTTGACTCTTTCCTAACAGAACTATAAGCTCCTAAACCTATCATTTTACTCCTCCCATGTATTGATATGCTAACATACTTTTAGGGGTGCTTTTGACCAGTTTCGTTTTAAGTATTTGATACAAATTAGAGGGTGTAGGTGGTTTTGTGTGGTGGTTAGTTTTGTTTCTGCCAAAGTACAAGCCAGATATAAGAACACTATTCCCTATATAACCTAATATACTTTTTATTATTACTTTTGCCAAAGAAGGTATAGGGGTTCCTATATGAAATGATTCTAGGTTTCATCTTATATTCATTTTATACTCATTATCTCTATGTAAATAACACTCCAATCCAGTAATGACCTTGCTGTCTCTGTCATTGGTTCCATCCTTTCAACTTCCCACTAGACACTTCTATCATTTCTAGAAGTTTGTAATCACTTTAAGCACACAAGTATCCAAAACAGATCATGTGACCTTCCCCTCCCCCTGAATAACTCGCATCCCAAATTGCTGATGTCTATCAACAGCACCATCTTTCATCACTCATATATTCAAAGTCATTTGTGATACAGTTTTCTTTATCATCCGCTGTATCCAGTCAACATTTCTCAATGATATTAAGAAGGCATCAGAAACAGATTTTAGCTAAGAAAAATCCACTTTTTGTATATTATTTACCCATACCAAAACCTCCAGTGACTTTCTTATTAATATAAGTTGAAAATGCTGTTTCAGTCTGGTTGCACTTTGCCCATCTAATCTTATTCCCCCTTACTCATAATCCTGAACCCTGTTACCTACCGTACTAACCTCCTCACCAAGCCTTTGAAATATATGAAAAAGCTGAAGAAAAAATTCAAGCCTCGAGTTGCAATATTGAAGGATTTCATGGGCAAAACACTGAACAACACAGGAAGCAGCAAAAGAAGATGGACAGAATACTCAGAGTCCTTGTACCAAAACGAATTGGTTGATGTTCAGTCATTTCAGGAGGCACTGAAGAACCGATGGTACTGAAGGAGGAAGTCCAAGCTGCACTAAAGACATTGGTGAAAAACAAGTCTCCAGGAATTGATGGAATACCAGTTGAGATGTTTCAACAAATGGATGCAGTGCTGGAGGTGCTCAGTCGTCTATGCCAAGAAATTTGGAAGACAGCTACCTGGCCAACAGACTGGAAGAGATCCGTATTCATGCCTATTCCAAAGAAAGGTTATGCAACTGAATGTGAAAATTATCAAACAATATCATTGATATCACATGCAGGTAAAATTTTGCTGAAGATCATTCAAAAGTGGTTGCAGCAGTACATCAACAGGGAACTGCCAGAAATTCAAGCCGAATTCAGAAGAGGACGTGGAGTGAGGGATATCATTGCTGATGTCAGATGGATCCTGACTGAAAGCAGAGAATACCAGAAGGATGTTCACCTGTGTTTCACTGACTATGCAAAGGTATTCTACTGTGTGGATCATAACAAATTATGGATAACATTACAAAGAATGGAAATCCAGAACACTTAATTGTGCTTATGAGGAACCTGTACATAGACCAAAAGGCAGTCCTTCAAACAGAACAAGGGGATACTGCGTGATTTAAAATCAGGAAAGGCGTGCGTCAGTGTTGTATCCTTTCACCATACTTATTCAGTCTGTATGCTGAGCAAATGATCTGAGAAACTGGACTATATGAAGAACAACCTGGCACCAAGATTGGAGGAAGACTCATTAACAACCTGCGTTAGGCAGATGACACAACCTTGCTTGCTGAAAGTGGAGAGGACTTGAAGCACTCACTGATGAAGATCAAAGACTATCAAAGCCTTCAATATGAATTACATCTCAACATAAAGAAAACAAAAATCCTCACAACTGGACCAATAAATAACATCACGATAAATGGAGAAAAGATTGAAGTTGTCAAGGATTTCATTTTTCTTGGATCCACAGTCAATGCCTATGTACGCAGCAGTCAGGAAATCAAACAACGTATTGCATTGGGCAAATCTGATGCAAAGGGCCTCTATAAAGTGTTAAAAAGCAAAAGGGTCTCTTTAAGGACTAAGGTGCGCCTGACCCAAGCCGTGGTATTTTCAGTCGCCTCATATGCGTGCAAAAGCTGAACAATGAGTAAGGAAGACCGAAGAAGTATTGATGCCTTTGAATTATGGTGTTGGCAAAGAAAGAATATTGAATATACTGTGGGCTTCCAAAAGAATGAACAAATCTGTCTTGGAAGACGTACAGCCAGAATGCTCCTTAGAAGCAAGAATGGCGAGACTTCATCTCACATACTTCAGACGTGTCATCAGGAGGGACCAGTCCCTGGAAAAGGACATCATGCTTGGTAAAATAGAGGGTCAGCAAAAGAGAGGAAGACCCTCAAGGAGATGGATTGACACACTGGCTGCAACAATGGGCTCAAGCATAACAACAATTATGAGGATGGCACAGGACTGAGTAGTGTTTCATTGTGTCGTACATAGGGTCACTATGATTCGGAACCCACTCAACAGCACCTAACAACAGCAACAACCTCCTCATAATACTACCCTAAACATGCAAATTTGCACTATCTAAGCTTTTACCCAGGATGGAAGTTCCCCACAAACCCTCCTCCCTCTTTTCCTTACCTATCACAATCTTACCTGTCATTTAGTTCTAATTTTAAGTCCTTCAGGTCAGTAGCTGACTTTTGTCTACTGTGATCTTTCGTTTTTAGGTACACTATTTCTTTTAGCACTTTCATATGCCTATATTGCATAGTTCTTCTTGAACAATGGTTTTGATTGCTTTTACTTGGTATATTCATTTCCATAGTGACTTAAACAATGCTAGCAGGCACTAGTAGCTCAACAAACACTAGTTTTAAATTAAAGCAAATTGAATCAATTATTTTCTTTACCTGGAGCTGGTTATAACACGTTGCAAAAATAGTATATTTAACCTCCATCCCTCCTCATGTGTTTACGGACTGTTTTATAGCAAAGAAATAAAAGTCAGTATATCATAGGCCAAACTATGTAACTTGGAGGCCTCGTCTGCTGGGCAGTCTACAGAATTAAATCTCATGCCAGCTGGATTACATTGGTTTTCAACTGGCTTTCCTTAGATGGAGGGAGAGCAGGCAAAATGCCTCAGGCATTGAGGGTGGAATTGGTGTGAGTTCCATTATGCAAGAATAGAAGCCCAATTTTTTTTTTTTTTCCCTGCTGAAAATCTTGCCATGAGGCTATGGCCAAAGAATGCATAAATATCATAAGAAATTTAGAGAGGGATTCTCCCTAGGAAAATGTGGCAAGCTTTAAAAACCCAATAGGCTAAGGCACAATTTGGTAGATTCCTCTGAACAATGCCTGCCTCAACTTAGGTTATAAGTAGAGTATCTTAAAAATGCACTTTGGATGGACTCCTGTACCTCTAGGTTAATAGATGTATGTGATAAGTTGGGGTGAATGGGTAAAAAGAACTTGAGGAAAAGAGGAATAAGGCAACTTTCTTCTGCCCAGATCTGGTGCATCTTCAATAGATTTTATTAATATTCTGAACTATGTATGTCAGCGCCCTGTCCTCTACTAGGGACATTTTATTTCAGCTACAATCTAATAAAGTTATCTTCTCATCTAGAAGCTGTCACAAGGGACTTTGCAAAGCTAATGGGGGCAGTGTGAAATCAAATCCAAAAGAATGTCCTTTGATCTGGGTCATGTCGTGGCGCTAGAGGGAGTTCACTAGGGGAGTTCAAAAAAGTAAAAACCCGTTGCCATGAAGTAGGTTTCAATTCATGGCAACCCCATGTATTACAGAGTAGAACTGCTCCACAGGGTTTTC
The DNA here is from genome assembly GCA_030035585.1 of Dugong dugon. Classification (NCBI taxonomy): domain Eukaryota; kingdom Metazoa; phylum Chordata; class Mammalia; order Sirenia; family Dugongidae; genus Dugong; species Dugong dugon. Next base: position 48,518,937 of record CM057460.1, read on the forward strand.
TTGGCTAATTGCCAGGCCTTTCTTCCATGGTGCCGCTGGGTGGGTTCAAGCAGCCAACCTTTAGATTAGCAGTCATTTAAAAATCGTTTGTGCCACCTAGGGACCTCAGGGGAGTACAAAGGGGACGGCATTTGGAGTCACTCTCACTGAGCCAAGAGCAGTGGATCATCTCTAACGATTAGCTCTTACTGAATCCAGTCACATTTCTTCATCCTCCTCCCTGCTGTCACCTCTAGTTAGAGTGTTAAGAGTCAAGTCCCCATGCAGTGCTCCCAGCAGCAGTGGTGAACTCTTCACATCTCTTATTTGGGAGAGCAGCAGTTTCACATATCAGCTACCACAGGAGTATGCAAACAGCTGGTTAATTTTGTTTCCGGGATTCTGGTTTGTCTGTCTGTTTTGTTTGTTTTATTTTGTGAGATAGAACGTGTCCTGTAGAGATATATTTGGCTTGTAAACAAATTGTGGTAATTACAGTTCTTTATTTGGGAGACGTGGAGTTCATTTGTAGGCAGCAGCTTTCAAAAACTTGGGCATAGGAAAGGACCCATCTGCTATTCGTCCAAAGCAAAATTCACTTATTTCTGGCATCTGTCAGGTCCCTTTGAGATGGCTCTAGAGGTAATTTCCAAACCAGAGAAAGCACCCTTCTGAGATATACATATAAAATATTACATGTTTTATTTACTCTCTCTCTATATATATATGTATTCCTGCTGAAGGCTTCAAACTATGATCACATAGCCTGATCACCTAGGAGTAATGGACATAGGGAAAGATGCTCCATGGTTCACCTTGGCAAAGTAGACGAGGTTGATGCAAGCACGTTAGCCCAGAGCCTTCAAGGTTAGGAGTTAAAAACACACATATTGTAATAATTGCAACTCACATTTCAGTGGAAACTCACAGTTGACAACATGCATTCATCCACACTATCATGCTCAGTCCACTCGATTACCCCATGAGGCAGTACATGACGGAAGTTCCTTACATGTGTGAGCATGCACATAGCTATTCAGAAGCACGAAGATATTCAGTTCACACAGAGACGTGTTTTCTTAAATAAGAATTTCTTTAAGAGCACAAAATTACATGAAACAAATGATGGGTCATCCACTGTTTAGAAATGGAAATATAAAATATTGGCCAATGCATTTAGAAAAAAAGCAGGTGCTGTCAAATCAATTCTGACTCATGGCAACTCCATGTGTGGTGCAGAGTAGAACTGCTTCATAGGGTATTCATGGCTGTGATCTTTTGGAAGCAGATGCCAGGCCTTTCTTCTGAGGTGCCTCTGATGGGTTCAAACCACCAACCTTTTCGTTAGTAGCCCAGTGCTTAAACATTTTTGCCACCCAGGAATTGCATACCTATTCAGAGTTATGTAGCCATAGCTGAGAACCACACCTGTGTGTGTTATGTGCCATTGAGTTGGTTCTGACTCAGTGACCCTATGTACAACAGAACGAAACACTCCCCAGTCCTGTGCCATCCTCACAATTGTTGTTATGCTTGAGCCCATTGTTGTAGCCACTGTGTCAGTCCATCTCATTGAGGGTCTTCCTCTCTTTTGCTGACCCTCTATTTTACCAAGCATGATGTCCTTCTCCAGGGACTGGTCCCTCCTGATAACATGTCCCAAGTATGTGAGACAAAGTCGCGCCATGCTCTCTTCTAATGAGCATCTGGCTGTACTTCTTCCAAGACAGATTTGTTCATTCATCTGGCAGTCCGTGGTATATTGTTATCTGTTCAGACTGATTAAGAATAGCCAAAAGGGCAATTTCATTATTTTCAAGTGTGCACAGAAATTAAAACAAGGCCAATAAAGGCCCTGGTGGAGCACCCAGCATGATGATCCTATATGCCTGAGAGACTCGTAAATAATGTAATTATATAAAGAAATACATACATACGTACAGTCATGTGACACATAACATCCATTTGGGCAGCGTCCGACTGCTTGTACATCGTGGTCCCCTAAGGTTATAATAGAGTTCAGAAATCCCGATTGGAGAAAGGGACATAGTGAATTTAGGCATGTTGCACTCGATAATCACAACGATCGTCAGAAACAAAGAAAAAATCTTCCAGGCTGTTAAAGGATTGGCCCCACTGAAAGCTACAAAGCTAATAATAATGCAAAAGGGACATATATCAGATATGGAGAAATTGCTGATGACGTCGATTGAGGACCAAACAGAAAGGCAAATACCGCTTAGCACGTTGACCATCGCTGCTAAGGCACGAAGCTTGTTCGAGACACTTAAATGAAAAAGCAGGACTAGGCTATGACAGCGAGTTTAGTGCTAGCTCGGTGTGGTTCAGGCGCTTCAAGCAACGTTTTTCACCGTGAAAATGGTGAATCTGCGAATGCTGATGCGAAGGCAGCAGCAGGATTAGTGAAACCATAGATAAACTAACTCTAGAGGGAGGTTATGTGCCCCCGCAAATGTTTAATACGGACGAAACTTCCTTATTGTGGAAGCGAATGCCTGAAAGGACCTTCATCCATAATATGCCATTTGCCCCACATCCAAATCACGTAACGTCCTTTTTCACAGAACATATCCTGGACGTTAAGCAGTGCATGGCTGTATATTGCAGCTAAGCTTTAAAATAGTTGGCGTTTGTTGTCAGTCTTCTGAGTTCATTGTAAACAGACCGAACTTGTCTCCTTAGAGATCCTAGACTTGACCACCTGGTTTATTTTATCCAAAGAAGTATTTCCTCCAGGTAAAGGTGTATGCTGCCTAGGGCCTAATGGTACACTCCTTCATGCATCAGGTTGAAGAGCTCATGTGTGGCCACGCTTGGGATTCCAAATGGCTGGAAAAGCCACAAACTGAGCCCTCTCGGTGTTTGAGGTGCTCACATTCCTGGGTCTTGCAGAGACTGCATGCCCTGAAAACCTCATAAAACTAAAAACTCACAAGGACACACTGTGTCCTTAGGAGGCCACCTAGGAAGCACAGATGTTTTCTTTTGCGTATCACCTTCTCCTTTCTGCTTCCCTTCTAGTTACACCTCATTAGGATGGCTCATTAGCACAGTGTTTGGGGGTTCCTTGGGCTCTTTTGTTCACTAGGAAACAGACTAAAAAAGTGTATTCCAGTGAGTTGTTTTGTTTTTCCTCTTATGGCCTGTCCGGCTCAACGCCATGCTTGGTGATACTGCTGACATGTTTTTCTATTTCCAGATTAAATTAGAGTGAACCACACTGGCCCTGCTGTTGTAGCAGTGCATGGGGGTCATTTGTTGTGAGGTGTTCTATGGCTGTCAGCCAGGACTTGAAAATGTCTAGTGTCCATGTTATTTCCTAAGGCAAGCACTCTTAGGAAGTAGAATTTATTACACCCTGCTGTTTGCTCTCATAAAGAGGATGACAATATGAGACTTTGGGGCAATAAAAGACTTACTAGGTCTCTTTCTAGAAGTGACATGTCAGCTCATTGATGGTTTGGCCAGTCTTTAAGCAATGTTTAATGAAAATGGTTTTGTTCTAATTGCTTGGCTTTATCTTACTCTTTCTGTGATTGCAGGCCCTACAGGTATGGATCTCTGGCAGCTGCTGTTGACTTTGGCGCTGGCAGGCTCAAGCGATGCTATTCCTGGGACTGAGGGTGAGTTCTGCTGTCCCATTCCCACCTCCCAATGTTTTGAAACAACACTGAACCTTATTTGTTAAATACAAGTTCTTTGGATTATTTAATTAAAAGATGCCATTGTTAAGTAGTGATGAATAGGAGACATAAAGTAGGAGAACATTTCTAAGGGTGTTTTAGGAGGCATAACAGCAGTCATCTTTGGCATCTGATGTTTTCATATCAAAATTAATGCTATGTTGAGGACAGGTCAGGTCACTTGGTCCTAAGGCTCTGGGAGAGATACTGAAATGGCACCAAGTGATTATTAACCTAGTGATCACTCAGCTCATCTGTGACTAAGATTATCATAGTCTGTTTCCTGAGCTTAAAATTAAAGCCTCTTGGCCATATTCTCTGAGGGCAGAAATTGCAGGTTTCAGATGACTTTCACCTCTCACTCTCTCAGTGATAACCATTCAACTCAGTTTGAAGGAAGAAGAGATAATCTGAATTAGATGAACAAATGTACCCAGAAGTCATGAGTTTCCTTGGCCCATCCCTATTACTCTCCTTCCTTTTTGTTTACAACTGTCCTCCTAAAGAAGTCTTATTCAAACTTAAGTCTCCTAGAGGAAATAACTGGAACCAAAAAAAGTAATGAAGGGGAAGGGAGGGAGGATTTTTCTGCCCAGAAAGAAAAATGCACTCATAAAGGGACAGAAGACTCTTTAAAAGGTCATCCTGGACACTGGATGGTTTTCCTTGCCTCAGTCTCAACAGAGGAAAGAGACAACATACTTCTCCCAAGGTATGATCCTGTGTTCAGTTGTTGCTTTATGAATAACAGGCTCCCCAAATCCCCAGGCAACTCATGTTGGAGAAACACAGTTTAACAGCAAAGTTATCACCTTAAGAGGTCCTCTCTGACCTCCTGTCCAAAAATAAATCTGTAGTAGCGATTGACTGAGGGTGACCAGAGTAACCAAGAAAATGAGAAGGATGAAATATGTTATTTTATCTCTTAAAGAAATTTTAAAATATTTATAGAAAAGAAGTCATAATTGTTTGAAATATTTTTGGGTCTCTCTGGTGTTAGAATGTCAATGATATGCAAGTCAAACCTGGAGAGACTTGCAGGCTCCATTTCAGCAGCTTTTCCCATGGCTGGTTTTAGACCCTGGTTCTGAGCCAAGGAATTACAGCTGAGATCCTCTGTTGTTCCAAAATCATGATGGTTTAATTTTTACTTTCTTCATTAAGGTGACTTTCACTCCACCAGGCAAGATTTAAGGAATTTTAAAAATCTGTGAAATAAAAACTACGGCAAAAGAAAATTTAAAACGCATCTCTAGATGGAGGATTAGAGCTTAAACTGTGTTTTATACCTAAAGGGTCAGCTGCTTCGACATTTTAGTCAAGTCTTTGATGCCGTAAGGAGGATGGAGAACAAAATGCCATTAGCTAGATTTTATGTTTGCATTTTGTTTTTTGTACGTGTGTTTTTTATTTGGGGGAACCAGAGCATAAGAAAATGCAATGGTTTATAGTAAACCCAAGTCGTGTAGCCTACCAGTACTACACATAGTAAGTAATTTAGCAAAGGAAGAAGATTTTCCTCCTCCTTTTAAAATTATTTTTCTTAGTGAGCTAACCAAAATTCCTTTGGAATATGTGGCTGCTCCAGAAGAATACCTTAAAATGGCCAGGGGATTATTGAGGATAGGGGGTGATGTTTACATAAGGAGGTGTGTGTGTGTACATGCACGTGTGCACACGTGTGTGTGTGTGTTTGCCAGCTCTGGCTACCTATCTAATAGCATTCAGCCAAAATGAGGGCATGGCAGAGGTTGATCTCAGATGATATTCATCGGTCATGTGTTTCTGTTTCTGCCAGGTCTGGACTGTAGCCTAATCATTTTCTCCCCCATTGTATAAGGCAGACTAAAAATATAGGTAAGGAATTTGAAAAAAAAGACACTCCTGTAGTTTCACAAGCCATTTGTTTGAACTCAATTTGCGTAGTGAAAGATGTGGGTACTGCTGAATAAGTGATCTATGGAGGCATCACCGGAGAAAAGTCATCTGGGAGCTGATGGAAGAGGACAGATCTGTGTGCCTGGGGAAAGCTGACACTTGAGGCCTCGAACAGATGCTTGGGCAGATGAACCCAATTAGAAATATACTGTCCATGAGAGGATTTTTTATTAAATCTAATTGCAAAAAGGGAAATTTAATGAGAATAAACATCAAACACTGCTATCACTGTAGCAGCTGAAGCGTTGCAGTAGATGCTTTCTCTCTGCCTCTCATCCATTAGTTGAGGCTCTATATCTACTCCTCAAGGTAGGTTAAATATTCTTTAGGGAGAATTTCTTATTCTAGAATCAAAGATGACCAAGAGTGCCTCATTTTCCAAGGGGTTGAACCATCAACTGATTACCTCAGCACTGCTTCTGGAGTGATGCTGTCAATGAGGAGTGTGCATAAAGATGTGATTGATATAAGTATTTTTCCAAGGTGTGCCTGTTATACATTTGCTCATAAATCTCTACTGTATCAATCAGTGGCAACTAAGCATTCTCTTTGACCTCAGTAATACCTAAAGGTGGGAGTAGGTAAGCTCCTGCCCTGAAGGAGTTCAGTCTGGTTGGGACAGGAGGAACTTCTATAAATTAATGAGAGACTGTAGCTTTAAGGTCTAGGTTGTGTAATGAAGAAAAATGGTCAAGAAGCTCTGAAAAAGAGTAAATCAAGATGGACTGGAATAGTTTATTCGACAAATTTATTGTACAGATATTTCTTAAGCACTTTCTATTTGCAAAGCTTGAATCTAGGACTATGCAGAATACAATGATTCTTCCCTCAAAGAATTCATCCTGAGTTAAGAGATTATATATGTACACAAGAATTACAATATAAGGCAGTATATAGTAACTATTGAAATAGTGGCCTGAAGATGGTAGAGTCATCTCAGGCTGTATGAATTAAAGAGGACTCCCCAAAAAAGAGATTAATGTTATTTCAGTGGGGACTAAAATGTTGGGTTAAGATTTTAAAAGCCTGAGAAAGGCAGGAGACTATTACAGGAATAGCTGATCAGATGATGTAGGAACAACATAACAAAAATACAGAGGTGGTAGATATAAGGTAAACACAGAGAACAATTCATTCTGTTACTGAGTTTATACTGTGTACAGGGCACTGTGCTAGGCAATGAGTAGGTCTATTTCATGCATTTAACATTCAGCAAATATCTACTGAGAACTAACTTTGGAGAAGGCATAGGATTAATTTGGCCAGAGTGCATGATGCATGAGCACTATTTTTATAAGTATTCACTTTGGAAGAGAAACATAATCCAGTAGATTTGAGCCAAATTATAGAAGGTCTAGAGATGGCAAAAGCTTCAGGAAGAAGGCCAGACTTACTGGGTCTTGAAGAATGAGTAGTATTTGGAGAGAGAGAGAAGAGACAGAAAGATTTTACCATATCCAGCAACTAATAGTCTTTCTTGAAGTTGTAGGTCAAGTAAAAGTGCTAAGATCTTGATGGAACATTCTTTTTAATGTATAATACTAATATATAATATTTAGGTATAATATAATATATTTTATATAATATTTACATATTACACCAGTTGACATTGAGTCAATTCTGACTCATGGTGACCCCATGCGTGTCAGATCTGTGTTCCATAGGGTTTTCAATGGCTGATTTTTCAGAAGTACATCATCAGACCTTTCTTCCAAAGTGCCTCTGGGTGGACTTAGCAGCCGAGTATGTTAACCATCTATACCATGCAGGGACTGCTATATATAAATGTTTATATAGATGTACTTTGCTTGGTAGATTTGGCTTGAAGCAAAACACATAATTAGCATCTTACTACTGTAAAGATTAATTCTGCAAAAGTTACTGTATCATTCTGTACTGATTCCCAAAATAATGATCTCTGTACACCTTTGAATGTTTTCATAAACCTATGCAAACTGACACACTTATTTGAAAGAAAAGACACGTCTGTCCTCGTTGATAACAGATAGGAAATAATGGCACAATGAGAGGAACTTTTTTTTTTTTTAATAAACCCTCCCCCACTACATTTGAAGCCCCACAGAGCCCTGTGAGATTGCCAAGACATACTGAGGTATATTTCAAGCAAGTATTAGAGTCATGGTCACAGTTAGTAAATAGTAAAGGGTGTTCCTGTTAAACATTTTCAAGAATGAAAAATTCAAGGCTTTGCATTCACATTGGAAGTGAGGGGAAAATCCGCAGCTTTAGAGATGCTGCAAACTTCACCACCATCCAGAGGAAAGAAGAAGCTTCACAGTCTGTTCTGGTATCATGGCCTGAGTCTGTGTACATCAACAACGCCATGTCACCTCATCCTCCCGGTATCACAAACTGGCTTCGGGCACTAGAGTTCAGCAGGTCGCAGCAGACCAGGTTAAGGAACTCCTGATCATGTTTATCTCGATGGTGGCAACAGAAGATATCAGCCTTTGTAGATACTGACACAAAATAGTCTTTCAGGAAGTATTTACTGTGCTTTACAACTTCAAGGATGAACTTTAAATTCACGGGGCTCATGGTCTAGAAGATAAAGAAGACAGACAAGTAAAGAATTTAATCGTGGTAGGTCTGATTAGGTTATTAAAGGGTTTTAAGCAGTGGAATAATACTATTAGATTTTCATTTTGGAAATAATACTAGTGGTAGCATAAAAGTGTATTTGAGGGGGATGAATGTAGAAGAAGTTGATTGTAGTAGGTCGAGAGAGATGATGTAAGTGGTGACAGTGGTGGCTAAAAGAAAAAACTAGCTGGATCACGAACAGAGAGATGTCATGGAGACGGAATAGCCAGTTCTTGGAGTCCAGATATATGTGGATTTCTGATTTCAGTAGCTGTCAGAGCCTTCTCACTCCATCCGTTTCTAAGTTTCCGCATTTTCTCATTAATGTCATCAACATCGCCGATGAGTCACTTTTAATACAGCGAAGTCCTAGAACACAGCTCAGCCTATTACTAGTGAAGTGGTACTTGCCCAGAACAGCTCTGTGGGGGAGGAAGCACTGACTAGATGACAGCAGAGTACCTAAGCTGCCTTTATTTTTGTACCTTTTCCCAAAACTCCTCCTGCCTGTGCCTCACCCAGTACCTGCATCCGTCTGCTCACCTTTGCAGTGTGGCTGTGGCATGACTTAGGCTACCCTGCAGTGAAGGCCCATGGTGGGCATATGGCCCGGAACTTCTCTGGATGTTCATGACTGTATCTTGAGACCTTGACAAATCCTCAAATATTTTATCACTTGAGTGCATACTTAACTCGTGGAATGCAATAAAATATATACAGGATGAGTTGAGAGCAGCTAAGCTTTGTGCTGGGCAGAATCTGGGAGGTCAGTTAGGCTTACAGAGTAGCTGAGTGACTCACTCCTACAAAGCAGCTGGCAACATGAGTGATTATGTTTGTGTCTTTACTAGTTAGTAAATAAAAGGACTACGACCACCCAAGAATAGTCAGAATCTTGAATGTTAAAATCATAGTTGCCGGTGATCTACTATACATTTAGTCCTCCACCTTAGATCCCAAATACCTCAGGACAGGGTCAGTCCTGGTATGCAAATGTCTGCACACCTCTTTGGTTCAGTAGCCTAAAGTGGGCCTCCTGTTATGGGATAGACAACAAAGGTGTTAACATGATGTACTTGGAGCCCTGGTGGCGCAGTGGTTAAGAGCTATGACGAGCTACGGCTGCTAACCAAAAGTCTGCAGTTTGAATTCACCAGCCACTCCTTGGAAACCCTATGGGGCAGTTCTCCTCTGTCGTAAAGGGTTGCTGTGAGTCAGAATCGACTCAACAGCAACAGGTTTTTGGGTTTATTTGAAGCAAGGTGCTGGCAAAGACTTCTGTTAGATGGGCACAGCTGGTTTTCTGCCTCTGGCTAGAGGCTATGGCAAAAACCAGTTGCTATCAAGTCAGTTCCAACTCATGGTGACCCCATGTGTGCAGAACACAACTGCAGCCCATAGGGTTTTCAAGGCTGTGACCTTTTGGAAGCAAATCACCAGGCCTGTTTTCCGAGGTGCCTCTGGGTGGTCTGTTCGTTGTTGTTGTTTGTTGCCTTTGAGTTGATTCTGATTCATGGCAACCCCATGTGTTATACAGTAGAGCTGCTCCGTAGGGTTTTTCTTGGCTGTAATTTTAATGGAAGCAGATGGCTAGGTCTTTTCTTCCAAGGCACCTCTGGATGGGTTCAAACCACCAACCTTTCGGTTGGTAACTAAGCACTTAACCATTTGTGCCACCCAGGGACTCTGACTAGAGGCTAACCAGGTTAAACTGTGAAGCAGTCCACGCTGGCTTTGACCGGCCAAGCCAGCCTGAGACCACCCTCTACAGCAAGGCGTCCAGTACATCTCAACCCCCAGCACCTTTTCCCTAAGAAAACCTTCTCTGGAAGAACCTACAATTAGTGGTTTTCTCCTCACTGTGAGTTTAAGGGAGCCCTGGTGGCACAGTGGTTAAGCACTCGGCTGCTAACCAAAAGTACTTGGAATCTATCTGCTGCTATGCAGGAGAAAGATGTGGCAGCCAGCTTCCATAAAGATTACAGCTTTAGAAACCCTATGGGGCAGTTCTACCCTGTCCTATAGGGACGCTATGAGTTGGAATCAACTCTATGGCAACAGGTTTTTTTGTTGTTGTTGTTTTTGTTTTGAGTGAGTTTAAATCAATCAGACATCTTCCCAGGGCTGGCTCAGTTTCAGCCTTAACTCTACTAAAAAAGAATTTCAGGCATCTCAGAGTCATAAATGTAGGCATCTTTTGAGGCCTAGTCCAAGCTCACTTGTAACTACCAGGCTTGTCCACAATACTGGGCCACCTAACTTGTCACCAGCAGCCGCAATCCCAAGGACCAGCCTCATCTTTCTTGAGCAGCAGGTGCTGTAGTCCCATTTTGGTTTTTCCAGCAATACTCACATGAGTGTATAAGTAATGCTGCCAGCAGTGTCATCTCCAAACCTAAAACGGATCTTGCTCATCATCTGTTGTTAGCAGCATAAAGACAGTGGTGATACGTAACATAAACACACTTTGAAATCTGATGCAACTGCTTGTACAAAGATTGTACTCCATGGTGCCCTGGTGGGCAGTTACTGGACAGACCAGGAGGCCCTAGAGCTTGGAACAGTTCTTCAGTCTCAGCTGCAAGTCATAGTTTTCTCTAGTTCGTGTTTCCCAACTCAATTCAAAATGAATTCACAGCACTTCATCAGATGCATCTCTCAGGGATTTCTGTTTCTGTTTATATAACAACTTACTGGCCTTAAGCCTTAACCATAACTAATTACAGTGTCTGGGTTATATTTCCACAGCAGTATTGAGGGTATTAGAGCATGGTGGATTATGTCCCAACTGTGGAGGAAAAATTTCAGTATGTTGTTCTAGAAGCTCTCACCAAGAGGCAAGACAGGGAAGGGGGATATCATTTCTTGTGGGATCATCTTCTAAGTGAAGTTGTAGTGACATCTGTATTTCAAATTTGTGGCAAGGCTGAGTTGAGCTTGCAAATATATGCAGTTTACTTGTTTTCAAGTTATTGACCAAATGGCCATTGCATACCCTATAGTGTTATGGATTTAAAACCCACTAGAGGAGTCCCTGGGCGGCACAAATGGTTAATAAGGGCATGACTACTAGCTGAAAGGTGGGCAGTCTAAACCCACCCAGAGGCACCTCAGAAGATAGGCCTGAGGATCTGCTTCCAAAAGGTTACAGCCTCGAAAATGCCATGAAGCACCTCTACTCTGCACACACGGGGTCACCATGAGTCAGAGCCAACTCAACGGCAACTAACAACAGCAACAGTCCATAAGCTAAGAATTATAGACTTTGTGAGAAAAAAAAAAAACAACTTTAAAACTCAGTAGGCATTAAGCTTCATGAAGAATGTTTTTTTATCCCTATATCCCCATCTTCTAGCATTCAGTATTGGACACATAGAGTAGATCTTCATTTATTTGTTAAATGAATGAATCAGCCTCTAAATTCTGTCCTGGGCCTTCCCATTCGTACCCCACAGTTGTCACTAATGCTGTCCATCTCCAGTCCTGAGCAGGGCAGGGACTGAATTAGGATCTCAGTCCCATCCAATGGGACGGGACTGGAAATAGCTGTGCAACTGTAGAACCCAGGACAGCAGCCTCCAAGAAGCCCCCGGCATCCCTGTGCCCTACCCTAAGCCCTGATTTGTGGGCTTTTGCTATGGATGGAATGAGACCTTGTTTTCCTGCTCTATACTCCAGTTGCCACCAGGACTGGAACTCTGCCCTAAATTCTTATGCCTGGGAACCTGACACCCTTCCTAAGTCTTGCCAGTCCCTTTCCAGAGCACTGAACTCTGTACCCTACGCACCAGTCACTGGCTGCCTTCCTGCATTATAAGCTGGTCACCCAGCTCCATCTCCCAGACACCACCTTTATCTGTGCCCCTCCTACCTGATTAACTCTCCTCAAATATTGACATAGAGAGATATAATGAGGCTTGCAGATGCCAAATCCAAGTTTTCTCTGCCCCTTTAGACATTGAACTTTAGGTTATGAAAGATCCTGATTAAGTATCCTATGGATATCTGGATCAATTTTCACAGCCCCATCCCTTAGATATTAACTATCTCCAATTTTTCAATGGGGGCACATCTTGAAGTATGAAACTCTCAAAGTTATAAGTCAAAGTTATATTGACAGAATCTTTAATTTCTTGATATCTGAATATGAAGAAGAAGGTATTTTGTGTATCCGCTAATTTTTTTAGCAAAACAATGCGATGTTTAGGATAATTGACTTTCTGATAACCATGTGCTCTGTGTATTAACAGATTTATACTCTTGTTGTTAGTTGCCGTTCAGTTGACTCCAACTCACGGCAACCCCGTATACAACAGAATAAAACATTGCCTAGTCCTATGCCATCCTTACTATTGATGATAAGCTCAAGTCCATTATTGCGGCCACTATGTATTTTGAGTGTCTTCCACCTTAGGGGACTCATCTTCCAGCACTATATTGGACAATATTCTGTTGTAATCCATATGGTTAACATTGACTTATTTTTGGAAGTATATCACCAGGCCTTTTTTCCTAGCCTGTCTTAATCTGGAGGCTCTGCTGAAACCTGTCCACCATGGGTTACTCTACTGATATTTGAAATACTGATGACATAGCTTCCAGCATCATAGCAACACGCAAATCACTATAGAACAACCAACTAACAGACAGATGGTTGAGATTTACGTTAATGGAGACTGAATTGGTGATGTTTAACACTATGTTTTGGGGAACCCTGGATTTCTGTAGTGGTTATTTTTTAAGAGAGGACCATTTTGTGGCTGCCTAACACTTAGGACATATCCTCCATTCCTCTCTACCCCAAAAGGTCAGCAGTTGAAATCCACCAGCCACTCCTTGGAAATTCTATGGGGCAGTTCTCCTCTGTCCTGTGGGGTAGGTACAAGTCAGAATCAACTCAACGGCAATGAGTTTGGTTTTTTGAGGTTTAGAAAGAGAGACTGAAGCAAGAGACACAGGTATGGGATTTTGGGAGTGAAAGCAGAAAGAGAGTCTGTGCACAAAACAATAAATGGATCTGCATTAGCAACATCTGCTAGAGAGACTTTGATATTTCGTACACTCTCTGAGTCTCAGATTTCTCAGGAGGAAAATGACTTGTTTAAAGCCTTCAAGGACGTAACACAAGTAAAGCACCTTGTTAAGGTTACATAAGTAAAACCAAACCAAACCAAACCTGTTGCCGTTGAGTCAATTCTGACCCATAGCAACCCTATAGGTCAGAGTAGAACTACCCTATAGGGTTTCCAAGGAGCAGCCGGTGGATTCGGACTGCCGACCTTTTGATTAGCATCAGAGGTTTCAACAACTGCACCCCCAGGGCTCCACATAAGTAAAACCTGTCGGGTCGATTCTGACTCATAGCAACTCTATAGGACAGAGTAGAACTGCCCCATAGGGTTTCCAAGGAGTGGCTGGTGGATTGGAACTGCTAACCTTTTGGTTAGCAGCCAAGCTTTTAACCACTGCATCACCAGGGCTTCACATAAGTAAAACACATACATATTCAGTAACTGGTAACTATAAACCAGTAATGCCAAAGATGAAGAAATTGAAGATTTTTTTATCAACTTCTGCAGTCAGAAATTGATCAAACATGCAGTCAGGTTAGGACGTATTAATAATTACTGGTGATGGGAATACAAAAGTTGGAAACTAGAAAGAAGGGTTAGTAGTTTGAAAATACCGCCTTGATGACAGAAACAACACGGGATCGCATGATAGAATTTTGCAAGACCAGTGACCTATTCATTGAAAATAACTTTTTTCAACAACATAAACAGCGACTATACACCTAGAGTATATCTAACCTGAATTTAGAGACCATCCCAAGAATAGATTTGATTCATTGAACACTAATGACCAAAGACCAGATGAGTTGTGGGATGACATCAAAGACAATATACATGAAGAAAGCAAAAAAGTCACTGAAAAGAGAGGAAAGAAAGAAAAAAAAATAATAATAAATGGATGCCAGGAGAGATTCTGAAACTTGCTATTGAACATAGAGCAGCTAAATCAAATGGAAGAAATGATGAATTAAAAGAACTGGATGTAAGATTTCAAAGGGCACTTGAGAAAACAAAGTAAAGTACTATAATGAAATGTGAAAACACCTAGAGTTAGAAAGCCAAAAGGGAAGAACACTCAGCATTTCTCAAGCTGAAAGACCTGAAGAAAACATTCAAGCCTCAAGTTGCAATATTGAAGGAGTCTATGGGCAAAATATTGAACAACAAAGGACGCATCAAAAGAAGAGAGAAGGAATACAGAGAGTCACAATACCAAAAAAAAATTGATCAACGTTATACCATTTCAGGAGGTAGCATATGATCAAGAATGGTACTGAAGGAAGAAGTCCAAGCTGCACTGAAGGCATTGGTGAAAAACAAGACTCCAGGAATTGATGGAATACCAATTAAGATGTTTCAGCAAATGGATGCGGGGCTGGAAGTGCTCACTTATCTATGCCAAGAAATTTGGAAGACAGTTACCTGGCCAACCGACTGGAAGAGAAACACATTTGTACCCATTACAAAGAAAGGTGATCCAACAGAATGCGGAAATTATCAAACATGGTTACACCTGTACATCAACAGGGACCTGCCAGAAATTCAAGCCGGATTCAGAAGAGGACGTGGAATGAAGGATATCTTTGCTGATGTCATATGGATCTTGGCTTAAAGCAGAGAATACCAGAAAGATGTTTACCTGTGTTTTATTGACTATGCAAAGGCATTCGACTGTGTGGATCATAACAAATTATGGATAACATTGCAAAGGATGAGAATTCCAGAACACTTAATAGTGCTCATGAGGAATCTATATATAGACCAAGAGACAGTCATTCGAACAGAACAAGGGGATACTGGATAGTTTAAAATCAGGAAAGGTATGCATCAGGGTTGTATCCTTTCACCATACTTATTCAATCTATGTGCTGAGCAAATCCAAGAAGCTGGACTATATGAAAAACGGCACTGCATCAGAATTGGAGGAAGACTCGTTAACAACCTGCAATATGCAGATGATACAACCTTGCTTGCTGAAAGTGAAGAGGGCTTGAAGCACTGACTGATGAAGATCAAACACCACAGCTTTCAGTGTGTATTACACCTCAGCATAAAGAAAACAAAAATCTTCACAGATGGACCAATAGCAATATCATGATAAATGGAGAAAATATTGAAGTTGTCAAAGATTTCATTTTACTTGGATCCACAGTCGACACCCATAGAAGCAGCAGTGAAGAAATCAAACAACGTAGTGCATTGAGCAAATCTGATGCAAAGGGCCTCTATAAAGTGTTAAAAAGCAAAGAAGTCACTTTGAGCACTAAGGTGCACCTAACCCAAGCCATGGTATTTTCAGTCACCTCATATGCATGCGAAAGCCGGACAATGAATAACGAAGACCAAAGAAGAATTGATGCCTTTGAATTATGGTATTGGTGAAGAATATTGAATATACCATGGACTGCCAGAAGAACAAACTAATCTGTCTTGGAAGAAGTACAGCCAGAATGCAGCGAGGATGGCGAGACTTGGTCTCTCTTACTTTGGGCATATTATCAGGAGGGACCAGTCCCCGGGGAAGGACATCATACTTGGTAAAGTAGAGGGTCAGTGAAAAAGAGGAAGACCCTCAAGGAGATGGATTGATTGACACAGTGCCTGCAACAATGACTGAAACGTAGCAACGATTGTGAGGATGGCATAGGACAGGGCAGTGTTTCATTCTGTTGTACATAGAGTCGCTATGAGTTGGAAACAACTCAACTGCACCTAACAACGATTACTGGCCTCAAGTTGAGTACTGAAAACCCTGAGGCCTAAATAAAAATCCAAACTAAACAGACATTTAGAATTTGATTTATCACCATATTTGCCTAAAAGAACTGTTTTGTGCAGTTTAGTTGCACAAGGAAGTTTTGGAAGCTAAAGTAATTTTAATAATGACTACGGAAGACCTTCTTGAAGATTCAATGTTTAAGATATTTTTAATAATAGAACTAAGACATAGTGGCATACACTGTTATAAAGTGGGACACTGTCCTCTATATTTTTAACAGTTAGTGTTCAGCGGATAGGTTTAATGAACAAGAGGTTAGTGCCCTTGTTCCTGTGCTTTTAATAAAATTAAATTTGATTAATATAACAAGTGAGTCTGTGATGAGTTGACCCTGATGCTGGAAGTGATACTTTGCAAGTCGGTTCAGTTCAAGTAATATTCATTGAGCATTCATTGAACACCTGTCCTGTGGCAGGCAGAGGGCTACATATAGGGATAACAGGAAGAATGAGGTCAGTTACTGTGTGGGGTGCGGATGTGGAGGGACAGAACTGAAATCAATATATTGTAATGGGAATAGCAACATTTCAGTTCTAACCGTATTCCAGATCCAGTTCTCATTAGTTTTTATGTTTTACCTTGGTTAATCTGCACAGCAATGCTAAGAGGATTCCATTATTACCTTGTTTTAGGTAAGGACTTCAAGAGTAATTAAGCAACTCATTTACATAGCTAGTGAATGTTAAAAAAAAGCCCTACCCAGGCAGTATGATCCCAGAGTCCATACTATCCTGCCTCTCGGCACTGTGGTGTGGCAAGTGATGTGGAACGGTACAAGTGTGTACCCAAGATAAAATTGAGAAATCAGGCAAGAGGCGGGGCTGGGAGTTAAGTAAGGGTCAGGCTTGGATGCACCCTGTGTACCATGCTACAGAGCTTGGTTGGAACTGTGGCCAGTCAGAACTGTGGCCAGTTATTGGACTAACACGTGAACACGGACAGTCTCTTCCCAAGGGACACAATCAGGAGGACTTGGATTGTGATTTCTGAGAACTCTAAATTTTTGCCCAAAAATAATTGTGCTGTAACAGATACCAGTGAAAGTCAATTCGGTTGCTTTAAAACAGAGCTTTCACTGAAATGGCAAGTCCTAGGATTTCCATGGTGATTAACTAACTATAGTACTTCCCTGTATAGGAACTTAAACTGATTCCTGCAAGTTGCATTTGTTTTACCTTATCTTAGAACACTAGTCTTGAAAGATAGCACTTCAGATTTCATTAGCCTAGCTCACATGATGAACGTAACAAATGCCACTAAATAGTACGTGTAAAAAATGCTGAAATGGGAAATGTTTTGTTATTATATATACTTAACACAATTAAAAAATTAGAAAAGAAAGAAATATGAAATAATTCCATGAACTCTTCTGTAAATCCTCTAAGATTCAGATTCATTAAGTTTAACGTAGTACCTCATGTCACTTCTCTCTCTCCGTCTGTGTATGTATGTATGTATATATATACACACATATGTATGTATGTATGTATGTAGATAGTACTTAACGTTGTTCTTATACAGTTTCCCTGATAGAATTTATCCACACAAATCAATTTAAGTGAAACCAAACTTATGTGAACAAAAGTCTTTAATTAACTGGAATTTCTTTTTGTGCTGCACTTTCAGGAGAAAAGGCAAATTGTCAGAAAAGAAGATTATTTCAAGAATTTGTTGTTGATGGTTGTCCTTTACAAACAAATTTGGGATGTTTTTGCCATGAGTGATCCCATCTAACGATGTGATGGGAAAACCATTATCTAATCAGCAGCACTGGGTTATGAATCTAATTCTACCAGTAATCAGCCCTGTGGTTATGGGTAAAAGCTATTAACTTCTCTGAACCCAGTTGTTGTCGTTAGCTGCCATTAAATTGGCCCTAACTCATGGCAACCCCATGCACAACATATCGGGCCATTGTGATCCATACGGTTTTTATTGGCTGATTTTCAGATGTAGATTGCCAGGCCTTTCTTCTGAGGCACTTCTGGATGGCATTTAACTTCCAGCCTTCCAGTTAATAGCCAAGTGCGTTAACTGGTTTTACTACCCAGGAACTCTTGAGCCCAGTTACTCATCTATTTAATAAAACTGTTCCAAGAGAAGAATTCAATCTGTCCCTTTCAACTCAAAAATTATTTTTTTTAATTAAGTCTTAGGTTTGGGTGTGGCACTCTAGAAGGGGGTCCCTTGTGCCAAGCCCTTGTGGCAGGACTTCGTGGTTGACCCTCTTCCTGACTCAAGTGAAAACAAGGAAGGCAAGCTACCCAAATCTGCAGATGATGCAAAGCCAGAAGGGATAGCCAAAGTGGTGAATGACAGAGGTAGGATTCAAAACATCTTGACAGCCTGCAATACTGGGCCAAAACTAACAAGATGAAATTTGACAGGAACAAATGTAAAGTTCTGTGTCTAGGTTTAAAAACAAAAAAACAAAAAAACAAAATCCACTTCCTAAAAGAAAGAAATGAGCATCCTGGCTTACAGCAAGTCCACTGGAAAAGAACCGAAGGTATTTAGTTTATTGTAAATATAATGGAACTAACCTGATGAAGTGTAGCTGCCAAAGCAGATAAGATTTTTTTAAACTATTTTATTTTTGTTGCTATTGTTGAAAATATATACAGCAACTCATACAGTAATATAACAATTTCTGAGTGCATAATTCAGTGACACCGATTACATTCTGCAGGCTCTGTAAACATTCTCACCCTCCTTTTCCAACTTGTTCCTCTGCCATTAGCATGAACTCACCGCCCCCAAGCTTTCTATCTCACCTATCCAGTTGCTGTTGTCAGTTTGATCCCACGTAGATAGTTCTTTAAAAGAGCACAGTACTCAAGGCAGACATTCTTTATTAAACTAAATTGAGCAAACAATTCAGCAAATGGAAAAAAAAAAAAAAAAGGCAGAAAATCAGTGGACAGAATGATCTCTGCAGTTCCTTCCTCTTCTCTGCTCTTCTGCATTGCAGGAGTTGATGCTCTCCGGGACATACAGTTTACTGCTGTCTTGTTATAAAAGTTTTAAATGTGCTGTGCCACTTCACCTACTAAGTTAGGGAATCATTTTTATAAAAAGACCTCGAGCAAAAGGGATTTCTGGACACGTCTCTTTAGTTCTCTACACGACCCTGCAGAAGCGTCACTTTCTGTTTATTCCTGCACACTCATGTATGGTTTTCTCAAAGGCAAAAGGTGGAATTCACTTGCCAGTATTTTGAATCTGGGGTTTTTCTTCAACAGCTGTGTTTCAATCTACCTAGTACTCTTTAGCTATCTTCTTAGGAGCTTTAATCATGACGAAACAGCTGAGCTTGTACATTTTCTGAAAGTGCTCAGACAATGAATTTATTCTTGAAATGCACAGAAGTTCCCAGGGGCTACCTACACCCAAGTGCCTTTCTAAAGGAACAGGGCTGGTGAACCAAGCATTCATGCTGGGCCAGAGGTTGGGAATCAGACCATGAACTTGCTATTTCCATGCATTTTGGTTAGTTTTTGTGTATGGTTTTTGAGGAAGATGACTGGATGCAGGAAGCAAGCATTTTTATTTGGTACACTGAGTGATTTCTTATATACTTCATCAGAAAACTATTGTTGGAAAGGATGTCACAGAACATATGTTTGCAATAGTTTTTAGTTTTCAGAGATCATTGGTCTAGATAAGGGTTTCTCAACGTTGGCACTGTTGGCATTTTGGGCCAGATAATTCTTTATTTTAGGAGGCTGTCCTCTGTATTGTAGGATGTTTAACAGCATCCCTGGCCTCTACCTACTAGATGCCAGTAGCACCACCTCACCTGTAACAACCAAAATGTCTCCAGACATTGCCAGGTGTCTTCCGGGGGAGGGAACAGGGGCAGAGGCAGGAGGCAAAATTGCACCTGGTTGAGAACCACTGGCCTAGATCTGGTGGCTGCATGTTGAACTGACAGTGCCCAGGATTGTTGTGGGGTCAAATCAGACAAAATGTGTTTACATGCTTTTAGTTATACATGTAGTTACAGTACACCCCTTATCTTTTCACTGGGTCATTCATTCATTCATTCATCTAAGATCTTTTTGAGTCAGGGGCTGGAGACACATAAATAAATGAGACATGATACCTGACCTGGAGAGCCTTAATGGTTTTCCAGGTAAACAAAGAGGGATCATGTAAGAAGTGCCATATGAATGTATGTGTATAACATACACACTATGTCACAGAAGCCCCAAGAAGCAAAGGGCTGTCCCTGAACCAAACCATTGAAAACCAATTAGACCATATAGCTAAAAAGAAAGCTTTGCAGTAGGAATTACCAGCTAGCTCATTGTGACTAATGCCCTGTCATGCAATGCCATACATTCATGCGGTTTTTCCAGAATTATTTAAAGTGCATGCTGACAGTCGGAATTCATTGCAGTTTAAGGTTTTATCATTTTTCAGGGTTACTCTTAAACTGGCATCAAATAACTTCAGAACTGATGTTGTCACAGGCACCTGTCTTCTTCCCCTGCCTTTTTTATACCTGCTTCAGTGATACCAAACAATCAAACAAAAATAAGATTAAATTAAAAAGCCAACCAAAATTTCCTTAAGGAAAGCAGCAAGTCAGAGACACTAGGGAATAATACCAATTTATAGCAGAAGCTTATTCCTAAGTACATTCTTCAAGTGGACCTTGATTAATTTATTTTAGTTCTGTACCAGAACAGTGTTGATTCAGAAAGAAGCAGTCAAGAGCACCATGAACACCTGTTTTAAACTCTAAATCTAACATTGTATATTTAGGCAGAAATAATTCTGCCTAAATAATCACCTGCTAGTCCTGGGTGGCGCAAACCGTTAAGTGCTTGTCTACTACCCAGAAGGTTGGAGGTTCAAACGCACCTAGAGCTGCCTCAGAAGATAGGCCTGGTGATCTGCTCCTAAAAGGTTGCAGCCTTGAAAACCCCTGGAACAGTTCCACACTGCACACATAGGTTCTCCACGAGTTAGAATCGACCAGATGGCAACTAACAACAACAGGCACAACCGCCAAGGAGACTGGGTTGGCCATCGATGTTAAAGTACTAGAATTTCCCAACTTTGTTCATGAGTGTCCTACATTCAGTATGTATTAACAAGGAAACTCCACACAAATGTGGTGTGCTTGATGGAACCACAATTACACTAAAGGCTGTAGCATTTTTGCCCCTTAAACCTCGCCTGCAATTTCAGCTGTTCCATGTTCCAGAGATACTCACAGGTTTAACGGAACTAGAGCTGTGAGCTCCCGCATGTGGTGTGATAATGGTTATGACTCACGTTCATTTTGGAAGATCACCCTTAAAGCCTGTCACTCATGCTTGTTTATGAGAAATGCAACAACTTAAGCAGCGGTTAACAAATCCCCATGAATGCACAGTCACATCTGAGCGCTTCCAACAAATGCTTCCTGTCGTTTCTCCTTCAACAGAGAATTAAAGTCTGGTGGAGGGAACAGGGAGACAGCCATGGGCATTTATTAGAGGAAGCATGAGAGAGTAAGATAACTGCGAAGCCAGCTATTAAAATTAATATAATTGGTGTTAGATTAAATTTCATCGGTGTTAAGGCCTGCTTTTTACTACCAGCAAATCAATCTGCCATATTTAAGGTCACATTAATATGGAGCATGCCACATGCTGAACTGTCACATCCCTTTAAAATAACCATGTCATGCTGTTTTTTGGTTTTGTCTTTTTTTTTAACATTAAAGTTAAACAGCTGACAGGTGGATCTGTTGATGCATTCAGGCCCCTTGTGAAAGTTTCCCCAACATTGTTTTTTAATCCTAATTTGATTATATTTATAATATGGGAAACAAACATACTGTATTAATCATGAGCATATATGGATAGCCTTTATGTGGCAGCTCATTATGAAAGCCAAATCTGTATTATGATTTATAAATCAGTAACTCATTGGACATATTCATGTCTTTTTTTCTAGGTTGAACTGGTTGTCTTCAGCTTGAAAAATATATATACTTTATAAAAAGAAATTGTTGTTCTTATTAGCTGCCATTGAGTCAGCTCCTGACTCATGGTGGCCCCATGCACAACAGAACGAAGCGATACCTAGTCCCACGCCATCCCCATGATAGTTATGGATTGGACTATTTTGATCCATTAAGGTTTTCATTGGTTGATTTTCAGAAATAGATCACCAAGCCTTTCTTCCTAGTCCATCTTAGTCTGGAAGCTCCCCTGAAACCTGTTCAGCATCATAGCAACATGCAAGCTTTCACTGACAGATGGGTGGTGGCTGAGCATAAGGTGCATTGGCCAGGAATTGATCCAGGGTCTCCTGCATGGAAGGTGAGAATTCTACCACTGAACCACCAGTGCCTCACTATATAAAGTTACTAGGAATCAATTCATTCAACAAATATTTGTTGTGCACCTACTATGTGCCAGGCAGTATTCTAGGTGCTTGGGATACTTCAGTGAACAAGAGACTAAAAACTCTGCTATCATGGAGTTTGCCTTAGCAGAGTGTGTGTGTTTATGTTTGCCAGAAAGGGGGTGTGAGGCAGATGATAAGTTATAGAAATAATAAATTATCAAATTATCCAGTATGTTAGAAGGTTAAGAAGTACTATGGAATAATGCCTCATTTGTTTCTCATCTGAGCATGCCCAAAAGTTGATCTTGAATATTTTATATGAATCACCTAGGTTTTAAATATTGGGGAACAATTAAAAATAATTTGAAAGTAAGCATGCCCTCATGCTCTCTCTGGCTGAGAGCTGCAGTTCAGCTCTCTCCGTTTATTGATTTGGAACTGATGAGGAAGCCCAGGCCCAGAAGGGTTACATGACTTACCCAAGATTCCTAGATGTTAATGGCAGGGTTGGGGCCAAGACCCAGGCCCCTGCTCTGGTGTGCTTTCCTCCTAGCTTAGCCTTTGGCAGCAAGTGACCTCACTGATGGAATCTATTTGAAAATCTGTTTTGAAACATTACAAAATAGGAAACTTTTTGCCCTTTCCCTGATAGCAGTGATCTTCCAAACAACTCTGTTTTCAACAGTACAATGAAGATTTTGAGGTGTAGGAATTACACTGAAAGAAGACCCTTGTGTAACCAACCAGCTCTCCCACGTGGCAGGCCAAACACAGAAGCATGATGCCTGACTCATGTATCCTCATTCATCTTTCTCACCTACAGGTCACCACTGACCATTGTCCTACTGCTTCCTGGAACACTGGAAGGCAAGCATTAGGGACGGGTGTGTTGACCTGGCCATCAGTTTTTTCTTATTCCTGCCTCCATTCTGGTTCTGCATATAACTTAACCATCGTTCTTAGAGTCCCACTAAATTATTTGATGGAAAGATTGTTTGTAAACCCAAGTTAAGAACAGAATTGAAAAGGCATTGTACACTGTGATGGAGTAGAATAAACTGAAGTCATGACTTCTAGACTCACCACCATAAGCAACCTCATGGCAACTTGGTTTCCACAACTGTAAATGGATTTTAAAAATCTTCCTACTTACAGACTTAATGTGAGGATAAAAAGATTAAGAGAGATTGTATCTGTAATAGCACTTTGAAGACATTATAATCCATACTGTAGCAATTTCAGTTGCTTTTGCCCCTTCTTTCTATGAAGACAGGTTGCTAGAGGAATAGACACATTTACTATCATCTTAAAGTCTGCTTTCAGCATATTTTGTGAGTGAAATTAGTATTCTGAGTATTGGGAGGGACCTTAGAGGTCCTGTGTGGCACCTACCTTGGCTGTTCCTTAGAATCAACTTGGAGCTTTTTGAAAAATACCAATTCACAAGCCCCATATCTCGCACTTCTGATGCAGAAGGTCTGGAGTGATACCTTGGAGAGGAAGAGAGACAGAATGTTTTCTGAAAGCTCCAAACATCAGTGTAAAGATTAGCTGGTTTAGGAAAACCTTGCTCCAACTTCCTACTTCCTACTAATGCTGAACTTATTATTCTCACTCTATCTCTAACATCACTTAGAAATGGAAAACCACTAATTACTTAAGGTAAGGAGCCCTCGTGGTGCAGTGGCTGAGTGCTCAGCTGCTAACCAGAAAGTCAGCAGTTCGAACCCTCGAGCTGCTCCACAGGAGAAAGATGTGGCAGTCTGCTTCTGTAAAGATTACAGCCTTGGAAACCCTATGGGGCAGTTCTGTTCTGTCCTGTAGGGTCACTATGAGTTGGAATCGACTCGATGGTAACAAGAATTACTCATGCTCTCACCTTTTCCACTCTGTCAGCTTGTCCTTTGCACTCCCATTGCTTTGCACCC
Source organism: Dugong dugon (assembly GCA_030035585.1). Lineage (NCBI taxonomy): Eukaryota > Metazoa > Chordata > Mammalia > Sirenia > Dugongidae > Dugong > Dugong dugon. The sequence continues at coordinate 48,543,289 of CM057460.1, forward strand.
AACCTTGACAACTGCTATTGCCAAGCGTCAGTGTGAATCCATTTTGACATCCTCTCCTTTCCACCTGCTGCCCTCTAGTGGAGGTGCTGACAAGCGGCAAACGTGTAAAATGGGAGCACCAGGGGCGTGGCCAGTCTGAGCTGGCCAGCTCACATGTATCAGCACATATCCCCACAGGCATGTCCACACACCACAACTATGAGAACAATCATTAGGAGAGCCTTGAACTGTTTGGACAGTTTGCACAAAACCTACACTTAGAGCAGAGCTTTATAAAGACAACTATTCATGGGCTTTTTCCAGGTTTCAAAAATTTACCTAGAAAAGATTAGCCTTGGGATATTTTTGCTGCTTTGTCCCTTATTACTTTCTTCTATCATTTGCCCAGAGTTCACCTCTTGCAAAAGAACATAGTTCTTCTCTACCTCCCCCAACCTGTAGATGGTCCAAAGTTTGCAAAGGATAAAGGATAATATATATTTAATCCTTACAGTTTAGAAGCTTCCAGTCACCAGGTAAAAGGGATTGACCTAAACCTAGCACTGTCAGCGTAACGGGTACATAGATGTGTTCTCATTGCATCCTTCCAAGTTCCTTTGAGGTGGCTATAGGAGTCCTATTTTACCAAGGAGGCACTGAGGTTAAGTGAATGTAGAAACTCATGCTGTGTCACAGAGCAAGGGGCAAAGCTAGAACTGAAACTCAGGTCCGGCCCTCTGAAAGCTCTCCTACGTTCCTCCATGCCGTGATTGTTCAGTTTCCTGTTGTTAGGTGTTATCAAGTTGATTCCAACTCATAGCGACCCTATGTACAACAGAGCAAAATTTTGCCCATCCTGCGCCATCCTCACAACAGTAGATATGTTTGAGCCCGTTGTTGCAGCCACGGTGTCAACCCATCTTTGAGAGTCTTCCTCTTTTTCACTGTCCCTCTACTTTACGAAGCATAATGTCCACCATGGATGGCCTTGTTGGTATTTGAAATACTGGTGGCATAGATTCCAGCATCACAACAACATGCAAGCCACCACAGTGTGACAAACTGACGGCTGGTGGTGTAGTCTTCCACTTAGTGATAAAAAAATAACAACTTCTGTCATAAATGACATTAAATCTCATAGCACTATAGGCATAGTAAAATCATTCAGCTTTTCTTTTAATGAATCTTTCAATAATCAATGTGTCTTCTCACCATCCCCAATTCCTCATTTTAGTAGTCTTGCATCAAGAACCGTTTAGCAGAGGAATTTGGCAAGGGATGAGGTGGATAGGAAGTAAGCACAGCAAAAGCCACACACCGATGCATAGTTGAAACTGGTTAGTACAGGGTAGACACCACATACTCCTGCAAGTCTGGCAAAACTAAATACTATATGGTTATCCACGTTACCCAGTACAAGCTGAACTTGTAGGTCAAGCACTGATAGAAATGTGTGTGTGTGTGCGTGTGTGCATGTGTGTGGGGGTGAATGTGTGTCCATCCACCACAGGATCTTGCATGATTGCTAACCAGTATGAGTTTGCTTTTTGGTGTGATGGCTTTTCATACTCTCCTTTTGCCTTTGATAGTTAATATCTTGGTAAGTGATTTTTTCAGAATATGAGTTTTTTTTTCCTAATGAACATTTATGTGAAGTTTCATATGCCTGATTTTTGTTTTCTTACCATAGTATATCATTATTGTTATTGGAATGCTCTCATATAGCATATTCAACTTCTTAACTAGAATGCACACACGCATCCCTATACCTGAACTGTCTTCTTTCTCTGATTGTTGAAAATAGTGTTCTATGTAGATAAAGAGAACTTGCTTTGTGTCTCAGATCCGGCCTTTACACTCAGTCTGATCAGCACAGTGTAGGAAGAGCTGTACTTAGGATCTGGATTCAAGTTCCCTGCCCTCCTGCCATTTTTTATCTTCGTTACCTTGGCCAGGTAAATAAACTTCTATGAGTTTCAGTTGCCCCACCTGTAAAACTAGGGCAGTGTTATATATGTGCCTCAATTGAGAAGAGTAGTCCAAAGGATTCCTTAAGAGTATTTCCAGTTCTAGAAGCAGTACCTTGATTTGTGCAAAGTTGAAGGCCCTGGATAGTTGAATGAAAATCATGTTATTTAAAATAGCTGTTGGTTGAATCTGTTTTTCTACTGGCTTGTATGAATGATGATTTGTCTTGCGTTCTGATAGGTAATCAGCTGAAAGGATACCTTTAACCTAGACGTGTCTCTTGTGGTTTGTCTAGTTCATAAATAGCCTGTAAACACACACTAAAGTGTCATAGTTAAAGGGACCCTAGATCAATCCATTTATAAAAACAAAGACTCCTGTGAAAACAATGACATCCTATTTAATTTTTTTTTTTTTTTTTTTTTTTAAGTTAGAGTTTGCTGGTGTAAGGCTTATATGGCCAGATAGCTAAAGGCTACCAATCAGTCATTATCTAAGCCCCACCCCTGGAATGTTCCCTACAACTTACTGTCTTCCTTCCTCCAGCCAAGCACTGATAAATTTGTAGGGTAAAAGAATTATAAATGCACCCTGCCCCTCATTTGCTATGCATGTTAAGTTTGTTACAGTTATCATTGCTTGCTTGTTTTAAATCAAGATTTAAAAAAAAAAAAAAATTTCTATCCCCCAAAACCACCTTGAAGTTTCAAGATTGCCAAGAATGAAATAGCTATCTCTTTAATTTTGAATGAATAAAATACTGAATAAGTGTACAAAGGTAATCAGTGTAACCCACTTGAAAAAAAAAGGAAGTTGTTGGCAAGATTGAGAATGATACCCTAAACTAGCGGTGCTGAAGTGCCAAGTGTTGTTGTTGCTGTGTGCCATCCAGTCAGTTCTGACTCATAGTGACCCTATAGTATTAGAAGTGTTAGACCAAGTATTGGAAGTGGCTATATGCATGGAAGAGGAGGCCTGGTGGTGCGGTGGTTAATCGCTTGACCGCTAACCAAAAGGTTGGTGGTTCAAACCCACCCAGCAGCTCCGTAGGAGAAAAGACCTGGCAATCTACTTCCGTAAAGATTACAGCCTAGGAAACCCTATGGGGAAGTTCTACTCTGTCCTATAGGGTTGCTATTGGGTCGCTTTGAGTCGGAATCAGCTTGACGGCACACAACAACATATGCATGGATGTTGTCAAGGATTTCATTTTACTTGGATCAACAATCAATGCCCATGAAAGCAGCAGTCAAAAAATCAAGTGACATTGCATCTGGCAAATCTGCTGCAAAAGACCTCTCTAAAATCTTGAAAAGCAAGGATGTCCCTTTGATAATTATGGTGCACCTGACCCAAGCCATGGTCTTTTCAGTTGCCTCACATGTATGCAAACACTGGACAATGAAAAAGAAATACCGAGAAGAATCAACATATTTGAATTTGAATATTTAATATACCAGGGACTGCCAGAAGAGTGAACAAATCTGTCTTAGAGGAAGTACGGTCAGAATGCTTCTTAGACACGATGACAGGGAGACTTGTGTTGCTTACTTTGGACATGTCATCAGGAGAGACCACTCATTTGAGAAAGACATTATCCTTGTCAAGTAGAGGGTAAGAAAAAAAGAGGGAGACCCTCAATGAGATGGCTGCAACAATGAGCTCATACAAAGCAACAATTGTGAGGATGGTACAGGACCAGGCAACATTTTGTTCTGTTGTACATAGGGTCACTATGAGTTGGAGCCGACTCAACAGCACCTAACAACACAATACATATGGAGGCAACAAAGCATAGAGATTAAGACAATGGACAGTATTTTAATCCTGGCTCTATCGCTTATTAGCTGTGTGACCTCAGGGAAGTTGCTTCACCTCTCTGTGCCTCAGTGTCCTCCTACATAAAAGGGTATAGTAATAGTACTTACTACTTACCGTATGAGGTTGTTTTGAGAATTAAATAAATCAATGCATATAAAGAACTTTCAAAAGTTTCTGACACAAAAATGCTCAATGAATGTAAGCTATTATTGTTATAAAACTAAAGAAAGCGAACCCAGAAGTCCTGTGGTTTGGTGGGATACAGATAGATGTTCTCCTATCCTCTTCCACCTCTGCCTTCTCTAACCCCACTTGGCTTACCTCCCAATTCACCATTGCCTCCTATTTCTCTTCCTCCCACCTTGAGAATTTTCAGTGAAAATATTTAGAAGAAAAGAGGAGACGCATATACTTTTGAGGGTTCCGAGCTTCTTGATGATCAGGGCATTTTTTCAACTAAAGTGACTGTATCCAACAGTGATGGGTTTTATGGCAACAGAAAACTTATTAAGAAGTGAGTTTTAACTCTTTGTATAGGCAATACCTTTGCAAGATGGATGTTGGCTAAATGATAAGCTAGAACAGTTGGACACAGAGATCTAAAGGATGAATATTAACCTGGATGTGATGCTGGCTTTTAGGAGAGAAGTTTGCTCTGCAAAGCCCACACTCATCTTATTTCATCAGTCTTTGGTCTTAGGTGCTGCATTTTGTACAGGTGACATGCACGAAAGCATAATGGAAGTCAAAATCTAAAAGCAGAGTCATCCCTCAGGACATTAGTGCCTGTGGTGTGTCTTTTCAGTCTCCCTGCTCTTCACTCCTCCTCACTGAGGCCCCACTGACCTCCGAGGGCCCTTCTTGCCAGGCCGTGAAGAACATCTGAGCCAGAGGGCTGGGATTGCAGCCAAAGCTGGATGAAGGTGCAAAATATGTGACTAAAAAAAGCCTGAGCATGTGGCACTGGATATAGCAGATAAGTTTGTTGGAGAAATGGTTTATAAATAACATGAAAATGGGATGGCGATTGAGGGTCAAAATATTGAGTTGTTTGGGGTTGGGGGGTGGTCAGATACTGCAGGTCAGTTTCACCGTTTCTAACACTGTTCCCAAAAGTAATGCACACTGAAAAAAACGGGCTCTCTAAATAAAATTCACTCCAACTGGGCTTATTTTTTCCTCATCAAAATGTTTGTAAGTTTGGAGGTAAGCGTTTTTTAACAGGATGTATTTGGAATAAATTTAAAAATATGCATCAACATTTCTAAACAAACAAATGAAAACAAAGCAAAAGTAAGAAACAAACCCCATAAAGGTGTTGTGCTTTTCAGAGGATGGTCTAAGGCTAGGGTGCTGCAGAAACTGGAATGTTTTAAGCATCTTACTGAGGTGGTTTCCTTTTCCTCTGAGCAAAGCACCGTCACTGATGGATGGAGGGGCTGAGACAGAAGGACTGAGGAGAAAGAGAGATGGGTAACTTGGGAAAGTTTTCTTTTTCACCTACTTTTCTGTTTTTAGTTTTGTTTTTCTTTTGCCTTGTCAAAGCCACAGGGGATCTGAATTCTGGTCCAGAACTCCCAAGACCAGAGGGCCGGGGAAAGTCGCCCAGAGGCCTGGAGCTGTGATCTTATCAATCCTTTAAACCCCACCTCCTTCCTCCCTGGGAACCCTTTGCAAACACAACTGCCTGCTCTTCCTGTTTAGTGGCTAGGGTTATGCTCCCTTCTCTTTCATATGGGAACAAGAAATTGGGGGGATATCTTTTGCTGTTCTTTTTTTAAGAAATAGAGCTTGACTTGTTCTTCTCACAAACCCTTTCCCTGGCAAAGGGAGACCACAACTTAACTAAAGAATGAGATGAAAAGTTTAGACAAATGTGGCCGCACAGTTTTCCTGGGAGCTGGAACTTATTCCCTGTCACCAGACCTTCTTCTCAACCTTCCCCATTCCACCTCTAGAAAGCTTTGTATCTACATGTCCATTCCTCTCTGTGAATTATAATCTCCCAGGAAAGGTAACCTAAGACTGGTTGAGGGCCATTCTTCTGATAAGTGAGTGAACTTGGCTTTTCTCCTTGCCAGGAAATCTGTCTTTGCAGAGGGGCTTGAGTCAGAGAGACTAAGATCTTCGATTTTACAGCGTATATCGTTTAATATTGTGATAGTTCTGCACTGAGTCTCATTCTCAAAATGAAAATTGTGCCTTGATCCAGATAATACTGATGCAGCTTCTGTGGGTCTTGAAGGCTTCTGTGATGGCAAAGGCTTTGCCAGCTATGGGTCAGGCAGTGGTAGGTGGTAATAAGAGTGCTCAGTATTTTGCAGTAGGATTTTAAATCCAAACGTGCTCAGTATTTTAAATCCAAACTCGGGACTTTACATTTTTCCAAATGAAATTGTCTTTTGCTTATTTCAGTCCATTGGTTGACTCTAATGAGATCTTTTAGACTAGAATTTCTGCTCTTTATTCCTCCATGACAGAATTACTAGTTATCTTTCATTCCATAGATTTGATAAATCCATAAGCATGACTTTTTTTTCTTCTTGTACCAAAGCCTTTATAACAAAACCAACTCCACAGCTTTGCAACCTTCCCTTGAGGATCATGCCCCAGGCTGTTCAGGATTCTGTAGTTAACTTGTTGTATTGTGTGTTACACGATACAGCTGGACCAATAAGCAGCATCATGATAAACAGAGAAAATGTTGAAGTTGTCAAGGTTTTCATTTTACTTGGATCCACAATCAACGCCCACGGAAGCAGCAGTCAAGAAATCAAATAATGTATTGCATTGGACAAATCTGCTGCAAAAGACCTCTTCCAAGTGTTAAAAGGCAAAGCTGCCACTTTGAGGACTAAGGTGCGCCTGACCCAAGCCATGGTATTTTCAGTTGCCTCATATGCATGTGAAAGCTGGACAAGGAATAAGGAAGACCAAAGAGGAATTGATGCCTTTGAATTATGGGGTTGGTGAAGAATATTGAATATACTATGGACTGCCAAAAGAAAGAACAAATCTGTCTTGGAAGAAGAACAGCCAAAATGCTCCTTAGAAACAAGGACGGCAAGATTTTGTCTCACATACTTTGGACATGGTATCAGAAAGGACCAGTTCCTGGAGAAGAATATCGTGCTTGGTAAAGTAGAGGGTCCACGAAAGAGAGGAAGACCCTCAAGGAGATGGATTGACACAGTGACTGCAACAATGGGTTCAAACATAGCAACAATTGTGAAGATGGTACAGGACCGGACAGTGTTTCCTTCTGTTGTACATAGGGTCTCTGTGACTCAGAACCAACTCAGCGGCATCTAACAACAACAGTTGTGTGTTAAACCATCAATGAATTCCCTTATCTTTATAATTATTCAGCCCACAGTAATATATTTTACTGACAACATATATGAGAGACTACATCACCTGCCTCACAGAAATTGAGAAATAATTGAACAATAATTGAACAATAATCTTCCAAACAACAGTTTGATAATCCTTTGATGAGAGGAACTGAAGTGCTTTTTTGTGCAGTGATTTGTTCTTAGAGTATTTCATGCTGGCTCTAAGTGACCTGTTATTTTCTTTCTAGCTAAAACAATCTAACAGTTCATTCTAGAAAGTTGCCAGGGATTCAAGTCAAAGGTATAGTTTTAAGAATCCACATTTTTTAATCTATTCAAACATTGGAGGAACATGGAGAACATAAGATATCTCCTATCTTATGCCTTCTACAAATCCTGAAATAACCAACAATTTATTGGTCCATTTATGCTTTCAATGTCTGTGGTGGCTTTTATCTGATTTTGTCATTTGAACTCATTATTAGCTTTGAAGATGTGCTTTATTGTTTTCTTAACTACATTTATTCTACTCTCTCTAGTCTTAATATTATTGCCCTTGACTATGAAGAAGAAAAATCTGTAAATTTTCCTTTGCTTTTTCTTTCTCCTCCAATTTGAATCATCTTTTTTTGTTGTCATAGTATTTTAAAATTTTTTTGAGATGATATAAAATGTGTCTCGACTTATACCTTTACCTTTTAAATAGAACAGCTCAGAACTATTAATTATTCATCATCTTTTTAAAACTATAGAAAAAGATCATATCTCATAAATTCCCAAAGTCTCTAGAATATGTTTATTATGTGTGTGTATTTGCAGCATTACCTTGGCCTTGTGTCTTTCGCTGCATACTGAATATTTAAAAGGTCATTTGTGCCACATGTAAGAGGACTAATAATCTGCCTAACCATGAGATATAATTTAAGGGTGCATTGCTAGAAGGCCTTTGAGTATAAAAGGATTATGATTTTTCACAGTCCCCAAAATTCCACCTTTGGAGATGATTTCTTTGAATTAAGTCACTATGCTTGGAATGAGTAACATGCTAAGCCAGTCTCAAAATTACAATCTAAACATAGTAAAGACATCATTTGTTACCATTACTTGGCAAGGCTCAGTGAAACACAAGACCATTAAGTTCAAGTGGGGATGGTTGGTGGCAAGAAAATCAGAGCCAGAGGAGGCCAGATGGAGGTGAAAGCACTTGAGTGGATGGCTCTGGTACCCTAGGAGTCAGCAGAAGGTCATTGGGAAGTTGGGGAGTACGGGGTGAAGCAACGTTAATTATTTCATTTATTCATTCACAAATATTTACTGGGAGTATGCTGCATGCCAGGTATCATCCCAGCTTCACTGAAATGGATAAGGGAGACACAAAATGGGAAGATGAGAATAAATTAGAAAAAATCGCTCTCTACCTTCAAATATAGCTGGGACCAGTCTGTATATGGATATGCTTTTCTGTTCTAAACACACAAACCAACCAATTAGTCAAAGTAATGAGCTTACAGACAACTTCTATTTTTAACCATAATGTTTAAAGTATTAAAGAGATTCCAAAACAGTCTACCTGTAACCATTTAAAGAGATTTAAGATTAAAATCCACCACCCATCTGTCAGTTTGTCATACTGTAGTGGGTTATGTTTGCTATGATGTTGGAAGTTTTGCCACCAGTGTTTCAAATACCAGGTTCACCCGCAGTGGACAGCAAGGTCACCCATGGTGGATAGGTTTCAGTGGAACTTCCAGACTAAGACTAGGAAGAAAGGTCAGATGATCTGCTTCCACATATTAGCCAATGAAAACCTTATGGATCACAACAGAATATTGTTTGATATAGTGCTGGAAGGTGTGCCCCCTAGGGGGGAAGACACTCAAAATACACAGTGGACGCAGCAATGAACTCAAGCATACCAACGATTGTGAAGATGACAGAGGACCAGGCAACATTTTGTTCTGTTGTACATGGTGTTACCATGAGTCGGAGTCAACGCCATGTCAACTAACAACAACAAGAAGATTAAAATGAGAAAGGAAGGGGAAATATTTCTATAGGGAAAAGTCTTTTAAGACTAGTGTTTTCTACTCAGTTACCAAACATACTGCGTTTTGTTTTCCTCCTTCCATTGCTTATTGGCTTTCAGTGAAGGGAGGGCTTCTGTGTTGGCAGAATGGTACAGATGTGAATGAAGAAAATGGAAACACAAATCCACTCAATATTCAGTGTTCAAGAACTCTGTCCTCCCAAAAGAGCATCAAGTTTTGCCACGTATTCAGATTGCAAACCAAGTACAGAATGTTAAAGAATTTTCTGTTACAACCATTTATCCCTGGTTTCTCGCTACTTAAACTCTGCTGTGGGAAATAAACCTTTAAAACCAGCCTTATAAATAGATAATTTGATATTAAGAAACAATGTTATGCCTAACAAGTGTATAATTATTGACATTCTAGCAGGTGACTTCTAATGGATTTGCGGGATCAGAAACATAGTATGTATGCCTCCAACTAGCAGAGCTATTCACAGGGAGCATAGGCGTGAAATGCCTCCTTCCTTCCATATTGAATTTCTTTATACAGCTGGCATGTGTTGCAGGGACTACGGGTGATTTCCCTGATGTAAGCCTAGCAACTTGTTTTTCAGTTCAGCACAGTAAAATCTGAGCAGAAGAGAGGTCCCTGTTGGCCACCCACCTCTTAGTCTCTAAAATGGAACTGTGTGTAGAAGCATTCCACATTAGGCAAGTGTACATTTCTGCAATCAAAATGAGAAACACTTGAGCTGAATCATCTACCGTTAGCTATAGCTTCCAGCCATAATTTAAAAGAATGCAGGGAACCTTGCAAGTTTAAGCGGTTTTGGCAGGCAAGGAAGCAGCTGTAACATTGTCAAGGGTTGTCTGTAGGAGCTGTGAAGGCTGTTGACAGCGCTTAGAATGCCCAGAAACGGGCAAACGCTTTCCGCATTAGGTCAAAGGGATGGCAGCAGCGAGTTTCATGAACTATTGAACACGCATGAGGCAACTGGCTCCTGTGGACCTTGTTCTGCCATTCCCCAGATTGGTTTTCTCTTTCAGAACCAAAGGATAGGATCTTGGGCTTTTCAACTAATTTACTTTTGTTAAAAGATTTTCTTATAGCTGCAGCAGAAGGGAGGGAAGATGAGGCGTGAGAGCTGGTATTTCCCCGCTATTCCCCTGGGTCTTCTGTCTTCCTCAGAAGTGGGGAAATCATGTCAAGGACCACTCCAGTAAACCTTAGATTTAGGAGGCTGTACTAAATGCTACCCATTTATCTCTCTTTGTGCTATGAGGTGGGAACCGTGCAGTTGCCAAGGTTGTTTTTAGCATCTAAAGGCCTCTCTGAGACTCTTCGTCACCTGTCTCCATGGCCACCCCATACCTGCCCTACTCAGCACCCTCCCACACTTCTGGCTGCCAGGGCATTCCTTTGCAGCTCCTTAACCAGGGCCACCCTCCCAAAAGAACTCCAGACCTTGACTTTTCTCTTCCACCTCAAAACCTACTTGAATGTGTCTCAAACCAATGACCCTTGGAAAGAATCAGATAAACAGATTTATCCTGAGGTATGACTAGCTGAGAATTCTGAATGTAATGACTTTCTCAGGGGTATGTGTATTTTAAAAGGAGACAATATATCCAAATGAATAAATCTCTAATGGTACAATTTCTGTTATCTTGCACTACCTCATATGGACATTTTAGGGGGCAAAGGAACTCCCCTTTCCTGTGCTCCTAAGGTCACATCCTATGGGTGAATGCCTAATCCATCTACCCGTATTTTTTTTTATTGCAGTGAAAATATACACAACAAAACAATTCCGCAATTTTTATAATTCAGTGGCATTGATTACATTCTTCAAGTTGTGCAACCATTCTCGCTATCCTTTTCTAAATTATTCTGCCACCATTAATATACACTCAGTGCACCCTGAGCAAAAACTCCCTCTTTCCCCCACCTCCCACCCCGGTAACCACTAATAATGTTTAGTTTCTATATACTTGCCTATTTCATATAAGTGAGATCATATAGTGTTCGTCCTTTTGTGACTTACTTTGCCTAGCATAATGTTTTTCTAGGTTCTTCCATACTGTGGCATGAATGAGGACTCATTCCTCTTTATGGCTGAGCAATATTCCGTTGTATATATCACGTTTTGTTTATTCATTCATCAGTTGGTCGACATTTTGGTTGTTTCTACCTTATAGCTATCGTGAATAGTGCTACAGTGGACATTGGTGGGCATGTGTCTCTTTGTATCTCTGTTTTCAGGTTTTGGGTATGTACCCAAGAGTGGAATTGCTGGGTCATATGGTAGTTCTCAACTTTTTGAGGAGCCACCAAACTGTTTTCCACAATGGCTGTCGTACCATTTTACACTCCCACCAGCAGTGGATGAGGGCTCCTGTTTCTCCATTACCGTATTTTCTTTTTGTTGTTGTTGGTAGCTGCTGTTGAGTCGGTTCTGAGTCAACAACAGAACAAAACACTGCCCGGTCCTGCGCCATCCTCACAATTGTTGCTATATTTGAGCCCATTGTCATCTGTCAGTTTGTCATACTGTGGTGGCTCGCATGTTGCTGTGATGCTGGAAGCTATGCCACCGTATTTCAAATACCAGCAGGGTCACCTGTGGCAGACAGGTTTCAGCAGAGCTTCCAGACTAAGATAGACTAGGAAGAAGGACCTGGCAATCTACTTCTAAAAAAAATGGCAGTAAAAACCTTATGAATAGAATTGTCTTTTTAAAGATGTAGAATTGAGCCATTATGTCTTAGAAAATGTTTATCTTCACACATTTGCCAAAATTCATTTAAATCAACGAGAATAAAACAGAAGTATTTTATTGGCAGCCATTTTATATCAGGTTATTAAATTGAAGCTTCAGTTGAACTGAAGATATCCTTTGACATCCTTTAGTTGTAGGTTTGTAAACTTTGTGAAACCAAATAATATAAAGTAATGCCAGCTGGATAAGTTGATAAGAGGCACTGGTTAGTGTGTTTAATTAGAAAAGGATAGTAGTTGCCTGCTAGAAGCTGACATTCAAAAGAAAATGATGTCTAAGATTCTCCATAGAGGCCAAGCAATTTTTAAGTGGAAAACATGGCCTGCATCCTCAAAGTTCTATTACGATTTTGTATTGAGAAGCAATGAATAACGTCATTTTTAAGAAAATGCTAGTTAATTATGCAAGTTATATTTGTTGTTACAAAACAATAACAATGTAAAAAAATTATATAAATCAATATTGGACTTAATTTTTAGCTGTGTGATGATTTCAGGATATCATTTTCTTGAATGAAAATGCTTTGTTTTGGGGTCCATATCTTATAAATTTACATAGTATCTAGCAAAGTGCTTTATATAAAGTAGGCAATTAGTAAATGCTTATTTACTGAGTTGACATAGTTTTTGTTTTTGTTTTGCTTTTTATGTTTTCCTTAGAATGGAGTGTTAAGCCAGGAGAAACTGTTTCATATATATGTGCGTGTGTGTGTGCGTGTGTGTGTGTGTGTATAAATTTAGAATCTATTTCATATTATATTGTAATGTATTTCATAGTACACATACTCCTCACCGACATGGTTAGGTTCCAAAGACCAGGTCATTATGCAAAAATCAGCGTTATGCGAAAGAGGTACAATTCGTATCTAACGTTAGTCAGTCAAATGTTTGTCTTAGTATATAATACGTAGTGCCCATTTCTGTGCATAAAAAACAAAGAAACACTCACACCCCCTGCCTGGCACATGCCTTGGGACCTGCCGCCCCTGCAGGAGCAGCAGTCCCTGCTCTCTTCCTGGCCTGGTTGAAAGGATGGGAAATGAAGACAGCGGCCAACCACAGACCGCCTGGTGAGCTCGGAGACCCCGACCTCAGGATCCCTCGGAACACCCGGAGCCGCTGCCGCCTGAGGCGCAGGGCCAGCAGGATGAAGGGTCAGCCCTCGCTGAGGGGCAGTGGGCCAGAGGGACAGGGGCGGAGGGGTGGGCTGGCTGGGCACCGCCTAACACAAGGCTTCCCTCCAAACTGAGGTACTGATGTGAGTCACGAAGTAGCCCCTGTTTGTTATTATGAACCATTGTATGTACTTCCAGTTTTTAATTGGCTTTACAGGGATTGGTTCGTAACTACAGGTTGTACTTCAGTCAGTCATTTGTAACATGGGGACTTCCTGTAAGTATATAATCTATTTCATAATACATACATCCCATTACTGTTGAGTCAATTCCAACTCATAGCAACTCTATAGGACAGAGTAGAACTGCCCCATAATGTTTCCTTATGTAAATCTTTACAGAACAGGCTGCCACATCTTTCCTCCACAGAGCAGCTGGTGGTTTCTAACTGCCTACCCTTTCCATTGGAGCCCTGGTGGTACAGTGGTTAAGAGCTCGGCTGCTAAGCAAAAGGCTGGCAGTTCGAATCCACCAGCCGCTCCTTGGAAACCCTATGGGGCAATTCCACTCTGTCCTTTAGGGATGCTATGAGTTGGAATTGACTCAGTGGCAATGAGTTTACCTTTCCATTAGCAGCCAAGCACTTAACCACTGCACCACCAGAGCTCCTCATTTCATAGTACCGTGAAACCTGTGAGAGCCAGAACTGGACGACGGGACTGCCTTGTTTTTCCAGGTCTTGCAAGTTTTCCGCTTTTGACAGGGTGCAGTCTTACCACTTTTCTATGGCTCCTTTTAGTGGAAAATATTTGAGTTTTCCTTCTCTGGCATGTTTCCACCTTACACAGGTTCCAGCTTTCACAGCTTTACTGTATATATATTATATGTAAATATTGATGTCAAAATAACTGTTTTTGTCTAAACAACAAACACATTCAACTGACTTAGTGAACATCTACCAAGTCCCTCCTGTATTCAAGGCCCCAGTCTAGGCACTGAGAAGCTAATAAGTATGAGGCACTTTGACTGCCGACTGCTCCTGAGTCCTGCACCAGGCATTGGCAGAGCTCCTTCCTAAGGAAGCACATCTGTGCTTATAGGGCCGCAAAAGGTATGGACCCTGTTGAGGGTATTTCTGAAGGCAGTGGGTGGGAATGTAAGGCCTAGGCCTGGACTTTAAAGTGAGGCCACTAGAGATCATACACATTTCCCACTTGTGGAGGGAGTAGGATTCCCTTATCTGGAAATAGATGATGATTTCAGATGCTTGATGCAAACCGTGCTTCCTCTTTTGAATTGAGTAGACTAATATCCATTCTCGAGGCTCTGCAACAGTGACAGGTCTTCCTAATTGGGAATTCAGCTGCTGGTTTCTGAAGTTGAAGGATGCAAAGGGAACGGGACAGTAAATAGAAGCTTAGAACAAGGAGTCATTTATGTAGTCCAACTTCTCTCCTACCCAGCTTCACCCAAGATTATACCTGAGCCATCCTTACAGCCTCCAACCTACCTATTTCTGTTTGGAAACACTTGCCATTGGACAATTTTCCTATATATCTAACCTAAGTGTCTCTTCATGAATGGTAAACACATGTCCATTGCTATCAATTTGTCATTATAACATTTTGGTCATGATAATATCTCTTAAATCGGTGTATATTCTATCACTTTAGCATTCTTGTTTTCTAGACCAGAACTTGCCAGACTTTTCAAGTGTGACTCCTTTTAGTATCTACAGCCTTTGCATCTTTGTACTTTTATTTATCAAGCTATAAGACAATACTTGCATGTGACATGGATTCTTGGATCCAAGTAACTCCGTTCACCACGCCCACTCTCACTCCCGCGTAAGTGAGTGCGCTCCTTAGGTTGGAAAGTGCAGTTGTAGATGGTTGTTACGTGCCATCAAGTCAGTTCCAACTCATAGCGACCCTGTGTACAACAGAACGAAACACCGCCCAGTCCTGCACCATCCCCACAATCGCTGCTATCTTTGAGCCCATTGTTACATCTACTGCATCAGTTCATGTCACTGAGGGTCTTCCTCTTTTTTGCTGACCGTTTTCTTTACCAAGCATGATGTCCTTCCCCAGGGACTCATCCCCCTGATAACATGTCCAAAGTACGTGAGATGAAGTCTTGCCATTCTCACTTCTAAGGAACGTTCTGGCTGTACTTCTTCCAAGACGGATACTAGTGGATAGATCCCAGCATCACAGCAACATGCAAGCCACCACACTATGACAAACTGACAGACGAGTAATGGGATTGAGGTTTTAGATTAAATAACCCCAAACCTTCCCATCATTTTTGGAACTTTTCTCTTCCATGTTTTCCTTACATCTTCCTTAAGAAGGTTATACTGGATATATTATTGCGTATGTTATGGTTAGTGCTATGTTTAGATAAAGCTGACTTTTATTCATCAATTCATTAACCACTTGGCTTTGCCTAGTATCTTACTACCCACCCTAGAGAATTGCTTCTGCAGATTTGCTTTTATAGGAAAAATCTCTATGAAACTTTCTACCAAAATGCTAACCATGATGTAGAGCACCCTGTTCCCTTTTATAATGATCCATGGAAGAGATGGTATAATGGTTTGTGGGAGAAATGCCTAATGCTATAGTTAGAACTTTGCTTCTCCTCTGTATCTAGTATGTTTTTCTCTTATGCCCACTGTAAATCTTGTCACTGTGCTTTCAAGTCTGCTTTGGCAAACAAAAAGTCAAGAGCTCAAAATCCAACTTATCTTTCTTTATTTCAGGGCCCTATTCACTCATTTACTTCTGTGTGAAACTTGCCCTGGGATAATCTTACTCCTTGGTTCTTATTTTTCCTTTGCTCTGATTTATTTTTCTCAATATGTTTTATTCTCTGTATTTCTTAATATGTTTCATTGTGTATTTATTTCCTTATGGGAATGAATGAATGGAAAAAAAAAAAAAGGATACATGATCCAGTTAGAGGGAGTGCTGGAGTACCTGGAATAGTGCAGACCAAGTAGGGTTGGTTGTATAAGATTTCATTAATGAAATGGATCTTAAGTGGAGATTAGAAGGGAAAGGAAGTGGATGGCTGGAGAGGCAGTGTTTTATGTGAGTGATTGGCTGTAACAAAGATTCAGCTGTGGAGTGAGTGAGTGATGTCTTGAGGATAGTAAGAAGATCTGTCTGACAGGAGCCCCAGAGCTGATTGCCTTATTATGTTTTAATTTGATTGAAGAGGCAGCTGAGGATGGGAGCTCTAGAAAAGTAGAGTAACAACTTCCTACTAAGGAAAGAGACTCACTTCAGTTTCTAAAATAAATTAGAAGGTAGAGAGTTTAAAGTCTGAGGGGCCAATTAGGAGAAACTTCTGTGGAAATATAGAACTAGAAAGGCCTATCTGAACAGAAGTATGGAAGAAGCAGGGTTAGAGTGTGAAGAAGAACCAGGGAACTGCAGCCTTTGTGTGTGTGTATGTGTGTGTGTAGCTAGTTCAAGTTAAATGTAACTCACTATTACAAATATTTATCGACTGCTATAGGGTCATTATGAGTCGGAATCAACTCGACAGGCAACAGGTTTGGGTTTTTTTCTTTTTTGGTTTAGCTAGGACTGCTGTATTCAACATTGTGTACAGGGCCTACCATAGTATATGTTGTTGTTTGCTGCCATCAAGTCAGCCGCCAACTCATGGTGACCCCATGTGTGCCCCATATATAGCACACAGTAAAAACCAAAAAAAAAAACTAGTTGCTATTCAGTCGATTCCAACTCATGGCAACTCCAAGTGTGGCAGAGTAGAACTGCACCCTTCAGAAGTAGGTAGCCAGGGCTTTCTTCTGAGGCACTTCCAGGTAGATTCAAACTACCAACCTTTTGGTTAGTAGCCAAGCACTTAACTGTTTGCACCACCCAGGGACTACTTACAGCAGTGAGTAGGTGCCTCGTAAATGTTGTGTTGAATGCATAAAATGGGTCCCTGTCTTCAAGGAAAATGAAGAGAAGCAGATAGGTAAATGAATAAATAAAAGATGTCTAAATTGCTTTGAGAGTGTCCTGTAAACAAGGACAATAGCCAAGCAATAGTCACAGCAGGATGGCTGGAGCATCATTCACTGGGGAGACTCATGGAGGGGGCAGAAGCAGATATGCAACCCTGCTTTGCCTTTTCACATCCTGGGGCAGCACACAGAGTCTTGCAGGACCAAACCCCATGGGCTGTGGGACTTTTAAGTTACCTGATTAGGGAAACATTGGCCCCTCCCCTGGTGCGATCATGGTCCGAGATACATAGAAACGTGATATAGCAGAACGTTGGCTCTAGCCTACTCCTACCAGCCTAGTGTTTGTGACTGTGGGTAGCACCAGTTCTTCTCCTGGCAAGATGAAGAGCTTTGGGTCCAAGCCTTCTGGTTGGATATAATTAATTGCCTTAAGCATTGGGTCACAACCCATTCCATGGAACTTTGCAGGAAGCTGACTCTTTTTCTTGGAGGCCAGCTTGCAGGGAGATCAGTCTCGAGGAAATGTATCCTTGACTCTCAGCTCACCAGCCAAACTGCAATGGTGGCATCACACCCTACTCTGCTAGTAACCTGTTTCATTTCAACCTGTAAGACTTGTGAGGCTGGTCAGTGACATCACTCTAGGACACATCCACAGGATGAGGGTCAGGAATGGCCAGGTGACCGTGCCAGGGTACAGATCATATTCACTCAAGGCATATTGGCAAGGACTATCTGCAGTGCTGTGCTGGTGAATATTTAACAACTGCTCTTCAGGGCACTGATTTGTAGCATTTACTGATTTCCATGGTGTGGATACTCTCACAATGGCCAATTTCAAGCTACCAATGTGATGTTACTGAACACAGAGTTGGGAAGAGATGCACAGTAGCTCACCTTTCTATAGAATTTCCACTGTACAGATACAATATATGTAAATAACCACAAGAACATAGGTAATAATTAAATGTAGTAAAGTAATAAGGAAGTGATGCATTTTGAGTATGCGTTATGTTTGTTTTTAATATAATGTATTTAGTTTTAAGTTGATAGGATTTAATTTTTAACATTGGCTGTGTCGATAACCCACTTTAAAAATTTCAGAAAATATAACACTCAGATTCCCATGAGCTGGTAAGAGCTGGCTCCAGCACACCAGTCAGCAGGAACAGCCTGGAAGGCATGCTTTGTCCTGTCAAGAAAGGTTCCAAGGCTGGCGTATTAGTTTCCTGTTGCTGCTATAACAAATTACCACAAACTTGAAACACCATTAACTTATTATCTTACAGTTCTGGTGGTCAGAAATCTAAAACCAGTCTCACTGGACTAAAGTCAAGATACTGGCTAAGCTAATTCCTTCTGGAGGCTCTAGAGGGAGCTCCGTTTCCTTGCCTTTACTAGCTTCTAGAGGCTATCTGCATTCCTTGGCTTATGGACTGCTCCTCCATCTCCAAACCAGTTGCTATAGCATCAGCACTCCTTCCCAAAAGGTAATTTAGAAAATCAATATCCCTTTACTCAAGAGAATTAATCTTTCAGCATTTAAGTAACTTTCCCTACCCTTCAGCTTTAAAGAAATTTTGCCGCACAGAAATGGCTATAAGCTCCCTGGAACTCTCTTTGTGCTTGCATCTTGAATTTACCAGACCATGCTTCTGCCTATAGTTCTAGGATTTTCTTTGTCCTGTTGTCTACAAAAAATACATTTCTATAAGACTGGATTGAGAATTTGAAAAAATACATATAGTCAAAGCCTCTTAAAACTATTTTTTAGAAAGGACCATTTGCTTGAGAATATCTTAATAGGAAAAATATTAAGAAAATATATATGTCAATGGAGTGTATGGCTATGAATGTAAAATATAAAAAGCATCATCTTCTCATGAGAGTTCTACTTCATTTTTTTTAATGTTTTACATAACTTTTTTATTGTGGGAGGTATATATGTATAATAAAACGTCATTTGCCATTTCACTATTTTTTACACGTACATTGTAAATGTTTTGTCATATATATTTTTACAACAATAGAAAGAGGGGAAGGCGAGCAGTGTAATGCCATGATACTTTCTACCCAACATTTACTGATTCGTCATTCAGTCAATACAGAAATTATTTTTATCTACACATAGTATTAGATTGTCAAGCTTACCACCCTGAGCTCTGAAATCTAAATCTATTGTTATTATAGCTCATTGTAACTTCAGAAAGGAATGGTTTTTGAGAAGGACCAGAATCTTCTCTCTTCTGTTTTCTCCCTTTTCTTCACCCCCAAACCTAAAACTCTACTATGTTTACCACATAATGAATAATAAGATGTCTTATACTGTAGTTTGTATAATTGCTCATGTAACTTTTCTACTTTTGCTTATTTATTTCACTGTAATCTATTCAGGCATTTAAAACATCTCACTCCATTCCAAAAGGGGTTTTAGAGACCGTGACCCAATAATAGATATATTTTTCTTTCTAAGTGGTTCTGAAGCAATTGTCCCAAATAAGAAATTACAGCCTAAAACATATCATTAGTTTGTTATTTTCCAAAATATCATTAAAGCATTAATTCAAATGGAATGTTCTATAGTTCCCTTCCTTCTCTCATCCCTGACAGTATTAATGTCATTAATTGCTAAAATCTAATCTGATTTATTATAATTTTATGTTATATTAAAGATAGATAATGTAACTGCCCTTAGAGAACCTGATACTATTTTAGTAACCATTCTGTGTGCTGGTCCTTATCTTTCTTTCAGCTTTTTGTTTATCTCACCAACATTTAATGAAAACTTATTGTGCGGGAAGTGCTTTTAATAGGATTTATAGATCATCCTTCTCTGGTCAGAAAATTTGAAAAATATAAAGAGGGAAGGAAACAGACTGAGAGTATAAATTTGGCATTTGATAGCAATTAATTTCTTAAACACCAATTAAAAAAACCAAGCAAACCTGTTGCCATTGAGTTGATTCCAACCCATAGCAACCCTGTAGGACAGAGTAGAACTTCCACATTGGGTTTCCAAGGAGTAGCTGGTGGATTCAAACTGCAGATGACCATATGAGGCATTGTTTTCCTTCCTCTGAGAGAGCTTACAGTCTAATCAGGAAGGCAAGATTGCCACACACAAAATGAGAGAAAAATAACAAGGCAGCACGATCAGTTGTTAAATGTTGTGGTAGTGGGTAAATGATGGTAGAATTCAGAAGACTGAAATACGACAAGGTTGGGTAGGAGTGGTCAGGAAGACTGATGGAAGTGAAGGAACTTAATTTGGGTATTGAAGAGGGGACTAGAGAGACCAAAGGGAGAAGAGGGGCTTTCCAGTATGGTAGCAATAGTAGAGGCACAAAGAGGAGGTATATGTGTGGAGAATAGTAGTTTTGATGTTGATAAGACATCTAGAAACAGCTAACTTTCTGCTAAAAATTGGGAGTGTTAAAAGTGTCTAATACCTCTATCTACTTTTAAGACTTTCTGGCAAAGAGAGGGAGGCAAATATTTTTATTGTTTTACAACTGAGGTTATTGAGTTTCTCAATTACAATTGGGACTGATTCTAATTACCTACTACTGGTAACCTGGAAGAGTTGAAAGAAGTAGAATATCCAAATTCAAACTTCCAAATTTCTGCATTATCTAGCAGGGTGAACATGAATAAATTACTTCATCTTCCGGAGCCCTGGTTTTCTCATCTAAGAATGAAAATCAGAGCCTTTATCTTACCAGGCTGTTGTGGCTGTTAAATTATACTAGTGAATGTGAAAAATATTTTTAATTTATAAAACAATACAAATTTTAATTAGTTGTGTTAACCTCTCCAAAAAAAAAAAAAAAAAAAAACCATTGCCCTTGAGTCAATTCCGACCCATAGCAACCCCTATAGGACAGGGTAGAATTGCCCCATAGGGTTTTCAAGGAGCAGCTGGTGGATTTGAGCAGCCCACATTTTGGTTAGCAGCTGTATTACTTAACCACTGCGCCACCAGGGCTCCGTACCCTCTCCACTAGATCACATATACAAAAGTAATTATAAAATAAACAATATGGTGAGCATAATCAATGTCACTGAACTGTACATGTGAAGAATGTTAAAATGGCAAATGTTTTGTTACATATATATTTACAACAATATAAACAAAACAAATGGAGAATCCATTTTAATGTCGTGGACGTAAATTTTTTTTTCTACCAAGTAGTTCATTGTATTCAGCGATGTTTTTTAACACTGCAGTTAGCCACCATCAGGTTGCCGTGAAATTTATTTAGCAAAGCTCAACTAGTAATTTTTTAATGAAATAGTATAGAACAGAATGGAATAGAAAGGTATCTATTAAGGTGTTATCTTAAATGTAGCTATTTATGAAGTGTTCTAGTAAATGCCTTTTAATAAGAATGGCCTTTTTAGAAGCCTTTTATTGTTTTTGATGCCTCTTGCAAGCAGATTCCCAGATAGGCAACTAAAAAGCATAAATAAAAATGAATTATTCGGGACTCATTTTTAACTTCAAGTACAGTGGCACATTAACTTTTCATCATATTCTCCATCAAGAAATTATTCTAGAGGAATCCTTACAAACTAAGTGATTTTCTAGAAGGCGACTGTGAATTTAGAACTAATCTACAAGTCACAGGGGAAGAGGTAGAGAACAAAACTGATAAAATGGTTGCCCCCAAAAAAGAGTATTTTGAGAAGAGCTAGGAAAGAAGAGGATTCAGAGTGCAGTGATGGGCATAAGTTAGAAATTCTTTTGAGTGCAAGAACCAAAAAATCTTATTAACAATGGCTCATCATAAGGACGTTTATTGCTTACTAAAACCAACTTGGTGATAACTAACAATAAAAATAAATTTAGAACTAGGTGGTCTCACATTTGGTTACGGAGCTTAATGATGTCACTAAGATCCTGTCTAGATTTTAGTGGCACCCTTAGTGTGTTGACTTTTTGACTTGGTGATTGTCACTGCATGATGGCCAGGGGGCTGCTGAAACTCCAGACATCACATATGTGTTCAGAGCACATAGATGGAAGAGAGGGTGTTGTCAGCTAGCTCTTTTGCACCTGTCCATTTTGTAAGGCATCTAAAGGTTTTCCCAGAAGTCCTCAAGCAGACTTTCACTTAAGTCTTTTTTGTCAGAACTCTGTCACATACCACCTCCAGCTGCAAAGGATGCTGGGAGGGTGAACATCCGGCAAAGGAGAATGGGATATCCTAACTGGCTTAGACTAATCCTGATCTAACTGTGCACAGGACACTTAGGTTCCTGGCTGTTGGGTAGCCAGTCAATGGTGTCTGCCCCAGGAGCTTCTTAGAAGAAGTAAAGTAAGGGACAGAGTGTCCTGATTAGTTTCATAGACAGAATGGAAACTTAGATCACAGGCTCAAAGAAGGGCATAAATTAGTAAGGTAGAAGGATACAAAAATTAGTCAGATTTATTTCTGCTTTATTGTGAACATGATCATCTTTTTTTCTGAAGATTAATTTTTTTTCAGATATCATTTGAAATCTCAACCTCTTTTTCTGTCATTCAAAGACAACCTTAACATCTGCGTTCTCTGTCAGTTGGTACAGTGCTCAAAAGGGGAAGATCATGGAGCAGAAAGACCTTGGGAGATGAAGTCGCCTCAGTGATTGACTGTCACTGAAATGTAAACATGGCTTTAAATGGCAAATCAGAAGGTATGGATGGCTCTTTACAACCAAGACACTCAGGAAGGCCCTTGAATAGCAGGAAGCAGAGTTTTATGAGTGTGTGGTAGGAGTTACTCTTCCTTTTTTATTCATGTGCCAAAGAAGGGAAGGGAAATTTCTAAATGAAGAAGACCAGGCAGGTTCAACAGGAAAATGAAAAGTAAGAGAGGAAGTCCTGAATGCCAAGATTAGCCATGCTCTTCCAGCCACTATTTCCTCCTGGGCAAGCACACCATTGGCAAGTGAAGCTATCCTGACTCTGAACCTCTCTAAGTCCTTTTTGTTGCAAAGCTTGCCAGCCTCTTTTACCCAGTGCGTATGCTCTGCTCTTAGAAGAAGAAACAAAGCTAATACGGCTCATAAGCTCATGATGTAGTGTTTTCAGGTCTTTTCAGCAGCCAGCTAGTGGCTGGTGAGTTGACATCATTTAGTTTTCTCAAGTAGTTATGATTCAGAAATGAAAGCTTTGGCTGCTGTGTTAGCCTGGGTCTACTGAGACGCACACACGTAAGAGATTTACTGAGGGATTAGACATACAAGAGATTTACTAGGCGAAATGCCTGTGACAGAAAATAGGGAAGGAGCTAGAGGAGGCTAGGAGAGCCATCAGCCTGCAGTGCAGGTTTGGTCTCTGAGAAAGAAAGAAAGAAGGAGGGATGGAAAGAGGGAAGGTCTTAGCGGTGCAGTTTTAAGAAAGTTGCCGCAAGGCAATGGGGAGTCCTCAAACTCAAATCACCCGTCAGAGGAATCACCTGTCTCTCAGGAATCAGCCTGCCTTGGTGCCCTGGCCATACAAAGGTATTGGCTAGGTGAATTTCAGAGCACAAAACCTAAGGCCATAGGCCAATTACACAGCAGTAGCAGATCTGAGAGACACATTTTCACATCTACCACAGCTGCCATTGAAACCTTTTGGGAGCAGTGAGTAGTGGAGGCAAAATTTGGAGATGTTGTCTTCCAGATAAAAAATCCATAGTAATACAGATACAAATTTCTATAGTTTATATAATTGTTGGTCATCTTATTCCCTGTCTATGTTTTCAGAAACAAAGGGTATAAATAAAGAGAAGGAACATGCTGTTGTTTTGATAGGCTACCATCTCAAATCTTCATTTCAAAGTTTATTTGGAGAAACACTTCTATTTAAAAATAAAAGAAATATTTTAATGGTGTCATTTTTTTTCCTATAGGAAACCTCAACTACAGTCAAGTTTTGTTAAGATAAGAGCTACAATTTTCCCTTTGTAATGCATTGAAACTCTAGTGTAGGAATGTTGTTCATCCTAAATTCAGGACCATTATTTCCAATTTTCCTACCCCAAAAGCTGCTTACAATAAAAAAAAACATGAAGAAATGCATGCTGGCCTTAACCCATAACTAGAAGGACCATATACATTATTTTTGAAAGAACAAAATGAATTCTACTTACCCTACTTCTATACTTGTTTTTTAATTTAAATAGTTCCCAGAAACAAATATTTAAGATACATTTGGGACCAGAAATGAATGAACATCAAATTAACTTTTTTCTTTTTTTGCTCTAAACACTGAATACCTTTTAGCTTGTGCTAAAAGATTTTTTTTTAATATTTTTAAAATTTGACCTAATCTTTGTGACTCTCCATTCTGCAGTAAATACTGGAAATTCTACCCAGTTTACCACTATGTTTGTTTGCTGAGTAAAAGATACATATTGCCACTATCTTTTGAAGAACTTTCAAGTTCATCTCTTTCCTTTCGTTCCATTGCCAGCAAGTCGATTCTGACTCATAGAAACCCAATAGGACAGAGTAGAACTGCCCCATCGGGTTTCTGAGGCTATAATCTTTATAGGAACAGCCTGCCACATATGTCTCACATGTTAACCTTTCAGTTAGCAGCCAAGCACTTCAGCCACTGTGCCAGCAGAGCTCTTTATTTCCATCCTTATCCCCTATTAAATATCTCTGTGCCCATGTTACTCTGCAGAGTGAAACCACATAATGCCCCCACCTCTTCTGTGAATTAAAATTTTCCAAAATGCCGAAGTTCTAATCCAGGAAAGTGATACATGGAAATGCAGCAAAGAAGTCATTTATTTTTATTATTTTGTTGGGGATGAAGACGCTGTACTTGGCTGTCATGATAAGTTATTGCCTTGAATGAGAGATGAAGAGCAAAAGAGCTGAAGGGAAGGTAAAGATAACAACAGTAAAAGAGGCAACAGGAATGAGAGAACATAGAATCAAAACATGAATGTCTTTGGTAAAGTCCACAAATAATGGTAATAGTCTACACATTCTTACTATATTACTTTTTAAGGTGGCTATTTCTGAGATAGGAGCCTTGATGTAGCAGTGGTTAACTGTTCAGCTGCTCTTCTAACAGTTGGTGGTTTGAACCCACCAGCAGCTCTTTGGGAGAGAACACCTGGCGATCTGCTTTCGTAAAGATTACAGGAAAAGATTATAGGAAACCCTATGAGACAGTTCTGCTCTGTACTATAGGGTCGCTATGAGTTGGAATTGACTCAGTGGCAATGGGTTTTTCTGAGATGCCAAAGAAACAATAGCTTATCTACTTTTAGAGTGGGCTAACTAAAAATCATCAAATAGAGATACTATGTTTAATTTCCACAAGGAGATTCTGAAACATGTACGCACAGAATTAGCTTCTGTCTCAACAATGAACGCATGCCTCCAAGTCCCATGCCAAAAACAGTTTTGGGGCAAAGACGTCAGTGCAGCCTTCCCATAGTGTTATGATTTACAGAAACTCAGAGATTGGGCATTCCATATAAGCCTGTGGGAAGAGGAGCTGTGTCGTTGATGTGACCTAAAGTTACAGGCATAACGTTTCTCAGAAATGTTCTGCCAGTTAGCATGCTGGGAAAACCATTTAGTTTTGTCATCATGTTAATAATCTTCATGATAATAGGTGATTTGCCACACATGGTGGATTAATATTGGAAACTCTTCAAAATTGTTCTTTGGTTCCTTCACAAGACACATCCCTGTGGGTAAAGATAAAACTCTTTTCTGACATTTTGATTTTTTTGAAAATTAAAAAAAAAAAAAAAAAAAAAAAACCCTTTTGGACAAAAGCCAAGAATTTATAATAAGTTTGATTCAATAGTGCAGGGTCAGATGGTGATTTCATCAGGCAGTAGTAACTGTGAGGAACGATAATGGGAAGAATGGAAAGAATATTGAAGATTGTATTTGCCAACCACTGAGTTCTAGTTTGGGGGCCAGGGAATCTCTGAGGTCAAATGATTAGTGCTCAAATATTTTTCTTATGTTAACTTACTAGATATTGTTGTTGTTTATTTGTTTGCTTTATGTTTTAATAATAATATAAAACTGTTTACTGTTTAAGGTCATTTCCGTTCAAGCCATTTGGTTAAATGAAGAGTTAGGAAGCTGTTTTTCCTTCCTGGATTAAATTAGAACTGCACTTTCTCTCAGAGTCAGAATCACACCTTTGAAAGGGAGATTTCCAATTGAATCCAGGGCCCTGACTCACAAATACTGTCTGTCTGTAATGACGTCTCCTGGTCAGAAATCCTCTGCTTACCCAGCATGCAGCGTAACCCGTTAAGTCTCCCTTACTATCTGTGTAAGATAGGGATCTAGACATCCTGCAAATCAAGCCTCATTTACTCACAAAATGCAGTATATCATTTCCAAATTGCTCTTCCAGAGTAGAAACTTTCTTTTACAGTCATTTCAGATAGACCTCTCTCAAAGTCAAAATAAAAGCACAGTATTATCTAGGACTGTGCCCTCTTGGCATTTATCTTCCTCTAAATACTACCTAGCCATCCTCCAGGGACCACTTCAAGTCCTATTTTTTCCTTGCAGGCTTCCCAAGCTGCTCCAATTCTCAGTGATCCCGGCCACATCAGTGACCTAGTTAATAACTCATTGGACCGAGGTTTGGAAAGGCCCTCCAGTAATGCTTGGTTGATTCTGACTCATCCTTGTTGTTTCATTATGTGTGTGTTCCTATCTGGCCACTCCAATTAAACTGTACTCTACTTGCGTACAAGGACTTGTTTTGTACATTTACTTTACAACTCTTGCCTCTTATATTACTTTATGTTTGATGACTAATCAGATGCATAATAGCTTGTTGTTGTTGTTAGATGCCATGGAGTCGCTTCTGACTCATAGCGACCCTATGTACAACAGAACAAAACACTGCCTGGTCCTGTGCCATCCTCACAATCACTGCTATGTTTGAGCCGATTGTTATAGCCACAGTGTCAATCCATCTCATTGAGGGTCTTCCTCTTTTTTTCTAACCCTCCACTTTAACAAGCGTAATGTTATTCTCCAGGAACTGGTCCCTCCTGATAACATGTCCAAAGTATGTAAGAAGAAGTCTCACCATCCTCACGTCTAAGGAGCATTCTGGCAGTACTTCTTCCAAGACAGATTTGTTCGTTCTTCTGGCAGTCGATGACATATTCAGTATACTTCTCCAGTGCCATAATTCAAAGGCATCAATTCTTCTTTGGTCCTCCTTATTTATTGTCCAGCTTTAGCATACATATGAAGCAATTTAAAATACCATGGCTTGGGTTGGGCACACCTTAGTCCTCAAAGTCACGTCTTTGCTTTGTAATACTTTAAAGAGGTCTTTTGCAGCAGATTTGCCCAATGCAGTATGTCACTTGATTTCTTCACTGCTGCTTCCATGAGCAATGATTGTGGATCCAAGTAAGATGAAATATCTGAAAACATCAGTATTTTCTCCATTTATCATAATGTTGCTTATTTGACCTGTTGTGAGGATTTGTGTTTTCTTTATGCTGAGGTATAATCCATACTGAAGGCTGTAGTCTTTGATCTTCATTAGTCAGTGCCTCAAGTCCTCTTCCTTTTCAGCAAGCAAGTTTGGCAATGAGTCTTCCTCCAATCTTGATACCGCGTTCTTCTACATATAGTCCAGTTTTTCAGAGTATTTGCTCAGCGTACAGATTGAATAAGTGTGATGAAAGGATAAAACCCTGAAACACACCTTTCCTGATCTTAAACCACTCAGTATCTCCTTGTTCTATTTGAATGACTGTCTCTTGGTCTATATACAGGTTCCACACAAGCACAATTAAGTGTTCTGGAATTCCCATTCTTCTCAATGTTATCCATAATTTGTTAAAATCCACACAGTAAAATGTCTTTGCATTGTCAATAAAACACAGGTAAACATCTTTCTGGTATTTCCTGCTTTCAGCCAAGATCCATCTAACATCAGCAGTGATATCCCTTGTTGCACATCCTCTTCTGAATCCAATGTGAATTTCTGGCAGTTCCCTGTCAATGTACTGCTGCAGCTGTTTTTGAATTATCTTCAGCAAAATTATACTCGTGTGTGACATTAATGATATTTTTTGATAATTTCTGCATTCTCTTGGATCACCTTTCTTTGGAATGGACACAAATATGGATCTCTTCCAGTCGTTGACCAGGTAACTAACTGTCTTCCAAATTTCTTGGCATAGACGAGTGAGCACCTCTAGCTCTGCATTCATTTGTTAAAACATCTCAGTTGGTATTCTGTCAATTCCTGGAACCTTGTTTTTCACCAGTACCTTCAGTGCAGCTTGGACTTCTTCTTTCAGTACCAGCGATTCTTGATTATATGCTACCTCTTGAAATGGTTGGATGTGAACCAGTTCTTTTGGTACAGTGGATCTGTGTTCTTTCCATCTCCTTTTGATGCTTCCTGTCGTTCAATATTTTCCCCATAGAATCCTTCAAAATGGCAACTCAAGGTTTGAATTTTTTCCTTCAGTTCTTGCAGCTTGAGAAATGCTGAGTGTGTTCTTCCCTTCTGGTTTTCTAACTCGAAGTCTTTGCACATTTCATTATATGCTTTACTTTGTCTTCTTGAGCTGCCCTTTGAAATCTTAACAATCTCTTTTACTTCATCATTTTTTCCATTTGCTTTAACTACTCAACATTAAACAGCAATTTTCAGAGTCTCTTCTGACATCCATTTTGGTCTTTTCTCTCTTTCCTTTCTAATTACCTTTTGCTTTCTTAAGTATGATATCCTTGATATCATCCCACAACTTGTCTGGTCTTCAGTCATTAGTGTTCAGTGCGTCAAATCTGTTCTTGAAACGGTCTCCAAATTCAAGTAGGATATACTCAAGGTCATATTTTGGCTCTTGCAGACTTGTTTTAATTTTCTTCAGCTTCAGCTTGAACTTGCCTGTGAGCAATTGATGGTCTGTTCTGCAGTCCACCCTTGACCTACTTCTGACTGATGTTATAGAGTTTTTCCATCATCTCTTTGCACAGATGTGATCAGTTTGATTCTTGTGTTTTCCATCTGGTGAAGTCCACGTGTATAGTTGCTGTTTATTTTGTTGAAAAAAGATATTTGCCATGAATAAGTCATTGGTCTTGCAAAACTCTAATCATGCGGTCTCTGGCATCGTTTCTGTCACCAAAGCCATATTTTCCAACTACTGATCCCTCTTCTTTGTTTCAGACTCTCACATTCCAATCACCAGTAACTATCAATGCATCTCGATTGCATGGTTGATCAATTTAAGACTGCAGAAGTTGGTAAAAATCTTGAATTTCCTCATCTTTGGCATTAGTGGTTGGTGCGTAAATTTGAATGATAGTTGTATTAACTGGTCTTCCTTGTAGGTATATGGATATTATCCTATCACCGACAGTGTCGTACTTCAGGATAGATCTTGAAATGTTGTTTCTGATGATGAATGTGATGCCATTCTTCTTTAATTTGTCATTCCCGGCATAATAAACCATATGATTGACTGATTCAAAATGGCTAATACCTGTCCATTTTAGCTCACTAATGCCTAGGATGGAGCCCTGGTGGCACAGTGGTTAAAAGCTTGGCTGCTAACCAAAAGATCAGGAGTTTGAATCTACCAGCTGGTCCTTGGAAACTGTTTGGGGCAGTTCTACTCTATCCTGTAAGGTCGCTATGAGTCAGAATTGACTCAGTGGCAATGGATTTAATGTCTAGGATATTGATCTTTATGTGTTTCATTGCACTTTTGATGACTTCCAGTTTTCCTAGATTCATACTTCGTACATTCCACCTTCCGATTTTTAATGGAAGTTTGCAGCTGTTTCTTCTCATTTTGAATCATGCCACACGTGTAAAGGGAGAAAACAGCTAAAGAAGTGAAGAGAAGGGTTCTATGACACTATAATATTTAGAGGTCAAGCAGAGGAAGAGAAACCACTAAAGGAAACCAAAAAAGGTCAGTGAGGTAGAGGGAAACTAGGCAAATTTGGCATCATGGAAGCGAAGCAAGGAGAGTATTTCAACAATGCAGTGGCTTGCTAGGTCAAGTGCATCTGAAAAGTTGAATAATACGAGGAATGAGAAGGGACCATGGATTTAACAAGAACAGATTTAGTGGAGAAGAAGGGTACAAAGGACAGCTGAAATGGATTCAGAAGAAAATGAGAAATTAGGAAGGGGAGAGAACCATTCAGGCAAGGGCTTAAAAGATCCAAGAATAGGAAAGAAGATGCTGGGAGTGACTCTTAAGAGCCCCCAAGTAGAGAATACTTTCTCGGTGAGGTGTTTTTTTTTTAATTTATTGAGGTTAAATTCATACAAGAAAAGTAATGATTTTAAAGTGAAACAATTTAATGCTATTTAGCATATTCACAACGTTTTGCAGCCACCACCTCTATCTAGTCCTGAAACATTTTCATCGCCAAAGTAAAACCCCTTAAACATTAAGCATTTTTTCCCCAATATGCACTCTTCCCAGCTCCTGGCAACCTTGAATCTGTGTTCTATCTATATGGATTTATCTTTTCTGGATAGTTCATATAAATGGCACCTACACTATGTGACCTTTTATGTCTGGATTCTTTAACTTATCATGTTTTCACCACATTGTAGCATGTGGCAATAATTAATTTCTTTTTATGGCTGAATAGTATTCCATTGTATATATATTATTTTAACCGTTCATCCCTTGATGGACATTTTAACTTTTTCTACCTTTTGACTATTGCGAAGAGTACTTCTACGAAGATGCTTGTACATGGACTTGTTTGAGTACCTGTTTTCAGTTCTTTGGGACACGTGCCTAGCGGTGGAATTGTGAGGTCACATGGTGATTCTATGTTTAACTTTCAGAGGAACCACCAAACTGTTTTCCACAGTGGCTGCACCATTTTAAATTCCCACCAACAATGGCCAAGGGTTCTAATTTCTCTACATCCTCTCCAACAGTTATTTTCCTTTTTTTAAATTCTAGCCTTCCTAGTGGGTGTGAAGTGGTATCTCAAAGTGGTTTTGATTTGCATTTCCCTGATAACTGATGATGTTGGGCATGTTTTCGTGTGCTTGTTAGCCATTTGTATATCTTCTTTGGAGAAATGTCTATTCATGTCCTGTTTTTTTTAATTGGGTTGTTTGTCTTTTTATTGTTGAGTTATAAGAGTTCTTTATATATTCTGAATGCTAACCCCTTATCAGATAGTGATTTGCAAATATTTTCTCCCATTCTGTCTTGTCTTTTTTTTTTTTTAATGATGTTCTTTAGCAAGAGAAATACCCTACTATGGTTTTCATTAAAGAGATGTTCGTGGCCCAACTGTTTCTAGATAAACTCCTTTTTGCCTACATGCCCATTCCGTTAAAAACAAATAGCAATTCAGATTTTCCCATTTGGGACAAGAGGCTAATAGCAGACAAAACTCATTGGGATCTAAATTTTCATACATATATTTTGGTTTTTCTTCAGCTCTTTTTTCATTGGTTTTCAGAAAATGAATCTAAAACTTTAGAGTCAAGTAATTCAGGGAAGCTGTGTCAAAGTTTTCTGCCTTCTTTTACTACCTAGGAAGTATGTACATAGAAAAAAGTTTTTCATTTGCTGAAGATTCTAGACTTGACTATATAAAGAAATTTCCAAATCTTCCTTTGCCCCATCTACCCAAAGGTGTCTTTCTCAGTCTTTTTAAGTCACATCCGATAGAAAGTAGAAGCAGGGCAGAAATTGTGTGGAAGGCCTGTCTGTCCCCATCCCCCCCTCACCTCTTGGCCTCAGCACAATAAAAACTCTGTTCAGAACTTGGCTAGCTGCTGCTTTCCCACATTTGATCAGGGAACACTTAAACTCATACAGTGTCCCTGTCCCGCCAAAAAGCCTATGGGCAGGATACCCCTTCAGGCTGACACAAAGACACACTGTGCGAGGTGTCTGTGACCAGAGCAGCAGTCGCATATGGATTATCAATCAGGCTTTTGATTTTTTTCTTTATATCATATCGTCATCATACTAAGCATAATTCAAGCAAGGAAGCAGAACTTACGTTCTATGACTTTAAGGCTTTGCCCACCCTATAGCTATGAATAAGTATAGCTATTTTCAGTTTAAACGTATTCCTTCCAGAAAAATGCCACAGAAATCACATTTATAATGCCTGATATACTTTTTCACTTTAAATCAATGTTGTGTGATTTGATTGACTGTTTAATGGTCCATCTGAAAACTCTCACTCAACTTAGATTTAGATTTAAGGTTCAGCACCCTGAAAGGATGCCTCTCAGTGGACCCAAGAACTACAGAAGGCATAATTAAAAGGACAAGGTTCATAAAAATAAGCATAAGATACCATGCTGCCAAGGTACATGTCGATGGTGGACTGTCACTGTCTCCATTTCCAATCCCTTTTTGGTAGAGCTTCCAGTTTCCACTGCAAAATAGCTTTTGGTGCCAGTTCCATGTTAGTGACAAAGCAGAGTTTCAACAATTCCTTTTTCATTGGTTTTCAGAAAATGAATGTAAAACTTTAGAGTCAAGTAATTCAGGGAAGCTGTGTCAAAGTTTTCTGCCTTCTTTTACTACCTAGAATGTGACAAATTTTCTGTAAAGAAAGTACATATCACTTTCCACTAAGGTTCTTTGTTAACAAATAAACCTATAATCTGATATTGAGATTATATATATATATATATATATATATATATATATATATATATATATATATGCATGTATTTATATATGCATGTATGTATGTGTGTACATATATGATGTGCTAGAATAAATATACATAGCCATCATACTACATACATTTATTGAGGGCCGACTATGTACAGACATAGAAATTATAAATTGTGGTTCTACTTTCAAAGGACTTTAATGGAGGGAACAAAGGCATAAACACATACATAGTAAATAATGCAAGATACAGCATAGGACATAAGTAACTATCAGATGAGTTGTGTATATAATAAATGCCATTAGTTCATTAACAGCTTGCAATATGCAGATGGCACAACCTTGCTTGCTGAAAGTGAAGAAGACTTGAAGCACTTACGGATGAAGATCAAAGACTTAGCCTTCAGTATGGATTGCACCTCAACATAAAGAAAACAAAAATCTTCACAACTGGACCAATAAGCAACATCATGTTAAATGGAGAAAATATTGAAGTTGTCAAGGATTTCATTTTACTTGGGTCCACAGTCAACACCCATGGAGGCAGCAGTCAAGAAATCAGATGACGTATTGCCTCGGGCATCTGCTGCAAAGACCTCTTTAAAGTGTTGAAAAGCAAGGATGTCACTTTGAGGACCAAGGTGCACCTGACCCAGGCCATAGTATTTTCAGTGGCCTTATATGAATGTGAAAGCTGGACAATGAATAAGGAAGACCAAAGAAGAACTGATGCCTTTGAATTATGGTGTTGGTGCAGAATATTGAATATTCTGTGGGCTACCAGAAGAATGAAGAAATATGTCTTGGAAGAAGTATAGCCAGAATTCTCCTTAGAAGTGAGGATGGTGAGACTTCTTCTTAAATACTTTGGTCATGTTATCAGGAGGGGCCAGTCCCTGGAGAAGAACATCATGCCTGGTAAAGTGGAGGGTCAGCAAAAAAGAGGAAGACCCTCAATGAGATGGATTGACACAGTGGCTACAGCAATGAGCTCAAGCATAGCAAACACTGTGAGGATAGCACAGGACCAGGTGGTATTTCATTCTGTTATACATAGGGTCACTGTGAGTTGAAAGACTCAATGGCACCTAACAACAATATTAGTTCAGAGGCACTTACTATGTGCCAGACATTCTGCTAAGCACTTAATATACATTATGTTTTATGAATTATTATCCCCATTGTGTAGGTGGGAGTAACCTCCGATCTTCTCCCATTTTGGAGAAAGTAAAGAGAATGGTGTAAGGTAAGCAAAGACCTAGAGTCAGGAATGTGCCAGATGGCGAGCAGACTGGTTGGTCTGGGGCTAAGGATTCATTTATGGGAACAGAGAGAAATGAACCCTGGGGCTTACGTTAGTCTATACATTACCATATTCCAGTGCCTAGCATAGTGCCTTTCACATAACAGGTGCTCAATTAATATGTCTTGAATAAATGAATGGACTGCTGGTCTGTGTCTATAACTCAAACCAAGTATAGTGGGATAAACATAATTACTGAATTAAAGCCACACAGCAGACAGACCTTCCCCAGTACCTCCCAATTCTCAGCTATTGGAGTAAAGGATTCAAGTGGGATGTACACACCTTACTGGGGCAGGTTTGGCAGAAATAGCAGCTCCAGTTCATTGGGGTTAGTTTCATGGAATCTGACATGGCAAGCATTCCACAAGTCCTTGCCCTGGCCTGCAATACTCTGCACCTCTGTAACCTCAAATCCTTCTACTCTATCCTCCTCCCTCTCCAGCCACTCATGGGCCTCCTTGCTGTGCGTCAAACCCATCTCGAAGTCCTATGTTCTTGTTTCCCTCTTCCTGGAATGTGCTTCCACAAAATATCTCTGTGGCTCACTGCCACTCTGCCTTCAGGTCTATAAGAGCTACTCCCCGTAACATCTTACTACTATACCCTGCTACCTAGCATCTTGAACAGTGCCTGGTGCATTGTAAGCACTCACACACTGCAGTTCTAACTGAAGACCCACTTTCTCTGGCTCTCCAATATCTACTTCCCAAGGGGACAAAAATGTGTTCAAGAAATGCTGGATGGAAATTGAGGAGTGGAGTTTGGAAAAGAGAGGCAGAGTGACAGGCGCCCAGACCAACCTGTTTATAAAAGATGCCTTTGCCCAGAGGGGGAGAAACACACCTTACACCCCTGCCAAAATATATACTTTCTTAAGACACCATTTACATACATGTGTTTCTGAAATACTACCTTTCCTAAACAAGAAGATCCAAGAATTTGTCAAAACAACCAACTCCCTGGACTGAGCAGTCCCTACTACCCGTCTCAGCCTCATAAACAAGCAACTGCACATCTAGATATCAAAAGGTCAGCTCCCTCCTGTTACCCACACCAGGCAAATGCAACCATCCAGGTAACAGAGAGGGAGTTCAGGAAGCTAAGCAAGCTTATTTTCACTATTTCTTTCCCTCATTAAACATTAGCTGTGAAAATGAGTTAATGAATGCTGGCTTTGCTTCAAGTTTGAACAGTCATGATCCCAGGAAGACACTTGCTATAGCATCTGACAGTGTGCTTTTGAAGAGTCCTATATCTGATAAATTGAAAAATAATAATAATAAAAGTAAAGGTGCAAACAGAGGTGAAACAGCATGGGTAGAGATAGTGAAAATGGTGACACAGTGTGAAGTATGTAACCTCTGTCATTGAACTGCACATGTAAAAACTGTTGAACGGGTAGGTTTTTTGTTGCATAATTTCCACCAAAAATAAAAATAAAAGTAAAGGCATGATGCCTCACAACTTTTCTTGAAGGACTCTCCTCTCTAGTGAAATATTCAGATAACTTCACAAATATGTATAGAGCACACACTGTATTTGAGGAATTGTGCTAGTACTATGGAGGATCAAAAGGAGAATGAGACATGGTCCTTACCTTCAAGGAGTTTATCATCCATCGAGCAAGTCAGAGAGCTCAGATAATAATCCAAAACCAAAACAAAGCAGTTACCATCAAATCTATCCCAACTCTTGGCGACCATAGGCAAGGAATAATAATTGCCATAGTCCAGGTATGAGGAAAAAGTGTTGGCAGAAGTACAAAGAATGGAGAGATGGATTACAACTGTGAGAAAATTAAAAAATGCTTCATGGAGGAGAAGACCCTCAAACTGACCTTGAAAGGTGAATGGAATTTCCACAGACTTAGGTAAGAAAGGTGTGAGGAGACAAGGGACAGTCATGCTGGCATTAATGGGAAGCTTCAGGTTCCTCATCTGTGAAAGGGTGGCTAATACCTGCCCTGCTAACCTCAGTGAGAGGTGTAACTGGATGATGCGCGTATAAGTGCTTTGGAGATTAGCTCTCCCTTTAGATGAAAGGTAAGAAGGCTTTGAGCAAAGACAGGGAAGAGGAGTGAGTGTTCAGGATGTGTTTGGGCAATAGTAAATAGTGAAGCAGGCTGAAAATTAGAGTCCCTGAGTGAGAGATGTATAACACCAGTTGCCATCAAGTTGATTTCAACTCATGACAACCCCATGTGTGCCAGAGTAGCCCTATGCTCCATGAGGTTTTCAGTGGCTGATTTTTCAGAAGTAGATCACTAGGCCTTTTTTCCAAGGTGCCTCTGGGTAGATTCAAACCTCCAACGTTTTGGTTAGCAGTAAGTGCAGTAACTAAGAGAGGTATAGAGGGAGATAAAAACCAGTGAAGTTGGTTGTAGCCAGATCATAGAGGGACTTTATTTTCAGGGAGTACCTGGAGTCTTTTGAGCAGGAGGTGATGGGATCAGGTTTATGTTTGGGGAAAATAATTTCGGCCAGCAATGAGAAGGTGGATCAGAGACTCCTGCATTAATCCATGTGAAAGGCGGTGAGAGCCTGAGCGAGATGAATTACACTAGACATACAAAGAAGGGACTGAGGAGAAAGACATTGTAGGTGAGAGTTAATGATTCCGAGCATTGTCTGGCTACATCTTGGCAAGCCACATTCGGAAAGTGTATAGAAGTCTTTTGGGATCTTGGGGTCCACTCAAGTTTTTAGACTATTAATCTCGGGGGAACAGGTGAGTGACAATAGTACTGCTGCTTAAAACGAAATGAAGAGGAAAAGAAAGAGGCTATTTTAGAAATTCTGTAAAAACATGGAAAACTACAACTTGAAAATTAATCATTCATTTATTCAGCAAATATTTATTCATCACTTTTTATACGCTATACAGGAAGATACATCCCCCCTATGTCTAGTGATAAGCTCTCAGTGTTTCTAATCAGAGTTTTGAAATAGTAACAATCACTACTACCAATAGTGCTGTCTTCGCCAACATTTATTAAATACTTGCTCTGCACCAGGCACTGTGCTAAGTTCTTCATGTGCACTTAAATCATTACATGACCTTGGGAACATTGCGTAAGCTCTTTAGGACATTGTTTCCCAACCTGTAAACTGGATATAATGGTATGACCTACCTCACAGAATTGTACCAGTTTACCAGTTAGCATCAAGTCGATTCTGTCCATTATGGTGACCTCATGTGTGTCAGAGTAGGACTGTGCTCCATAGGGTCTCCAATGGCTGATTTTTCAGAAGTAACTTGTCAGGGCTTTCTTCCGAGGTGCCTGTGGGTAGACTTGAACCTCCAGCCTTTCGGTTAGCAGCTGAGAGCATTAACTGTTTGCACTACCCAGGGACTCCCATAGAGCTATAGGGAGGATTTCCTATTCCCATCTCTACCTGCCTGCTACTTTCCACTGTCTTCATTTACAGAATTGAAAAGCAATTCTTC
The DNA here is from genome assembly GCA_030035585.1 of Dugong dugon. Classification (NCBI taxonomy): domain Eukaryota; kingdom Metazoa; phylum Chordata; class Mammalia; order Sirenia; family Dugongidae; genus Dugong; species Dugong dugon. Next base: position 48,580,691 of record CM057460.1, read on the forward strand.
ATTCGTTTGATAAGCATTTACTGAGCTACTCTGTTGCTCTGTGCTGGAATCTACTCTGGGGTCATGACCGTTAACACAGGAAAAGAATAGTGACACCCACCCCCTTGGCAGCAAAATGCTTTGAGAATCATACCTTACTTGCTCTTGATACCTTATCAGTTGTTTCTCTGCCTGACTTTGGTTATTAATATCTTGGTTTTTTTATTCCACATGGCAGAGAGGGAAATGATTGGGATTAGGAATCAAGAAACCTAGTCCTATACTACTTCTATATGCCATTAAGTTCTGTGTGACTTTGGGCAAGTCCTTTAAACAACTTGGGCCTCAGTTTTCCCAAGTATAAAATAAGGAGCGTGACTAAAACTGTAAGATCTAGTAGTTGGTGTGTTGTCAACAGTAATATGTTGGTAAATGTTGAACAGCAAGCTCTGGTGGGAGGCAGGGAAGCCTTGATTTGTAGCATTTGCCAATTTCTGTGGTGTAATATCCAGTCAATGATGTGATGTCACTGAACACAGTTGGAAAGAGATACCAGCTCTAGCACACCATTTATGGGTCACCACCTGAACTCTAGAGTTTGTTATCATTCTGACCCTATTTTATTTAATGAGTAAATTCACAGGTATTAATAATATCTTAGGGAATAGACACTTCTGTCCTCCCACATTTCAGACTGACCTTTGAATTCTCTCTTTGGCTGTCCTTCTGATCTTAGTCATTTGCCCCTGACTAACCTACCTAGGATTGATCTCAGCCAATGCCAACCTGTGATGCTGTTAGCATTACAGTTATTACTCTGGGCCCCGCTATCACATGGCATGGAGGGCTCGCTTACTGCCCATGGCCTGTTGACATTTCCATAATGAAAAGCAGCTTTTGGGGTAGCTAGCTGGACAAGATGTTTCACTGTTTTTGTAGCAGTGGAAGAGAATGCAGGAGGAATTTCTGGGCAGTTTTGCACAGAAAAGGATGCCAGGGGCATCGATGAGCAACTGTTTCCTTTGCTGTGAGACCAGAAGAACTGGATGGTGCCTGGCTACCATTATTGAACACTTTGATCAAAGATTCCATAGAAGAATCCTGATCAAAAGGTGGAAAATGGAGAACAGAATTTCAGATTCTCATGGACTCCAGACTTTCTGGAACCATGGAGGGAGGATGACTCCCTGACACTACTGCCCTGAGATAATCTTTAAATCTTAAACCAAAATATCCCCTGAAGTCTTCTTGGATCTGAACAGTTGTTGTTCTTCGGTGTTGTCAAGTCAATTCTGACTCATAGCAACCCTATGTACAACAGAACAAAACACTGCCCAGTCCTGCACCATCCTAATGATCGTTGTTGTGCATGAACCCATTGTTGCAGCCACAGTGTCAATCCATTTCATTGAGGGTCTTCCTCCTTTTTGTTGGCCCTGTACTTTACCAAGCATGATGTCCTTCTCCAGGGACTGGTACCTCCTGATAACGTCCATAGTATGTGAGACAAAGTCTCGCCATTCTTGCTTCTAAGGAGCATTCTGGCTGTACTTCTTCCAAGACAGATTTGTTTGTTCTTCTGGCAGTCTGGGATAAATTCAATATTCTTCACCAACACCATAATTCACAGGCATCGATTCTTCAGTCTTCCTTTTTCATTGGCTAGCTTTCACAAGCATATGAGGTGATTGAAAATACCATGGCTTGGGTCATGGGCACCTTAGTCTTCAAAGTCACATCTTAGCTTTGTAACACTTTAAGGAGGTCTTTTTCAGCAGATTTTCCCAATGCAATGGGTCATTTGATTTCTTGACTGCTGCTTCCATGGGATTGAATGTGGATCCAAGTAAAATGAAATCCTTGACAACTTCAGTATTTTCTCCATTTATCATGATGTTGCTTATTGGTCCAGTTGTGTGGATTTTTGCTTTCTTTATGTTGAGGTGTAATCCATACTGTTTAGCTTAACAAGTAAAAAAAAAAAAAAAAAAGGTCTGCCTTAAGCATTATGCTCTTTTAAGAACTATCTATATGGAATCAAATTGACAAATAACAACTTGAAAGATCAGATAGGAACCTTAGGGGGCAGTAAATGTATGTAATGGTAGAGGAACAACTCAGAAAAGGAGGGTGAGAATAGTTGCACAACTCGAAGAATGTAATCAAGGTCACTAAATTGTATATGTAGAAACTATTGAATTGGTGTATATTTTGCTGTGTATATTCTCAACAGCAAAAAGAAAAAGAAATTAAAAAAAGATGCAGGTGGTTACTGCTCTAGTGCTGAGACCCAGCTCAGATCCAGCATTCATCTTGATTGTTGCTCTCAGAACTCCTTTTAAAAGCACCGCCAGCAATGTCTTCTTCTAAAGTCACTGCTCCTTATGGCCCAAAGGGCTACATTTGAAAAGCCAGACTCTAGTATCTATCTGTAATTGCAAGCAGATGTCTTCAGTACATACATAAGCTTATGTCAGGAGGAAGTTTTTTAAAAAAACTTGCCAGACAGGAAGGGAATATATGAAGCGTACAAGCTATTGGGAAGCTTCCACATGTGTCCCACTAAGCCAGAGGTAGTACCTGTAAGAGAAGATCTTCATGATCTCTCATTGTAAATTGATTCTTGTTACCTTGAGACCTAATGCCTCTCAAAAATACAAAAAAACAAACAAACCAACCCTTTGCCGTCGAGTCGATTCCAACTCATAGAGACTCTATAGGATAGGGTAGAACTACCCCAAAGAGTTTCCAAGGAACGGCTAGTGGATTCGAACTGCTGACCTTTTGGTTAGCAGCCTGAGCTCTTAACCACTGCAGCACCAGGGCTAAAAAATACATTGTAGCAAAATATAGCTGCTGTATATTTCTTCAATCATGTGTTTCTTTTAATGAATGACGCCTATTTCTCTTTCAACATTGTTCTGTATTGTTTGACTAAAAAGCCACTTTTTCACATTAAAGAATGTTGGAAACCACCAGCATCATTCATGTTTGTTTTTTTTTTTTTTAATTTGTTTAAATTCTCTATCTCATGTAATGTGCTCTTTGATTTACTATTCAAGTAAAGAGGAAACATACTCCCTCGTAGAGATCTGGGGAGGTAATACTGTCTGCTTGAAAGGCCCAAAGATTTCCTGTTCCAATTACACAGGCTTCTTTAGAGCTGCCAAGAGTCATGACATGTACAAGATCACACGCTTTAGCTCAGGAGGAACTGGGGGTAGGAATTCAATTAATACAAAAAGCTACAAAAGACAAGATAGTCCAACTTAGAATTGTCACTGCACTTGGGCCCAGTGGACTCTGTGTGCCAAGGGTTAGCCGTGACCAAGTAGAGTATTGTGCTTGAGGATCTGTTCTATAATAGCACTCAACAGCAAGGCAAAAGGGAATGGCCTGGCTGTCAGGGTGTCGTGTGTCTTACTTGCTTCCTCACAAACTGACCCCTGAAGGGTCTTTCTGCCCAAAGCCTCAGCAATCTGGCTACAGCATTCCAATAAATTGATTAGCACGGGCTTTATCTGCTGTCGCCTAGTGAGCACCAGCTATGGGCATGCAGTGAGGAATCACTCGAAACGGAGCCCTGCAGAGGACACAGCCGCTCCAACCAGGAAGACAATTAATTGAGCAAGGAAGTGGGGTAGAGTGAAGAGTTTTCAAAACCGAGCATAGAATCGCCTAGGGTACAAAGTCAACATACAAATTTCCAGGACCTTGTCCTGGAGAGAGGTGCCCTGGTGGTACAGTGGCTAAGCACTCAGTTGCTTAGCAAAACTTCAGCTGTTCAAACTCACCAGCTGCTCTGCAGGAGAAAGATGTGGCAGTCTGCTTCCATAATGATTACAGCCTTGGAAACCCTGTGGGGCAGTTCTACTCTGTCCTGTAGGGTCTCTATGAGTCAGAATCTATTCTGTCCTGTAGGGTTGCTATGAGTTGGAATCGACTCAACAACAACAGGTTTGGGTTTGGTTTTTGTCCTGGAGATTCAGATTCTGGAGATGTGGGACAGGTCCCTGGAATCTGTATGTTTAATGCATGCCACAATAGATCCTGATGATCAGGCAAGTTTGGGAAACAGTGGTGTCAGGAATGAAGAGCAGCAGCTTTGGAGTAAGAATCTGGCTCCAGTTCAAATTTAGGCTCTACCATTTAATTGCTGGGTAGTCTTGGACAAGTTACTTAACTTCTCTATGCCTCTGTTCCATCATCCATAAATTATAACTAATAATAATACTCACTTCCAAGGTTATAAGGATAAAATGGGAAAATCCATAAAATGTGCATAGTACCGTGCATGACATGTTTTAAGTATTCAATAAACGTAAGATATAAACGCACATTTTTTTGACTTTCCCATCAGCCAGCCCCTTCAGAGGCATCACTGAGGTCAGGCAATGAGTTTGAACTTGAACCTGATTGTAAGGGCTGGCAGAGCAAGATAGGGACTTTAAATTGAATACTCTTTAGTGATGGTGACGATAGTTTGAAAGAAAGGAAAGACAGGAAGGCAAAGATGGGCCTAGAAAGATCTTTAGAGGTTGAGATCCTAGTAGATCCTAATTCCAGAAAATTTCTGGATTGCGACTTCAAAAAGACAGGAAAAGTCATCAGACAAACTTGAAGTTTCCAAGGAGAGACACAATTTGCTGAGAATAAACTATTTTTATTTGATTCCCTTTTGGCTCAAAATCCAAAGTTTACAAACATTCATAATTCATCTTCATCTACCTCATTTATGTGGCAAACTTCATTAATCTATTAGATGCCATACCTTGTACTAGCAGTGGGTTACAAGGATGAAAGGAGCAATACCTGTCTCAAGAAACTCGCTGCATACCTGTTGGGCCAGGCAAATAAACACTGACAGCAAGGGATGTAAGAGCTGTACCTGGAACCCTCGGGTGCAGGGACCACTAAACTGCCCGAGAGAGAAATAACGATCTCTCCCTGGCGTTTAAAACCCCTATTAAATATTAACTAAGTGAATACTTAATAAACGGGGCCCCTACAGGTCGTAACTGATGCCACACACAGTTTGTAATGGCTTCAGTAATTCTTATTACTATTTGAATCATGATTATCTGCTTATGGTCACTTCTTTGTTTTTCTCTCTGCACTCAGCACTTCTGGACATTAGGCACATGGCTTTGGCACTAATTAAAACTGCCAGTGGAGCACGACACCTCTGTTTGCTAAGAGAGCACGATTTCATAAATTGTGCTTTGCTTTTTTAACTGGCACCCTCTCGGCACAGCCTTAACTCTGTAGTCTTGCCCTGATCATGCCATTTGTTCTTTACGAACTGACGTATCACATGCTGTGGAGGATGTTAGCTGACTAACGCTTTCTTGCCTCGTGAAAATGTCACCAAATACTGACACCATAAAGGGGAAAGCACCAGATGTCGGTTTGTAAGGAAAGCGAAATCCTTGTTTGTGATGCATCAAGATGGCCAGGCTTCCCCCAGCCTTGCCCAGCATGAGGTTTGGCTCTGCACCCCTCCTTGGGTTCTCATCTTGTAACTGACCCCCGCATTCCATTTCTGTCATCATTCTGAAGAAAGTCTCCTCAACTTTACTGCTAATCTGAGACCTGGAAACTGTCATCCGTTAGTTTTTTCAATTTCAAGCTGAAAATTAAGACAAACTTCTTAGATAATTTAGACCAAAATAGCACATGTGTTTGTGTGCCGTCTAATGCGTTCCTTAGTTTTCCACTTCCTTTGAGGTATCGAAACATTTTCAAGGAGTGCATAGTTGTCAGTGAAACAGGCCATTCATAGTTGGAAGTTATAAAAACTTGCCAAGCCTTGAGCAAAGTAATATTTTAGTGCTCTACTTAGGATAGGGGGCCATAAAGTAAAGCGTTCTCTCATTTTTAGCAAGGAGTTGGGGTGCTTCTAAATGATAATAGTAATCATAAAGATATAGAGTATGGAAGTAGTGAATAGATTTGAGAGAACTGTCATAAAATGCAAATTTTCATTCTATCACTTTAAAACCAGTGTAGCACATTATCTACTCCAGAAAAATGTGTATTCTGCTTCCTTTTATGTCGTACTTCTTTATTGCATTTGGGAGCAGATTAGCTTCTTTGGTGAAGGTAAGAGTAAAATTTAGAGAGAAGAAAAAGAAGCATTTCTAGAAATAATATTGTTAGCTGCCATTGAATCGTCTCCAACTCGTGGCAACACCCTGCGCACCAGAATGAAACGCTGCCCAGTCCTATATTGACAATATTCCATTGCGATCCATAGAGTTTTCATTAGCTAATTTTCAAAAGTAGATCACCAGGCCTATTCTGTCTTAGTCTAGAAGCTCCACTGAAACCTGTCCACCACGGGTGACCCTGCTGGTATTTGAAATACCGGTGGCAGAGCTTCCAGCATCATAGCAACATGCAAGCCACCACGGTACAAAAAACTGGCAGATGGGTGGTGGACAGAAATAATAGACAGAATTTAAAATATTAATTCACCAAAGCCCCCAACTCTAACTTCACTTGCAAAAATATGCTCACCGATAATGCCCAGACTGAAAAACACCTACAAGGGTTAGAATTCTGTAGCGTTTAATGGGGAGAATCTTAACTTCATCTGTTGGTCTCTGCTTTATGAACACCAGACCCAGCAGCTGCTTCCTCCAGGGTAGCTAATTAGAAGGAGTTAGTGGAAAAGTACGTTGAAAAGTGGCTCAGGAGCAGGTGGACGGGACTCACCAGCTCTGAAACTCGGGGAGATGGAAGTGAGTCAGCTCACGGCCTGGTGCATCTTCATTTTCTTTCTCTTCCTTTTTTCTTTTCAGAGAAAGATCTCTTAGCACCTTGTGAAGAGTCAAGGTGGTCAGGCCTACCCCAGCTTTTCTCAGCCCATGGTTTGGCTCTGCATCCCCGCTTGGGTTCTCTGCATGCTATCTGTGACCCCCGCACTCCATTTCAGTCGTCATTCTGGAGATACTCTCCTCAACTTTGCTGCTAATCTGAGGATTTCTACTGAGGGCCAAAATAAAAGCATCAACAGCTTCCCTCGCTTTGAAATAATGCTCAGTGTTTCTTGTGGGCCTGGGAAACGCTGTACCTCTAAGAATAACCCAGAGATAACATGATCTGAAAGGAGTTCCTGGGTGGTGCAAACAGTTAACACGCTCAGCTGCTAACCAAAGGGTTGATGGCTCAAGTCCACCCAAAGATGCCTCAGAAGAAGGGCCTGGTGATTGATTTTTGAAAAATCAGCCATTGATTTCTGACACACACTGGATCGCCATGAGTCTGAATAAACAACAACCGGCAACATGATCTGATGTGGGAAATCCTGTAGAAATACCCTTTTCCACCAAGCCCAGATAACAATTGCAGCTATGTAGCTGAGATGCTTGCAAAGCAGCCAAGTGTAATAGTTTAGGTAGAACGCCAACTACATTGATCATTTGCCAGTTTTCCTGTTTTTAATGTAATCTAATACTGTAGATTATCAATCGAATTATAACTGCTTTTCTAATACATGACTCATTGCCCATCTTGCATCATAAAGTTCTGTGTCTCTCTTGTCCAACTTTTCACTTCCCCTCCTTTCTTCCCCACTCCCAGGATTACTCACATGTTTATTTCTGAGAGAAATTTGTTTTGACTGAATGGTTTTTAATACTGTTTTAAGAAAATAATTTGTGTTCCTCCTTGTTTTCACAAGCAAGTCTCAAGTTTGGACTCAAATGATAATAGGAAGCCACTTTTTCATTGCTCCTGACTGCATCTAGGCATGAGACCAGAAGTGGCTAAGACCAGAAGGTTTCCATTGGCTCCAATAATTTATTGTTCTATGAGTCGGAATCAACCCGATGGCAGTAGGTTTGGTTTTGGTTTAAGAAGGAAGATACAATTTTAATTTAAAAAAAAAAAAAACAGGATTATTGCAAGGGGTGCCAGGTCAAGTTTTTTAATTTAGAAATGATACTGTAATGGGTTCACATAAAATCATGTTTACAGGGATGACTAATAGTTTTCTTCTCTTTTTGTTCCAGCCGCACTAACTACCCTTGGCAGAGCATCCCAGAGTCTGCAAAGAGTGAATCCAGGCCTAGGGACAAGTAAGAATTTCAGCCCTTTTTCTCCCTTCAGCAGTATTATCCATCCTCCACTGTAATTCAAGCTACTGTCCTTTCTCTATTTTATTTGGGATGTTGGTAACTGGAAGAGTGACAGATGGAAATTGTACTGGCAAGCAAAAAAGTGTATTTTTTTCAGCCTTGCTTTTCAACTTCTTTGCAAAGCTGCTTCTTTATTTTTCTTATGCTCAGAGGTTAAGTAAGGCCAAATAAATGGAGAAAAAATGTGGAGCGGGGGGCATAATTTATTGTAGATATGAATCAGCAATTAGTTTATCAAATTGAGGACCCTGCTTCTTTTTACAAATCCTGTTTTAAAGGATCATTATTATTTTGAGGTATATCTTTACCAATGATCACATTGGCAGAAGATTAAACTTGTCCCTCAACCAAATTGCCTTACGCTTTGACATTCTTCCTTCACATGAGTTATCTCTTCTTCAGATTCCTTTACATGTGTCCCTCTTGTCCTTTGACAGTCTCCTCTTTATGCACAAGACTGAGCTTAATCATCAGCTCTATGGGGAAGCCTTCTCCAGACCCTCTAGGTCTGAATAGTTGTTCTGCCTTCTGTGTTCCTATGAGACTTGGTTCATCACTCCATAATAGCATTACCTCATGATACTTTAATGTGTATGTTAGCATCATGAATTGAACTCAGTGAATTTTGTGAGCTCTGTATGAATGAATTAATTCAACTTTAAGGCAAATACCACATTTTATGCTACATCTAAGTTCCTCACATCACTTAAAAAACTCATGGTCACATAGTAGGCACCCATTTAATGAAGTTCTAAGAATGGGTATTTTTTGTCAGTTAAGTAAGTACTAGAATCAAATTATGTGATAAAAGAAGGGAAGACAGTCAACCTAACTGAATTTAAACCATTGCTGTTTTCGTTGGTAATTCTGGTGTCATGAACCATAATTTGGATTTTATGACTAAATTGCAGAGTAAATTTCTAATGTGAGATTTAAGCATCATTTTCTTGGAGGTGGCCCAAAGGGAGGGTTAGTGGTATTTTAAACGTTGTTCACTCGTCAGTTGTGCCAGACCACAAACCCTTTACAACCCTCCTCTTTTAGAAGGATCTGACATGTTAATCTGCTCCCCAGTTAACACAAGGGATTGTAAAAGGGGTGGCTATTTGGTTATTTTTAGGTTATACCAGCCAGTAATTCAAAGCGTTCACTCAATAGACAATATAACCTGTTGTTAATTTCTGCAAGGAAATAAGAAGGAATCGGTCAAGAATGTTTTAATAATAGCACATGCCCCATCCCACATTGAAACCCTCCCCCACACACAGATAATACATTGCCCTCCTCTTCCCCCTAAAGTGGTAACATGATTTCTTCAAGCCATTGTCATTAACAGGTCACAGAGTCTGTCTTGGCTTCCTAGTGCTTCTGTAACACAAATAGCACAAGTGGGTGGCTTTTAAGAACAGAAATTTATTTTCTCACAGTTCTGGAGGCTAAAAGTCCAAATCTGGATCTCGGCCTTGTTGATTCCTTCTTTATCGGTAGCCCTAGGCATTCCATGGTTCTTGGTGATCCTCATTTGACATATGTCTTCCTCGGTATGTGCATGCCTCTGTGTTTAATCTGCTCTTTTTATAACTTAGAATTGATTAGGTTTAGGATCCACTCTACATTGGTATGACCTCAACTGATGGACTGATTACATTAGATTGCATTATGGGAAGTAATTACATTACATTACATTCACAAGTATAGTGGTGGGATTCCAACATATATTTGGGGGGTGGGGGGAACACAATTCAATCCCTAACAGGATCCTAGGAGCCTCTAGGTTTGGCTGATATATAAAAACCTCCTACCAGTCACTTGACATGTGTTGATTTCCTGTCTTTATGATAAGAATACTGGCTAATCATCATTCATCACACAGACACTGGCCTCTCCAAAGGAAGAATTCCAGCCTTCCAGCTTATTCTTCTTAAAAATTACCTGTCCTGTGACCCAGGATTGATTGAATAAAGTAACCCATGTAAATGGGTATGTCGTCTCAGTTGGCACCTACCAACAGTGAACATGCTTTGACAAAACCATGGCAGCCTTTATCATTACAAGCATCTCATTCAAATCTGACAGACTTGAGTGCTCACACTACCTCACTTTGTCACTGGGTATGCCATCACTGGGTCACAAATATTTTACTCTGTGGTGCACCCAACACTGAGCTCTGTGCCCTGGAGGAGAAAGAAATGAGTGAGATAGTGTCCCGATACCAAGGAGTTCCCATCCTCCCTAAGGAGATAATTGTACAGGGAAAGCTTGCATACAACATGAGATGTCCTGAAGATACACATTTCCTATGTGCACTTTTCTAAATTCTCAGATTCAAAGCAAATCTCATGGAAGGAAAATAAAATGAAAACCATCTCAGGGCCAGTCCTAGACAGAATCGACCAAACATAAGTAAAATAAATGCTACCACCCTTCTTCAGGCCACCTTTACTTGATACTTGCGCTATTGCTATCACCATTTAGTAGCTGTCTCTCGCCTCTCTCCTTCCACCCCCTGCCCCATCTCTCCTACTTTGGATCTATTTCCTCCACCAATAGTAATTTTTTAAGAAAACAACATATCACTTTTATGCTCTAAATACCATTAAATATCTTCAGACTCTCCTTACTACCTAAATTTTAAACTCCAAGCCTTTCTCAAAGCACTAAAAACCACCATTCGTCATCGCATCCCAGATAGTCCAGACTTCTGACTATTCCCAAGGCACACTGTGCTTTCCCATCTTCCAAAAATATCCTCCTCCCACTCCACCCTGTATTCTGTCAATATAAATTCTGCCTGTGCTTTACGCTTCAGCCAAAACACTGATACCCTTGACCTGAAGCAATTCTTTCCTTCTCTATGCTTGTCTGTGAGAGAGGTCCTGATATTTCATACCACACTTAAAGAATATATTAAATGTTGCTTTGGAGTATAGTTTTTTACATATATCTTCTTCTTTCCCCATCTGGATTATGAACAGCTATATGTTATTCAAAGCTGTATAACTCCGAGTACTTAAAATGATATCTTGAACACAATAAGTAATAAATGACATTGAAAAAAAAATAATTAAATGAAAGTATCCTTAATGGGAGTCCCTGGGTGGTGCAAATGGTTAATGTGTTTGGCCGTTAATCAAAAGGTTAGAAAATCCAGTCTACTCAGAAGTGCCTTAGAAGAAAGGCCTGGTGATCTACGTCTAAAAAATCAGCCATTAAAAACCCTATGGAGCACAATTCTACTCTGACATACATGGGGTCACCATGAGTCCGAGTCAACTTGATGGCAACTGCTTAACCTTAATAGCTCCCTGGTTACCAGTCCCTTTCCACACTTAGCAACTCCTGCCAATACCACTTCTTATCATGAAGTCTCTTGACTAGCTGGGGCCATTCATGGAGGATCAGATCTCCCCACCTGAATTAATTATACATTAAACACCTTAAGTGTTCAATTGCTGAAAAGACTCATAGGACTCAAATGGTTTACACTCACAGAGCAGCTTTATTACAGGCAAAGGATATGATACAGCAGAAGTAGAAAAGGGATATGCACTGACCAGAAACACACTTACATAGCTAAATAACACATTGGCTTATAAAATAAAGAATATCACCCATGAGTACTGTGCTGTTTTACAGGGGACAGGGAAATAAGGTTACTTGAAACTGAACAACCAGAGTGGCAATGAGAATTCTGACACATTATAAAAAATGTAACCAATGTCGCCAAACAATTTGTATAGAAATTGTTAAGTGGGAACTTAATTTGCTATGTAAACTTTCACCAAAAACACAATAAAACATTATTTTTAAAAAAAAAAAGGTATGCTAATGACTTGGAACAGTCAAATAATTAAATAATTATACATTATTAATTATACTAATTGTTTAATTATTTGACTAGTTGCCAAGTCATTAGCATACCTTTTTTTTCATAAGGTTATCACTGATCAATTTTTTCAGAAGTAGACCACCAGGTCCCTTTTCCTAGTCTGTCTTAGTCTGGAAGCTCTGATGAAACCTATCCACCAAAGGTGACCCTGCTGGTATTTGAAATACCGGTGGCAAACCTTCCAGCATCACAGCAACACACAAGCTACTACAGTGTGACAAATGGACATTATTAACAATACTCTGCAAAAGACTTCTTTAAAGTGTTAAAAAGCAAAGATGTCACTTTAAGGACTTAGGAGCACCTGACCCAAGCCATGGTGTTTTCAATCGCCTCATATGCGTGTGAAAGCTGGACAATGAATAAGGAAGACCCAAGAAGAATTGATGCCTTTGAGTTATGGTGTTGGCAAAGAATATTGAATATACCATAGACTGCCAGAAGAATGAACAAATCTGTCTTGGAAGAAGTACAGCCGGAATGCTCCCTGGAAGCGAGGATGGTGAGACTTCATCTCACATACTTTGGACATGTTATCAGGAGGGACCAGTCCCTGGAGAAGGACATGATGCTTGGTAGAATAGAAAGTAAGTGTAGAAGAAGGAGACCTTCACTGAGATGGATTGATACAGTGACTGCAACAATGGGCTCAAGCATAACAAGGATTGTGAAGATGGCACAGGACCAAGCAGTATTTCCTTCTGTTGTACAGAGTCTTTATGAGTTGGAAACAACTCGATGGCACCTAACAACAACAACGATTATACTGTCTTAGGCACGCTAAAAATTAATCATTAAAAGGTAATACATTTCTGCCCTCTAGGATCTTAATGTTCTATAAAGGCATCATAGCAGTGGTCAAGAAATCATAAATGCAAAACACACACACACACACACACACACACACACACACACACACACACACACTTAGGATAAGAGGACTGTTAAGGGAGTTTACAGTTTACAGAGATATACAGACATCTTTGTTATACTTTAAGGAAGTAATGGTACAAACTTACCAAAAAAGAAACTTCTCTTAGTTGCTGGGGAAAATGATGAGGATGATTAGAATTTTCTAAAAGAAAGTAAAAATTTTTAGTGTCCCTGAATAAGGTAGACACCTCAACTAGGGTTCCTGGTTCGTTCTTTGCCTTTTACCAATAATTTTATTTCTCTGTCATAATTGATACTATGCTTTTACTATTGACCAAGGATTTGATTATCATTTTGGCCAAACAGATGAGACTTCATTAAATATACATATTGTTGTTAGGTGCCATCAACTCAGTTCCGAATCATAGCAACCCTACGTGAGACAGAACGATGCACTCCTGGGTCCTGCCTGATCCTAATAATCATTGTTATGCTTGAGCCCATTTTACGTTGTACTTCAAGATAGATCTTGAAATGTTCTTTTAGACAATGAATGCAATACCATTCCTCTTCAAGTTGTCGTTCCAGCATAGTAGACCATATGAGTGTCCAGTTCAAAATGGCCAATACCAGTCCACTTTAGCTCACTAATGCCTAGGATGTCCTTGTTTATGTGTTCTATTTCATTTTTTATGATTTCTAATTTTCCTAGATTCATACTTTGTACATTCCATGTTCTGATTATTAATGGATGTTTGCAGCAGTTTTTTCTTGTTTTGAGTCGTGTCACATCAGCAACTGAAGGTCCCAAAAGCTTGACTCCATCCACGTCATTAAGGTTGACTCTGCTTTGAAGAGGCAACTTTTCTCCAGTCATCTTTTGAAGGCCTTCCAACCTGGGGGGCTCATCTTCTGGCACTATATCAGACAATATTCTGCTACTATTCATAAGGTTTTCACTGGCTAATTCTTTTCAGCAGTAGACCACCAGATCCTTCTTCTTAGTCTGCCTTAGTCTGGAAGCTCAGCTGAAACCTATCTGCCATGAGTGACTCTGCTGGTATTTGAATACCAATGGCATAGCTTCCAGCATCACAGCAACACGCAAGCCCCCACGGTACAACAAACTGACCCACGCTTGGGAGATCAATGACTGAGGTCTGAGTTAAGTTTGGAAAGGATTCCAAAAAATATATTATATTAGATAGGCACAGAAAATAAATTTCTTAAAGTTTTAGGAGCCCATGAAAATCTCTCACAGTTGTAAGTTCCTTTCACTTTTCAATAAAAACACATTTATGAGACAAAAACTATTAACATAGCAAACTTCACCTTGCTTGTTCAAAACTTTATCATACATTCTTAGCTGGACTTTTGTGCTAACCTCGTAAATTTTCTTCCTTATTTCCTAGTTCTTCCCTATTCCAAGCTACCCTACATTCTACTTCAAGATTAATTCTTTCTGGCTACCTTCCATCCAGTAATTGCTCTACTCAATTATCTTTAGTAGCATCCCATTGTTTTCTAAATTACAAATTAACTTATCTCTCTGGAATTCAAAGAATTCCACCACGTGAATCCTACTGCCTTTTCCAGCCTTACCTTCCTAGTGTCCTATATTTCCTCCCTCCCTATTTGTGTTCCATGCGTTCGTACTTCATTACATCCATCCATGTTGGCCCTTTCCCCAGAAATGCCCTCTTACCTCTGAGTCTGAAACAATCCGTCATGAATTTTTGCCCTTTAAGACATATTTCAAATATCTCTTCATCCACAAGACTTCTCCCAGTTCCCCAAAGAAGATGAGTGCTTCCTCCTTGGAATCTCTGTAGCTCTTTCTTTCTCCCTCTCAAGGAGAGATAGCATAGCATAGCCATTTAAGAAGTCATCCTCTGGAGCCAGACTACTTTGGTATAAATCCCACTTCTACTGCTTACGACCTGTGTGATCTTACCTAAATTTCATAATCTCTGCACCTTGGCTTTCTTATCTCTAAAGTAAAGATGCTAGTAGTACCTGCCTCACAAGGTTGTCGTAAGAATTGCAAGTGTTGATATATGAAAAGTAGTTAGAATGACAACTGGCCACATGGTAAGCTTACATGGTGGCTATTATATTTTCTCATGGCTCTTATGTTATCCTGATACGTATTAGGTTGAATTATATGAAATTGCCCATACTCAACTCTATTTTGGTCCGTAAAATCATTATGTCATTTAGTTCAACCTAAAGTAGACTTTTGTGTGCTTTCTCTTCCCCCTTAAGAGACTCCAGTTTTCTTAAGGGTAGGGGCTGTATCTTAGATGTCATCGTGTCCCATAGTACTTAGTAAGTGCCTGGCACATGATGGGTACTTAATGAATAGTTGTTGGAGTGAATTTTGCAAAAATAGATAAAAAACAAAAAATAGGAGCCAGATTGTCCTCATTGTCTTAGTTACTCTTTTGCTACCAAAGAGAGTACCACCGTGCCGTTCAGCAGTCATTTATGAAGGGAGGAGAAATTTCTTTTGTCCATTGCTTAGTATAAGTACTTAGTCTTTCTCAAAAGCCTTCCACAAAACCTTAACTTCAGGTCACGAATCTGATGTCTAGTCTTAGATTACATCACACGACATTTCTGTGTCATCGTCATGGCATCCTGTTGGCACTTTAGCAGCCCAGAAGATCGTGGCCCCATTCCTGCCAATGGCCCATCACTGCCCCGTTAGAGCCAGATGAGCCTCTCAGCTTAAGCATTCGTTTTCATCACGTGCTTTCAACCTTAAGGGCTTATTAGCTGACAACAAAGCTAAAATATACCCTTAAGGGAAGTGTGTTCTTGAAGGTGTTGTTTTAGAGAGGATTTGCAGCCTTTATTTGTTACAAAGAATTCAAGCCACAGGCACGCATTAGAGAGCAGCGCTGACATCAAGTTCTGACATTGTAGCTGACGTTGAGTTCTTGACAGTCTACTCGTTTGTAAGTGATTCTGTAAATGATTCAGTAAGTAAACACAGATTATTGTGACCCCTTTAGTGGAGGTACAGAGAAAGCAACTTACCTAAGTCTATTAACAAACCAACTCAGAGAATAAAGAAGATATTGTCAGTGCACTACTTTCTGTCTGTCCCTAGGTGAGCAACCTAAAGTGTAGAGAATGCATGGATAACTCAAATGGCATTGTTCACTTATCTCAGAATATGGACTTTGCAGTGACTTTTCCCCAGCCTGAACACCCAGATAATGACTGCCATTTGTTTCACGCTTGTTAGTTCCTTATGATATACTGCGTTGGCTTTCACTTGTAATTGTTGGAAGGTAAGGATTTTTTGGAACATAAGGATTAGATCTTAACTTTTTTTATCCTCCTTCAACTTCCAGCAACTTGCTGAGCCTACTTATCAGTAATAAGCAGGTATTTGCCACTCTGTTCGCAAGAGACCTTTTCTTCTCTGTGCATATGCTTAGGCCAGTGTTAACAAAGCCTCTGGAATGGGGAATGAGTCCACAGCTCAGGGTCAGCCTCCTCAAGTACCTGCAGGTGCATTCTGGTTGAGAACATATATCAAAGTCTTCTATTTCTTTTGGAACCAAAACAATCATAAAATAATTATCAATCAGTTTGTGGGCAAGTTGTTATTGTTTTTGTGTATCATTGGGTTAATTCTGACTTACAGTGACCCTATGTGACAGAGTAGAACTGCCTCATAGGGTTTTCTAGAATGTTATCATTACAGGAACAGATCACCAGGTCTTTCTTCCACAGAGCCACTGGCTGGGTACAAACCACCAACCTTTAGGTTAGCAGCCAAGAGTTTAACCATGGAGGCATAGACCTCTAAAAAAGTTGAACTTAGAGGTGAGTAAATAAAAAGAAGAAAAGAAAAAGAAGCCTGAGAAAGATGATTAAGCGTCTCCAGAAAAATTCCAGTGTGCTTCTGTATGCTCTCTATACTGATTCATAGCATGGTTTCTCTCCCAAAGTATAACATGCATTTTGTAAGGATGAAACCCAAAATAAACACTGTCTCACCCTGAGTGACCTCAGTGGATGGTAAACACATTTTCGTGACTCTAGAAAGTTAAAGAATCCCAGAGTTTTGTTGTGGCCTTTGAGTTCTTCTAACTGGAATCCTCTGATTTGCTGCTGAGTTCTACAGCTTCCAAACAAACTCTATAACCGCTGCTCTCAAGAAGGTCCAGCTTCTGCATACAGGAGCCTCTCATGGGAGTGGATACTTGAATTACTTCAAAATGCCCTTTGTTCACATCAGCTCCTACTTGTGATGAACAGGTTTTTCAGCTAGTGTACGTTTTTGCACTTAGAGAAGAAACTTGAGCTCACTATATAGGATGCCCTGGCTTTAAAACAAATGAATCTGTACACTGAGAAAGCAAGTTACACATAACAGTTATAAAAACATGTATGGCTTTATCAGATAATTGAAACGATATTTCAAGTAATAATGTTCTTCATGACAAACATATGCAATATGAGATAATATATATTTAAGCCACAAAGTAACTCAAAGGGTGATTATTTACTCTATAAAGAACTTATCATTTAAAAAGAGGTTATACAACTTTCAAAGGACTTTTAAAAATATGATATGCACATAATTCACAATATGTGGTACAAAATAAACTACTTCGTTTTTTTTTAAGTTAAAACCAAACCCTATTGCTGTCGAGTCGATTCCAATTCATTGTGATCCTATAGGATAGAGTAGAACTGCCCCATAGGGTTTCCAAGGAGTGGCTGGTGGATTCAAACTGCCAACTTTTTGGTTAGCAGCCTAATGATTAACTACTGTACCACCAGGGCTCCTTTATCAAACTACTCATGTACTGGTCACTGTCTTTTAGTCTCCTGCAGCAATTTATCTTCAATTTAGTAACTGACAGTAAAGAGACTATAGATTCATTTTATTAGTTTACTTCATATTCAACTCTTTTGAAACATCAAAACCAAAAAAACCAAACTCATTGCCAATAAGTCGATTCTGATTCATGGTGATCCTATGTATTACAGAGTAGGGTTTTCTTGGCTATGGTCTTTACAGAAACAGATTGCCATGCCTTTCTTCCACAGACCTGCTGAGTGGATTCAAACTGCCAACCTTTTGGTTAGCAGCTGAGACTAAACCGCACCACCCAGGGACCTTTTTGAAATATACTATATTGTAAAGTAAGGGTTAACTGTATTTGCCAATTCATGTGGGCATGTACATTCTTTATTATTAAAGACACCTCATCACATGAAAGCTGAACATGTGTAAGTTCTTGTTGATTGATATAATGGACAATTATTTGCAACTGGACTGTCTGAGACAGTGTCAACGTTATTCCAATATTTAGTTTATGAAGAGTTACGGTCAGTGGACACTCGGCTCCAGTTCGAGAACAAACTTGACTTTGCAGTTTGTAGCTCTTTCATAAACTGACTGCTGTCACTGAAACTCAGGCTGAAGAGTAAAGGAAGAAGGTTCTCCTATTAGGAAGTTGTGCGTTGCAAAACAATCATAAACCTGAAGCCTCATAGCATCCTGATAGATGTGTTTTCAGAGGCCATTCATGAGTGCTTGAGATATTCTCAAGTACAGTCATGTCTTTACTGCTGTTGGTTGTCTTTTGATTTTTCATGTGTCATCGAAAAGCAGCCGTTAACTCTTCTTTTTTCTTTCTTAATATTCCTCAATAAATAGAATCTTCAAACCAAATTTGGATTCTTATGAAAGCAGATATTTGCAGGAGAGCCCACCTGTGGTCTGTGATGTTAGCACATATGGCTTTGTGCACCTGCCATCACGAAGCTTCTGCCAGGCAAGCCCCACATGAGTCCTCACAGAGTGGAGAAACACCTGGATACTAAAGCGCTTCCTTCTCTGAGTTCCAGAAGCTTTTTAACTTGTGCTTCTTTTACACTGAACCACACACACGTGGTATCTCCCCTTACAGACTCTAAGTTCTTTGAGTGCAGGGACTGAGTCCTCCTCACCTTTGTATACACTGCTCCCTTCCTCATGACTTAGCCAGGACCTTGCACAAAATAAAAGCTTAATAATATCTGTCAAATGAATATCATCCTGAGTTCCAGGAATTACCAGAGAAAGAATAGAGAAGGGAAGCAGAGGGAGAAGCGTTAGTATAGATTTCATGGTGTCTGAGGTTGGCATTTTTCCCCCAACACTAAGACTAACACAGATGAGTAACATGTTGTTTCCTCAAATCTGAGAGAGGATACATTTCCTCTTCTGCCTTTTTCCTTGTGGAGAGAAGCAGACAAGAAGTTCCTGCAAAAGTGTTGGAGGTGTTTGTTCTTAACAGACAGGAGTGGTTGTGGCAGCCTCTTTTGTTGGTTTCTGTTGGTGCCACAGGCGGTGTGATGAGGACTTTGGGGCTTAGGGAGCTGGAGACCATGGATTGCCCTCTATGTTTGCACACAGCTTACTGTTAATATGCGTGAGCTTCGATTTATCCATCTATAGATAGGGATATCACAACTATCTCAAAGGGTCACTGTCAGGGATAGAGGTGGTTATGTAGAAAAGTTCCTGAAAATGTAGTAGTAGTCTGGGTCACAGGCTTACCAAAAACTTATCCCCTATTTAAGTTCAGGTATATTTTCTGGAAGGATAGAAAGGACCCTGAATATAGTATAGTGTATCTCATATTTGAGTAGTATATTTTTGAAGGAAATAAAATTCTCACAGACCCCTGAGAATGCCTGAATAGCCTAGTTTGACAAAGACTGATTTAAAAAATAAAATTTTAATGTTGTGAATATTGTCAGTTATCTCTACCAAAAATGCAAACCTTAATTTTGTAGACTAGGAGGGCCCCAGTTTCAGAAGCCCTGCTTTCATGTTCTGCCATTAGCACTGTTGTCTGGACTGTGAGCTTAGATTAACCTGTTACAGGTAGAGAAGCAGAGAACACTTGAAGGGGAGGACTGAGAGGCGTGCCAAGCTGCAGATGGCCATATATGGCACTAGGCTAAGAAAGACAGGCACCCAAACAAAGAGATGGTGCTGGAAGAGGGAGAAAGGGCATGGGCCTGGGGGCTGGCTTCATTACATCATAGTCTTGTCTCAGGCCTGCCCTGAAGCAAGATTAGTTAGAATGTTTATCACAGTGCTTGCCACTTCAAACAATGTTGTTCTTTCACCTGACAAAGATGGTGCTTCAGGATAGAAGAGACGATGCTGAGGAGATCATAAAAACAGACATTTCCTACTTTCCCAAGGCTGTAGGGCCGCTTTACCTCTTCCTGGAATAAGCTCAGTACAAAGTTCACTGAGCTCTTATGATGTTTGCTACCTGGGAGACATTTGGCAATAATCATGTACTATTTTATTGGCAGGGTTCTTTTATATGTGTACATTTATAAGCCCCTAGAGTCCTTAATTTAAAATGTATTTTTGCTTCAGAAATTCAGCCAAAAGGAGACTTCCTGGATCAATTTTAACAACAGTAACAAATAATATATTAACTAGTGATTTAGGTACCCAGGCTAGCCCCTGGCAGCCTTTGGCTTGTGCTGCAGGTGAACTGTGGCTGCCTCCAAGGGATGGATCAGGAGCTCTATGGACCATAAGGAGACAGAATGTTTCGCGCTCCATCTATTCCCTTCCTCATTATCCCTACCCTCTTATGCTTCCCACCTCTTCACCCCACATCCCTGTCTTTTCTGGGTGAAGGGACAGCTGGGGCAAAAATTTGAATTTGGTAAAATCTGTCTTTGGTACCATCCCCAAAATTTAGATTTTTGACTGAATAATTTCAGTTTAAATTGTAAGTAAGTAACCTCCTAGGGTATGTTGTTGTTGTTGTTAGCTGCTGTGGAGTCGACGTCCGACTCATGACAACCCCAACAGAATAAACGCCACCTGGCCCTGCATCATCCCCATAGTAACTGTGGAGAAGCAAATCAGTGTGATCCATAGAGTTTTCATTGGCTGATTTTTGAAATTAGATCACCAGGCCTTTCTTCCTAGTCTGTTTTAGTATGGAAGTTCCACTGAAACCTGTTCAGCAACACACAAGCCTCCACTGACAGAATCAAACATTGGCTGGGTGCATTGGCTTGGAATCAAACCTAGGTCTCCCACATGGAAGGCTAGAATTCTACCACTGAACCACCGCTACCCCCATTCCTAGGGTGTAGACAGCCCCATTGTGAGAAGCTGTCAACCCAGGGAAGCAGAGGAGCTCCTTCCTATCCTACAAACCTTTCCTTGCCAAGGTGTTTATAAGAATGGGTGCCTTATTTATTAGTGGTCAGATGTTTACAAGACTAGAGGGACATCCTTGGCTCCTTCTGGAGAAAACAAAAGATTCAGAGTAAAGAAGTGTATCAAAAAAGATACCTAGGGAAACTAAGCTGCTGAAAACAGAATAGTTAGGAAAAGAAATAAATAGTTTTCAGATTAATGGAATCTGGGAATGAAAGCAGCAAACTTCTGAGGCAGCTCATGTACAGAAGGAAATAGAGTCCAGAAAAATTAGATGTTGTCTTATTTAGTGCTGCTATAACAGAAATGCCACAAGTGGATGGCTTTAACAAACAAAAGTTTATTCTGTCACAGTCTAGGAGACTAGAAGTCCGAATTCAGGGCGTCAGCTCCAGGGGAGGGTTTTCCCTGGTCTAGGAGTTTCTCAGCACAGGGACCTTGGGTCCAAAGGACATGCTTTGCTCCCGGCACTGTTATCTTGGTGGCATGAGGTCCCATCTCCTCTCTGTTTGATTCTCTTCTTTTATATCTCAAAAGAAAATGACTTAAGATACAACCTAATCCTGTAGATTGAGTCCTGCTTCATTAACATAACTGCCTCTAATCCTGCCTCATTAACATCGTAGAGGTTAGGATTTACAACACGTAAAATAATCACATCAGATTACAAAATGGTGAACCACATGATACTGGTTGTGTAGTTGACACACATTTTTGGAAGACACAAGTGAATCCATAACAGATGTGGATTAGAAGAATTAGTATTCCTAAAAGACCAAGATTTCCCACATTACCGAAAGAAAGGAAGTTTAGCCTTGTTTAGGCTGCAAAATAAGCATTCCCTTCAAGTAAAATCTCTGTGATTAATTTGAAGAAGGGAAAAAGAAAAAAAAAAAAAAACAGATTGTTCTCTCTCCTCTTTGAGTCCATAATTATCTCCTTCCACTAACACGATCTTGACCATCACTACCTGTAATATGCACCTTTTAAGGGATGACCAAAAAATATTTTCTTTGGGGCTACTTTCTCTGAAAAAGATACCTGGATATGAATGGCAGAAGGCTTTGTTCGTGAGTCCAGAACCACAGCAGGAGCCTAAAATCCTACTTGACATTAGTTGCTGTCAATGTGGCTCTGACTCATAGTGACCCCATGTACAACAGAACAAAATGTCACCCGATTCTGAGCCATCTTCACAATCATTGGTATGTTTGAGTCTATTGTTGCAACCACTGTGTATTTTGAGTGCCTTCCAACCTAGAGGGCTTATTCTCCAACCCTATAGCAGACAATATTCCATTGTGATCCATAGGGTTTTCATTGGCTATTTTGCAGAAGTAGATCTCCAGGCCTTTCTTCTACTCTGTCTCAATCTGGAAGCTCTGCCGAAGCCTGTCCACCTTGTTTACTGTGCTGGTATTTGAAATACAGGTGGCATATCTTCCAGCATCATAGCAACACCAAGCTACCACAATAAGATACACTGACAGATGGGTAGTGAAAAAATCCTAGTAGGATGTCAATATAGGCAGGCGAACAACCCTTCTTGTTTCTGTTGTTGGTTGCCATTGATTCCGAATCATAAGGACCCATGTGTTAGAGAATAGAACTGCTCCACAGGGTTTTCTTGACTATAATCTTAATGGAAGCAGATTGTCAGGCCTTTCTTCCATGGTGCTGCTGGGAGGGTTCAAACCATCAACCTTTAGGTTAGTAGTCGAACGCAAACTGTCTGTACCGCCTACTCTCTACTTTTGTGTATATTTGCAAATTCCATAATAAAAAAGAGTAAACCCTCATGAACAAATGGTCTCAACTCACATCCTCAAATGAACATAATTCAGATTCCCGATGGAACCCACGAAATTAGCCTTACTGGTGACAAGAGTTCTATCTCTGAAAAGTGGGGAAGGCCCTTGTATGAACACAGTAGTTTAGAAAATTGCTGTGGGAAGATCAGAAAATGTTTGAGGTCTAGCTAATTAGACATTGGATGAGTTGTGCTGGTGCAGTCCCGAAGAACTTATGTTGAAAGACAGACTTGTTTTCAAGTGGTAAGGAACAATGAGTGACCTAGCTAGAATTTAATGCTATGACGCTAGATCACAGTTGAACTCAACTTGAGCTGAAGATCTCATTGCTGTTGTTATCTAGCGTGATAGTGTTTGCTTGCACATGAGCTGTGCTATGGTCTAATGTTGGTGCAAGCGATTTCCTAGAACTGAAATCTCATTATACTAAACACTGCTGTGTCTCAATAGAGATTCCAAGACTATGTGGCAATGGATTATTTGCATTGCCTTTTGGGTTAGTCTCTCACCACTCCTAAAACAAAAAATAAAGGAAAGATATCTAATAGGCTTTTTATTGTTGGCACAAACCAGAAAAAGAAAGAAAATGAATGAACCAGTTAGTTGCTGTTTCCTAAAAGCAGGCTTTTGCTTGTTTCTACCCTCTAGTACTTGCTCTTGAAGCCATAGCTTTAAAGCTTGCCATTTACAAGCCTACAGAGAACATTTGAGATGTGGCCACCCCTGCCTTTGCCCATGCCATTCCACCTGCTTTGTCCCCACTCACCCCTGCTCCCCTCTCCAGGTCAGCTTGGAGGTGGAAAGCATTATAGGCAGCACAATCATTCACAAAAAAAAAAAAAAAACCATTGCCATCGAGTTGATTCTGACTCTTAGTGACCTTATAGGACAGAGTAGAACTACCCCATAGGGTTTCCAAGAAGTGGCTGGTAGATTCAAACTGCCAACCTTTTGGTTAGCAACCAGGCTCTTAACCACCATACCACCAGGGCTCCACAGAATCATTCAAGCTCACAAAAATAAGATAAAATCCAAATGGTGACCAAAAAGGATAAAACTTCAGTTCAAAGACTATTCAATCCCTTTACTGTTGCTGACTGATTTCTAGGAGCTCCAAGCTGTGCTCTTGGGTATCTCATAACTAAGGAGAGTAATCATTTCCACCATGGGCTTCTGCATAGTGGCCTAACTTCCCAGAAATGGTTCATAACTTGGCCTACTCTGATAAGAAAAAGAACAGACACTCAGACTCTCTGAAAATAATTCCTGCTACAAAAAGACGTGGAAGAGCCTTAAATGCATATTGCTAAGTGAAAGAAGTCAGTCTGAAAAAAAGCTACATACTGTATGGTTTCAACTATATGACATTGTGGAAAAGCCAAAACTATAAAAACCAAACCCGTTGCCTTCTAGTTGATTCCAACTCCTAGCCATGCTATAGGGCAGAGTACAACTGCCCCATAGGATTTCCAAGGCTGTAAATCTTTACGGAAGCGGACTGCCACGTTTCTCCCATGGAGCGACTGATAGATTCGAACCACTGACCTTTTGGTTAACAGCCAAGTGTTTAACCACTGTACCACCATGGCTCCTAGCAAAACTATAGAAACAGTACAAAGATCAGTGATTGCCTGGGGTTCAGGAGGAAAGGAAGAGGGACAAATAGGTGAAACACAGGGCATTTCAAGGGCAGTGAAACTATTCCGCCTGATGCTATAATGGTGGACACATAAATGCATTTGTCAAGACCCATAGGACTACACAACACAAAGAGCAAATCCTAATGTAAACTATGGACTTTAGTTAATGAAAATGTATCAGTATTGGTTCATCAGTTTTTGCAAATGTACCACACTAAGGCAAGATGTTAATAATAGGAGAAACTGTGTGTGGGAGGGTAGACATTGTGTATGGAAACTCTCTGTACTTTCTGTACAGTTTTTCTGTAAATCTAAAACTACTCTAAAAAATAAAGTGTTTTAAAAATAACAATCGTAATTCCTAAAATGCCACCACAAGACATGGACCTAGACTTGGCTCACTTCCCAGCAACTGAGACTTTATGGTTTCCTGCAATACCGTGTTCTCTTCCTCCTGCACCTACGATTCCATGGGGCAGGGCAAGTCAGAAAGTTCAAGATTTTATTAACGTTTTTAAACCAGAGGCTTTGGGTCAACAAGTGAGAGGTGCACTGGAAATGAAGTGTCTATGCCTTTTCTTATCAGTGTCAGAAGGCTGGAAGGTGATCTTTCATAACAAGAAAACAGGAAGTTTCAGTTTCAGTCTATAGCTGACCGAGGGCAGTTTTTGCCTGCAAGCTAATATGGGCCAGTCTATAACACCATTAAACCCGGAAAAAAAACAAGCCCACTGTGTTCACTTAATTCCAACTCATAGTTGACCCTATAAGGCAGGATTGCCCCATAGAGTTTCCACGGAGCACCTGGTGGATTTGGACTGCTGACCTTTTGGTTAGCAGCCATAGCACTTAACCATTACACCATCAGGGTTTCCGCAGCATCCTTTGTACAAAGTAAAAGCTTTCATTGTACTCGCCCTGGTAAATAAGTAATAAGCAGAGATTTCTTCTTTGTTCATGGATATGTACTTGGCATCTAGAGCAGTGTCTGATATATAGTGTGTATGAGCAAAATATGTCTTAAAGGAACGGATGGTCTGCAGGACGCAAGTTCTCTGTGCTTAGATGAGTCATTATCCTGTAGACTCAGAGCCTAGATAGAAAATATCGCCATGAAGTCAGATAGTCCTGCAAACTGTCTTGAGGTGCTTAGGGATGTACTATAGCCAGGCAAACCAGGTGAGGGCACCTCAGGGACCCTACTGTCACTACTGCCGTGTTAGCTTTCATTACCTTGCCCAGTCCCGATTCTCAAATTACCAGTCACTGCGGTAATCAGACTAGGAATCATGTCTCTGGTACCTTCTCATATTGGAGTTTTTTGGTTTGGTTTTGGGTTTTTTGTTTTGTTTTGCTTTTTGTTATTTGGATTCTTGGTATCTGAGTTTATTGTTCAGAGAAGCATATTACGACCATGACTCTTCCGTTGCCTTACAAGTCTGTTATCAACAGAGGAGGTAAATGAATCACTTAAAATGAAACAATTCTGTCCACTTTAGTACACTGTAAACACAGCCTTAGTTTTGACTGTAATTATAGTATGTGGGTGACGGTGCTGAGGAAGTGGTATAATTATAACATTATGGTTGAGAAGCATCTGAGTAGAAAACACTGAGCTGTACTGTGCAGAGTTTAAGACAGGATTACGGTCATTTTCATTATCAGTCAGTATTAGTAAGACTGATTAGCTAATTGCAATCAAGAGCTTTATATATGATATTAATATTATAATAAAATCAAAGGATGGGGTAAAAATGTAGAGAAATACTGACATCTTTCTTTAATTTTCTCTTGCTCCTAGGAGTCTTGTATAAAAGTGTAACGCAGAGCAGAGAAGCTCTCCAACTTGAAGGAAGCATGAACGAAATTATAAAAAGAAACTGGCTTAGGAAAGTCAGCTCACTAGATTTCTTTTCCCTTCTTCCCTTCTTCCCTTCTGGCAGAAGGACCTCACATAAGTATATCAACTGCTTGTTACTAAGCTTTATTTCCTGAAATACGACTTTCTTTCCTGTTTAATAGCCTTGTTTAATGGCCCTGGAGCCCTGGTGGCACAGTGATGTAAAAGTTTGGCTTCTAACCAAAAGGTCGGCAGTTCAAATCCACCAGCTGCTCCTTGGAAACCCTATTGGGCAGTTCTACTCTGTCCTATAGAGTTGCTATGAGTTGGAATTGACTCGACAGCAATGGGTTTGGTTTTGGAAATGGCCCTAGGTTTTATGTCATCATAAATTAGAGAGAACAGTGTTCTATATCTTGATCTGAGTGTTGGTGACACTGTATGTATTTGTCAAGTCATTGAAATATAAATTTAAATTTGGGCATTTCACCATGTGTAAAGTTTATATCAATTAAAATAAATAAATAAGACCAAAAGTTTCCGGCAACAAGAAATGTAAAGTAGAAAGAGCATAGTCAAAAACCTGGCATGTACTACTTTCTTCATGACCTAAAAGTTATGTACTTCTTTAAGCTTCTTTCATATTTTCAAAGTGGAAATATTTGTATTTACACCCTCACCTTCACATGGAATAGGCATGTCAGGGATATGCAAGTCCCTTGTAAGTGGTCTAAAAAACCCGTTGCTATCGAGTATAGCAACCCCATAGGACAGAGTAGAATTGTCCCACAGGGTTTCCAAGGCTGTAAATCTTTAAGGAAGTAGACTGCCACATCTTTCTCCCATGGAACAGCTGGTGGATTTGAATCACCAACCTGTTGGTTAGCATCTGAGCGCTTAATCACTATGCCACTAAGGCTCCTTGCAAGTGCTCCAGGACTCTGTAAACCATAAAGAGTTTAGGTTGCCACCTCTTTGAGGTTTACTCCCAAAGGAAAGGAAATTGTGGGTTGCTCAAAATAGTGGAACAGAGAGGCAGAAAATCTCCATCATGTGACCAGCCTCTCAAGTTATTTTCTAGGGTGAAGGGGGTCACAGGCGGCAGTGCAGAGAGTATGCATACATGTGTGTATGTGTTAAGCCCCTGGGTGGCACAGATGGTTAAGTACTTGACTACTAACTGAAAGGTTGGTGATTTGAACCCACCTAGAGGTACCTCAGAATAAAGGCCTGGCAATCTGCTTCCGAGAGGTTACAGCCTTGAAAACTCTATGGAGTACAGTTCTACTCTACACACATGGGGTCACCATGAGTCAGAATTGACAGCAACAGATTTGATTGTTTGGTTTGATATATGTGTTTGTGTGTATGTGTTTTGGAAGATGGAAGGGAAAATAATTTGTCTCCCTGACTTCATCTCTGTTCCTGGGTTTTCCTAGAGCCTTATTCTTCTCTGTACCCTAAACCTAAAAACAAGGACTCCTCATCCCCTTTGCTAGTAAACATCGGAAAACTGAAATTTTGTCTTACCCTACTCACTTGGTCTGTGACTGTAGTGAGTGCAAAATAATATCAATACTAGTGTTAATGCTAGTTACTACTATTGCTACTGTTAAACTAGTTAATACTAGTATTAAGGAAACCTTGGTGATGTAGTGGTTAAGAGCTACAGCTGCTAACCAACAGGTCGGAAATTCAAATCCATCAGGCGCTCAGTGGAAACCCTGTGGGGCAGTTCTACTCTGTCCTGTAGGATCGCTATGAGTCGGAATTGACTCGACAGCAATGGCTTGGTTTTTTGTTTTGTTTTTTTTAGTGTTAATGATGATGATGAATAAAATTAAAGGGTTCTCCATACCTGACTAGCAGCTCATATGGCAGTTGCCTACAAATTTGATTTGTTTCTGAGTTTAGTTATTTTGTAGCATCTTAAACAAATGGTAACGACCTGCAAAACTTTTGAGTCCTTAAGATCTTATCCCTGAAGACTGACTGATATCTCTTTTCCTTTGACTTGGTAAAAATAATCTCTTCTATATTTGTTGTTAGGTACCGTTGAGTTGCTTCTGACTCTTAGAGACCCTCTGTACTATAAACCGAAGCACTGCCCAGTTCTGCACCATCCTCAGAATTGTTGTTGTGCTTGAGCCTGTTGTCATAGACACCGTGTCAGTCTATCTCATTGAGGGTCATCCTCTTTTTCACTGACCCTCTACTTTAGTCATCTAGTGCTACTATAACAAAAATACGACAAGTGGATGGCTTTAACAAAGAGAAATTTATTCTCTCATGGTCTAGGAGGCTAGAAGTCTGAATTCAGGGTGCCAGCTCCAGAGGAAGGCTTTCTCTCTCTGTTGGCTCTGGGGGAAGGTCCTTGTCATCAATCTTCCCCAGTCGAGGAGCTTCTCAGTGCTGGGACCCTGGGTCCCAAAGGACATGCTATTCTCCTGGCTCTTGTTTCTTGGTGGTACAAGTTCTCCCTGTCTCTCTGCTTGCCTCTCTCTTTTATATCTCTAAAGAGATTGACTTAAGACACAACCTCATCTTGTAAATTGAGTCCTGCCTCATTAACACAACTGCTACTAATCCTGCCTCATTAACATCATAGAGGTAGGATTTACAACATACCGGAAAATCACAGATGACAAAATGGTGGACAATCACAAAATACTAAGAAGTCATGGCCTAGCCAAGTTGACAGATATTTTGGAGGGACACAATTCAATCCATGACACTAAGCATGCTGTCCTTCTCCAGGAATTGGTTCCTCCTGACAATATGTCCAAAGTACATGAGACAAAGTCTCGCCATCATGACTTCTAAGGAGCATTCTGGCTGTGCTCCTTCCAAGACAGATTTGTTTGTTCTTCTGACAGTCCAGAGTATATTCAATATTCTTCATCAACACTATAATTCAAAGGCATCAATTCTTATTCAGTCTTCCTTATTCATTTTCCAGCTTTTGCATGCATATGAGGCAATTGAAAATACCATGACTTGGAGGAGCACCTTAGCCCTCAAAGTGATGTCTTTCCTTTTCAGTACTTTAAAGAGGTATTTTGCAGCAGATTTGCCTGATGAGATGCATCGTTTGATTTCTTGACTGCTGCTTCCATGGGCATTGATTGTGGATCCAAGTAAAATGAAATCCTTGACAACTTCAGTCTTTTCTCCATTTATCATAACTTTGCTTATAGGTCAAGTTGTGAGGATTTTTGTTTTCTGTATGTTGAGGTGTAATCCATACTGAAGGCTGTAGTCTTTGATCTTCATCAGTAAGTGCTTCAAGTCCTTCCTGCTTTCAACAAGCAAAGTTGTGTCATCTGCATATTGTAGGCTGTTAATGAGTCTTCCTCCAATCCTGATTCTGCATTTTTCTTCATATAGTGTAGCTTCTCAGATTATTTGCTCAGCATGCAGATTGACTAAGTGTGGTGAAAAAATACAACCCTGACGCACACCTTTCCTGATTTTAAACCACGCAATATCCCCTTGTTCTATGGAATGACTGTCTCTTGATCTATGTGCAGGTTCCTCATGAGCACAATTAAGTCTTCTGGAATTCCCATTCTTCGCAGTTTTATCCATAATTTGTTATGACTCACAGAGTCGAATGCCTTGTATAGTCAATAAAACACAGATAAACATCTTCCAGCTACTCTCTGCTTTCAGCGAAGATCCATCTGACATCAACAGTGATATCCCTCATTCCATGTTCTCTTCTGAATCCGGCTTGAATTTTTGGCAGTTTCCTGTTGATGTACTGCTACAACTGTTTTTTAATTATCTTCAGAAAAATTTTACTTTTGTGTGATATTAAAGATATTGTTCAATCATTTCTGCTTTCTTTTGGATCACTTTTCTTTGGAATGGGCACAAATATGGATGTCTTCCAGTTAGTTGGCCAGATAGCTGTCTTCCAAATCTCTTGGCATAGACGAGTGAGCACCTCCCACACTGTGTTCGTTTGTTGAAACATCTCAATTGGTATTCTGTCAGTTCCTGGAGCCTTGTGTTTGCCAGTGCCTTCAGGGAAGCTTCAACTTCTTCCTTCAAAGACTTGATCATACGCTACCTCCTGAAAGTTGAATGTCAACCAATTGTTTTTGGTACAGTGACTCTATTTCTTCCGTCTTCTTTTGATGCTTCCTGCATCGTTCAATATTTTGCCCATAGAATCCTTCAATGTTGCAACTCGAGGCTTGATTTTTTTTCTTCAGTTATTTCAGCTTGAGAAATGCCGAGCATGTTCTTCCCTTTTGTTTTTCTATCTCCAGGTCTTTGCACATGTCATCATACTTTACTTTGTCTTCTTGAGCCACCCTTTAAAATCTTCTGTTCAGCTCTTTTACTTCATCATTTCCTCTATTCGCTTTAGCTACTCAACATTCAAAAGCAACTTTCAGAGTCTCTTCTGACATCCATTTTGGTCTTTTCTTTCTTTCGTGTCTTTTTAATGACTTTTGCTTTCTTTATGTATAATGTCCTTGATATCATCCCACAATTCATTTGGTCTTCAGTCATTAACGTTCAGTGCGTCAAATCTATTCTTGAGATCTTTAAATTCAGGTGGGACATACTCAAAGCCATACTTTGGCTCTCGTGGACTGTTTTAATTTTCTTCAACTTCAACTTGAACTTGCATATGAGCAATTGATAGTCTATTCCACATTCAGCCCCTGGCCTTGTTCTGATTGATGATATTGAGCTTCTCCATTGTCTCTTTCCACAGATGTAGTGATTTGATTCCTGAGTATTCCATCTGGTGAGGTTACATGTATAATCCCCATTTATGTTGTTGAAGAAAGGTATTTGCAATGAATAAGTCATTGGTCTTGCAAAATTCTATCATGCAGTCTCCGACGTTGTTTCTATCACCAAGGCCATATTTTCCAACTACTGATTTTTCTTTGTTTCCAACTTCCACATCCCAATGACCAGTAATTATCAATGCATCTTGATTGTGTATTTGATCAATTTCTGACTACAGAAGTTGGTAAAAATCTTCAATTTCCTCATCTTTGGCATTAGTGGTTCATGCATAAATTTGAGTAATAGCTGTATTAACTGGTCTTCCTTGTACCCATATGGGTATTATCCTATCACTGACAGCTTTATACTTCAGGATAGATCTTGAAATGTTCTTTTTGACAATGAATGCAATGCCATTCCACTTCAATTCGTAATTCCCATCATAGTAGACCATATGATTGTTTGATTCAGAATGGCCAATACCAGTCCATTTCAGCTCGCTAATGCCTAGGATATCTATCTTCAAGTGTTACAATTCATTTTTGACAACCTCCATTTTTTTTGTCTCTTCTGTATGCAAGATTCAAAAAACACAACTGATTTTCCTAAAATTTCTTTTAAAGGAAAGGAGTAGTTGAAAAATGAAACTCAAAGGAAGAGTTCCTCCTTTAGAAGTCTTACCAAAGAGCTCAGTTGCTGAGTCAAACAGAATTGGCTTGAATTCTGACACTGCTACTTACTAGCAGTGGGATTTTGGACAAATCACTTAGTCTCTGAGCCTTAAGCTGCTGATCTGTAAAACAAGGATAAATAATACCAACTTTAAAAGTTGCCTGTAAGTTTCCACTGAGCATGGTGTGAGCATAAGCTAGATTCTGTCTAACTCTGGAAACATGCAGTTTAATAAGTTGTTGACATTTCATTAACACAAGTGAAAAGTATATAAATACACCAAACTCAAGATCTGAGATCCTTCAGAATAGTTTTTAAAAAACAGATGGCACTAATTTGGAATTTGATGCATAGATTAAGAAATATTTGTAAAATAATAATAGTAATTTTTTAATTAAAATAAATGAGAAAACATAATACTTTAATTAATGAACCAGGAAAAAATAAACCAAAGATAATTAATAGATATTCAGCAAAAGGGGAAAATATAAAAGTAATAAGGTACAGAGCAGTTGATATTTATAAAGTAATACAGAGGCTATAAACCACATTTGAGAGGAGGCAAAGCCAAAAAGGTTGTTTCTCTTTGACAGGCTCTTGGCAATAGACATCTGGAAAATTGTGGTCTACTCATTGGACCTTATTTCCCACTCTGATAAGCAGCCTCTATATGAACAACAACAAAAAATAAATAAAAAATAAAAAAAGCAAAAAATAAAAACAGCCAAAATAACTAAATAGGAGATGAAACTATTTGTCAGAACTGGCTGAAGTAATTAAATCTGAAAAGCATGGTCCTGGGCATGGAATTTGTGTGACTTTTGCAGACATTTTTATATACAAGGATTTGGTTTGACTACTACAAAGCAATAGAACAGGTTGAGAAAACTGAGAATATTCTGAAAATCCTGTTACCTTGATGGTGAGCCGCCATCCAGAGGAGAAACCAGAGTCCTTTCCCTTAAGAAATGTAGATTTCAGTAGAAGACAAAATTAGAAAGGTAGCCTTCAACCTACAAATGAATTGGGAGTATTTATTGAGCACCTATTGCAAGCATAAGGATTCCCTGGATGGTGAAAACAGTTAAAACACTCAGCAGCTAACCAAAAGGTTGGCAGCTCAAGTTCACCTAGAGATGCCTCAGAAGAAAGGCCTGGTGATCTACTTCCAAAAATTCAGCATTGAAAACTCTATGAAGCAGTTCTACTTTGATAACATATGGGGTCACCAAGTAAGAGTTGACTCAGTGGCAACTGGTTTTTGCTTTATTGCAAGCATAAAATTATCTTAAGTGACTAGGGAAGGGGGCCAAAGGTTAGAAAGAAAGAAGATAGGCCCCTGGACTTTTATCAAGGGCTCTTTGTCCCCATTTTCCTTAGAACATGATGTTATTCAAAGTCATTTAAGAGGGCACTTAAATTTACTAGGGATAATATTACAGACAGCAGCAGTGACACTTAAATGCTTCCATTATATTCACTACCCCAGTTATCTGCAGTTGCCTGGGGGATTTGCAAGCAAGGACAGGAAAATGCCGGTACTAACTAGTTCCAGATAATGAAATTATTTGCTCTAAAAACTTTCACTACATTATCAAAGTAGATGGGTTGGGACCAAAAAGTAATATGACTGATTTTCTTATGTGGCTCATGAATTTATTTAACTCTGGAGATAGTTCCAAAAGAAGGGCTTTAAAAATCCTTTGAGGGGTAACATCTTTAGAATTTATATAAAACTTCTCAAGGTACTCACTTTTAAAGATAACATTATTTAAATATACGACTTCTGGCATGATGATTAAAATTATAAGTTTTATTACTGTATAATCACATCAAATACTGATGATTGAAGTAAAATCTGTGAGATTAATGGATGTAATAATAATACATAGCATATGGGAGTCTTTCTGTATGAAGTACATGACTGCTGTAATTGGCCTTGTAGGACTGCAGCCAGATTCCCCAAATAAGTATGTGTAATAGCATTTATCTTGAGCATCATTAAAGCATAATACATGGGTTCAAGTAGCCTCTAAGTTTACAACTATAAACTCCAAGGTGATTTTAAAGTCTGACGAGTTATCAGCCTTCATTAGGATAGGCTGGGCTTGCCAGCTTTATCTGCTGCATGGAGACTTGCCAAGAAGAGGATGGAGTTGTCAAATAGGGGATAAGAGATAATGGTAATGATGTTTGTTGATTTCTCCATTCTAATAAAAAGAGTCCTGCATGGGTAGTGAGGACCCCTAGGATGATTTTGTGCCACCCATCTGTCAGTTTGTGGTACTGTGGTGGCTTGTATGTTGCTATGATGCTGGAAGCTATGCCACCAGTGTTTCAGAATAACAGCAAGGCCATCCATGGTAGACAGGTTTCAGCAGAGCTTCCAGACTAAGACAGACTAGGAAGAAAGGCCTGGTGATCTACTTCTGAAAATCAGCCAGTGAAAACCCTATGGATCACAACCAAATATTGTTTGCTGTAGTGCTGGAAAATGAGCCTCCTAGGTTGGAAAGCACTCAAAATACGCAGTGGCCACAACAATGGACTCGAGCATACCAACAATCATGAAGATGGTGCAGGACCGGGCAACGTTTTGTTCTGTTGAGCCAACGCAATGGCAACTAACAACAACACAGAATGATTCTGGGAGACTTCCAGGAATGTTCACAAGACTTGGGCTTCCTACTTTCCGATGCTGAAGAAGGTACACTGCTCACATTCCCATAACGTGTGCCTGATTCTCATCTGAGAGGCAAGGGCTCTACTGATATTATAATGGTCTGATCCCGAGTAATCTTCAATCACTATTGAACCTCATCCCCAGACTTCCATCACCTTCCCTAAGAGGGCTGTGGAACCTCCAGGTTCTAAGGCTGGACTAGGTTTTAGGTGGACAACCGATGAAGTGTTGAGAATGAAACATTAACATTGATATTTTATATAGTAGCCTGTCATCAGTCTAGGGCTTAGATCGGACCAGGGACCCCAAGTAAGTAGACACATGTGGGCCATGTAATGGGCTTCTCTTAGCTGGCCCACCATGTTTCCTGGAGCAATGAGAAATAAGAGAGGCCATACTCCTTAGAGTGATATATTGAATGGTTTTCTATCTCTCCTCTCTCTGCTCCTCCACTTCCATTTATTCTCCCTCTCACATCTGGCAATAAATTTGTTTCCTCAATGATATTTTCCAGACAATATTGTCAGCCCTTAATATGAATGGTGGTTATTTATTAAAGGAGAAAGTTGTATTACCTGTTTCATTTGGTGAGATTTCTCCTATGGTCTCAACTTGAGCATTTTTTCCCAGTACCAGTATTTTTTAAAGTGTGGTTCTTAAGCTGATTGTATGTTCACCTCACTCTTGAATTAACTCCTGCTCAAAAAATGAACCAAAAAAAAAGTACAAAAGAAGAATACACTATTTTAAATTCTATAAGTTAGCTCTATATTTTAAAAAATGTAAGGCACAATTCAATTGTGTTCATTTTTACTTAGGATCATTCAAAAAAGGAAATGTGTAGGTGTTACTTTTGCTGCATAGTAATGCTGAGGCACAGCTTTCAAATTCCAAACCATAAACCAAAATTGATGGGGCCATAGGAAAGTTCAAAATTAGAACTTGATAAACTGTCTGCTGCAAGGATTAAGTAAAAGATTACACACATTCCACTCCTCATACCAAACAGATGAAATCCAAGTGCTGGATTTTGTATCACAGGTAGTTATGGCAACCATAAGGAATCCTAAACTTTTAAATCCTGGCCTTATAAAATAAAACTGAAGAAACTGCTTCAGCATGGATTTTCAGAATTACAGTGTGCATGTGATGTTGTTGACACTCTCTGGTGGTGTAGCTGGGATATCAGATGGGTCTGTGGTCTGATGGGTGCCTAATTTGAAAGACCACATTTTATTTCTTCTCTTTTTCTCACCCAATGATGTCACTGACCTAAAGTTATTTTTAGTGCTATTCACATCACACAAAGGCCAAAATGGGTTATTGCATTAAAAAGACATTGAGATGTTTTAGTTCATGAAGTGATAGCAAAATTATTATTTGATGCAGAATTGTAAGGAAGTTTTATAAACATTGAAAGGAGCAAAAAAATACAGACTGTTTTCAGTTCCAGTGTGGAGGATATTCATCATCAGGCTTGCCATCTCCAAATACTTTATTATCATAATAGTACTTTACCATGTGCTGTCTTAAGCACTTTACATATTTCTTAAAAATATATACAGCAAAACATACACCAATTCAACAATTTCTACATGTACAATTCAGTAACACTGACTACATTCTTCAAGTTATACAAACATTCTCACCCTTGTTTTCCAAATTATTCCTACCCATTAACATAAAAGCTCACTGCCCCCTTAGCTTTCTCTCTAACCTTTTAAGGTGCTGTTGTCAATTTGATTCCATATGCATAGTTCTT
Organism: Dugong dugon; assembly: GCA_030035585.1. NCBI lineage: Eukaryota > Metazoa > Chordata > Mammalia > Sirenia > Dugongidae > Dugong > Dugong dugon. The sequence goes on from CM057460.1 coordinate 48,616,948, forward strand.
TAAATGAGTACAATGCTCAAGACAGGCATTCTTTAATAATTAAACTAAACCACTGTTTGGTTTAAAGAAGACTTCAGAAGATATTTTTGGTTTAAGGTTTAAAGATAATCTCAGGGCAATAGCTTCAGAGGTTTATCCAGCCTCAGTGGCTCCAGGAAGTCTGGAATTCATGAGAATTTGTAATTCTGTTCTACCTTTTCCCCCTTTTGATCAGGATTCTTCTATAGAATCTTTGATTAAAACATTCAGTAATGGTAACCGGGCACCATCCAGTTCTTCTGGTCTAATAATAAAGGAGGCAGTAAGTACTTTTCATATTTTAAATGAGTACTCATCTTTATAAGAATCCTATGGGGTAGATATTGTTATTCTTATTTAAAAGATGAGGAAACTGAGGCACAGGGACGCTAAAGGACTTTCCCCAAAGCACATGCAACTGAGAAGTGAAGAGTCATGATTCAAACCCAGGCATCCTGACTCCAACACCCTTGCTCATTACCACTGTGCTGTACTGCCACTACATCTTCTTGATATAGAACTCTTCTAGAATAAATGAGAGGCAATGCTATACAGTGATTGAGAGTACACGCTTTAGAGTAGGACTCTCTGGGTATGACATCCTCTCTAGGCTCAAGTTTTCTTATCTTCACAATGGGGTAATACATTCCTCATCTCATACTACTAAGGATTGAACGTGATAATACACCAAAGACTCTGAGAGTAGGGGCCTGACACATGGCATTGCCCAGTAAGTGTTAGCTCTCATTATCACAATAAATCTGTTAAGATCAACTTTAGTATGTGACTTGTGGAAGCCATATTTCCCGAGTGAAAGATGATCAGCATTTATTGAGCAGGTGCTATTTTAGAGTTTATCTCACAATAACTCAGGTTACTCTTACCGTCCCCATTTCACTAAGTTTAAGGAAACTCAAGCTTCAGGAGAAGATATTATTTCCAAAAAATCACATAAGCAGGGAGTCAGACCCAAGGCACACTGACCCCAAAGCCTCAGCACCTTCTGCCACCCCACTGAAGTTCTAATTGTTGTCTTATCCTAAACCCCAAGTTTGATCGGCCAGTCCCCATTCATTTGTCAAAAGTCACTAATACAAGCCAGAGGTGAAAAGGTCATTTAAACTTGTGAAAAGTGTATCGTGAGCATGGTAACAGATATAATGCAGCTGTATTGGTGCAGTGAATAACAACCATGCTGCTTTGTGCTAAGACCAGCCAAGGCCCATAAATAAAACTATATTAATAATTACAGCATGGTAAGAGACCACCCAGGAAATCTTGGTTCATACAGAAAATGTCAGCTGTGGCTCCTAATGGAGGAATATTTCTTCCTGAATTAGTGCTGGATCCTTCTTCAGGGGGATATTAAGCCTGCTCTGTCCATGGAAGCTTTGAAACCCAACAGCTGGCTCAACCACTTGTCATTGTTGACAATCCTATAAAATTTCTCTTAAGAGAGGAACTCTATGTTCTAGTCCAAACCTAATGAATATTTTCTGTTTGTTGACCTACAACTTCAAGGGCAATAGGTCGTCAGTCTATAAAGATTCTTTTGCTCCTCTCTATTGTAAGAGCTGTTGTAGTTCTACTAAGTGGTAAAAAGGGATGCCTGCCAATTTCCCTAGCCTTTCTCTATTTTTCCCTACCTCCTCTATACTTTTAGTTTCTCTCTTACCTGTTTACCAGTGGTACCCTAAATTTTAGAGGTAGTAGCATAAGGCACTTGGAAATGCATTAGTTGTGAATTTCACAAACTTGGTTCAAATGCCACCTCTGCTACATACTGGCTGAATAAACTCCAACAAGATATGTAACCTCTCAGAGTCTTACATTCCCTATGTAAAAGTGGAGATAATACTGTTGTTGTTGTTAGGTGCCATCGAGTTGGTTCCAACTCATAGCTACCCTATGTACAACAGAATGAAAAATTGCCTAGTCCTGCGCCATCCTCACAATCGTTGCTCTGTCTGAGCTCATTGTTGCAGCCACTGTGTCAGTCCATCTCATTGAGGATCTTCCCCTTTTTTGCTAATCCTCAACTTTACCAAGCATGCCATCCTTCTCCAGAGACTGATCCTTTCTAACAACATGTCCAAAGTACATGAGACAAAGTGTGGCCGTCCTCTCTTCTAAGGAACATTTTGGCTGTACTTCTTCCAAGACAGATTTGTTCATTCTTCTGGTAGTCCAGGAGATAATACTAACTGCCTTATATTCTTGTCTTGATCATTAAATGTGTGTATGTCTGGACCATAGTTGGCATGCACTAAGTGTTAGCTGAATCTGTCCCAGTGCCCTGCCCCCATATAAGAAAAGGTATATCCCAACAAATCCATAGCAAATTGTCCTTCTTTTCAAGATGATGGTTTACATGCTCTCCAGAAGTCTAACCAATTCAAGTGTCTTATTTCTTTTAGGAGCAAGAAGTTGTCTTACATCTTACCCAAGTTCTTAAGTCGGAACGTAGTACCTTCTTTCAAATGTGAGCCTCTAATGACCTCAGACGAGTAGGGGAACCCCTGATCCTACCTTTTTTTTTTTTCCTTTCCAATTACAAGACAGCATGTTCTACCTGAGAGTTGACACCAAAAATCTACAGATCAGCTGAGGAACTCAACAATGGAGATTCCCACACAGAGAGTTTGATTCAGTTGGTCTGAGGTAGAACCCAGGAACCTGGATGTTTAACAAGCTTCCCAGGTGGTTCTGATGCAGGCAGACCAGACTCCAGGACCACACTTTCAAAACACTGGCCTGTAGGAAGGACATACCTTCTCTAGCAGAGTTTATGCAGGACCATTGATTGAGGCCTCTCAGCAAAGCTTTAGGAAGAGAAGGACAGCCAGCTTGTAAGAACCATCAGGGCCATGGAAACATCCTCTGGGAGGGAAACTCCCCTTGTGCCTGCCCTAGAGTGCCAGACTGTTTTCTCCATACCCACGCCAACTTTTTATTTTTACCAATATAATTCAAAATAGTGAATACATCTTTAGGAATTCTTTGTTTTTGGCTCTTCATTTGAAAAGATTTGCTTATAGGAGAATGCTTAAATTATCCTGTAGCATCTTTCTGCTCTAATATGTGGGTCCTTCCTTTCCATATAGTTGCATCTTGGCCTTTTCTTTCTATAATATTTCTTGCACTTTTGCTTATGCTTCCAACAGAGCAATCTTTCAATGATGAAGGCACTAAGAGAGTTGTAAGAGGAGGGAGCCCAGGGCTGTGCCTTGGTTCTGGGAGGATGTAAATGTGTGCCTGATGAGTTAAGCTTGAGGAAGGTGTGGAAATAGAGTGTGATAAAAAGAAATCTGTTGAAGAATAAGAATTTAGGGATCTTACGGTGCTGTGTGGTAACATTGTGCAGTCCCCAAGTCTCTTGCTCATCTTATTCATTTGTAAAGGGATTAGGCTCAGTTGCTAAGTTAGTAACATTTGAATCATATATCCCATTAGTAAAATAATTTTTGAGCACACACAATATAAACCAAAAATCAAACCCATTGCCATGGAGTTGATTCCGACTCTTAGTGACCCTTTAGGACAGAGTAGAACTGCCCCATAGGGTTTTCAAGGAGTGGCTGGTGGATTCGAACTGCCAACCTTTTGGTTAGCAGCCAAACTCTTAACCACTGAGCCACCAGGGCTCCAAAGAAAATACATGTAAAGAAATACATAGTTATTACAAATTGTGATATAGCCTCTAATATCTCCTAATTTTGAATAGCTCTGCTGCCAATATTCATAGCCTACTTTGGTTAATGATCTTTTCTGTCCTAGTGAATCCTGATGTCATGTCCTACAACATCCCCTCCTCCTGTCATGTGCTGCAACATCCCCTCTTGTTCCTGTCCTTTCACTGCTACCCAGACCCCATTCTCTGATTATGACTCCACCTCTAATGGCCAGGAAAAAGATTCTGGAAAAAAAATACAGTAAGTCCCTACCTGCCAAGGAGTCAGAAGTTCTATGATTCAACATTGTATCATTTCATCACAAACAAAAGATTTTTAATCACCCCACTATGTATAAGGAGGAACTTTGATAATTTAAACACAAATTCTTCAAGAATTTATTAAGAGTATTCAAGAAATGATTATGAAAAGTTTAACTTGATTCAGGCAAATTTAGACTCTAGCTGTGTATGGTTTCATTTTGTTTTCAATTTTCTAGTTAACTGACTATACACCAAATACCTATTTGCTGCCATCTAGTGAAATAAACAATTCCACTGCTATTCATAAGGTTTTCACTGGTTAATTCTTTTCAGAAGTAAACTGCTGGGTCCTTCCTTATCTGTCTTAGTCTGGAAGCTCAGCTGAAACCTGTCTGCCATGGGTGGCCCTGCTGTATCTGAATACTGGTAGCATAGCTTCCAGCATCATAGCAACACACAAGCCCCCACAGTACGACAAAGTGACAGACACATTATGAATAGCAACAGAACATTCTCTGATACAGTGCCAGGAGATGAGCCCCCAGATTGGAAGGCATTCAAAAGACGACTGCAGAAAATGTGCCTTCTCAAAGTAGAGTCAACCTTAATGATGTGCATGGAGTTAAGCTTTTGCAGCCTTCATCTGATGATGTGGCATGATTCAAAATGAGAAGAAACAGCTGCAAAACTCCATTAATAATCGGAACATGGAATGTACGAAGTATGAGTCTAGGAAACTTGGAAATTGTCAAAAGTGAAATGGAATGCATAAACATCTGTATCTTAGGCATTAGTGAGCTGAAATGGACTGGTATTGGCCATTTTGAATCAGACAGTCATATGGTCTACTATGCTGGGACTGACAACTTGAAGAGGAATGGTGTTGCATTCATCATCAAAAAGAACATTTCTATACTGAAGTACAACGCTGTCAGTGACAGGATAATATCCATATGCCTACAAGGAAGGCCAGTTAATACGACTACTATTCAAATTTACGCACCAACCACTAATGCCAAAGATGAAGAAATTGAAGATTTGTACCAGCTTCTGCAGTCTGAAATTGACTGAACATGAAATCAGGTTACATTGATAATTACTGGTGATTGGAATGTGAAAGTTGGAAACGAAGAAGGAGCAGTATTTGGAAAATATGGCCTTGGTAATAGAAATGATGCCAGAGATCACATGATAGAATTTTGCAAGACCAATGACTTCTTCATTACAAATACGTTCTTTCACCAACATAAATGGTGACTACACACATGGACCTTGCCAGATGGAATACACAGGAATCAAATCGACTACATCTGTGGAAAGAGACGATGAAAAAGCTCAATATCAACAGTCAGAACAAGGCCAGGGGCTGACGGTGGAACAGACCATCAATTGCTCATATGCAAGTTCAAACTGAAACTGAACAAGTCCACAAGAGCCAAAGCATATCCTTGAGTATATTCCACCTGAATTTAGAGACCATCTCAAGAATAGATTTGACGCATTAAACACTAATGACCAAAGACCAGACGAGTTGTGGAATGACATCAAGGACATCATACATGAAGAAAGCAAGAGGTCATTAAAAAGACAGGAAAGAAAGAAAAGACCAAAATGGATGTCAGAAGAGACTCTGAAACTCACTCTTGAATGTCGAGTCACTAAAACAGAAGGAAAAATGATGAAGTAAAAGAACTGAATGGAAGATTTCAAAGGACAGCTCGAGAAGACAGAGTGAAGTATTATAATGACATGTGCAAAGAGCTGGAGATGGAAAACCAAAAGGGAAGAACATGGTCAGCATTTCTCGAGCTGAAAGAACTGAAGAAAAAATTCAAGCCTCAAGTTGCAATAGTGAACAGGTCTATGGGGAAAATATTAAACGACATGGGAAGCATCAAAAGAAGGTGGAAGGAGTACACAGAGTCCTTATACCAAAAAGAACTGGTCAACATTCAGCCATTTCAAGAGGTAGCATATGATCAGGAACTGATTGTACTGAAGGAAGAAGTCCAAGCTGCACTTGAAGGCATTGGCAAAAAACAAGGCTCCAGGAATTGACAGAATATCAACTGGGATGTTTCAACAAATAGATGCAGCACTCATCTATGCAAAGAAATTTGGAAGACAGCTACTTGTTCAACTGACTGGAAGAGATCCATATTTATGCCTATTCCCAAGAAAGGTGATCCAACCGAACATGGAAATTATCAAACAATATCATTAATATCGCACGCAAGTAAAATTTTGTTGAAGATGATTCAAAAGTGGCTGCTGCAGTATATCGACAGAGAACTGCCAGAAATTCAGGCTGGATTCAGAAGAGAATGTGGAACCAGGGATATCATTGCTGATGTCAGATGGATCCTGGCTGAATGCAGAGAATACCAGAAAGATGTTTACCTGTGTTTTATTGACTATGCAAAGGAATTCAACTGTGTGGATCATAACAAATTATGGCTAACATTGGGAAGAATGTGAATTCTAGAACACTTAATTGTGCTCATGAGGAACCTGTACATAGGTCAAGAGGCAGTTGCTCAGACAGAACAAGGGGATACTTCATGGTTTAAAGTCAGGAAAGGCGTGCATTAGAGTTATATCCTTTCACTATACCTATTCAGTCTGTATGCTTAGCAAGTAATCTGAGAAGCTGGAATATATGAAGAAGAACAGGGCATCAGGATTGGAGGAAGACTCATTAACAACCTGCATTATGCAGATAACACAACCTTGCTTGCTGAAAGCAGAAAGGAATTGAAGCACTTACTGATGAAAATCAAAGACCACAGCCTTCAGTACGGATTACACCTCAACATAAAGAAAACAAAAATCTTCACAACTGGACCAATAAGCAACATCATGATACATGGAGAAAAGATTGAAGTTGTCGAGGATTTCATTTTACTTGTATCAACAATCAACATCCATGGAAGAGCAGTCAGGAAATCAAAAGACACATTGCATTGGGCAAATCTGCAAAAGACCTCTTTAAAGTGTTGAAAAGCAAAGATGTCACCTTGAAGACTAAGGTGCGCCTGATCCAAGCCCCGGTGTTTTCAATTGCATCATATGCGTGTGAAAGCTGGACAATGAATAAGGAAGACCAAAGAACAATTGACACCTTTTAATTGTGGTGTTGTGAAAGAATATTGAGTATACCATGGACTGCCAAAAGAAAGAACAGGTCTGTCTTGGAAGAAGTACAACCAAAATGCTCCTTAGAAGCAAAGATGGCAAGACTACGTCTTACATACTTTGGACATGTTGTCAGGAGGGATCAGTCCCTGGAGAAGGACATCATGCTTGGTAAAGTACAAGGTCAGTGAAAAGAGGAAGACCCTCAAGGAGATGGATTGACACAGTGGCTGCAACAATGGGCTCAAGCATAGCAATGATTGTGAGGATGGCACAGGCCAGGGCAGTGTTTTGTTCTGTTGTACATAGGGTTGCTATGAGTCAGAACCCTCTCAAGGCACCTAACAACTACAGTGAAAAAAATATTTGTTATGCATGGAACTCTGAACCTATTTCATGGTTGAATGTCAGTCTTCAAAGTAATTCTCCTTTTGGGTTTCTTACAATCTTTCAAAAATGCCTCAGTAAGGGATCTGTCATTCTTATCATGGTGACCCTATAGCATAATCTTAATAGTGTCCTAGAGTTTAGGGCTCAAGATCATGTTTGTTTCACCCTCTATGAACTTGGCACTTGGAAATTGAGTAGGGCCTTTGAGATCAGAGGATCTGAAGTAAATACATAAAAATAATAATCAAGAGGTCACCCCATTTTAGTGACATGATTTCCACTTCCTGGAGGCAGTAAAACACATAACCTGGCTTCTTACCAGTTCTGTGACCTTGAGCAATTATTTCCTTTTGGCATCATTTTCTTATGTATAAAGTGAAACGATGGGCTTAGGTGACTGTGATAGGTCCCCGTGGTGAAAATGATTTACGTTCTACTACTAACCTAAGGATCCCTGGTGGCATAGTGGTTAAGAGAGCGGCTGCTAACCAAAAGGTCTGTAGTTCAAATCCACCAGCTGCTCCTTAGAAACCCTATGGGGCAGTTCTGCCCTGTCCTATAGGGTCGCTATGAGTCGGAATCAACTCCATGGCAACAGGTTTGGTTTTCGGTTTGAGGCACTCACCTAAAGATTGGCAGTTCAGACTAAACCAGCAGCACCACAAAAGAAAGGCCTGGAGATCTGCTTTCATTAAGATTACAGCCAAGAAAACCCGATGGAGTAGTTCTATTCTGTAACACATGGGGCTGCCATGAATTGGAATCAACTCAATGGCAACAGATTTGAGTTTTTTTGGTTTGTTTTGGTTTGGATTGGGTTTTTAGGTGACTGTCAAGGTCTCTTCAAGCTCTATGCATTTATAACTGTATTTCAAGTATTTTCTCTTTGAAAATGTCAAAATTATATACTCAGAATCCTTGTTTATGTCTGGAATGAATGTTGCTTCTCTAGCTCTTCTATGTGTTTATCTATCCATTGGTTATGTTAGAAGTAAACAGAAATCCTGACTTGTAAGAGGGAGAGGCAAGTGCAGACCATGATTTTATCCCCTCCATTCCTGAGCATTGTTCAGTGGAAAAGGAGATACTCTCCACCATGCAACAAACCTCTTTCCTCCACTCATGAGGACAAGTTTAGAAGTACAGTAACTGCTATGAATGATCAGCTTCTTAAACTGTGCTCCCATTCCTACCAGACCTTCTCCAGGTCTGTTGTAACTCATATTGGTCTTTTCCTTTCTTCGCACGATTCTCTATAGCCACTCCAGTATATCTTAAAATATTTTATTTTTATTTTGCTTCATACGTGTAAGTCTTATCTTCCCAACCAGAATGAAAATTTCTGAGAGCCAAAAACTGTCTCAAATTTCTCATTTCCATGAGGAGTCTAGCAGTGTTATTTAGAGGTACATATGGGTCCTAATATTTCAGGAGGTAGCATATGATCAAGAACCAGTGGTATTGAAGGAAGAAGTCCAAACTGCATTGAAGTCATTGGCAAAAAAACAAGGCTCCAGGAATTGATGTAATACCAACTGAGATGTTTCAGCAAACAGATGCAACACTGGAAGCGCTCACTCATCTATGCCAAGAAATTTGGAAGACAGCTACCTGGCCAACTGACTGGAAGAGATCCATATTTGTGTCCATTCCAAAGAAAGGTGATCCAATAGAATGTGGAAATTATTGAACAATATCATTGATATCACACACAAGTAAAATTTTGCTGAAAATCATTCAAAAGTGGTTGCAGCAGTACATGGACAGGGAATGGCCAGAAATTTAAGCTGGATTCAAAAAAGGATGTGGAACAAGGGATATCATTGCTGATGTCAGATAGATCCTGACTGAGAACAGAAAATATCAGAAAGATGTTTACCTGTGTTTTATTGACTATGCAAAGGCATTCGACTGTGCGGATCATAACAAATTATGGATAACATTGGGAAGAATGGGAATTCCAGAACACTTAATTGTGCTTACGCAGAACCTGTACTTAGACCAAGAGGCAGTCATTTGAACAAAACAAGGGGATACTGCGTAGTTTAAAATCATGAAAGGTGTGCATCGGGGTTGTATCCTTTCACCATACTTATTCAATCTATATGCTGAGCAAATAATCCAAGAAGCTGGACTATATGAAGAACAAGGCATCAGGATTGGAGGAAAACTCATTAACAACCTGTGTTATGCAGATTATACAACCTTGCTTGCTGAAAGTGAAGAGGACTTGAAGCACTTACTGATGAAGATTAAAGACTACAGCCTTCTGTATGGATTACACCTCAACAGAAAGAAAACAAGAATCCCTACAGCTGGACCAATAAGCAACATTATGATAAACAGAGAAATGACTGAAGTTGTCAAGGATTTCATTTTACTTGGATCCACAATCAATGCCCATGGAAGCAGCAGTCAAGAAATCAAAGGACACATTGCATTAGGCAAATCTGCTGCTAAAGACTTCTTTAAAGTGTTAAAAAGCAAAGATGTCACTTTGAAGACCAAAGTGTGCCTGACACAAGCCAGGGTATTTTCAGTCACCTTATATGCGTGGGAAAGCTGGACAACAAATAAGGAAGACCAAAGAAGAATTGATTCCTTTGAATTATGGTGTTGGGGAAGAATATTAAATATACTGTGGGCTGCCAGAAGAAGAAATGAATCTATCTTGGAAGAATTACAGCCAGAATGCTGCTTAGAAGCAAGGATGGCGAAACTTTGTCTCATGTACTTTGGACATGTTATCAGGAGGGACTAGTCCATGAGATGGACTGACACAGTGGCTGCACCAATGGGCTCAAGCATAACAACAATTGTGAGGATGGTGCAAGACTGAGCAGTGTTTCGTTCTGTTGTATATAAGGTCACTATGAGTCTGAACTGACTCGACAGCACCTAACAACATAACATGGTTCTGATAGTAAGAATGCTTTTCCTATTTTCTTCATATAAATGAGGGTAAAAGGTAAAGTCCTGGACCTTCTCAAATCAAGTACAGAACAGTTAATCTCTAAGCTCTGGTCTCCACAATTTATCTAACAGCTCATAGTAGATGATAACACTCTGAGCCTAATGCCAAAAAAAGCAATCCTATCGTAAAGAGAAAACCTAAATAAAACAAAGAGACAGTATAACATATGGAGGGAGGAAAGCTTGAAAGTGGGAAAAAATCTGGATTCAAATCCCAGCTTTGCTGCTTATTAGCTCTGGGTTTTGACTAAAGCTTATCAAACCCTTCTTAAGCTGAGTTTGCTTATCTGTAAAATGAGGATTATAATACAATCATACAACATTCCCCACAGAAGACTTTTGAAGATTAAATGAGAAAGCACATGGCAAGCACTTAATACAGAGTAGAAGCTTAATCAGTGGTAGTTAAAAAGAATTTTTTACAATTTTCAAGTAAAACACTTTTGCTTATGTAAAATAAAAATTATTCAATTTAAATGTAAGTATACATCAGGATCTACATTAATATCACTGTTAGAATTGGCATAGTTATTCTCTGTAATAATGATGTTGCTCTTTGTTGAAGATCAGTCCTATGCCAGGTACTTTACATAAATAATCTGATTTAGTTTTCAACACCTGTAGACGACAGTTATTTTGCTCTCATTTTACAGATGAGGAAATTACATAACTTCTGCCCAGTTGCACAGCTGGGATTCAGACCTAAATACAACCGGTTTCTGAGCCTGTGTTCTTTCTACTCCCGCGTATTGCCTCTCCCTAGCAAGTTTCTAAGACTCCAAAGGGGAGTGGGTATGTTTTAAAGGGACTAAGGTAGGAAAGAAAGTTTTAGAATATAAGGGGCTCTGCTCAGGAAGGTTAGGTTGGGTGGGTCTCCTGCTGAAGAGTTCTTGGGTGTCCAAAAACTCTAGGCTGTCTCAGGAGGGTGGACCAGAAGGGCATGGATTTGTCAAAATGAGGGTTAGCACTATACCATGATACACAATTTGCCAATATAGCAACATTTTTAGATCCTCTGTGTTTAAGCCTGATGCAATATATTTTCTCATTTCTTCCTTTTTGTTTAAGTTTTTTTCCTTTGGAATCAGTTCTACCATCTAAACCAGCATTGTCAAATAGAAGTATAATGTGGGCTGCATACATAATTCTATATTTTCTAGTGGCTACGTTTAGAAAAAAGTAAAAAGAAACAGGTGAAAACTGATTTAATAATATGTTTATTTAACCCAATATATCCAAAATATTATCATTTCAACATGTAATGAATATAATAAAAATGTTATTATGAGGTATGTTACACTCCTTTTTTCGTATTAAGTCTACAAAACCTGGTGTCAATTTTACGTTTATAACACATCTTAATTCAGAAGTTAAATTTCCGACAGTTAAAAGTGAAATACAGCCCTACCAAAGCTATAAAGTTGCATTTAAGAAAAGATATTCTACACTGCTTTCATTTTTAAATTTGAATTTCAGTTAATTAAAATTGAATAAAATTAAAAATTCAGTTCTTCAGTCATACTAGCCACATTTTAAATGCTCAGTAGCCATACAAGGCTAGTGGCTACCATATTGGACAAGTGCAGATCTAGAGTCTTCCTACTCAGAATGTGGTCTCCGGAAGCAGCTACAGCTGGAAACTTGTCAAGAGTGCAAAATCTCAGGCCTGCCTACCAAATCTGTATTTTAACAAGATCCCCAAGTGGTTCCTATATACATTAAACTTTGAGAAGCCCCTCTCCAAAACACAAATGTCTCCAACAACAAGCTCCAAAAAGAGCGAATGAATGAGGAACTGTGAGTGCTTAGGAAATTTGCTGCAGGAGAAGCAGTGCCAGGGATTGATATACTGATGTCTTCTATTGAGAAGTTGTAAGTTTCACAAAGTAGAATATGGCTATTCTACTGTTGGAACTGACAAAGGGCCATCCTGGGGCTAGGTTGGCTCTGCCCCCAGGAACTGTGTCAAAGAATCTAACACTAACTTCCACGACTCCCACAATTAAGGCAGCTCCACACCCATACCACCATATAGATTGGAAACTGCAACTTTAGAATCCCTGAAACACAGCTGTGAGCATATGTTTCTTCTCCACACAAGTGGAATTAAAGGCTGGACCTTCCTGGTAGACACCAAGAATATCGCCCATAAGAGGGGCTTGTGTGGTCAGTCTTGCTGCCATCCCCTGAGAACTAACACAGCTGTGCTCACTATCCTCATTAAGTGGGATCCTATCCAGTTCCCCCGGATTCAATGCGTTCTGCTTTGTTTAGCTAATCCTTATTTGTTTTGCTTCTCATAGGACTTAGCATTTGAGGAGCTTTTCAATGTATTTGCTTAAGAAATTCATTTGTACTAATCTAACATAGAAACTCGTTGTTCTAGTTCATTGGTCCTCAACGCTGGTTGCACATTAGAGTCATCTGGGGCACTTAAAAAATAGCAATGGCCAGGCATCACCCCAATCTAATGAAATTAGATTTCTAGGGGGTATTTTTATAAAAAGATCCCCAGGTGATGCTAATATGCAGCCAGCGTCTAGAACCACTGGTACAATTAGAAACAGCCCTGGGGATCTGACAGGTGTGTGCCGCCAGTCAGTGCTTCTCAGTCTTTAATGTACATACACATAGCCTTGTCAGAATGCAGATTCTGGTTCAGCAAATACGGCCTATGCTGAAGAAACCTGACTTTGTCGACAGATGTTTCCCTGCTAGTATTTGGTTGATGGTCATCATCAGGGTATTTCCATTCCTGACCTACTGATAGAGATTCCCTCTCCCTTCTGAGCCCTTCCTCCTCTATTGGGAACTACTGCCAGTGCTAAAACTCATTCCAGGCAAACTGGGATGAGTTGATCACCTTATCCTTACTCCTTTTTGAAACCTTCCTCTGTCCCTCCCACCCTCAGCTCCAGTAATCGTTACTTTCTCTGATTCCCTAAAGCAATTATTATCTTTATTTGACTTGCCTTTTGTTGTTAGTTATCTCTACATATGCACATACCTTATCTCCTCTACTGGATTACAGCTCTTCAGCGGCAGAATTCACTTATCATATTATGTTTATAATTCCTACTACACTTGAAATAGTGCCTTACACAAACCAGGTGATACACAAAGGCTTATTGGTTAATTGATTCAAACATGAAATGTCTCATCTGAGAGTTCTCCTTAAAAAAAGTCCAAAGGACTTAAAAATGCAAGATGTTTTTCTTTGTAGAGCAGAAAAAGAAAGTTTAGACAGGCATGGGGATAGGGGCGGTCAGAGGTTTAGATTTTGACATTGGTTTATTTCACTCAGTACGTATTTACATTTTGGGAAACTATTTTGTTAATTTAATGGTTTTAATTATTTGCATGGAACAGGGCACTACTGACATTTGGGACCAGATAATTCTTTGTTGTAGGGGGCTGTCTTGTACATTGTAAGATTTTCTGCAGTATTTCTGGCCTCTACCCGGTAGATGCCAGTATCACCCCTCCCCTAAGTAGTGACCAACGAAAATGTCTCCAGACATTATCAAATGTGCTCAACCCCAGGCTGAGAGCTCACTTGAAAGAATGAATTGTGACTCATGTGCCTTACTGCAGTAACATAAAAAATAAAATAAAAAATAACTCAACCCGTTGCCATGGAGTCCATAGCGACCCTGTAGGACAGAGTAGAATTGCCTTGTAGGGTTTCTAAGAAGTGTCTGGTGGATTCAAACTACTGAACTTTTGGTTAGCAGCCTGAGCTCTTAACCACTGTGCCACCAGGGCTCCACTGTAGTAACACAGACCTAAAAAAAAAAAACTCACATAAGAGAATGACAAACTGTGTTCCAGAGAAATATCTATATTTCTAAATAGTAATCGAAAAAAACGTTCTCTGTTCCTGAATTTTGGAGTGCATGTCCATGTATACCATTTTTATCTTTATAACTGTCATATTGGTCATTCTTTTTATGGAAGTAGAGGTATAATATACACATATTTTTTAAATCTGAATGTAGATTTTAGGAATTCAAATGTGTGGTGGGAGTAATTCCACCAAGCAAGAGAATGTACACAGAACAAAAGACTGAACTGGCCCAGTACACAGAGCAAGAGAATGAACTGGCCCAGCCTCTCTATATAAAACAGTCTGTCTGGTGTGCCATGATCCTTGGTCTGAATACACAACTTCAGAAATTAATGGTGTTAAGCCAAACATGGCACAAAAAGAGGTATTCCATGATTGCTGGTTGAATAAGTGAACAAATGAACGAGTGAATGTTGAATGTAAATGTAAATCCTTAAACTCAAAAGCTTTGGTGTGCTCATTACAAATGCCCCTTTTTTATTGCATTTGAAAATTCAAAACTTAGAAATGAAATTACATGTAAGAGTGTATCATCATCAATCAGAAATTAAATGACCTCAAAATTACAAGATGGGGAAAATAAAGTCTTATTTGTCAGTTGGTTTCTTCTGGCGCTAGAAGGTTTCCCTTAGACTTTATTAGTCCATATTTTTCAGTGACACAGATGAGACATTGGCAAAGCATTGCCATACTTTTAGGATTGGATTGGAATGTCCCTGAAGCTACTTTTTCCTCCCATTCCTGGCCAAGAACTTAACATGTGAAAACCAAGGAGAGGCTCCAGTGGTAGAAGCAAGCAGTGTATATCTTCTGGGCTCACAAGGGAGAAGATGATGGCAGTAGTTCTCCAACTCTGCTACACATTAGAGCTTTTAAAAATCCTAATGCCCAGACAGCACCCCTTACCATATAAAACAGAATCTTGAAAGATGGAACCCACGCATCGGTATTTTTTTTAAACTCCCCAGGTGATACCAATGTACAGTGTGTTATTTCTGCTTATAGAGCCTCTTAAAAAAAAAACGAAAACCAAACTCGTTGCCATGGAGTTGATTCCGACTCATAGCGACCACACAGGACAGAGTAGAACTGCCCCATAGGGTTTCTAAGGAGCAGCTGGTGGATTCGAACTGCCGACCTTTTGGTTAGCAGCCAAACGCTTAACCACTGTACCACCAGGGCCCCTATAAACCCTCTGCCAGGTGCTAATTTTCAGGAATTTGGATGGTCTCATTAAAAAGGACCTGACAACCCCATCATACGTACTTCAGGTAACTTTCATTTAGAATATTTTCATATGGCCAAGGGGACCCATTAGTATCTTTTGTTTAATAAGCAACAAATCCCTGTTCTTGTGACAGTGACATGCCTAAATTAATGAGCAAAGATTAGAAAACTGGAAAAATCGGGGAAGAGGGGTGGGTCTTTAATAATGCCTTTTTCAGGAAAATATATTTTATTCTGTGACCAAGCTAAGTTTAGATACTTTCTGAATAAGAAATGCATAAACAATCCTTTTGAGAATAATTTTGATTGTCCATTTTCAGAAATAATAATTCTAACTAATTTTATTCTTTCAGAATATAGTCACATGGATACTGTTCTTAGGATATTCAAATTCTGGTTTTAGGGGTTGTTTTGTTTTGTTTGCTTGCTTGCTTGTTTACTTTTTTAAATTGAAAAAAATGACTACCCAATAGAGGTTAACAAAAAAATTAAAATTAAATTCTATTTAGTATAGTTTGTGTGTGTGTGTGTGTGTGTGTGCGTGCGTGCGTGCACGCTTTAGGTGATGATTTACAGAGTAAATAGTTTCCCATTCAACAATTTGTGCACAGTGTTCCAAGACATTGGTTGCAGTCCCCACAATGTGTCACCACTCTCTCCATTTCTGCCCTGGGTTCCCTGTTACCTTTCATCTGGTTTTCCTACCCCTTCCTGACTTCTCATCTTTGCTTTTGGGCACATTTTGCCATGTTTGTCTCATCTATCCGGAGCCCTGGTGGCGCAGTGATTGAGAGCTTGGCTGCTAACCAAAAGGTCAGTGGTTCGAATCCACCAGCCACTCCTTGGAAACCCTCTGGGGAAGTTCTACTCTGTCCTGTAGGGTCAGCTATGAGTCAGAATCGACTCCATGGAGACAGGTTTAGTTGCTTTTTTTTTTTTTTTTTTTTGGGTGGGGGTGTCTCATATAATTAACTGTTCTAAGCAGATCTTTCCTCTCAGGTGTTATTATTTATTTTATAGGCCTGTCTATTGTTTGGCTGAAAGGTGGTCTCTGGGAATGCCTTCAGTTCCATGTTACAAGGGTGTTTTAGGGCCATAGTCTCAGGGGCTCCTCCAGTCCCTATCAAACCAGTAAGTCTGATCTATTTTATGGATTTGATTTTTGTTCTACGTTTTTCTCTCACTTTGCCCAGGACCTGCTATTGTGCTCCCAGTCAGAGCAGTCAGTAGTGGTAGCCAAGCACCATCTAGTTCCCCTGGTCTCAGAATCATGTAGGCTATGATTCATGTGGTCCATTAGTCCTATAGACTGATTGCTTCCTTAAATCTTGGATGTTCTCCATTCTCCTTTGCTTCAGCCGGGATGAGACTGATACTTGTATCTTAGATACTTAGTAAGTATAGTTTCTTGCTTTATACATTTTAGATAGATTTTTATGTAAATTCATCATTTTAACTATTTTAAAGAATACCATCTAGTAGTTTTTAAGTATATTCACAATGTTGTTCAACCATCACTACTATCTAATTCTAGAACATTTCTATAACCCCAAAAAGAAATCCCATTACCTATTAGCAGTCACTACCATCGTCCTCCTCTGTAAAAATGGCATGGGGGTGTCGTCCAATCTCCTTGTCTAACTTCACGAGGCAGGAGAAGTGTCAGCATCAGCCCAAGGCTGATTCCTATGAAATGAAGGTCAACCATACCTCCACCCTTTAACCTTTTTACCAATTCTAACACCAGCCATCCCTCCAACAGCACTCTACTTATCTACTGGGTCCAATAATTCATTGCAATGGCCACACAGAACTCACAGACAATGCTCACAATTATGGGGTTTATTAGGGAAGTAACAAGTTACAACTTGGTAGCAGGATCAACAGGCTACAACTCGGGATCAAGATCAGGAAGCATGTAGGCAAAGTCTCCCTTATTCAGTGTGAGACAGTTTTCTCAGCTCCTTGCATGGGCTCCTTTCAGCCCCCTGAAGACAGGCTCCTCTCAGCCACCTGAGGACAGGCTCCTCTCCACCCCCTCAGGACAGGCCTCTTCTCTCAGCCCCTCTCAGGTCTAGCTTCTGCCCTGCTTGGGCAAGTGTTACAAAGAATGTTAGCTCCACTGCTAAGTGCCCAGAGGCACCCTACTCCGCCAGGAAGCCTCCTACCCTAAGGCACTCAGCTCTCTCACTCCTGGTCGGCAAGCCTTGCTCTGTGGGTCAGCACCCTACTCTGCCAGGAAGTCTCCTGCCCGAAAGCTTTCAGCTCTTTTGCTCTGGGGGCCAGCACACCCACTGTTGCCACCTTGCTGCGTGGGCCAGGAAGCCCACCATACTGTCTCTTACTGGTCTCCTGGTTCTGCTGCCAACATTTCTCTACTGCTGCTTCTCGCAGTCTTAAACCGTCTCCAGTGTTACAGCTCTCTCTCTCCTGCGTGTAGGAAGTTCTCAGGCTCAGGGACCCTGGTCCAAAGGACGTACTCTACTCCTGGCTCTTTTTTCTTGGTGATAGTGAAGTCCCTTCTCCACTTCTGGGATTGGCTCCCTTTAAGCCTAACAGGATGGCAGAACTGATCAATCCCCTCATTAGGGTTCCATATACCTTATTCACAGAGTCCCACCCCCAAACGGGTGCCATACACCTTATTTGCATTATCAGCAAGCTGTCCAATCCCTTGATGGGCCACAGCATCTTATTTGCATAGCCCCACCTAATCATTGTCTAGGAGTTACAAGGCCATGCATGGATGAAAGGGCCATATTAAGTAATTTGCTGGACCACATCCTCCCCCCATTCCCTGACAACCATTTATCTACTTCCTGTCTCTATTGAGACAGGATATCTATTCTGATCATTTTATGTAAGTAGAATCAGACCATAGTTGCCTTTTGTGTCTGGCTTCTTTCATTTAGGATAATGTCTTCAAGATCCATCCATGCTGTAGCATGATTCAGTACTTCTTTTTTCATGACCCAATAATATTCAAGTGTATGAATATACCACATTTTGTTTATTCACTCATCAGTTGATGGAAATTTGTGTCTTTTCCACTTTTGGGCTATTGTGAATAATGCTGTTATAAATACTCTTGTAAAAGTTTTTGTGTGAACACATGTTTTCAGATCTCTTGGGTATATAACTAAAAGTGGAATCTTTAGGTTATATGGTAACTTTCCACCACCCATCTGTCAATTTGTTATACTGTGGTGGTTTTCGTGTTGCTATGATACTAGAAGCTATGCCACCAGTATTTCAAATACCAGCTGGATCATGCATAATGGACAGATTTCAGCAGAGCTTCAAGACTAAGACTAGGAAGAAAGACCTGGCTATCTGTTTCTTTATACAAAATGAACCAGTGAAAACTTTATGGATCACAACAGAGAATTGTCTGACTCACTTGCTTTGGACATGTCATCATGAATCGCTAGGGGAAGACATCATGTTTGGGAAAGTAGAGGATCAGTAAGATGGATTGGCACAGTAACCCCAAAAATGGACTCAATAAATGGTATGAAGGAGAAAGAAAAGAGGAAGACAACTGATTACGATGCCCCCAAATGTTGAAAACTAGGATAAATTATGCTCAGTAGCAACTAGTTAAGAATTAAGGGAAATAGATATAATACATTTATATAAAGAAAGTGTTCCATGGAAACTAAATTAAACAACAAAAAGAAAGGCTTGGTGAACAGATAAATGCTAAAATGCTCTCTCTAGTAATACACTACAGGAATTGACAGAATAGCAATTGAGATGTTTCAACAAATGAATGTAGCACTGGAAGTACTCAGTCATCTATGCCAAGAAATTTGGAAGACAGCTACCTGGCCCACCAACTGGAAGAGATCCATATTTGTGCCCATTACAAAGAAAGTGATCCAAAAGACTGCAGAAATTATCCCACAGTATCATTAATATCACACACAAGTAAAATTTGCTGAAGATCATTCAAAAACAGTCACAGCAGTACTTCAATAGGGAACTGCTAGAAATCCAAGCCAGATTCAGAAGAGGTCATGGAACGAGGGATATCGTTGCTGATGTCAGATGGATCTTGGCTGACAGCAGAGAATACAAGAGAGATGTTTACCTGTGTTTTACTGACTATGCAAAGGCTTTCAACTGTGTAGATCAAAACAAATTATGACAACATTGTGAAGAATGAGAATTCCAGAACACTTAATTGTGCTCGTGAGGAACCTGTACATAGACGGAGAGACAATCATTCGAAGAGAATGAGGGGATTCTGCATGGTTTAAAATCAGGAACGGCGTGTGTGAGGTTTATATCCTTTTACCATACTTATTCAATCTGTATGCTGAACAAATAATCTGGAAGCTGGACTATATGAAGAACGACGCATCAGGATTGGAGGAAAACTCATTAACGACCTGCGATATGCAGATGACACAACCTTGCTTGCTGAAAGTGAAGAGGACTTGAAGCACTTACTGCTGAAGATCAGAGACTACAGCCTTCAATATGAATTGTATGTCAACGTAAAGAAAACAAAAATCCTCTCAACTGGACCAAGACTCACAGAGCTGTGGTGGCATAGTGGCTGGCAATTCGAATCCACCAGCTGCTCCTTGGAAACCCTATGGGGCGGTTCTACTCTGTCCTATATGGTTGCTATGAGTCAGAAATAACTGGACGGCAATGGGTTGTTTTTGTTTGTTTGTTTTGGGGGGGTGCCAATAATCAACATCATGATAAATGAAGACAAGATTGAAGTTGTCAAGGGTTTCATTTTACTTGGATCCACAATCAATGCCCACAGAAACAGCAGTCAAGAAATCAAATGACATATTGCATTAGGCAGATCTGCTGCAAAAGAACTCTTTAAAGTGTTGAAAAGCAAAGATGTCACCTAGAGGACTAAGGTGCACCTGACCCAAGGGATCTTTTCAGTTGCATCATATGCATGTGAAAGCTGGACAATGAATAAGGAAGACCCAAGAAGAACTGATGCCTTTGAATTATGGTGTTGGCAAAGAATATTGAATATACCATGGACTGCCAGAAGAACGAACAAATCTGTCTTGGAAGTAGTACAGTCAGAATGCTCCTTAGAAGTGAGGATGGCAAGACTTCATCTCACGTACTTTGGACATCTTATAATAAGGGAATAGTCCCTGGAGAAGGGCATCATGCTTGGTAAAGTAGAGAGTCAGCGAAAAAGAGGAAGACCCTCAGTGAGATGTAATGACACAGTGGCTGCGACAATGGGCTCAAACATAGCAATTGTGCGGATGTCACAGGACCGGGCAGTGTTTCATTTTGTTGTATATAGGGTCGCTATGAGTTGGGACTGACTGGTGGCATCTAACAACAACAACAACAGTAGTACGTGCGCAGCCCTCTGCTTCCTGACAATGCTGCGCAAATGATGATCACGTATAGGCTGTGTGCAGTCAAATTCACCTTCCAGAACCTGTATGCTGTGAATACATTTCGAAGAGACTACAAAGTTCAGTTGACTTGACATTTACTTTACAGTATGCCTTTAGTAAAGGGAGATGCAGACTATGCCTTTATTTGGGTCAACCCTACAATTTTTTAAATGTACCGGGAATACATGTTTTAAAACTCATTGAAGTTTTAATATAACATTAAAGAAAAGAGAAATGAATGGTTCAAGTGAGATTTGTGAACTCTTGTTTTCAACTCCAAGCCAGTAAGTACCAAAGCAGAAGATTTCACAGCTTTGCCTTCCTCAATTCCAGAGAACTATGAGAAAATCAAGCATGAAGGTGAATTCCTTACATTCAGTATTGTACAAATTTAAATACTTTATTAAATTTTTGGCCAATTTCCATCATTAATTCATAGATTTTCTTGTGAATAGCCTATACTCTTTCAGGAACTGAGTATTTGCAGTTTCATAACCATTTGGCAATTTTGTAGGTTGAAAAAACGAGCCTACCAGTCATTTTTAACTGAGCTCTTTGACACTGGATTATTTGCAAGGCAGTTCAGTTATATTTGACAATAGTGATCAGCCAGGACATTTACAGATTTCTTTTACCATATTTTAACAGACCAGCATCCTTCAAGCACAGGACCTTTATTGAAAGGAGGCTTAAGATGCTCTTAGGTGGAGGAGTTGCAGAATTTGTGAACCTCTTCAGACAGTAGAGCTCTTTGGAAATCCAAGAGTGCTTTTGAGAAGGATGTGTGGCCTTAAAGCAGAGCCCCAACAGGGAGGACTCCAGCAAGCTGGCTGACAGGTTCAGAGGGGTTCAGTTCTCTCAACTGAAGGGTTTACCCTGGGAGCTTACTGTATGCCAGGCTCTGTGCAAAACACAGTACCCCTCAGCATAGAACCTAGTCTCCATAGAACCTAGAATATTTAGACTGGATTTCTTTTTAAAAAAAAAAAAAAAACCCCTAAGATACTATAATCAACCATCCCAGCCCATTATGTTCGGGGTGGCTTTGGCTTAGAGAGGTGGAATGGCTGGATGCACTATTAGTGAAAGAACCAGAACTCAAATTTTTCGGTTCATCACTCTTTGTATTTAACATACTTTCTCTGAAAAGAACATTGCCAAGATGCTGATAAAGCTTCTGCAGCAATCCCAGAGGGCCCATCCATGTCATCAGGAAAAGGCATCAAGTAGCGTTCTAAGTGTTTCAGAGATCATTTTGGGGCCAGTCCCTCTAGTATCTGCATAAGTCACTGGTAAGTCTTCTCCTTTTGTGAGCTTCTTCATAGACGGGCAGCATTCTCTTTTGTTTCTCAGGAAAACACAGAGAAAGCCTTTGCTTGGAATTTAGTTTTGTTTATGTTTTTGTTTTAATACTAATATATAATAATACCATATCCTCCAGTTCTCTAGAACTCAGACTTCGATAGTTATGACCGTCTAGAACACAACCACAGAAAATCACCTCTGAACAGTGAGGGAAATAGCTGTCACAATACCATTGCGTACACTTCAGACCTTTAAGCTCTCACCAGTGGGCTTATAATTCCATGTAAAAAGAATTTCAAGAGTAAGATTCATTTACCTGGAACATGCAGTTCTGTTGACCATCTCAGAATCCATGCCAGATAAATTAAATATTTTTGCCTTGCTTTGAGGGAACGACAGACCAACATTCATATTAATTTTCAACTTTCATTAAAAAAAAACAAAACCCATTGCTGTTGAGTCAATTCTGACTCACAGCGACCCTATAGGACAGAGTATAACTGCCCCATAGGGTTTCCAAGGAGTGGCTGGTGGATTCAAACTGCCAACATTTTTGGTTAGCAGCCAAGCTCAACTTTCATAGAGACAGATTAGTTTACCGTACAGTGTTTTTCAAACTGAAGATGGTGATCCACTAGTAAATCAGTTTACTGGGGTGTCAGCAACATATTATAAATTATAAGTTGTAATAGAATATATCAGAGTGCATTGTAGGCAGTAAGAGTTAGTATGGTTTTGAGACATTTTCATTTCAGTTATATGTATTATACACATATACACACATAAATAAGTGTATACCGGGACCTTGATATGAAACAGCATTTCTTCCTGAGGGTCACATTCAAACCTTTGAAAACCACAAGTGTACTGGTTAAGATTACAGATTCTGAAAAAATACTGTCCGAGTTGGAATCAGGGCTCTGCCACTCACTAACCAAGTAACCTTGGACAAGTTACTTTATTTCTCTTTATTTCAGTTTCCACACTTTTACAGTGGTGAGAATCACAATACCTCTGGTGGTGAGAATAGGAGTACTCCTGGTGGCACAATGGTTAAGCACTTGGCTGCTAACTGGACGGTTGGCAGTTCGTACCCACCTAGCAGGAGAAAGACTTGGTAATCTGCTTCCATAAAGATTACAGCCAAGAAAACCCTATGGGGAAGTTCTACTCTGTCACATGGGGTGTTTATGAGTCAAAAATTGACTCGGCGGCACCTAACAACAACAGCAACCTCATTCCACTGATGTGAAGATTAAAGGAGTTAGTATATATATTGTGCAGGTGGGTGCTTGGCACACGGTAAGCCCCCAGTAAGTGTCAGTTGCTGTTATATTGTCAGTCCCCCTCCCATTCCTGTTCCTGCCTGAGAAGAGGACTTGGAAAAGCAACAATGTTGAATGCACTATCTTCTTTCCATCATGGTAGAAGTACATCTTTAATTTTCTTCCCCTGACCACGCTGCTCTGGGCTTTGCAGCTGTAGTTAACTGACGAAATATCCTCTTCCCTCATCGAAAATTTCAGGATCATGAACAGTCTATTCTGTAATATTTCCTTGCCCAAATATAAAGGTTAAATGCAGAGATGTTCTCAAATCACTGCTGTATTTAGGCTAATCAGTCACCCAAAGATTTTACTCAAGGGCCGTGCAGGCATAGTCTAGGAAGCAGACTAGCTCTGCTAGAATCGCCATCGCTTGTTTATTATCTGTGGAAGGAACATTACGTTTTCACCATTCTTGGCCTGGACCAGTGCGCTTATGCAACTCTCAGAACATATGAAAGCTATTTCAGTTGATAGTAAGTATTTCCTCACTTTGGCTTGTGTTCAGCAGCAACCATTCTTTATCCAGATCAGGTGGACTGAGTGCACTGTGATTGTTTATCTCTTCTAAAACTGATCATTGATTGACTGACTATGCAGATTTCCTAGCAGAACTCAGATCCACAAGAATGGGCCAAAAGACATTTGGTCCAGTGTGCCTCATGCTTTTCTTTCATTACAGTGTTTCCCCTTTCATTTTTCATGTGCATATAACTGTATACTCTGGTTGGGTCTCATAATTTCTTCCATCATTTAGTATTAAAACCATGTTTAAAGTGTATTTCTCTATTCTATGTAAGTGTTTTCTTTAGTATGTCTTTGTACAAATTTTAATTCAGCAGAGTTTTTTGGTTTTTGTTTCCTTAATCAATTTTAGGACTGTTGTTTTTCCTTTTTCTCCCCTCTTTCCTTTCCTTATTGTTTGTCTACTGCTGCTCCAACTCAGTGGAAATCCTCAACTAGTTATGTTTAGTTACACCTTGGTCAGAGGGCTTCCACTTCCACACAAGGTATCTAGGTCCCTCACCCTCTGTTCCGAGCTAATTACAAATTTCCAAGACTATTGACAGTAGGTATTTCCAGCACATTGTTCAGGAGCGATTCTGCATTTAATGACAAGTGTCTGCTGAGCGCCTTCCATTCCACAACCTGGAGCTGTCTAAAGAAGACTGTCCGTTCCCTTCTAAGACTTCTTTCCTTCCAGCCTTCCCCTCCTGTTTCGATTGCTCCTCTTCCTCCTTCTTTCATAACCCTCAACCCCAAGAAGACATGGGGACTTTCATATGATTTCATTTTGTCTTCGTTTCTGCTGTGTCATGAGTTGAGGATAGAAAAACATCTCTGATAGGAAAGTAGAGAGTGAAAACATGAATTAAGACAGTGAAACCTGTGAGAGCCAAAACTCGACAGTACTGCCTTGTTTTTCCTGGGTGTTGCAAGTTTTCCACCTTTGACATAACACAGTCTTACTGCCATGTTTCTATCACCATTTTAGTGGAAAATATTTTAGTTTTCCTTCTCTGACAGGTTTACACCTTACACAGGTTCCAGCTTTTGCAGGTTTTACTATACCTTAATATATAACAACTCCTTGATTTGATGTTCTCCCTCTTTGTACTGTCTGGGAAGATCGTCTTCCTCCAAGAGGAAGGCCACTGGGCAGTGAAGGAGGAGGCCAACCTCGGCCTGCCAGCCAATCTGACTAGCAAATCAACCACGGTCACTAGCAAGGTTACATTTTGCAACCAGAAATGCCTCCCAGTTCCCTATAGCACTATTCTTCTGATACTGTAGGTTTGGGCACAATATCATTTCATTGACTTTTAAAAATTTGAATATAGTAAAACTCTCTTCAAGCTTCCTAAATGTTAATTTCACCAGGAATATCACTTCAGCTTATTCTTAATTAAATTTATGTTGCTAGTTTATAGTCCATCTGAAGTTTAGGCAGAATTATCATTTAGATGTCCCATTTTGTACATATACACCCACTCATCACTTACCAACACAGTTAAGTTCCAAAGACCAGTTCATTATGAGAAAATTGGCATTATGAGAAAATGAGGAATAACCACATAAGATCACAAAATGTTATGTGGGACACATATGTCCCTCTGGGTCTGAGAGGCAGAAAATGTAGGTGGGCATTTCCTGTCCCACTGGTCATGAAGAAGTTACTGCCAGACATATATCATTAATGCACAAAATAGTCAGAAAATAGGTTTTTTACTATTGTCATAAATGGGAAATTTTGGATAATGAGACAGTCGATAAGTGAGGAGTAGGTGTATTTAAATTATCTCTCAGTGCCCCAGCAATTCATCATGACGTATTATTGTACTCTTCTGAGGTGATAACTAATATCCATATTCTCCCCACACCCTCCTGAACTAGTTTCACAGGAGTTTATACCCAGTGTTCATTCTTGATACATAGGTCTGATAGAACTGATCAAGGAATCTAATAATGAGGAAAGCTGAATGGTTACTGCTTATATATCACTTTATTTCTCTGTAGCAATAGTCTCAACCTGGGCTACATACTGCACGTACTTGGAAAACTTTTAAAAATCTCGATACCCAGGCTGCAACCCAGACAAATTGATTTTAACCTCTGAGACTAAGCCAGGGCATCAGTATTTTCCAAAGCTCCCCAGTTGATTCCAATGTGCAGCCACTATTGAAATTTGATGCTCTTGGGGTTTGTCAGGTTTTCTTTCCTGAGAGTCAAATTACAGAGAACATCTGAGCATTATTTTTCCCTTCTGTAAAGCTTGTGAGAAGGGAGAGAGAATTGCTTAACAAAAAGTTAGTATTTTTTTTGCTAGTGCTAAGAATCTAGGCTTTAATTACCCAGACCTGTGCTTTAATCTCACCTTTGCTACCTTCAACAGTATGTTGTTGTTATTAGGTGTCATCGAGTTGGTTACGACTCGTAGCGACACTAGGTGCAACAGAACGAAACACTGCCCGGTCCTGCGCCATCCTCACAATCATTGTTATGTTTGAGCCCCTTGTTGCAGCCACTGTGTTGAGGGTCTTCCTTTTTTTGCTGACCCTCTACTTTACCAAGCACGATGCCCTTCTCCAGGGACTGTTCCCTCCTGGTAACATGTCCAAAGTACGTGAGAAGAAGTCTCGGCATCCTCGCTTCTAAGGAGCATTCTGGCTCTACTACTTCCAAGATAGGTTTGTTCGTTCTTCTGGCAGTCCATGGTATATTCAGTATTCTCCGCCAAAGGTGTCAGTTCTTCTTCGGTCTTCCTTATTCATTGTCAAGCTTTCACATGCATATGAGGCCACTGAAAATACCCTGGCTTGGGTCATGGGTACCTTAGTCTTCGAAGTCACATCTTTGCTTTCTAACACTTTAAAGAGGTCTTTTGCAGCAGATTTGCCCAATGCAATATGTTGTTTGATTTCTTGACTGCTGCTTCCATTGGCATTGATTGTGGATCCAAGTAAAATGAAATCCTTGACAACTTCAATATTTTCTCTATTTATCATGATGTTGCTTATTGGTCCGGTTGTGAGGATTTTTCTTTTCTTTATGTTGAGGTACAATCCATACCATAGTCTTTGATCTTCATCAGTAACTGCTTCAAGTCCTCTTCACTTGCAGCAAGCAAGGTTATGTCATCTGCATATTGCAGGTTGGCAGTGCGTCTTCTTCCAGTCCTGATGCTGCATTCTTCTTCATATAGTCCAGCTTCTTGGATTATTTGCTGAGCATACAGATTGAATAAGTATGCTGAAAGGATACTTATGCACACTTTTTCTAATTTTAAACCACTCGGTATTCTCTTGTTCTGTTCGAACAACTGCCTTTTGGTCTATGTACGGGTTCTGTATGAGCACAATTAAGTGTTAAGGAATTCCCAGTCTTTGCACTGTTATCCATAATTTGTTCTAATTCACATAGTCGAATGCCTTTGCATAGTCAATAAAACACACATAAACATCTTTCTGGTATTCTCTACTTTCAGCCAAAATCCACCTGATATCAGCAGTGATATCCTTCATTCCACATCCTCTTCTGAATTCTTCTGGAAGTTCCCTGTCAATGTACTGCTACAACTGCTTTTGAATGATCTTCAGCAAAATTTTACTTGTGTGTGATATTAATGATATTGTTCAATAATTTACACATTCTCTTGGATCACCTTTCTTTGGAATGGGCACAGATATAGATCTCTCCCAGTCAGCTGACCAGGAAGCGGTCTTCCAAATTTCTTGACATAGGTGAGTGAGCACCTCCAGTGCTGCATCCATTTGTGGAAACATCTCAATTAGTATTCTGTCAATTCCTAGAGCCTGGTTTTTTACAATGCCTTCAGTGCAGCTTGGACTTCTTCATTGAATGCCATCCATTCTTGATCATATGCTGCCTCCTGAAATGGCTGAATGTCAGCCAATTCTTTTCGATACAGTGACTCTGTGTATTCCTTCCATCTTCTTTTGATACTTCCTGCGTTGTTCAATATTTTCCCCATAGAATACTTTAGTATTGCAACTTGAGGCTTGAATTTTTTCTTCGGTTGTTTCAGTTTGAGAAATGCCAAGGATGCTCTTTCCTTTTGGTTTTCTAACTCCAGGTCTTTGCACGTTTCATTATAATACTACTTTTTCTTTTCAAGCTGCAGTTTTTAAATCTTCTGTTTAGCTCTTTTACTTCATCAATTCTTCTGTTAGCTTTACCTACTCAATATTCAAGAACAAGTTTCAGAGTTTCTTAAGCTATCTAGTTTGGTCTGCTTTCTTTCCTCTCTTTTTAATAACCTTTTGCTTTCTTTATGTATGATGTCCTTGAGTCAAATCTGTTCTTGAGATGGTCTCTAAATTCAGGTGGAATATACTCAAGGTTGTATTTTGGCTCCTGTGGATTGTTCTAATTTTCTTCAGCTTCACCTTGAACTTGCATATGAGCAATTGATGATCTGTTCCACAGTCAGCCCCTGGCCGTGTTCTGACTGATCATACTGAGCTTCTCCATCATCTCTTCCCACAGATGTACTCGATTTGATTCCTGTGTTTTCCATCTGGTGAGATCCACGTGTGTAGTCACTGTTTATGTTGCTGAAAAAAGATATTTGCAATGAAGAAGTAGTTGGTCTTGCAAAATTCTATCAGGTGATCTCTGGCGTCATTTCTATCACCAAGGCTGTATTTTCCAACTGCTAACCCTTCTTCTTTGTTTCTAGCTGTCACATCCCAATCACCAGTAATTATCAAAGCATCTTGACTGCATGTTTGATCAATTTCAGACTGCATAAGTTGGTAAAAATCTTCAATTTTCTCATCTTTTGTATCAGTGGTTGGTGCGTAAATCTGAGTAATAGTCATATTGACTGGTCTTCCTTGTAGGCATATGGATATTATCCTATCACTGACAGCTTTGTGCTTCAGGATAGATCTTGAAATGTTCTTTTGGAGGATGAACGCGGCACCATTCCTCTTCAATTTGTCATTCCTGGCATAGTGGACCATATGATTGTCTGATTCAAAATAGCCAATACCAGTCCATTTCAGCTTACTAATGTCTAGGATATTGATGTTTATGCGGTCCATTTTATTTCTGATGACTTCTAATTTTCCTAGATTCATACTCTGTACATTCCACGTTCAGATTATTAATGGATGTTTGCAGCTGTTCCTTCTCATTTTGAGTCTTGCCACATCACCAAATAAAGGTCCCAAAAACTTGACTCCATCCACATCATTAAGGTCAACTCTACTTAGAGGAGGCAGCTCTTCCCCAGTTGTATTTTGAGTGCCTTCCAACCCGAGGGGCTCATCTTCCGGCACTGTACCAGGCATTGTTCCACTGCCATTCATGAGGTTTTCATTGGCCAGTTTTTTCAGAAGTAGACCACCAATTCCTTCTTCCTATTCTGTCGTAGTCTGGAAGTTCTGCTGAACCTGTCCACCATGGTTGACCCTGCTGGTATTTGAAATACCAGTAGTATAGCTTCTAGAAACACAACAATGCACAAGCCATATAGCACAGGCAAACTGACAGGCGTGTGGGGACCTTCAACAGTAGAGCCACAGGCAACTCACGTAACTTATCTAAACTCAAGTTTCACTCATTTCAAAGTGAAAATGACTGTTCACCTTCTAGAATTGTTATCAGGATTAAATGATATTCTGTACATAAAGTGTTCACCGGGATGCCTTCCACATACTAATAATAATTAAAACAAACGTATAGCTACAAAGTCAAAATCCCCATTTCTAAAATGGAGGATCCAAATAGGAAAAGGAAATGTATCCTAAATCTATTGCCAAGATTTTCGAGTGCTTAGCAGTATTAATAGTAACATTTCCTCAGAATGTGTATCCATTTACTTTGGAACACTCATTTTTCATAATGAAAATTAATTTAGGGCCAAAAGTGGTTCTCTTGTTGATTGCATTCTTTTCAGAGATGCTATAAATGGATGTTGAGCTATGCTGTCTAGGTTTTTCTCCCAGCTTTAGGCTAAAAGCTCACAGTAGAGCAGGAAGTATTACTAGTTCGGGAATGACTGTGTGTTCATGGGTCGCTCATCAGAGGGGATCTGAGAGTCTATATAGCGATTTATTGTCTTCATGGTAAATTAGAAAGCAAGTTTCTAGGAGGATTTTCGGAGATAGCCAGAGAGATGCTCATTTAAGGTAATGCTGATACCTCTCAGGCTGGGAAAACTTCAGGGTGACACTAAAAAGCTAGACTTCAGGAATATTGGCTGCCCTCAGCGACAATGGTAGCAGTTGTAGCAGGAGGTGACTAGGAGGAGCTAAGTGGCCAGCAGCGCTACAGTTCCTGAAGTTACTCAGGTTCCCACACTCACTGCCATGCTTCTATTTGCAGAGAAAAAGTAGTTCATTTCATTCTTGGACACTGCTTTCAACTTTTGATATATTAGATTCATTTATTCTGTATCTATATCATTCAGATATTTAGTACAGTTAATAATATTCCCTACCCTTTCTCCAAATTAATCCATTAACAAATATCCACATAGTTTATATATTAACATCAGCTCATTGTTTCTGAAGGTCAGAAATCTCAATACCCAGTTTAACAAGATCCTCTGCTTCAGGGCCTCTCGTGAGGCTGCAAACAAGGTGCCTACCAGGTCTGCGGTCTCATCTGAAGGCTGGGCTAGGAAAGGCCCTGCTTCCACACTCACTGATGTGGTTGTTGGCAGGATTCACTTCCTCCAGGGTTGTTAGATTGAGGGCCTTAACATCTTGCTAGCTATCGGCCATAGGCTGTTCTCATCGCTTGCTATGTGGGCCTCACCAACGTGGCAGCTTGCTTCATCAAAACCAGCAAGAGAGAGAATCTGATAGTAAGATGACAGTCACAATCTCTTGCAAGCTAATCATGGAAGTAACTTCCCTTCAGCACTGCCACATTCTGTTGATTAGAGGCAGGTTACTCAAAGGGAGGAAATACACAAGGCTGTGAATGCAAGGAGGCAGCGATCATTGGAGACCTTCTTAGAGGCTGCCTGCCACAACACTTAACATCACATATTCATCCATAAAAGAAAGAAGGAAGGAAAGCATGTGAATGCAAGGAAGGAGGAAGAAGGGAGGGAACGAGAGAAGAGAGGGCAAGCAAAGAAAGACAAAGGCAGAAAAATATAGGTTTGCCATACTCCATCTGTATCAATATTCCACACACTTCATCACATTAGCACCACAACCATGAATTTCTTATTTAAAATGAGATGATAATATGAGGCTTTCTATACATATGGAGTTAAAAGGAAACAGAATACTAAGTTTAATCAAGTAAAATGTGTTTCAAATTAGTTCTTTTTTTAAGTTGAGTTTTTGGGTTTTCTTTTTCAGTTAGTAATTTTTTTTTCTTTCTGTTTCAAATTTTGAATCTGGGTTCATTTTTCTTGCCATTGTGTGGCAGGCCTATTACACAGGTGTTATAGGAACATGAATAGGGTTTGCATTTTGTGTTCTCTGGTTGTTTCAGCTCAAATGCCAAAATTATGTTTGGGTTCTGTACTTTCCTGTTAATGGCTGTATATGTCACCTAAATGTAAAACTAAAGTTGTAAAGTGCCTTGAATCTCATTTATTCCAGCCTCTTTGTTGAGGAAACTGAGGCCCAAATGGCTTGGAAAATCAAGGCTAAATACTGGCAGAGCAAGAATTAGAACTCAAACCTTTTGATTTCGAATGCAGTACATTTCCTCTTCTTAACCTTCTGTGCAAAAGAACAGTTAGAATGCGAAGTAGTCTCCTCAAGTCTACAGGCATTAAAATAATTGTGGTTTAAATATATTTTAATAATCACCGATTTTCTGGAAAAAACTAAAAATAATGTTTTCACTGCTTCAGCTAATGGGAAAAGGAACATTTCCAGGTACATTACTGTATAATAGGTGCTGGCCTGCACTTCTTTGCTGCATTAATACGGATGCCCATTTCCCAGCCCTATCATCTCTTCTTACCCTGCTTATTTTTCTTCATAGGACCTTGCCTCCCACACCTCCATTAGAATGGAGCTCCACAAGAACTAGGACTTCATCAGTTTTGTTGGTTGTCTGTGCCTAGAACAGTGCCTGGCACAAAATAGAGGTTTAATAAGTATTCATTGAATGAATGGCTGAATGATGAATTAAAGGTTTGTGACTTCCTTGCCATGTGAGTTTGTTCCCAGAGGAAAAAGAGGCATGTTTTGGTTATATACTTCAAACTTGGAATCAGGATTTTTTGTGTGTTTGTTTGCTTCCTGTTTATTTTTAAATTGTCTTTTGAAGTACTCATAAAGATACTTCAAGACTGAGAGCCTCCCTAATGCCCAAGAATGAGAGTTTTAGATCAGAGGACAAATACATTAAGTTTACAGTTGAATTGAAGATTAATCAAATTAGGAGCCAAAAATATGGGGAAAATAAAAACAGCTTAACCATCTCCAAAATGGCCATGGAAGTCAGAAGGTCAATGAGAATTGACATACAAAATCTGCTTTGCCTCAGACTTGCCTGTTGCGAATTTCATAGGTGCAGAGGAATTTTGGCCAAGATCTTGATCATAGGAGGCATTCTCCATTCCCCAAGTTAGAATTGGCACATAGATATGCATAAGTTGTTTCAGAGTTAGCAGTTATTTAATGAGTTTACTGACTGAACCTTTTAAAGATAATGCAAATATCAGTGACTTGTTCAAAATCTATAAAAATAGAAATGGCCCTGGAGTAGATGCTGTGGTCCCCACACCACATTCCATTGGCCCACCTGATTTCAGTGCAGCCATGGTGGGCAGTGCTGGCAGGCATATTGCAGGGCACATTTCCAGTGCCTGCTTAGGCTTTTCCCAAGGCAGGCAAGGACACTCAGCCCATCTACAGGAGCAGCCTAGACACATACAGGAATCAACACCCCAAGAGCAACCTTCAACCAGTGGATGATGGGAGTTGTTGGATAAATGTCCTGGCCTCCCATCCTTCTGTAGGAGATGGGGAAGCACTACATGGCTCCTCTGGGGGCCTCAGTACTTGTGGGTCCCAATTGGCCACTGCGGTAACCAGTCAATAACATACACTTTAGTAGCTGTTCTCCCATCCCTTCCCACTTCTCTCCATTCCCCTGCTTCTGATTCCAGGGATCATCTTCCAACTAAATTGCCCATACTCAAATATTTGTCTCCAGCTCTGGTTTCTTAAAGTGGTCCTAAGAAATAATGCTTGAAATAAAAGCAAACTGTTAAAAAAGACCAGCCTTACTGTTCTGACAGAGACTGGAGGAACCCTGAGACTATGGCCCCCGGACACCTCGCTAACTCAGAACTGAAACCACTTCTGAAGCCCACTTTGCTGACCAAGATTAGCCTATAAACAAACAAGAAACATGTGAAGAACATGCCTCTTAGTTCAATCAAATATACGAGACCAATTCCTGCCCAAAAGGAAGACGAGAAGGCAGGAAGAAACAGGGACTGGACGAGTGAACAGGGAACCCAGAGTGGGAAAGGGGAGCATGCTGTCACATTCTGAGGATTGCAACCAATGTCACAAAACAGTATGTGTATAAATTTTTGAATGAGAAATTAACCTGAGTTGTAAACTTTCACCTAAAGCACAATACAATTAAAAAAAAAAAAAGCGAACTGTTTGTCCCCAGAATCAAGGACTGACAAGGAAACAGCTGGCAGGCAACAAGCTCTGAAACTGGACCAAGGAAAACAGACGCTGGCATCACTTCCTAGACACAGCATATGCTGATATGCTGGCTTCGTCCCTGTAGTTTCTTCTTCGCCTTTTTAAATATGTGTTTCATTAGAACCATACATTACCCTCCTGATTTCAAGCCTTGCTTTTTTTTTTTTTTTTTTTTTTATTCTGCAGATTCTTCTGGGAAGCCTAAATTCACCAAGTGCCGTTCACCTGAACTAGAGACATTTTCATGCCACTGGACCAATGGGGTTCATCACAATTTAAGGAGCCCAGGAGCCGTACAGCTATTCTATATTAGAAGGTGCAGGCTTCATGCCTTTCTGATTTTTCTATCCATTGATTTACTGATTAAAATATACTGAGTTGCATGTAGTGGTAGGAATGGAAGTGATTTATTTCGGCGACCTAAATACATTCATTCATTCTTATTCAAAAAATATTAAGTAAGCCCTGACTATGTGTTGGTTACTGTTTTAGGCACTAGAGATACAGCAGTGATTTGAAAACGATAAAGTCTATGATCTCATGAAGATTCCTTTACAGTGGGAGGGGACAGACAACTAAAATTAAATAAGTAAAATAATGTCAGCTGGTAATACAGGTTATTAGGAGAAGTAAAGCCAAAAATAGACTAGCACTGTGTCAGTGTGAGAGACAGTGAGTACGTGAACATATGGGTGACAGTGTGTGTAACTGTAAGTATGTGTGTGAGTGTGTGTGAGTGGGCATGAGTGCGAGAGAGTGAGCATGTGAAAGTGGGTCAGAGTATATGTGAGAGTGTGTGTGACTATGTGCAAAAGTGTGCATGAGTGCACGTGAGTGAGACAGTGAGCGCGTGGCAGTGTGGGTGAGAATGTGAGTATGCTGGGGTGTATGTAAGCGTGTGCATGCACATGAGAGTATGCATGAGTGTGAGTGAGTATGGGAAAGTGTGGGTAAGAGTGTGTAAGTGAGTGTGTTTGGAGGGGTTAGATGATATTTTAGCTGAAGAGTTCAGAAGAGGCCTTTAATGTGTAATAAGGGAGACCATGGATACACTAGTGGCTTAGTGGTTAAGAGCTCTGGCTGCTAACCAAAAGGTTGGCAGTTTGAATCCACCAGGCACTTCTTGGAAACCCTATGGGGCAGTTCTACTCTGTCCTATAGGGTCATTGTGAGTCAGAATCATGAGTCAATGGCAACGGGTTCAGTTCTGGTTTTTTATGTGAACATCAGGGAGAAAGTCTGTTCAAGCAGAGGAAAATGCACGTGCAAAGGCCCCTGAGGCAGGACCAGGTGTGCTTGAGGAAAGCAATGAGACCAGCGTGGATGGCACAGGGTGGGAGATGGGGAGTGTGATATGGGAAGGGATCAGAGGCTTAGCCTGGGCCAGGCTGTGCCAAGCTTTGTAGGCTATGGCAGGGCTTTGGATTTTACTTTATCTGTGATGGGAAACCTTTGGAATTTTTTTAAAGATATGTGTTTTAAAAGACTCTGTTTGGTTGCTATGTAGAGAACAGACTGTGTTCCTTTAAATTAATTACATTCAGTAAGGGACTGTAATACTTCTCCATTTTTGCAAGTGGTCCTCTGAGAAACAGGGAAAGAGTGAAACAGAGATCTCAGTGTAATCACCACTCAATAATTTATTCTAATCCCTCACCTGGCATTATTTCTACTTCCATCTACTCTTACGTTGTACCTTTTTCTTTTTAACTTTTTTTAATTTTAGGCTCAAACACTCCATCATTTCCTCTTTTCCACACCAAAGCCAAGAAAGGCCTAGGCCAAGAAACGAAGTTATTGAGGACTTAATCCTAGGCTCACGTTGCTCTAGGACATGATGCCTTCTACCTTCCAAGGAGTGGGGAGCAGGAAGTAAATTCAGCGAGCAGTTAAGACAAAGGGCTTAGGGCCAACAAGCCAGCATTCCAGCCTGGCTCCAGCCCTCACTCACTGAGTGGCACTGGACAGATTTGTCAGTCTGTCCCCAACTTGGCTTCCTAATCTGCAGAGTAGACAGAACAATCCTGGCCTTGTGGCTTTTTGTGAGAAATTTATTAGATAATACATGAAAGACACTTAGCACAGTCCTTGGCACATAGTAAGTGTTATGGATTGAATTATGTCCCCGAAAAATATGTGTTGTAAATCCTAACCTCTTAGGCCTGTGGTTATAATCCCATTTGGGAATGGTCTGTCTTTGTTATGTTAATGAGGCAGGATTAGTGTAGGGTGTAGCTTGAATCAATCCTTTTTGAAATATAAAAGAGATTAAACAAGCAAGCAAGTAAGCAGAGATAGGGGAAGAGACATGCCAAGCCACATGAAGATTGCCCAGGAGCAGAAGCTCAAAAGAGACAAGAACCTTCGTCTGAGCTGACATAGAGACAGAGAACCTTCCCCTAGAGCCAGCACCCTGAATTCAAACTTCTAGCCTCCTAAACTGTGAGAAAATAAATTTGTTTGTTAAAGCCACCCATTTGTGGTGTTTCTGTTAAAGCAGCACTAGGTAACTAAGACAGAATTCAGTACCGAGAATGGGGTGCTATTCTAACAGATACCAAATGTGGAAGTGGTTTTGGAAGTGGGTAATCGATAGAGGCTGGAAGGGGTTTAAGGTGCCTATTAGTAAATTCCTAGATTACCTTGAAGAGACTGTTGGTTGAATTATGGACATTACAGGCAATTCTGGTGAAGGCTCAGAAGGAAGTGATGAAAGCTATAGAGAAAGTCTCTATCGTCTTAGAGAATATACAAGGCTCTAGCAACAGAATGTTGCTAGAAATATGATGATAAATGTGCTTCTAGTGAGGCTTTAAAAGAAAATGATGAACATGTGATTGGACAATGAAGGAAGAGCAATGCTTTTTATGCAGTGGCAAAGAACTTGTCTGAATTATGTTCAAATGTTTGATGGGCGGTAGAACTTGTAAATGATGAACTTAGCTATCTGGATAAGGAGATTTCTAAGCAAGATCTTAAAGGGATCGTGTGGTTTCTCCTTGCTGCTTATAGTAAAATTCAAGAGGAAAGAGATGGACTTAAAAATGAACTGTGCAAATTGAAAACAAAACTTAAAGATTAGGAAAATTCTGTCGTACAAACTAAGGACACTTGTCCTAGAATTTTTTTCATCAAGGGCATGGCTACACAATCTTTTGTTAAAGAGATTAAGCCTGAGACTGATGGATCTAACCAACTACTACAGCAGAAAACCCATCAACTTAGACTGAAGGGGAAGAGAAAGAACGAAATGAGAGAATGTTATCTGCCTCTTGGAATTCTACAGGCAGGAAACTGGCCAAAGGAGCTACATCTGTTGTCTTCAAGGAAAAGAAAAGAACCATCCCTGGAACAGCTCAGAGATCAGTAGAACTATTGGAAGGAGTGTGGAAAGCAGGGCCTTCTCCATTTCAAAGAGTGGGGCAACAATCTACTAGATCTCAAAGGGTGGAGCCACAGCCTCTTAGGTTTCAAAGAGTCAAGGCTTCACCCTGAATTCAGACTTCTAGCCTCCTAAACTGTGAGAAAATAATTTTCTGTTTGTTAAAGCCACTCTTTTGTGGTATTTCTGTTATAGCAACACTAGATAGCTAAGACATTAAGTACTCAATAAATGCTATTCTCATCATTATTGATTGTGTAATAATAATGAAAATAATGATATAGAATTCCAGTTTCTGCACTATGAAATGATTTTTGATTCTTTACTGTTTGTGATTATTAATATGCTATACATCCATTTTTAATGCAGAGCTGAGTACTTAATTTGCAAATAAATACTTTCAGTTGGTTATCAGGACCAGGCTTGTCCACCTTCTCGGTATGAAAGAGATCCCTTGGATATACCCTCAAAGGTCACACAAAGATGAGGTGGGTGAACACTGAATACATTTTTTTTTTCTTTAAGGCTGATCCTGCAGAGAGAGAGAGTCCAATACGCAAAACTGATTTGTATAAATGCATTCAGACAGGAAACTAATATGTTTGGTAATACTTTTGAATATGTGTTGAATTCATTATATCGCTTGTAAATGAAGAGAGAGATTTTGTAGGTGCAATCCTCATGTTTTTGCTTCAGCAGCTCAGAAAGCCAGCTCAAGCAGAACAAGTAACATAAATTATTTGTAGAATTATTTGTAAAGAATAAGTAGAGAAATAACAGAGTAAACTTTTAAGCTGGGCCACTTTATGGAAATAATGTTTTTCACCACGCTAATATTCACCAAATTTGAACCTAAGCCAAAAGATAAATCCAAAGATATGGAAATGTCACAAATATATATTTGACCCTTACCCTCATCCATCAGAGCCACTGCACTTTGCTTACGAGGTTCTGCTGCACACCCCAGGCTTTCCACATCCCTAATCCAAACACAGGCTCTGTACCAACAAAGACATCACTGAAAGTTTGACCAGTTGGAGGGAAAATCTTGTACATATTCAGAAGAATGTCATTAGTTTGTTCCCTAGTGGAGTTTGCAATCCCAGGGAGAAAAATTGTCACATCCTTAGGCACCTAAACTACCATGGTTGAGTGCTAGCTCAAGTTTAGAAAATCAGTATTTTGTGTTTTCTCTATAAAATATTTTCTTTATAAAAATAGAGCTATCCTAAATATCTTAGCCAAAGAGGCTAAAGTAGAGGGCCAGCCAAAAAGAGGAAGACCCTTAAGAAGATGGATTGACACAGTGGGCTCAAACATAGCAAGGATTGTGGGGATGGCGTCGGACTGGGCAGTGTTTCATTCTGTTGTGCGTGGGGTCACTGTGAGTTGGAACCAACTTGACAGCACCTAACAACAACAACAAGCAAAAGTGCCTCGAGTCCATAGCCCAGAAGTATTAGGAATATTAGGACTAGACTTCACTGATCAGTGTACACTTGCATTGGACTTCTCATTACCAACTTACACAAAGATGACAATACACATGCACTTTTTGACTCTCATCATTGTTTCTTAGAATTCAGTTCCCAGGCAACTCCTGGAGCTATAGAATTATGCCTCCCCGTCCCTGATGCACAAAAGGTGATATGATTTCATCCCTGCTGGAGCCAGTGGAGGCAGGAAGGAGTGATGCATTGAGCTTTCAGCTCCCTGGCCTATCTTTGGTATCTAAATCAGACTGACTTTAAAGGCGATGGGCTGTCAACAGGACAGCAGAGGACAGAGCCAAAGGCAGTCAGAGGCTTTGCTTGGATCTGCTCCCTGCCAGGTGAGCTGGCAGAGAGGCAGCCTCAGCTCGTTAGAGCAGCTGATTCTGGACAGTTCTCTGCAGCCCCTGAGATGAAGACCATGCCAAGTTCAGGCTTTGAGCTTGGAAGAGACTCAACATAAATGCAAATTACAGGCATGGCAAGAGGAGGCTCTGGGCAGCATATCAAGGGTGCTCTACGCTAGGTCCCTAGCATGCAGATGCCTGTTTTCAAAGGACATGGACAAGTGAACCCTGAGTCACTATGGATGTATACCTCTGCACTTCTGCCATCTCCCACACTATGCCCTCCACAAAAATTATTGTGGCCTTTTTTTAAAAAGCTTACTTTAAATGCAAGTTTGTGGAGCAAATTAAAAGGGAAAAAAAGCATTGTTTCTTTTCTTTTTTTCTAAGAAAAAGATTAAATTTTAAGCCTAAAATGCATGAGTTGTATATAATGAAAACAGTGGTCCTTTTCCAATTGGTTACCTTTAGGTGGAAAGTATTTCTTCTGATCTTTATTCTGATATTTTTTATTGATAGCCTCTTTCTACTTGTCTCTCTCCTTCTGTTTCATTAGATTGTCTGAGAGTGAAGCTAAAATATTTAGCTTTGGGGAGTAAGAGAAGAGGAGATAAGCTTCTATAAATTGGCCTTAGTCGCTTTTATACAGATTCAATCCTCTGTAAGCAGCCAACAGAGTATCTGTTTTGTGAATCCATTTGGACTTTTTGTGTAACTGTAATAGTTTAATATGTAAGTTTAATATATTGGTTTAAAATAAAATTCAAGTTTGGTTAAATGAGTAAGGGGGTGGGGAGTTGTGTTTTTGATCAAGCCTTTCTTGATTTAAGATAAGTGCTTTAAGTTGTTTGTCCTGTGGAGCTAATGGATTTGAGATAATCCAAACATGATTTTTCCACACGGTCCCCATGGGGACCAGGCTGCTGACATGCCAGAGTTGAGAAATTGTGTGAAACACTGCAAAACTAACCTCCCTATTCCAAATCAGCCCCTGCTAAGAACTGGCCCAAAATTTCAGAACATTTTGGAATTTTGAGTTTTCTCACTTTAAAACTATCAATTATCCTAAATACATTTGATATCCCGTATACTGTTATCCAGAGCCCTGGTGGCATAGTGATTAAGAGCTAGGGCTGCTAACCAAAAGATCAGCAGTTCGAATCCACCAGCCCCTCCTTGGAAACCCTGTGGGGCAGTTCTACTCTGTCCTACAGGGTCGCTATGAGCCAGAATCGACTCGATAGCAATGGGCATATTGTTATCCAGAGCCCTGGTGGTGTAGTGGTTAAGAGCTAGGGCTGCTAACCAAAAGGTTGGCAGTTTGAATCCACCAGCCTCTCCCTGGAAACCCAATGGGGCAGTTCTACACTGTCCTGTAGGGTCACTCTGAGTTGGAATCAACTCTACGGCAGTGGGTTTGTTTTTTGTTTGTTTTTATTTTTTTATAACACTGTTATCCACCACTCGTTTATCAGTTTATCATACTGTGGTAGCTTGCGTGTTGTTGTGATGCTTGAAGCTATGCCACCAGCATTTCAAATTCCAGCAGGGTCACCCATGGTGAACAGGTTTCAGCTGAGCTTCTAGACTAACACAGACTGGGAAGAAGGACCTAGCAATCTACTTCTGAAAACAATGGTCAGTGAAAACCTTATGAATAACAATGGAGCATTGTCTGAGTTAGTGCTGGAAGATGAGCCCCTCAGGCAGGAAGGCCCTCAAAAGATGACTGGGGAAGAGCTGCCTCCTCAAAGTAGAGTCGACCTTAATGACGTGGATGGAGTCAAGCTTTTGGGGCCTTCATTTGCTGATGTGGCACGACTCAAAATGAGAATAAACAGCTACAAACATTCATTAATAATAGGAACGTGGAGTGTACGTAGTATGAATCAAGGATAATTGGAAGCTATCTAAAATGAAATGGAATGCTTGAAGATCAATATACTAGGCATTAGTGAGCTGAAATGGATTGGTATTGGCCATTTCAAATTAGCCAATCATATGGTATACCATGCTGGGAATGACAAATTGAAGAGGAACGCTGTTGGCATTGTAAAAAAGAACATTTCAAGATCTATCCTGAAGTATAACACTATCAGTGATAGGATAATATCCATATGATTACAAGGAAGACCGGTTAATACAACTATAATCCAAATGTACACACTAACCACTAATGCCAAAGATGAAGAAATTGAAGATTTTTACCAACTTCTACAGTCTGAAATTGATCAAACATGTAATCAAGATGCATCGATAATTACTGGTGATTTGAATGCAAAAGTTGGTGTAAAAATGGCATGGTGGAGGCGTCTGACCTCCTCTAATTTCACAAAGGGGAAGAAGAGTCAAAATCAACAGCCCAAGGCTGATACCAAAGCCAGACATGCCTCCACCCTCCAAACTTTTTACCAGTTCTGACACCAACTGTTCTCTATTTCTCTACTAGGTTCAATAATTCATTGCAATGGCCACACAGAACTCAAAGACCATACTCACAGTTATGGGGTTTATTAGGGAAGTGTAACAGGTTACAGTTCAGGTTCACGAATGCTCAGGATTCAGTTCTTCAATCAGGACAGCCTATTCTCAGCAGTGCCCACAGGCAGGTCTCGCTTGGCCCTTGGCTGCTCAGCCAAGCATCTGCCAGGCTTAGGCAAGTGTTGCAGAGCTCTTTTAGATCAGCTGATAAGTATCCAGAGGCACCCCACTCCACCAGTAAGCTTCAGCCCAAAGAAGCTCGGCTCTAGCTCCGTGGATCAGCAAACCTACCTTCACCAAGTGCCAGGAGGCACCCTATTCTGCTAGCAAGCCTCCTTCCTGGAGGCACTCAGCTTTCTCACTCTGTGGGCTGAAAAGCCCACCGTGCCGTCTCCTGTCAGTCTCCTGCCTCTGCTGCCACCCTTTCTCTGCCACTGCTTCTTGCTGTCTGCAGTGTTACAGCTCTCTCTTTGTCTCCTGGATCTCGGAGGTTCTCAGCTTGGAAATCACGGGTCCAAAGGATATGCTGCACTCCTGGCTCTTGTTTCTTGGTGATGGTGAGATCCTCCCTTACCACCTCTTGGATGGCTTTATTTTAAGCCTAGTGGGGTGGCAGAAGTGACCAATCACCTCATTAGGGTCCTATACACCATATTTGCATAGTCCCACCCCCACAAGGGTGCTATGCACCTTATTTATATTATTACCAAGCTATCTAATCCAATTGGTGGGCCACAAGCCCCTCATCTGCATAGTCTCACCAGTCATTTGGTGGGAGTTACAAAGAAACAGAAACTTGCTCTTGAACATCATGACAAAGGGAGAGAAGACTGAAGTTGTCAAGGATTTCATTTTACTTGGATCCGCAATCAGCACCCTTGGAAGCAGCAATCAAAAAAACAAACGACGTATTGCAGTGGACAAATCTGCTGCAAAACACCTCTTTAAAGTATTGAAAAGTAAAGATGCCACCTGGAAAACTAAGGTGCACCTGCTGACCCAAACCATGGTGTTTTCAGTCGCCTCATATGCATTCGAAAGTTGGACAATTAATAAGGAAGACCAAAGAAGAATTGATGCCTTTGAATTATGTGTTGGCAAAGAATACTAAATATACCATGGACTGCTGAAAGAACAAACAAATTTGTCTTGGAAGAAGTACAGCCAGAATGCTTCTTAGAAGCAAGGATGGTGAGATTACGTGTCACATACTTTGGACATGTTATCAGGAGGGATCAGTGCCTGGAGAAGGACATCATGCTTGGTAAAGTAGAGGGTCAGCAAAAAAGAGGAAGACCCTCAATGAGATGGATTGACACAGTGGCTGCAACAATGGGCTCAAGCATAACAGTGATTGTGAGGATGGTGCAGGACCGAGCAGTTTTTCTTTCTGTTGTACATAGGGTCACTATGAGTAGGAAGTGACTCGAAGGCACCTAACAACAGCAACAACAAAGGCTATCGCTAGAAGGGCCATATTAAGTAATTCACTGCACCACAGTTGGAAACAAAGAAAATGGATCAGTAGTTGGAAAACATGGCCTTGGTGATAGAAATGATGCTGGAGATCTCATGATAGAATTTTGCAAGACCAAGAGCTTATTCATTGGAAATACCCTTTTTCAACAACACAAAAGTCAACTATACATCTGGACCTTGCCAGATGGAATACACAGGAATCAAATTGACTACATCTGCAGAAAGAGATGATGGAGAAGCTTAATATCATCAGTCAGAATAAGGCCAGGGGTCAACTGCGGAGCAGACCATCAATTGCTCATACGCAAGTTCAAGTTGAAGCTGAAGAAAATTAAAAGAAATCCATGAGAGCCAAAGTACAACCTTGAATATGTGCCACCTGAATTTGGAGGCCATCTCAAGAATAGATTTGATGCATTAAACACTAATGACAGAAGACCAGACAAATTGTAGGATGACATCAAGGACATCATACATGAAGAAAGCAAAAGGTCATTAAAAATAGAGGAAAGAAAGAAAAGAACAAAATGGATATCAAGAAAGACTCTGAAACTTCCTCTTGAATGTAGAGTAGCTAAAGTGAAAGGAAGAAATGATGAAGTAAAAGAGCTGAACAGATTTCAAAGGGCAGCTCAAGAAGACAAAGTAAAGTATTATAATTAAATGTGCAAAGACCTGGAGTTAGAAAACCAAAAGAGAAGAACAAACTCAGCATTTCTCCAGCTGAAAGAACTGAAGAAAAAATTCAAGCCTCAAGTTGCAATATTGAAGGATTCTATGGGCAAAAACTGAACAACACAGGAAGCATCAAAAGAAGATGAATACACAGAGTCACTGTATCAAAAAGAATTGGTCAACATTTAACCATTTTCAGGAGGTAGCATATGATCAAGAACCAGTGGTACTGAAGGAAGAAGTACAAGCTGCACTGAAAGAATTGGTCAAAAACAAGCTTCAGGAATTGACAGAATACCAACTGAGATGTTTCAACAAAGGAATGCAACTCTAGAAGCACTCACTGTTCTATGCCAAGAAATTTGGAAGACAGCTACCTGGCCAACCAACTGGAAGAGATCCATATATATGCCTATTCCAAATAAAGGTGATCCAACAGAATGTGGAAAATATTGAACAATATCATTAATATCACAAACAAGTAAAATTTTGCTGAACATAATTCAAAAACTGTTGCAACGGTACATCAACAGGGAACTGCCAGAAATTCAAACTGGATTCAGAAGAGGATGTGGAACAAGGGATATCATTGTTGATGTCAGATGGATCCTGGCTGAAAGTAGAGAACACCAGAAAGATGTTTACCTGTGTTTTATTTACTACGCAAAGAAGGTTGACTGCGTGAATCATAATAAATTATGGATAACATTGTGAAGAATGGGAATTTCAGAACACTCAATTATGCTCATGCACACAAGAGGCAATTATTCAAGCAGAACAAGGGGATACTACATGGTTTAAAGTCAGGAAAGGTGTGTGTTAAGGTTGTATCTTTTCACCATACTTATTCAATCTGTATGCTGAGCAAATAATCCTAGAAGCTGGACTATATGAAAAA
The DNA here is from genome assembly GCA_030035585.1 of Dugong dugon. Lineage (NCBI taxonomy): Eukaryota > Metazoa > Chordata > Mammalia > Sirenia > Dugongidae > Dugong > Dugong dugon. The sequence goes on from CM057460.1 coordinate 48,661,419, forward strand.
GAGTGCGGCATCAGGAATGGAGGAAGACAACCCACATTATGCAGAAGATACAACCTTGCTTGCTGAAAGTGAAGACAATTTGAAGCACTTACTGATGAAGAGTAAAGACTATGGCCTTCAGTATGGATTACACCTTAACATTAAGAAAACAAAAATCCTCACAACTGGACCAATAAGGAACATCATTATAAACAGAGAAAAGATTGAAGTTGCCAAGGATTTCATTTTACTTGGATCCACAATCAATGCCCATGGAAGCAGCAGTCAAGAAATCAAAGGACATATTGCATTGGACAGAGCTGCTTCAAAAAACCTCTTTAAAGTGTTCAAAAGCAAAGATGTCACCTTGAGGACTAAAGTGTCTAATGCAAGTCATGATGTTTTCAGTCACCTCGTGTGCATGCAAAAGCTGGACAATAATAAAGAAGACCAAAGAATTGATTCTTTGAATTATGGTATTGGCAAAAAATATTGAATATACCATGGACTGCCAGAAGAAATACAGCCAGAATGCTCCTTAGAAGTGAGTATGCCGAGAGTTCCTCTCATGTACTTTGGACATGTTACCAGGAGGGAGCAGTCCCTGGAGAAGGACATCATGCTTGGTAAAGTAGAGGGTCGGGGAAAAAGAGGAAGACCCTCAATGAGATGAATTAATATAATGGCTGCAACAATGGCTCAAACAGCAATTTTGAGGATGGCGCAGGACAGGGCAGTGTTTTCGTTCTGTTGTACATAGGGTTGCAATGGGTCAGAACTGACTTGACAGCACCTAACAACAACACAACAACATAATTATCTGAAAGTATCATTTCTGGACAGTCTTGTTAAGCCATTCTCTTTAATGCACTTTTATTTAATTTGAAAGTCAAGATGAAATCAACCATGGGAAAATCATCCAGTAACCCACCTATTCTTAATTTTTCTTTACCTTTTTTCTGCTACTCTAAATACACACACATACAGAGTTTATCCTTTTTCCTGCTACTTATCTACTTATTTTTTCCATCAAAGATGAATCTCCCCTTCACTCAAGTTTATGCAACCTTTAAGAATCTCAATCAGCATTTAAGCAACACTTCATTCTCAGACCCTGATGTCTCTGCCATTTTAATCTCAAGTTCTTTCCAACAGCTGATGAGCAGCTCTGGAGGACCCTCTGATACTGCACAAGTTTCTTCCTAGGTACAAGCTGACTAGCGTGACAAACAGCTATAAGAAGGAAAAGCATGTCTTCTCAGCCCTCCATCCCTTCCTTCCAGCCCCTGCTTTCCCCCACAGCCTCCAGCATCCTCACTTCTGCCCAATGCCCATCCTACAGAGGACCTCACTCCCAGACCTCCACATTCAGGCCTGCTAGCCCCAGCCATCTCTGTCTGCACTGGCTCATCCCTACCTTCTTCCTCAGACAAAGATTGCATGGCTTTATGTCCCCTTGGCTTGTAAATGCTATTCTCAGCTGGTAAGACAGTGAATGTAAGGAGAAAACAAGTTACCGCCCCCAAGTAGCAATTTTAAGTTAAGAAAGTTATTCTATATCATTCCAATGGCCCCCTTGCTCACCTAACTATACTTATGCATATACTTCATTACCTCAGTTTCTTTTGCTTAGTCTGTTCCCTCCCTTCCTCTTCCTATTGGCATCTACTAAATGTTTGCCTATCCTTCAAGACTGCTAAAATCACCTCTACCTTGAAGCCTTCAATGACCAGCCAGAGCAAACATTCCCTCTTCTGAGCTCTTAGGAATCCTAATGAGCACTGCCTATGAGCACTTCGCCCACATTGGTCAGGAGTCATTCCTTGGACACGTGTATTTCCCCATAGTGACCAGCACAGTATAGCAGCTGAGCACACTAACCTCTGCACCACCCAGGAACTCCACTTGGTATGTAGTAGGCACTAGAAAAGGATTTGCTGAAGTCATTTATTCATTCAGTCAGACAGATGGGATGGGATTTTGGAAAGCCTGTCACATTCTGTCACATGTCTGCTCTGTCCCTGCTGGGGTGGACTTGAGCCTGAACTGTCTTTTGATTGCTCTCCATTATTGTCCTGGTCCCCATGGCAACTGACCAGGGAATTTCCTTTCCCAAAACTCTGACTTTCTTACACGGAAAACTTCCTGGCATCTCCTTCCCGTTCAACATGCAACCTGCTAGTCTTTTAAGTCATCTGAGTAAATGACGTTTTCTGTAGTGTAGGGTAGATGTGAAAAACACTATGGCGGAAAGTAAATATGGAGACACAGCTTTTTTTATTTATTCAGTGTTCTCCAGGTATCCATTTATCCTCCATGATTTATGTTGTTTGTTCATTTGTTTTTATTTATCTGACCCAAGCTATAGGAAAAATGAACTTGCTCTCTATAGGACTGAGTAGAACTTCCCCATAGGGTTTTCAAGGAGCAGCTGATAGATTGGAACTGTAGACCTTTTGGTTAGCAGCTGAGCTCTTAACCACTATACCACCAGGGCTCCATCTTAGTGATAGTGAGGAGAAAAAGCTATGAACTCTATTTTTCATAAGTATCACCTGTTATCTACATGTTTGTCTCTGCATGTAATTAAGGAAAATAATCAATAGCATTGAAGGAATGCAAGACATCATAAACTCCCCTAAGCATAGGACAGCCTTGGAGAGATGTACACAGGATGCGGTGATTCAGAGTGGTGTGGTAGCTGATTTTCCACCTCAAAACCAGCCACACCTTAGTGTCACTCAGCATGGGGCACATCATCAGCATACCTCTTCAGTTTCTTCCACTCTGAGTTGGGGAAACACCCAGGTTCAAAGACTCACTCTTCCCTGGGAATCTCTATAGTTTTGGGGTTAACTCCATGCAGTGTTTTAATAAAAGGAAAAATCTTTAACCTCCCTAAGCCTCTGAACCTTCATCTGTAGAATGAGGATAATAAAGAACCTACCATAGAAATTCCTTAATTTAGGAGCTGGCATGACACATGCAATCAAGGAATGGATGCTTTTACTATTGGCAGAAGTACCAAATGGCCCCTGTCACGGATTGAATTGTGTCCCCCCAAAAAATATGTGTCAACTTGTTTAGGCCATGATTCCCAGTATTGTGTGGTTGTCCTCCATTTTGTGATTGTAATTTTATGTTAAAGAGGATTAGGGTGGGATTGTAACACCCTTACTAAGGTCACATCCCTGATCCAATGTAAAGGGAGTTCCCTGGGGTGTGGCCTGCACCACCTTTTATCTTACAAGAGATAAAAGAAAAGAGAAGCAATCAGAGAGAGGGAGACCTCATACCACCAAGAAATAATCACCGGCAGCAGAGCACGTCCTTTGGACTTGGGGTTCCTGCACAGAGAACCTCCTAGTCCAGGGGAAGATTGATGAGAAGGACCTTCTTCCAGAGCCAAGAGAGAGAGAAAGCCTTCCCCTGGAGCTGATGGCCTGAATTTGGACTTGTAGCCTACTAGACTATGAGAGAATAAATTTCTCTTTGTTAAAGCCATCCGCTTGTGGTATTTGTTACAGCAGCACTGGATGACTAAATCAGCCCCCTAATGGTGTTCAACAGGGACAGATTGACCAGTAAGCAAGGTACGTACAGGCTTACTTGTGTTTACTTACTCATCTCTACAGAAAAACAGGTGAAATTGTTCACTACAGATGAGTAAGTACGCACAGGTAAGCCTGTGTGTACCTTCCTTATTGAGTAATCCAGCCCTGGCAGTCACTGATGATATTGTCCACAGGTGTGATACTTCCTGGAACTAGCAACACTAAAAAGCTCCCTCACAAAATATTTATTACAATTTATGAAATCTGACAAGCACCTCACTTTGACTTAAAATATGGCAGGATTTTTTGGAACAATTCATCCTTTTTTACCCTCTATTTCAGGAGCACTCAAGAATGGACTCAAGAATGGAAAGAATGTCCTGATTATGTCTCTGCTGGAGAAAACAGCTGTTACTTTAATTCATCTTATACCTCCATTTGGATACCCTACTGTATCAAACTAACTGACAATGGTGGTACGGTGGATCAAAAGTGTTTCTCTGTTGAGGAAATAGGTAAATCACAGGTTTGTGTTTTACTTGACACAGCTTTAGATTAAATAAGTGGGGAAGCATATGGTGTCCAAGTATGATCTAGTAGGAAGACTTTGTAATAGCGCTCTATAGGCATATGGAGAACTATTTTACAGGAGATGAGATCAGTTGATGAACAAGAGGAAAAGAGCAGGGGAAACTGAAGTTGGCACTCGCATAAAACAACCTGGCTGTAACTGTTGTACAGAATAGAATGGGAGCCTTGCAGAGTCTTTTCCTATAAGAGGTCTTTAGAGCCACTGCAAGGGTCAAACTGAATGTACACTTAAGGTCTCTCTTCTAACCTGTTCAATATGATTATTACATTCAGATCTACTGAAATATGTTGGTCATTGCCCTCTATTATGACTATAACAAAAGCTTAGATTGTCTTTATCACCAAGCATAATAATTCTGGAATTTCACATTTACAAAACAGTCAGAATCAATTTAAAGCCATGTTTACAAAATCTCAAAACAAACGTTGGAGATGATCAGTGCAATGAACTGAGTGAAAGATATAAACAGATTATCCCTTCCCTTCATGTCGACAGAAGGGGGAAAAGATAAAACAAACAAATATAATTGGACAATTGTATTTATACTATAATAGTATAAACAATAAAATAGAGATAAATAAAGAAGGACTTGGAGTAGCTGAAATTGGTGCTCAGAATCTATCCACAAAAGCACGTTTGTTGCTTACAGGAATTCCTTATAGCTCCTGTCCGATGTGCTGTCCTTACATGTGTTTCCTAGGCCTCAGCAGACCAGAAGAGTCTGGAAGAACGTGGCTAGAAGCTGCAGACAGAAATGAGTAAAATCTGACAGATTGACTTTGAGGGAGAAAATTGAGAAAACTGTAATAAGCAGAAAAGAGAACTGATTGCATAGCCTTGAGAGATGTGTATGCTCTAAACATCCATTGATTAGCTGTTGAACAGCTGAGTGGGGGTAGTAGTAAGAATACTGGGTCTAGACCTGTGTTCTAACCGTATCCCTGCTAATCGCTAGCCCTACTAGTTTACCTGGCTGACTTTCACTATGTGCCTGTCACATGCCAGACACTGTGGTGTGGTGGCTACAGAATGAGTAAGATATGGTCAAACAGGGGAGTCAGACATGTTAACAAATAATTGCAATACAGTGTGGTAGGTGCTAGACTTTGTTGTTAGTAGCCGTCGAGCCAGCTCAGTGGAACAAAACACTGCCTGGTCCTGTGCCATCCCAATGTAGATAAGACTGTTGTGATCCATAGGGTTTTTACTGGCTGATTTTTGGAAGTAGATCACCAGGCCTTTCTTCCTAGTCCAGCTTAATCTGGAAGCTCCACTGAAACCTGTTCAGCATCACAGCAACATGCAAGCCTCCACTGACAGACAGGTGGTGGCTGTGCATGAGGTGCACTGGCCAGGAATCAAACCCAGGCCTCCGGCATGGAAGGCGAGAATTCTGCCACTGAACCACCAATGCTAAACTTAGGTGTGTGAAATGCATAGCAAGCTGAAGTGGTAGCTAAAGGAGAGAATAATCAGCTCAGCCTGAGGAATGAGGAAGGGCTGCACAGAGGAGGTGACACTTTAGTTAACTCCTAAAACACGAGTGGTTGTTGCCAGGTGGACATGGCGGACTGTGCCTCTCAACAGCAACTAACTTCCAAAAGTGAGAAACAGCACAGAACATTCAAGGGCTCAGGAACAGTTGCACAGGTCAACTAGAACAATCACCCATGGTCTTGTGTGCTTCACAAAGGAACTTGGACTTTATATTACTGCCAAGAGGTAGCATCTGAGGATGTTTAAGCAGGAAGATAACCTGAAGGTAGTAATTGCTAACTCTTTCAAAGCACTCACCATGTGCCAGATGTAACAACCGTGAAAGGAGGTTCTGTTGTAATCCCCATTTTACTGATGATGAAAGTGAGGTGCAGAGCAGTCAAATGACTTGATAAAGGTCACACAGCTGGTAGGTAGGCCGGGATTTGAACCAGGCAGCATAACACCAGAGTCCACGTTAAATTTCAAGGCTAAACAGTACTACCTGTCACATTATTAATCTTTCAGGGAAATTAACCTGGCTGCAGTATGGAGGGTACATTGGAAGAGGACAGACTAGAGGCAGACTAGAAGATTTTATTATAATCAAGGCAAAAGATGATGATGGACAGAATTGCAACAATAACGGGAGAGAGGGAACTGAGAGGGAAGGAGAACAAAAATTGAAGATGACCCTAATAGACCTTGAGGAAGATGTTAATCACTATAAGCCTCAGTTTCTTCATTTATTATATAGATATTCTACCTCACAAGGCTATTCTTTGGATTTAAAGTAATAAATTAGGAAGACGTGTGTCTTTCATTCAGTTCATTCAACAAATACGTATTGAGTCCCTCCCTTGTGCCAGGCAGCGTTCTAGGTGCTGGAGATGGAAAATGCCCGTGTGGAGGCTTTTCCCAGTGGCAGTGGGATGAGCCAATGTTATGAAGAAAAATAATGAGGGGAAGGAGAATAGGAGTGTTGGAAAGGTAGCAATTTTAAGTAGGGTTATCAGGGTTGGCCTCACTGAGTAACATCTGAGTAAAGAAGGAAATGAGAGAGTGATCATGTATATATCTGAGGAGAGGATATTTCAGCAAGAGAGAACATCAAGGGTAAAGGTCCTGAGGCAGGAACCTGCCCCCACACTCAATGAATAGCAGGGAGGAGCTGGCACAGCATAAGCAAAAGGTGAGAGACAGAATCCCAGAGATAAGCAAGCCAAATCTATAGGACCATTTAAGCCATTGTAATGACTTTGGCTTTTAGTGGAATGAGATAGAAAGCCTTTGGAGGGTTGTAATGTGAGTGATATGATCTAAGATGATCACTGAGTCCGTTGTATTGACAATAGCCTGAAGGAGTCAAAGAGCCAAGGAGGAAACCAGTTAGAAGGCTAATGCAGGAAGCAATACAGGTGAAAACTGTAATGGCTAGGCTCAGCTTATAGACGTGCAGGTGATGAGAAGTGACTGGATTCTGATTATATCTTGACAGTACAGCTGACAGAATGTAGGGTGACAAGAAAAAGATGAGTCAAGGTAGAGTTCAGCATTTTGGTCCTTAGCTCCTGGGGATAGAGTCGCTGTTAACAGAGATGGGAAAGCTAGAGAAGAGCAGGTTTTGGGGGAAAGTCTCCAGGGCTTTTTATTGGCTATATTAAGTTTGAGATGCTTTTTAAACATTTCAGAGGAGTTGTCAAGTAGGGCATATGGGTGTGTGTATGGAAGTAAAGCAGAGGTTATTATTATGCTTATAAGGGTGGTACTGAGCCTTCTTAATTGTAAAACCCTTTTCTATATCCTCCATTTTAAAATGGAAAAGGAGAATTTTAAGATGCAATATGAATAAGAAGTCCTATAAAATTTTCTTTCAAAAATTGTGTTTTGTATAGTCTCGTCACTTAAAGGGTTAAGCTTCAGTTATCGGTATCCCTCATTCCTCCAATAAATCCAGAGGGTGAGATATTGCTGCCATTATGTGGTCATTCATGGTTTAGCCATTTTGCAGATCCCTCTAATTTAATCTCCAAAATGTAATCATGATTAGTCTCTATTTAAAAAAACAAACAAAAAGTAGCATCCACTCCACAGTGGACAAGCAGCATGTGCCTCTGTAGTGAAGTCTGTTGTCACTGCGGGTGAACACAAGAGCCTCCTTCTTTAGCCACCAGATTTTAACAAGCCCCTTAAGAGTTCTTCACAGCATATATTTGTAGCCTTATCTCTGATCAACCCTGGGGACCCAGATCTTGCAACAGTCTAGGTGACCTTTTACAAATAGCAGAAAAGAAATTCTGCAAGTGGTTTTGAAAACCCTTGGTACTGAGACTTGAGTAACAATAATTTATCAGGGATGATCCAGAATATAAATTTAGATATAGTTCCTAGCTTGAAAATCCATATTTCTCTTCATCAACCCTTGGGAATTTGTGGTCTTTGGAGTCTTAATAAGTAGAATACAACAGATTTTACCTGAGAATGTACAGTGTATCTGTAAAGGCAAAGCAAAACACTACAGCTGTTCACAAGACAGTTAAGTAAAAGAAAGCACTGAATCATCACCATCTGAGTGTATGATGCCTTCCTCCTTATGTCTGAAGAAATGATCACATGTGTCTGAGAAAACAACAAAGCTAAGGACAATTGCTGAGTGTTCAGATGGATTATACTAGTGCCAGTACAGAGATGAATAAGACAAAGTCTTGCCACTGGGTCATATATACAGTTTTGAAAAAAAAAGATTTCCTCTACCCCTAATTCCAAAAGTTCCAAAACAACCACATGCTTAAATACTGTACGTCTTTCTATCTCTCTGTTCCTTTTGTTTTGAGCTAAAATAAATTCCTGTGACAAAATTCCAAAGGACTAATACTGTCATAGCTAAAAATATATATATATATATATATATATATATATATATATATATATATATATATAAAACTTGGCAAGTCTTCTAGAAAGATTATAGATCAGATTTTACACTTGAAAAGGAATTTTTTGCAGGAGGTTTTTTTTTTTGTGGAAGTTAAATGGAGACCATACTTAAGTAAAAATGGTACTCTCTTAGAAAATTAGAGTTATAATAATAGAAATGTTAGAAGAATTTCGAGGATGATCAGTAAAAACATATAAGGGAATTTGGTCTCTTTGGAAAAAAGCATTCTATTAATATCATCAAATGGTATCCTTTGTGTGTTAATTCTCTATTGAAATGCACAGTGCAACCAGACCCACCCATTAGCCTCAACTGGACTTTGCTGAACATCAGTTTAACGGGGATTCATGCAGATATCCAAGTGAAATGGGAACCACCACCCAGTGCAGATGTTCACAAGGGATGGATAGTCCTGGAGTACGAACTTCAGTACAAAGATGTAAATGAGACCCAATGGAAAATGGTAAGAAGTCACTACATCTCACACTTAAATCCTTTGACTTTTATTCTTTCCATTTCAACATCCTCTCTTTCATTTATAATTAGACTTTTTTTTAACCTAATACTGCATGCCTATGACATCTGCTCCACAATTTCTTATTTGAAGAAAACTGATCTAATTAGCACAGTATCACCTAGGAATTCTGTAAGATAGCAAATGCTTACATGGATAGTGTATGGAAGCCTATGGAAGGAAAGAAAAACTATTTGCCCAGTCGTACCTGGTGTCCAATTGTCTTAGTTTCCTAGGGCTGCCGTGACAAAATACCACATATTGGGTGGCATATAAGAACAGACATATATTGTCTCACAGTTTGGACACTAGAAGTCCAAATCAGAGTATTGGACATGTTGACTCCTTCTGAGAGTTTAGAGGAAGAAACTGTTCCATGCCTCTTTCCTAGCTTCTGGTAGTTCCAGACACTCCTTGTATTGTAGCTGCAGCATCATGTGACATCCTTCCTCAGTCTCCCTGTCCCTGTGTATCTTCTCTTTTATAAGGACACCTCTCAGATGGGATCAGGAGCCATCCTACTCCTGTTTGACCTCATGTTAACTGCTAACATCTTCAAAGACCCTATTTCCAAACAAGATTATCTTCACAGGTACCAGGGGTTAGGACTTCAACATCTCTTTATGGGGCACACGATTCAACCCATAACACCAGTGTAACTTTAGAGCAAAATTGTAGACTCTGTCTTTGAGGAGTTGACTAAACATGAGAAGGGTTATGATCAAGATGAGCAGTGGCCTATGGCCAAATATTCTCTCATGATTTTAGTTGCTGCTACTCACAAGACCCAAGTCATAAGTTCTTAAGTGACTCCAGCAGGGATTTTTTCCCTTAGAGGTTTCAGAAAGATGTTTTGCTACATACCTCAAGGGAGAATCAAGCTAAGAGGTTCTTAACATAGACAAGTAGAGAGCATGGAACTCGTTGACCTCTGAACCACTCACAATAGTTTTCCTTGCCAAGTATTTGGGAACTCAACACTTAGATAATTTCCACATGGCACACAACAAGAAGGAAAACAAGATCAGCATGCCACTCCCAATATAACTAATTCTAAATTAATCTAACCACAGCCACTGCCCTGCCAAGCCAAGTGGTTTCTAGCCAGTCATCGGGGTTATGCTCAGCAACTTGGCACAGCCTCTCTCCCAGAATTTTGAGACATCAGGCCCTGTCCAGTTAGTGACCGCTGGAAAAGAAGCCTATTTTGTCACTGGAAAAAAGTTTAGTTTAGAGCAGCTTTGAACAGTTACAATGCTGGGCTTTGAGTTTCTGTTTTCTGAATCATTTTAATTTAGATACCTGTCCTGTAACCTGGTACAAAAAAGCTTAGTTGGATGCCGAGTCAAACAAGACTTTCTAAATCCAAGCTGCTGAGTGAATCATTCACTCAGGCATTTGTTCACGTACCAGCTATTGAAATAACTACCGTGCACTGGGCACTCCGCTAGGTACCCTAGAGCAACAGTTCTCAAAGTGTGATCCACAGACCCCTGAGAGTCCCTGAGGTCCTTTCAGAGGGTCCACAAGGTCAAAACTGTTCTCTTAATAATATTAAAGTATTGTTTCTAGTCTTCACTGTGTTGATATTTGCACTGATGATGCAAGAGCATTAATAGGAAAAACTGCTGGTGCCTTAGCACAGATGGGTGCAGTGGCACCACAATGATTTGTTGTCCTTAGCTGCTGTTAAGTCAGCTGCCAACTCATGGTGACCCCAGGCACAGTGGAACAAAATGCTGCTCAGTCCTGCGCCATCCCCATGACCAGTTGCAGGTTAGACCATTGTGATCCATGGAGTTTTCATTGGCTGATTTTCAGTAGTAGATCACCAGTCCTTTCTCCCTAGTCTGTCTTAATCTGAAAGCTCTGCTAAAATCTGTTCAGAGTCTTAGTTTCCTGCTGCTTTAACAGAAATACCACAAGTGGGTAGCTTTAAAGAACAGAAATTTATTTGCTCATATTTCAGGAGGCTAGAAGTCCAATATCAGAGTATGGCTGTAGGGGGAGGTCCTGTTTTATCTATTTCAACCTGTGGTAGCCAGCAATCCTTGGTTCCTTGGCAAACTTCGCGTGACATCTGTCTTCCCCGGTTTGTGCTTCCTTGTCTCTATGTCTGTGCTGCTCCTTATAACTCAGAAGTGATTAGGTTTAGGACACACCCTATACGGAAATGGACTCATTAACATAACAAAGAAAACCCTATTTCCAAATGAGATTTACATCCACAGGCACAGGGATTTGAATTCTGACATATTTTCCAGGGACACTATTCGGTCCATAACAGCATCATAACAACACGTAAACTTCACTGACAGATAGGTGGTAGCTGTGCATGAGGTGCATTGATCAGGAATCCAACCTAGGACTCCCGCATGGAAGGCAAGAACTCTACCACTGAACCACCAATGCGCCCAGTACATGAATCAATGCAGTGACACCACACTTCACCATCATGCATTCCCAGTAAAGAAGGGAAAAAAAAAAAAAGCCAGTTTCACATGAGAATATCCTTGATGAAGCTGTGAAAATTAGTTTTATGAAATCTCCTTCCCGTACACGACTTTTTAACATTCTCTGTGACACATGGGAAATACGCATAAAGCACTTCTGCTGCATACTGAGGTGCTGATGGTACTAATGGAATCTTGACAGCTTCCCAGTGTTTGAAGACTTTCCTGACGAGATCAACGGAGATATAAGCAAAAGTGATTTTTTATATTGTATAATAAAATGTGTGTATATTTATATTGTATAATAAAATCTGCATAACTCAGTGAGCCAATAGTTTCCAAATGACTGATACATAATGTTACAAAATCATGCATGGTGGAAAGATCCATTGAAAGTACAAGATGGACTGGTGAATTTTAATGTAACAGAGTACAAACAGTTCATTGATAGAGTTTCAGATTCCACATTGCAAGTAACCTTTAAGAAACTACCACTTGTTGAGTTTTGGTGTAGTGTTAAAAAAGACTATCCACCATCACCTGAAAAGGCTTTTTAAAAACATCCCTTCCTTTTCTCACTATACATCTGTGTGCGGCCAGATTTTATTCATATGCTTCAACCAAAACAACGCATCCTAACAGATTTAATGTAGAAGCAAATATAAAAGTACAGCCATCTTTTATTAAGCCAGACAATAAAGAGATTTGTGAAAATGTAGAATAATGCCATTCTTCTCATTATGCTCTTATTGTCTTGAAAATATACTAATTTTTATAAAAATATAATTTATGTTAACATAAAATCATTATTTTTAGTTAATTAATATTTTTACATTTCTCAGTTTCAATTTTGAATATAATAAGTAGTGATAGATATAACCCATATAAACCAAGCTCCTTAGGATTCTCAATAATTTTAAGAGTATAAAGGGGGTCCTGAAACAAAAAATTTTGACAACCGTTGCCCTAGAAAAAACAAAGATGTAAGCAGAACTTTAACATTCATAGATTTAATGATCGTAGTTTCAACCCTGGAAGTCCAGGGCATGTAGTATTGCTCACTTAGCTGAGGCACAGAGATGAAATTCACATACTGAACCTGGTGTATGGGAGCACGTGACTCACCTAATGAAATGCTCAGGGCCATATCCCAACCAGGCTTCGTTGCCCTTTTCACTGCACCCCTGCTAACTCTCATTAGGGGTCAGTTACATTTTACTTTACTTGTCTTTTATGGGCATAGTTTTATATTGGTGTTGTTTGTGGTGTTGTTGTTGTTAGCTGCCATCGAGTCAGCCACCAACTCATGGCAACCCCATGTATAACGGGATCAGACCGATGTGATCCATTGAGTTTTCCTACATTTGCTAATTTGCAAAAACTCTCAGGGCAGAGTTGTGGTAAATATCAAGGGCCTATAATATAAGAGGAGCCCTGGTAGCACAGTCGTTAAGTGCTCGGCTGCTAACCAAAAGATCAGTGGTTTGAACCCACCAGCCATTGTGCAGGAGAAAGACGTGGCAGTCTGCTTCCGTAAAAGTTTACAGCCTTGGAAATCCTATGGGGCAGTTCTACTCTGTCCTACAGGGTCATTATGAGGCAGAATCAACTCAATGGCAACAGATTTGGTTTTTGGTTTTATCATAAAGAATGACCTATTCCTGGAAGAAGCTCACAATATGAACACAGGTGTCAGAAGTAAAAAAGGGAAAGGAGTTCATAAGTACAGAGAAAAAAAAAGCCTAGAGTTTTTTGCTGTATCAGGAATTCATGACATCAATTCACAATATTGAATTTGGTATTATTGAGCTTGATTTTTTTCAATAAATACATTTTGAATATAAAAGTAATACTAATGACCATGTAGTTGTATAAAACTATTTATCCTGGTGGCTCAACAGTTAAGCATTTGGCTGCTAACTGAAAGGTCAGGAGTTCGAACCCACCAGCCCCTCCATGGGAGAAATATGTGGCAATCTGCTTCCCTAAAGATTACAGCCTTGGAAACCCTATGGGGCAGTTCTGCTCTGTCACGTAGGGTTGCAGTGAGTCAGAATTGACTCTACGGCACAAAACAACAACTGCTACACCAAGTTAAGAATATATGCTTTCTAAAGACTTGTAATTATTCTAAAGGCGGGTAACTATTTACAATGTGTGAACCATCAATGAAGCACCTACTGTATATCTAGTATTGTGCTGGGCTTTGGAAGTGCAAAGATAATTAAAGCATTATTCTGCCCTCAGGGAATTTACAGAGTAATGTAAAAGATTGTGTAATTAAATTTGAACAGTGAAAAGTAATAATATAAGATGTGTATTATCTGGCAAGAAGCCCTCTGGCACAGTGGTTAAGCACTTGGTTGCTAACTGAAAGGTTGACAGTTCAAAACCACCAGCAGCTCCACAGGAGAGAGTTGTGGCAGTCTGCTTCCATAAATATTTACAGCCTTGGAAACCCTGTGGGAGAGTTCTACTCTGTCCTATAAGTTTACTATGAATTGGAATTGACTCAACGTTAATGAGCTTGTTTTTTTAGTATCTGGGCAGAATGGAGTGGGGGAACATGCTGGGAAAGACATCTCAGCATATCAGCAATACTGGCACTGAGGATTGCGGAAGGAATACTGTACTTAGGTGTTTCTGTGTGCCTGGTTTAGTGTAGGCGATAGGAGCTGTGTCAGCAAATTTGAGTTTGGTGTGGCTGGTGCATAGGTTTGAAAGAAGATAAGAAATGAGATTGGAGGTGGGTCAAAGGTGGAGTCACTATGGGCTCCATTCTGGTTTTGTTATTAGTGAAATCCGTAAAGAAATAATATTGGTGACAATAACAAATAGAAATTAGAGTTTCAAGAATGGAAACATAGGCTTTATAAAATATTTTGAGAAAAATAATAAAATATGTCTAATATTCAGAATCCTGCTTTAAAGAAAGCATTTCAGGCATACGATAGTCCATATATTAAGAGGCTCCTAGAAAAGATGCCAGACCCTTCATGTACACATGGGAAAAAAGAGATGCTTTGTGAACAGAAACTAACTGAGGTGAAAGGGAAATGTGTTTTAGAAGGTGAAGGCCCAGCTTCTGACTTAATGAGACAAATTATGGGGATTTTATTTATGTAAAAAATCCATGCTGTTGAAAAAGTGAGTGTTCCAAGTTTTCTATAAACAGGAACAAGATGTTCTACCCAAAAATATATGACAAGCACGTGTTGAATACCTGCTTCGAGTATTTGACTTGGAGAGAAACATCATCATTCGTTGGAGCTACCTCTTTGATAGCAATATGTCTTAAAAGTCTAATAGTCTCACCCTATCATTCCCTAGGGAGGTAGAGGAATATCCCAACTTCAAGGGTTATGAGACCTTGATGTTCATCACCAAAGGGCTCCAATGACTTTTCTTTGCATATTTTGAATAGCAAACTATTCTGAAGTAATGCTAAGCCTTCTGGAGCCCCTGGGTGGTGCAAACGGTTAACGCACTCAACTGCTAACTAAAAGGTTAAAGGTTAGAGTCCGCCCAGAGATGCCTTCAAAGAAAGGCCTGGAGATCTACTTCCAAAAAATCCACCACTGAAAACCCTGTGGGGCACAGTTCTACTCTGACACACCTGAAGTCACCACAAGTCAGAATCAACTTGACAGCAACTAGTTTTTTAAGCTTTCTAGACCAAGCAGATTACATTTGTAGTTGCTTCTAATAAAATTACTTGAAAGCTCAATAAGACAAAAAGTGATTTTTCTGACACCCTTTCCAATTCTGTAATTATATGCATTACTACCCAGAATTTCTAAAGAATGCAGATATATTACTTGCTTATGTCTAGTTGTTTTAGTGTGGAAATATGTTTGCTTTATCTGTTCTTAGATCCTTTTAGAAACAAAACTGTAGTACCCCAAAGGGCAAGCAACCTACCTGTAGTCTTCTTTATAGTTTTAACATTCTCCATAATAATTCTATTGTGCTTTGATCTTAGTAGAATATCTGACAGCCTGATTTAAAGATATAGCTGTATTTCTTTAAGCAAATCTATTTTATCTTTGAGTTTATACCAAAATAAATTTGAGGACTATTATCCATTTAACAAAATGGTTCTTTACAAAATTATTTTCCTTTATCTACCTTTAAATAGCAAACTCCCCCAGTCCATTTTAAAATACAACTCACATTACCAAAATTCATTTTGACTTCAGATGGGGGAACACCTTGTAGAGTTTACCGCCTTGAGTTGTTGCCTGTTTAGCCAATAAGCTCTTGTATTTTGTCTTGAAAGATGGACCCTGTATTGTCAACATCAGTTCCGGTGTACTCGTTGAGACTGGATAAAGAATATGAAGTGCGTGTGAGATCCAGACAACGAAACTTTGAAAAATACGGTGAATTCAGTGAGGTGCTCTATGTAACACTTCCTCAAATGAGCCCATTTGCATGTGAAGAAGGTAAAAAAAAGAAGATCAAAATGGCAGCCAACATGGCTTTTGTCAATATAGAGTTGATGCATCTATATACTATTGGGGTGTTGTCCAGGTCAACATACATTAACATCAAATGTCAGGGTAGTAGACCTTGAGCTCACTATCTATAATAGTCATTGTCCATTGCAAAAGCAAAAGGAGGATTTCGTTTCTAAATAACTTAGTTCAGAAAAAATCCTGAAGTAGATGGGAAGTTTAGAAAGGGGAAGATACACTAAAATATTAGCAGTAGTTATCTCTGGATAGTAGAATTTTGAGTGATTATGTATTTTTTTTTTTCATTTTTTTACAATGAGTTTGTTTTGCATTTATGCTCAGAAGAATGTTTTTCTAATGCCTTGGAAAGAAATTCTGTATCTATATGGATGGATGGATACATGGCATCTAAGAGAAAGCCTAATATGGAGTCAGCATAGTTAGTCAATGGAGGGAGTTATTCGTTTTAGAAAGTTTAAGTGTGACTTTTACCTGGAGGAAGGCTTAATAAGTAGTATGCCAATTCTGCTCAAGGGCATCATGGAACATTTGAAGATCCTATATAGGAGAACTACAAAGATGATTAAAGGTTAAAAAAAAAAATGAGACCTATGGATTCAAAATAAAAGAGTTAAATCTTTTATATAAGATAATTAAATTCTAAATTAAGAAGTCTGCTTAATATTGAGCCAGGTAAGTGTATAAAGTGTTATGACTCAAAAATGGGAATTGGCTATAGCCCATCTCCACTTAACAAAGAAGGCTTCCATGGTCATATGAGGAGTTGAGGTTTGTTAATGAAACAATCATAAGATACAGAGAAATTTATATTTCTGCATTTAATGTACAAGTAGAATCTCATGACACTGAATTGCATTGACATGAAAATTTCTATAGCACCCTTTTTTCTAAATCCAGTTAATAAGACTGCTTGTTTCAAATAATATTTAATATAATTGTGGTTTTAGAAGTACAACTGCCACACATGCTTTAAACTTATTGTGATGGTATTTAATTTACTTAACAAGTTGTTGTTTTTTTTTTCTAAAGTAGCTTTTCCTTCTGTGTTTAAAAAGAAAAAAAAAAACTCTAGCTGTATGTTATGTTCCTGAATATGTCATTGGTATAAAATTATAGATACCACAAGATAAAAAATGATATTTTCTATATATTTACACTTCTTTACACTTCTTATGGTGTTCTTTAATAAATTAAGTTTGCAATTTTTTATCTTCTTTACTGAATTATAATTTACATACAATAAAGTTCACCTATTTTGCATATACTAAAAAAAAAAATGATATTTTCTCTCCCTCTAATTCTTTAAAACCAAAACCAAACCCATTGCCATCAAGTCAATTTAGACTCATAACGACCCTACAGCACAGAGTAGAACTGCCCCATAGGATTTCCAAGGAGCTGCTGGTGGATTCAAACTGCTGACCCAGCAGCCGTAGCTCTTAATGTCTGTGCCACTAGGGCTTCCTAATTCTTTATAATACCCATAATATTTCCATGGGGAATTTTAATAACTATTGTTAAATAAGAAAAGAATATTATGACATAAAGGCCTACTTTTATTAAAGCAACATTAAGGTAAGTTGCAACTGTCTCTTTTATTAAAAAGCAATTAGCCTCTGCCACTGTGGTAAGAATACTAGGAACTTGCCAAAAGGTGGCCAGTAGGCCCTTGTTCTCAAGGAATGAAATAGAAATTTTTTTTTAACAAATTCTCCCAAGTCTAATACAAAATATACTGAAATCTGAAGATGAGAGCCCTTCAGTAATCATCCTCTGCCAAAGGATATATTTTTTTTAAATTGTAAAATATGTGCTCTATATGTCTAAGAAGTTTCCCTCATGATTCATAAATAAAAACTCTGCCCCCATCTTTTTGATAGATCCTCAGTCTGAGGGTTTGCTTCTACAGTAAATGTAGAAATATAAATGCAGTCTAAATATATGTATGTGTGTATACATACGTATATGTACATATATACATACATAGATATGTATATATACACACATACCTATACACATATATATGCATATATATACGTATATATATGTGTGAAACCAAAGCTGTTGTCATTGAGTTGATTCTGACTCATAGCGACCCTATAGGACACTGCCCCATAGGGTTCCAAGGAGTGTCTGGTGGATTCGAACTGCGACCTTTTTTTTAGCAGCCGAGCTCTTAACCACTGCACCACCAGGGCTCCATATATATATATCTTCAAAAAAGAAAGAGGGGAAGGAGGCAGGGAGGAAGGAAGGAAGAACCCAACCCAGTGAGTGTTACTTGGGTAAAGCAGTGCATTGACAAATAACACTTTTTCTTAGAGCCTATAATGACACACTCTGAATCACACAAGATACTTAAAGCAGTTTTGTTTTGTTTTTAAACCTGGATTGTGTTTAAACTGTCTGCTGTTTCTTTGTTTTTAATTTTTTTGATGTGAAGGATTTGAGAACATGGACAGAGGTATTCTTGGAGCAGAAAATAGTCCTCAAATGCTTGCCTTCTGTTTTAGTGGCTATCAAGTGAAATCACTGACGTTATTAGATAATTTCAAATTAGGAACTAGACTTATGTGAAAAATGAAGGTGAAATATAGCCTTTGCTTCAACTGTTTATAGTTCTGTGAGTGAGATGTTCTTCTTTTATGTTTCAGATTTCCGTTTCCCGTGGTTGTTAATTATTATCTTCGGAATATCTGGGCTAACTGTGATGCTGTTTGTATTCATATTTTCTAAACAGGAAAGGTAGGTGTGAAATAATCTTTTTAATCCATTTTTGCCAGTTGTGCTGTTAGAGTTCTATGCGTGTTTCCATTTATTATCTGATATTTCCTTTTACAAGTCGTGAGTGAAATTTTTAATTAAACCCAGTGAAACTTTATCTCTAGTTATACCTTTACCATTTATATAAAACTCAATTTGTCCTGTTTATCAGAGAGAATTTGCAGGTTTATAGTGACTGTTCAGCAGTAGACAGAATGCTCGCCTTCCATTCGGGAGACCAGGGTTCAAGATTCCCAGCCAGAGCACTTCAAGCACAGCCACCACTTGTCTGTCAGGGGAGGCTTGCATGTTGCTGTGATGCTGAACAGGTTTCAGTGGAGCTTCTAGATAAGACAGGTTAGGAAGAAAGGCCTGATAATCTACTTCTGAAAATCAGCCACTGGAGACCTTATGGATCACAACAGTTTAATCCCATTGTGCATGGGCTGCCATGAGTTGGAGGCTGACTCAACAGCAGCTAACAACAACTCCATTAATAAACTGTATCAGTGAGGTTGTATAGAACATTAAGAGGCCTGGGCTAAATACTGTGCACACCTCTTGATACGGACCTCCTTAACAAAGCTGTTGGCTAAAAGCTGCCTTCTCACCTCAAAACCTAAACAAGTTGACCTGTTCCTCCCAGGACCACGTGTGATCACTGAACCTGAGTCTGATGCAGTCCTAAAGCACAGGCTGTGTTCCAAGTTCGCGAAGTAGCAAACTTAAGCAATTCCCCGCTTGAGCCCTATGGACTTCAGGGTCTACCACCCTGGCATAAAGTCACAATGCCTAGAAAGCTAACTACTAACACAGGCCTAAATGCATCATCCTCTTCAAAAAGGAGAGGCACACATAACCAAGTCAGCCATTAGCCATTTGGGAATCTTTGCTTTCTGTAATTAGAGTTATGTTGTATTTTTATACATTTTTTAACATTCAAAATGTTCATTTAGAGATATAGAACCAGATAACACAGCAGCATGACAGAGGGCAGAGAGCCTGGGTTTTGGAGTCAGATACTCTGGGCTTGAGCTGCAGCTGTGTCCAGTTTTACTGCATGATTTGAACACATTTCTTCAATCTCCAGATCTTTCTAGATCTGTAAAGTGGGGATAATATCATCTGCCTCCCTGGTTGTTGTAAAGATTAAATGAAATGTTTAGTGCAGGGGTCAACAAACTTTTTCGGTAAAAGGCCAGATAGTAAACATTTTGGAGTCCCTGAGTAGTATGAGCAGTTAATGTGCTCAGCTACTAACCAAAAGGTTGGCAGTTCGAGTTCAGAGGCTCCTCAAAAGAAAGGCCTGGTGATAGACTACTTTTGGAAAATCAGCTGTTGAAAACCCTGTAGAGTACGGTTCTACTCTGACAAACATTGGGTCACACTGAGTCAGAATCAACTCGATGGCAACTGGTTTACTGGTTACAGTTTCTGTTACAACCATTCAACTCCGCAACCATTCAACTCCGCCACTGTGGCATGAAAGCAGCCATAGACAATATGTAAACAAATGAACATGGCTGTGTTTCAATAAAACTTTATTTACAAAATTAGCTAGTGGGCTAGATTTGTCCCACAAGTCATAATTTTCCAACTCATGATTTAGTGCAAAATACATCTCACAGTGTCTGGTTCTTCAGAGATATTAAAAAATAGCAATTATTTTAATAATTTATATTATTTATTTCTATATACTCCACCCAGGGACCTTCATATCTTCTATTCATCAGTAATAATTTAACTCTTGCCCCACTGAGTAAGCATAGTGAAGGTTACTCAAAGCAACTTAAAAAATGAATTTTGGCTTATTCCTTGGATTAAGTAAAAAGTCCTATGGAAATAGCCAAAGAATAGGTTTTGTATTGCAGAGACTACACTGTCCTTTCACACTGAGTGGACTACCAGCTGATATACAAAAATCAGACTGCCATCCCTGTCCAACAGTGGCATCTCTGAACACTTAAGATTTGAGTGTTTGTTTGTTTTTAGCAATACAATAAGTTGGTTGGGCTAGATGATCTCTGATTGTTGAGCTTTTTCCAGAGATGCAATGCTGATTTTAAGACAAACTCCAGTTACAGTTTTAACAAAATAGATAAATGATTTATCCAAATATATTTGACCAATGTTTATTGAACATCTTCTATGTACCAGAAATTATTCTAAGTGCTGGGGCTACAACAAGGAATAAAACAGAGAGGATAGACGTTGAGATGAATTATGGTCAAAACTATAATTTAAATGTTTGGAACAGAAAATTTAAGTGCATCATAGAATTGTATATATAAATCCATACTGATTAATTAGAGATAATTCAAATTTAGTCCGTCCTATCTGAGATGAACCCTGCAGTGATGGCCTGGTTAATGCGATCATCTTAGATAGTGTTATATTTAACGTGAACTTTCTAGGCGTTGTGGTGACTTTACGCCAGGGTGGTACACCCTGATGTCTGTAGGGCTCAGTCAGGTAATTGCTTTAGTTTACTACTTATATAACTTATCCCACTTCACCCTGTTTGAGAGTGCAAATAATTTTGGCTCCATGCACATTGGTTCTGTTTCCTTCCTTCCTTCCTTTCTTCCTTCTGTCCGTCTGTCCATCCATCCTCCCTCCCTCCCTCCCTCCCTCCCTCCCTTTCTCGCTTTCTCCCTCCCTCTCTCCCTCTCTGCAAATTACTGGTGAGGTGTACATTAAAATTGCCTTCCTTATACCTAACATGAAAACTTACTAAAGATAGAATTAAATTTCTCACTCCCAAACAGTAAAGCTGGCTGTCAATGAAAGGTATTAACAGGGAAAAAAATGACAGGAAAATGATGTTTTATATAAATTAACTTCAGATGAGGGCTTTTTCATTGTTGTTTTTTTTTTTTTTTTTTTTTTTAATATATATTTTATTGTACTTCAGGTGAAAGCTTACAGAGCAAATAGTTTCTCATGAAATAGTAGTACACATGTTGTTTTTTTTTGACATTGGTTAACAACCCCACAACGTATTAAGCCTCTAAATTCTCAACCTTTTTTTTTTTGATGAAAATTACAGATGGCCAAAGATACACCGTTTCAAAATTTTCTACATTCACAGTTCAGTGACATTGACTACGCTCTTCCAACTGTGCTGTTATTCTCACTTAAGATGAAGGCTTACAGAACAAAATAGTTTTTCATTTAACAGTTACTACACATGTTGCCCTATGACAATGGTTAACAATCTCACAGCACATCAAGAATATCCTTACTACACCTTGTGTTCCCTATCACCAGGGGGCTTCCTTGTCCCCTTCTGTCTTCTGGACCTTGTCAGTGGACTATTGTACCTCTTTAGTCTCCTTTGTTTATTTATTTATTTATTTTTATTTTATTTAAACACCATTTCAAAACTTTTTACTTACACATTTAAGTGATATTGACTATGCTCTTCCAATTGTGCTGCCATTCTCGCCCAAGATGAAGGCTTACAGGACAAAACAGCCTCCCATTTAATAGTTACTACAAATGTTGCCCCATAGCAGTGGTCAACAATCTCACAATACATCGACAGTGTCCTTATTCAATTTGTGTTCCTTATCATCAGTTTCCTACTCTCCCTCTGCCTTCTGGCCCTTGTCACCGGACTCCTGTACATCGTTAGTCCCATTTAGTTTTACTGGGGTGTCCATTCCCAGGCTTAACATCGAACCTTGAAGGTAACTTCCCCTCTGAGCTGAAAGGGTGTCTGGGGGGCTTTTTCATTGTTGTTTTTGCTTTTCCTTTTTTGTTTTTTTCTTCTACAGTTTTCCCCTATTATTTGCTGCTTAATATTTTCTTTCTCATATTTCACTTATGTAAAGTACCAGAATATTTAGAATAAGTAATAGTGCTGCCAATATTTTATTTCTAGCTTTTGAAGTAATACGATATGTAACTTTTAAGATATGTCAAACCAAAATTTATTTGTTTTCAAGGATTAAGATGCTGATTCTGCCCCCAGTTCCAGTTCCAAAGATTAAAGGAATTGATCCAGATCTTCTCAAGGTAATTAATAGATCTATCTAAATTGTCCATGAGAAGGGGTACAAAAGAAATCAGATGTGATACATGTAGCTTGCTAAAACTCTCCACATAAACAGTGTTCTTCAGGTACCATTTAAGTAGTACTATGCACAGTTTGGAGCCCTGGTGGCAGAGTGTTTAAGAGATGGTCTATGTTGAGAGTTTTAGCAAGCTATATGTATCACATTTGATTTCTTTTGTACCCTTTTTCATGGAGGAAATTTTTTTAAGTATTACATCTTTTAAAATTATGAAAATCATCTGTACTAATGTATTTTTTGTTATTATGTGTTTGTGCTATGATTTGCCTTATTGTAACCATAATTAGTCTCTGACTGTTAGTTGCTAAATCATGTAATCATGGTGGGTTTCTTCTTAAAGATTTTCATTTTCTTTCTGCTTCCTAGGAAGGAAAACTAGAAGAAGTGAACACGATCTTAGCTATTCATGACAACTGTAAACCTGAATTCTACAATGATGACTCTTGGGTTGAATTTATTGAGCTAGACATTGATGACCCCGATGAAAAGACAGAAGGATCAGACACAGACAGACTTCTAAGCAATGACCCTCAAAAATCACTTAATATCCTTGGGGCGAAGGATGACGATTCTGGACGTACCAGCTGTTATGAACCTGACATTCTGGAAACTGATTTCCATGCCACTGACATATGTGATGGTACCTCAGAGGTGGCTCAGCCACAAAGGTTAAAAGGGGAAGCAGATCTCTTGTGCCTTGACCAGAACAATCAAAATAGCTCACTGTCTAATGAGGCTGCCCCTGCTACTCAGCAGCCCAGTGTCACCCTAGAAGAGGAAAGCAAACCAGGACGACTTCTTATTGGTGGAACTGAATCAGCTCAACAAGCCACCCATACTCAGCTGAGCAATCCGAGTTCACTGACAAACATCGACTTTTATGCCCAGGTAAGCGACATTACACCAGCAGGGAGTGTGGTCCTTTCCCCGGGCCAAAAACTTAAAGCAGGGATATCCCAGTGTGACATGCATCCAGAAGTGGTCTTACCGTGCCAGGTCAACTTCATCATGGACAACGCCTACTTCTGTGAGGCAGATGCCAAAAAGTGCATCACCGTGGGTCCTCACGTCCAGGTGGAATCACGTGTGGAGCCAAGCTTTAACCGGGAGGACAGTTACATCACCACAGAAAGCCTTACCACTACTGCTGTGAGGTCTGAGGCAGCAGAACGAGCACCCAGCTCCAAGATCCCTGTCCCAGACTATACCTCCATCCATATAGTACAATCTCCACAGGGCCTCGTCCTCAACGCGACTGCCTTGCCCTTGCCTGACAAAGAGTTTCTCACATCATGTGGCTACGTGAGCACAGACCAACTGAACAAAATTATGCCGTAGCCTTTCTTTGATTTCCCACGAGCTTCATACTTAATGGCAAAGAGTTGGCTGGGGCATGAATAAATAAACCAAAACAATGTTTAAACCTTTTTTGAGGGGCGGGGGATGTGGATTCTAAATGCCTTTTCCTGAAATGTTGAAACATGATATTAAAAAAAGGACACTTAATCAGATAGATATTTCTGTGTGAACTGTAAATATTTTAAAGAATTGTCTCAAAGACTGTTTAGTGGCAGTGATTGTCTTGTCATTGTGGGTGTTAATTTTGTGATGCTAAGTAAGCATTGAATGCATATGTTTTTAATGTATAGTAAGTAGATCATGCTTTTTGAAAAAGCAAAAAATCAGGTGGCTTTTGCAGTTCAGGAAAATGGAATGCAAATTATAGCACAAGCTAAATTTTTTTTTAATAATTGGGAACTAAAACTATAGATAAGAATGCAAAAAATAATTTGGATACATAAAACATTTATTTTGACATAAAAATTGATAAAGATATTTTTAATAATTTAGACTTCAAGCATGGCTATTTTATATTACACTACACTGTACTGTAGTTTATGATGACCCATCTAAAGAATGTAATAACTACAGTCTATGGCTGGTTTAATGCTTTGGTCAATGCACCTAAAGAAAAACAAAACAGGTTAGTTTTTTACAAGGCCCTTTTATACCTTCCAGAACTCCTTAAACAATTCTATAATGATTGTAGTAACCTGTGTTATTGGAACCTACTCATCCAAGTTTTTAAACAA
This sequence comes from Dugong dugon, assembly GCA_030035585.1. Classification (NCBI taxonomy): domain Eukaryota; kingdom Metazoa; phylum Chordata; class Mammalia; order Sirenia; family Dugongidae; genus Dugong; species Dugong dugon. Next base: position 48,686,338 of record CM057460.1, read on the forward strand.
ATATCCATTAATTTAGAAAATGTTAAATTCTTTGCACAAGTCAACCTACCATGAACCAAAAACAAACAAAAATCCCTTTCTTCACCAAATTTTAGTTCACACCAAGAAAGCTACATGCTAAGAGATGTAGAAATTCTACCTGGTTCCTGTTTACCAAGATGCTTAAACACATGGAGTGATTTTTTTTTTTAAGTGCATGTGGCTCATGAGAGGTAAGCCCTGTAACCTCTGCAGGTGTATCTCTTCAAACACAAGCTGGTTTTATGTCATAGTTACCTGAAAAGGGAATAAGGTACAAAAAGAATTTTGTAAGTTTAAACAGGTTGAAATGAAGTTAACCAGCTAATGGAACAAAAAGTTCTAGAAATAGGTTTTTCTTAGCCTGTAGCCTGATTTGCGGTAACAAGGTAGAGAAGAAACAAGGTTCTAAAACCCCACAGATAATTCAAAATTTACTTAAGCCAATAGCAGAAAGCTTCCTCACCAAATCTTTACTAGAATTTATTTAAAGTAGTCAAAGAACTTTTACCACTTTTTATTTCCCCCTAGAGGATTGACCTCAAACTTCAGGTAAACAAAAGAAAAGGAAGGAGCTAAGTAATTTATAAATTATTTCTTGATCCCTTAATAACCTAAACATCACTCTTAGGAGCATCGGAATAGCTCTCCAAAAAGTCCCTCAAAAAGAGAAAAATCTTATATCACTGAAGAATTCTTCTCATTTTAAGTGTTTTTTTTTTAAAAAAAGGATAAAACGTCAAAGTTAGCTTTAACTGAAACAAAATAGTATTTGCCATTTGGCGCAGACCTTTTTAGGAAGCAAGCTTAATGGCTGGTAGTCTTAAATTCCCTCTTTCTTACAGGAAGGACAATGAAAAGCTAGAACTGGGTGTTTAAAGTCAACACGTTACTCTGTAATAGATGTCTAATAGATTTTCTGCTACCTTGCTGCTATGGTTTTCTCCAAGAGCTACATAATTTAGTGTCATATAAAATTTCATCAATGTAAAACTTAAGTCAATTTAAAGCTCTGTGTTTGGAAGAATTATCTTACCATTTCACATTAGGCTGACAACATTTCTATAGCCAAATATAGCTAAATACCTCAATCAGTCTCAGAATGTCATTTTGGTACTTTGCTGGCCACACAAGCCATTATTCACTAGTATGACTAGTTGTGTCCTGCGGTTTATATTTAACTTTCTCTATGTCTGTGGATTTTTTCCTTCAAAGGTTAATAAATTTATTTTCTTGGACCCCTGATGGCATGCTTCTATCATCAAACACCAACATGAAAAGCATTCTAAACCAGTCTACATACTGTGAGTTCTTATTGTTATAAGGGGAGCTTAGCACAATTGGTTTCAACACAGCAGTGATGGGGGTGGATATTTTTGTTGTACAGTGGTGTGGAAGTAGAGGAAGCAGCTCCCCTGCTCTCTTTTTGAGGAGACAAGAACTCAGCTCAAAAATATCCCACTAGCTTGCCTGGACTGTGCCCCCTCCTCAGGCTGCAATTCCCAGGGGCAGATACATGTAGAGTCACATTTTCGATGGGTCACACATGTTTCATGATTGGGGGTGGGTGGGGCAAGTGGTGCTTGAGCATTGTCCTTTGTTTTTTTAATAATAATTTATTGTGTCTTCTGTGAAAGTTTACACAGCAAATTAGGTTCCCATTTGACAGTTTCTATACAATTTGTTCACTGACGTTGGTTACATTTTTTACAATGTGTCAACATTCTCTTTAATTGCATTCTAGTTGTTCCATTTCCAGTGCTCTAGTTTCCCTGCCCTCTTATCTTCTCATCTTTGCTTTAGAGTAATTGTTGAAACTTTGGGCATGGTCTTTAAGCCACACCTCTTTAAGCATGAGCTTAAAGGGCAGGAGGGAAAGCAATTCCTCCTCTACCATTCACACGTTAACTTCTCAGGTTAGCTGCTTATCATGGGAAGATCAACCAAGCCAAACCACTTGCCATGTGTTTCAGAGTAGAACTGCACTCCATAGGGTTTTCAATGGCTATAATCTTTCAGAAGTAGATCACCAGGCCTTTCTTCTGAGGCACATCTGGGTGGATTTGAACCACGAACCTTTTGGTAATAAGCCGGTGCTTAACCATTTGCGCCACCAGGAACTCCTATCATCATGGGAAGCACATAATAAGTCAGGCCTGGGAGGGAGGCCAGTTAGGTAGATTGTACAGGAGCTTGAGAAAGCAGGAAAGCAATGAAGCATGGCTTCTGACCAGCAGAGGCTGACTCCAGCTGGGGTAGCTGCTAAATCACAGGCTCTTGTGCAGAGATGTACGAGAGATGTAGAAGTCCAGATGTGGCATTGATAAGCCTACTTAACAATTAGTGCTTCAGCAAGTTGAACTCAAACTGCCACAAGTTTTCTGCAATGATGGAGGGTTTGTACTCAATACATTAAAAAAAACTTCCCCACCTGCTGCCTTCTGCCCCTTGAGCAGCCATTACTTGAAAGAACAATGGAGGAAAGACTCAGAGTTTCCTAGTTCCTTATTTGTAAATATGGTTTGAAAAACTTGCTTCTCTTCTTTCACTAGGCTACTGGCACATTTACAAAACAAGATGACATTTATGGTCACCATTTTAAGTAAGCCTGCTTACTTCCACGGATTGAAAGAGCACAATCCTTTCTATTTCGGATTAACGGAAGATGGCTACACATGTGTTTCTGAATATTAACCTACTTAGTGGTTCTACTAAGATATACTAACCCTTGAATCTGATAAACATTAGATATTTATGTTCTTTATACCAAAACAAGGAGCCCTAGTGGTGCGGTGGTTAAGCGCTCGGGCTCAGCTGCTAACCAGAAGATTGGTGGTTGGAACCCACCAACTGCTCCTCAAGAGAAATGTGTGGTAGTCTGCTTCCGTAAATATTACAGCCTTGGAAACCCTTTGGGGAAGTTCCACTTTGTCCTATTGGGTGGCTATGAGTCAGAATCAACTCAACAGCTACAGGTTTGTTTTCTGTTGTTGTTGTTTGTTGTTACATCACACTTCATGAGGAAGAGCATATTTTGCTGTGAAACTACAGGCTGATATTTACCTGTTATTACACGGACAAAAATAATTCATTCCTTACTTCTGCCTGCTGAGTTATTAAAAAAAAAAAAAAATCACCAAGACAGAACTTGAAACATAATAGATTGTTACACAGTAGTCCCCGGAAGCAGTCTTTGTAGAGATATCCAGAAAAGCAATTTACTATTGTTTTTTTTTTTTTTTTTTTAAGAATGGCTACATGATTTCTCTGTAGGCATTAAAAGATGTTACAGAATTTTCCACAAGGATGAATTAATTTGTCAGGAAATTATATCCACTTTGCCTTCCCAAATGATAGTACTGTATTCAAAAAGTAGTAAATGAAATTCTAAAGTAAAAAGATTTTCATTGTTAGCTTGCTTTAGATGGTGCTAAATTATTTTTAAAAAAAAAACTTCTATAGGGTTTTGATTTTATAAAGCACTTTCATAAGTATTATTTCGTTTAAACATAAATCTGTGATATAGACAAGCCAGATATTATTTTTAACATTTTGCAAAAGAGAAAACGTGGGCTCAGAAAACTAAGAGATTTTTCCCAAAGTTAATTGGCTAGCAGTGATAGATAGACCCACACCTTCCAACTAGTCCGGGGTTCTAGAAACAATGTAGGCTATAGCATTACTTGATAAGGAGAAAAGCCTCTGATCCTTTTTTTTGGCAGTGTGAGGAGAAGGGAAAATTAGCTGTTTTATAACATTCATGGACCCAAATAATCACTTGTCAAAGATAAACAGTTTTGGTTTTGTTTTTTTCCTAATAAACATAACCAGTGGTGTGCTGGTAAATCTTTAACAAACAATTCTCCAGCAAAGCGGGGAGGGGTTCCCTAATTTGTGGCATTTGCCAGTTTCCGTGGTGTAAATATTCCTGACGTGGCTGACTTCAAGCTATCAATGTTTCGTCACCGAACAGAGTTGGGAAGAGATCACACAATCGGCTCGCGTGAGCCTGTAAGAGCCAGCTCTAACAGACCACTGAGTCTACACAACCTTATAATTTTAGCTAACAACTAGATAGCATTTCTGTTAAGCACTTATTAAGCACTTACCATGTGCCAGACACTCCATGTATTAGTGTATCTTCACAATAATCCTGTGTGGTCAATTCTATTACCCTCAGTTTACTGATGTGGAAACCGGGGAAAGATCTTCTAGTTAGCTTTTTCACAGTCACACAATTAATAAATATTAGAAGCAGAATGCAGATACATGCACTCCAGCTCCAATTCCATGCTCTAAACCCAGTACTATCCTACTTCCAAATAGTAAATGTGTCCAGACTGGTTGTACATAACCATGATGATAAGAAAAAGCAGTCAATTACTGGGCACTTACTAAACCAGGCAGACATTCAGTATTGTTAATCTTTAGGTAACACAAGCATCAGGCTCCCCTGCCTTCAGTGACAACCTTCATCTAGATTAATAGTTGGGAAAAACAGAGATTGCCAAATGTCTGCTTCTGAGTCTTCCATACAACCACAGTGATTTCATCTTGTGACTCTTCCCCGTGGTGTTTTTTTTTTTTTTTTTTAACATTGATACACTCATTCTCCTTAAAATTTCTTCAACATTTGATGTTTGACAATCTGTGCTTGAAACCTTTTTTTTCCCCCTTCGACACTATGGCCCGTACCTTTCACTGTCAAAGAGTGAATGTTCCTCAAGGCTGTGTTCCTGCCTCTGAAGCTCTCTCTATGTACCACCTCTACGGAGAGGCTGTCCTCACTAATACAGGTAGTTCCAATTACCACCTCTAAAAGACTTAGAGATCCATATCTTTAGGTCAGAACTCTAATTTGGGCCTCAATTTCCTATTTCTAGCTGCCTACCAGGCAGCAATGTATGAATGCCTCACCCTCACCTCACACTTGGCTAGTTAAAACCTATATTCATTGATTTTTCTCCCAAATACAGCTTTCTCTTCTAATTTTCTCACTTTAATCAGTGGTTTTACCTCTCTTCTAGACTTTCAGACTAAATGACTTGCACTCATTTCTGTTCTTCCTTCTTCATCCATTTACATGTGTCATAGATTGAATTATGTCCCCCAGAAAATGTGTGTATCAATTTGGCTGGCTCGTGTTTCCCAGTATTGTGTGATTGTCCACCATTTTGTCATCTGATGTGATTTTCCTATATGTTGTAAATCCTGCCTCTATGATGTTTATGAGGGGAGACGGGCAGCGGTTGTGTTAGTGCGGCAGGACTCAGTCTACAAGACTGGAATTGTCTTGAGGCAATCTCTTTTGAAATATAAAAGAGAAGCGAGCAGAGAGACAGGGGGACCGCATACCACCAAGAAAGCAGCGCCGGGAGCAGAGCGCGTCCTTTGGGCCCGAGGTCCTTGCGTGGAGAAGCTCCTAGTCCAGGGGGAGATTGATGAGAAGGCCAACAGAGAGAGAAAGGCTTCCCCTGGAGCTGACGCCCTGAATTTGGACTTTCAGCCTACGTTACTGTCAAGAAACAAATTTCTCTTTGTTAAAGCCGTCCACTTGTGGTATTTCTGTTATAGCAGCACTAGATGACTAAGACAACGTGCTACCGTTAATAAAATTTGTTCTTCCCGCTGAAATAGCTCTAATATGTGCCTTTTGCTTTTCACTTCCAGCACCGCCACCACCATACGGCTTTTACTGATGCTGTAGCACCAGTCTCCTGGTAGAGTTCAGTGACTCTCATTTCTCCAATACACTCTGAATAATTTTCATGTTTCATTCCTAAATCAAGAAACCACTGGGCTGGTATTGACACATGATGAAGTTGATTCAAGGAGAACTTAAAAAACCAGAGTCTTGAATCAACTGCTGATACCATTTGCTGTGTAAAAACCATGTAAATTATCATATACATGGAGAAGGAATAAGAAGAGTAAAGAAGACAGGTGGAAAGGAGCACAGATGAGAAGCAAAAATGCATTCCCTGCAGCTATCAGTTTTTGATTCTCATACCTCCCTGAGGTCTGGACATCTTCCTACCCGTGAATTGTGTAGGCCTCTCTTATATTATCTGCCTCTGTTATTTGAAACTAAAAGAGATTTATTTAATATATCAGGTATTCCTTTTTACAACAGTGAAGCTTTATGCTACTGGCAAGGCAGCATCAAAATATATAAATAATTTGACCCAAAATATCACATTCGTGGTGAGAACTTTAACCTACTTCTCTCAGAATGTGAGGGATCAAGTAAACATCAAGCATCTAAAGAATTTGAACATCACCATTGGCAATCTTGTTTTATAGTTATATTTTTAACTTTGCACCTAAAAATACATACTGTAAACAGAGATGCTGAGATTTGCCCCAGTGGCTAAGAGAGGAAACTTTCAGAGAAAGTGGCTTGGGTTGACATTGAACAAAACTACTAAAATCTTCCCTCATTGAAGAAGTACCTTTTCTTTCATTCTAGATTTTCATTTTATTTTTCCTCCTCACTGCTTTTTGATATTAAAAAGACATCTATCTCTGGGGGCAACTCAGTCAATTGGCATAACATAGTTCATAAAGATAATGTTCTACATCCTGGTTTGGTGAGTAGCATCTTGGGTCTTAAAAGCTTGCAAGCAGCCACCTGAGATACAACTCTTGGTGTCTACTCATCTAGAGCAAAAGAGAAAGAAGGAAACCAAAGACTCAAAGAGGAAAATAGTCTATAGGACTAACAGTCTACACGAACCACAGCCTCACCTACTTTGAGACCAGAAGAACTAAATGGTGCCCAGCTACTACCTACCATTCCATAGTCAATAAAACACAGGTAAGCATCTTTCTGGTATTCTCTGCTTTCAGCCAGGATCCATCTGATGTCAGCAATGATGTCCCTAGTTCCATATCCTCTTCTAAATCTGGCTTGAATTTCTGGCAGTTCCCTGTCAACGTACTGCTGCAACAGTTTTTTAATTATCTTCAGCAAAATTTTACTTGCATGTGATATTTATGATATTGTTTGATAACAACCAAATACTTTTGGATCACCTTTCTTTAGAATGGACACAAATTTGGATCCCTTCCAGGAGGCTGGACAGGTAGCTGTATTCCACATCTCTTGGCATAGATGAGTGAGCACCTCCAGTGCTGCATCCTTTTGTTGAAACATGTCAACTGGTATTCTGTCAGTTCCTGGAGACTTCTTTATCTGCCAATGCCTTTGGTGCAACTTGGACTTCTTCCTTAAATACCATCAGTTCTTGATCATACGCTACCTCCTGAAATGGTTGAATGTCCACAAATTCTTTTTGATACAGTGATTCTATATTCCCTCAATCTTTTTTTGTTGCTTCTTGCATTGTTCAATATTTTGCCCATAAACCAAAAATGAAACCCATTGCCATCAAGTTGATTCTGACTTATAGTGACCCTAGAATCCCTCAAATGCCAGCTCAAGGCTTAAATTTTTCTTCAGTTCTTTCAGCTTGAGAAACGCCAAGCGTGTTCTTCCCTTTGGTGTTTTAATTCCAGGTCTTTGCACATTTCATTATAATACTTTACTTTGTCTTCTTGAGCTGCCCTTTGAAATCTTCTGTTCAGCTCTTTTACTTCATTATTTCTTGGATTTGCTTTAGCTACTCTACGTTCAAGAGTAAGTTTCAGAATTTCTTCTGACATCTATTTTGGTCTTTTCTTTCTTTCCTGTCTTTTTAATACTAACCTTTGGCTTTCTCTTGTATGAAATCCTTGATGTCATCCCACAACTCATCTGGTCTTCAATCATTAGCATTCAATGCATCAAATGTATTCTTGAGATGGTCTCCAAATTCAGGTTGTATATACTCAAGGTCATATTTTGGCTCTCGTGGACTTGTTTTAATTTTCTTCAGCTTCAACCTGAACTTGCATATGAGCAATCTACTGTCTATTCTGAGGCTGACCCCTGGCCTTGCTCTAAGAGATGATATTCAGCTTTTTCATCTCCTCTTTCCACAGATGTAGTCGATTTGATTCCTGTGTTTTCCATCCAGTGAGATCCACGTGTATAGTTACCTTCTATGTTGTTGAAAAAAGTATTTGCAATGATGGAGTCATTGGTCTTGCAAAATTCTATCATGAGATCTCTGGCATTATTTCTATCACTGAAGCCCTGTTTTACAACTACCGATCCTTCTTTTTGTTTCCAGCATTCACATTCCAATCACCAGAATTATCAATGCATCTTGATTGCATGTCTGATCAATTTCAAACTACAGAAGTTTGTACAAATCTTCACTTTCCTCATCTTTGGTCTTAGTGGTTGATGCGTAAATTTGAATAATAGTCATACAAACTGGTCTTCCTTGTTAGGTATATGGAGGTTATCCTATCACTGACAGCATTGTACTTCAGGATAGGTCTGGAAATGTTCTTTTTAACAATGAATTCAACGCCATTCCTCTTCAATTTGTCATTCCTGGCATAGTAGACCATACGATTGATTCAAAATGGCCAACACCAGTACATTTCAGCTCACTAATGCCTAGGATATCAATCTTTATGCATTCCATTTCATTTTTGACAACTTCCAATTTTCCTAGATTCATACTTTATATGTTCCACATTCCAATTATTAACAGATGTTTGCAGCTGTTTCTTTTCATTTTGAGTCATGCCATGTTAGCAAATGAAGGTCCCAAAAGCTTTACTTCATCCACATCATTAAGGTTAACTTTACTTTGAGGAGGCAGCTCTTCGCCAGTGGTATTTTGAGTGCCTTCCAACCTGAGGGGCTCATCTTCCAGCACTATACCAGAAAATATTCCACTGCTATTCATAAGGTTTTCACTGGCTAGTTTTTTCAGAAGTAGACCTCCAGGTGCTTCTTCCTAGTCTGTCTTTGCTTGGAAGCTCCACTGAAACCTGTCCACCGTGGATGACCCTGCTGGTATTTGAAATACCGGTGGTATAGCTTCCAGCATCACAGCAATAAGCAAGCCACTACAGTATGACAAACTGACAGATGTGTGGTAGGTTAGTTAGGTAGTTATGAACAATTTGAATCTCTGGGTACCTTAAGCAGTGGCTGATGCCAGACAATTCATTGCTGTGGGAAAGAACTCCTAAACTACATAAAATTGGAATATTTTCATATTTTATATTTTTATCATAATTTAATGTCAACATACTTGAATAAATTTCTTGTAGTTAATAGTTTTAATATTTTAATTCACCTTGTATGGCTACTCAACTTTGTCATTCTGAAAGTATGCAATTAAGGAAAAATTAATATGATAACACATTACACATGAATATTACCTTGGATTTGCTTAGTAACTTTAGTCATATGAATTTTATTTTTTGTGTTGAGACAGTGAACTTAATTAACTTGCCTAGGGCCACACAACTAGTTAGAGTATCTGGTACTAGAACTCAGATCTCCTTACTAAAAGTTCTATGTTGTTTCTCATTTAAACTATACAGGTAGTCCTTGACTTAACAGCGGGGTTCTGTTTCAACAACTCTGTCATAAGTTCATTCTGACATAAATAGAATACTTTCTTTTTTTTTAAGTTTTTTTCTTATTGCTTTTTATTATCAGTATCTTTATAAATCAGATTTTTATTTGTCTTTGGGGTTTGGCATGAGAATGATAACATTGGCAAGTTACACATTGCAACTTCGTATGCAGTACATACTTCTAATGATAAGATGTACAAAAAAATGAATGGTCATAAGTGTAGTTAATCATAACCTGAATATGTCATAAGTTGAGGACTACCCATAGGTGTTCATTCAGACTGAAACTGGAAAATTAAATTAGCCTATTAATAGCAATAATCAATTGTAAATCGATTGTGTGCAGAAAAAAATATGTAACTGCTAAGTGAATTGTTAGTTTCAAGGATAGCTACCAACCTATTATTTCAAAATTATGAATCATTGAAAAGTGTAAGCTTGAATATAGGGATTATAACATTGTATGAGATAGTTGGTCTCTGCTCTGATTTAAACTGGAGGAATTAAAGAAAATGTATGTATCTTCATTCTTTTCCTTTCTAAGCAGAAAAGTCTATATCTAAGTAATCCTTTGAAAATAATGCTGTTTCTTTAATGTCTGCATTTAAAACATTTTGTTTTCTCTGTCCTAAACCAGGGGAGGCTGTTGCATTGCTCAACCCCAGGGGCCGCCATTCAGTTAGACAAGAAAGGAGTAGCTCAGGGCACAGTCTGCAGGGTACTAGAAATCCAGGTTAGGAAATGAAAGAGTATCTTGAGTACAGATTGCATCTTACATGTGGAAACTATTTGTATCCACATTTTATTTACTACAAATAAATTAACAGAAGATAAATTGGAAAACTTGACAACTTTATTCTTTGGAATAATTTAAATAATAAAGAACTTCAATGTTTTGATAGGCTTACCTATGGCATTCGTGGAGATACCAAAACCCAAAAACCAAACCGTTGCCGTCGAGTGTATGCCAACACATAGCGACTCTACAGGACAGAGTAGAACTGCCCCATAGAGTTTCCAAGGAGCTCCTGGTGGATTCGAACTGCTGACCTTTTGGTTAGCAGCTGTAGCACTTAACCACTACACCACCAGGGTTTCCTTGTGGAGATGGATTGCTAAACAATTTTTTAATTTCTTGTGCTTTATTGAAAAAGTAGAGTTTATAATTGCCTCTCGAGTGAATGTCTGTTGTTTACACTTTTCTAGAAATCTTCCATTTCATCTGAATTTCCAAATGCATAAAAAGTTTTATCAGCTGTAGCCATGGTTACGTACATTCTCTCATTCATCTTGTTTGTCATTTGTGTTCCTTCTCTTTTTCTTTACTTAAACTTGCCAGAGGTTTGTCTATTTTGCTGTTTATTTCAAAAAATCTGTTCTGGATTTTCTTTATCAATTCTAATTTTTTTTGTTGTTGTTACCCAATCAATGTATTTGTCTTTGTTGTTGTTTATTCCTTCATCTTTCTTGTGTTTCTTTTTTTCAAGCTTATTGACTGAAATGCTTCTTGATTTGAATGGTTGATTGACTTTTTTTCAACATTTCTCAATGAAATAATAAAAGAATTTAAAGGATCTTCACTTTTCTCTGAGTTTTGGTCTCATATTTAGTGTTTATATATAGTGTTCTACTTTTTTATAGGATCCCTAGTGGCACAGTGGTTAAGTGCTCGGCTGCTAATTGAAAGGTTTTTGGTTCCAACCCACCAGCGGGAGAAAGATGTGGCCGTCTGCTTCTGTAAAGATTACAGCCTTGGAAACCCTATGGATCAATTCTATTCTGTCCTATAGGGTCACTATGAGTCGGAATTGACTTGATGGCAATGTGTTTGGTTTTGTTTGTTTGTTTGTTTGTTTGGAGGGTGATTGAGATGAACTTTGTGTTCTAATATATGATCAAACTTTGTAAATTGTATTCGGGTATTTGAAGAAAGATATTTTTAGCTACAAAATAAACATAGCTACTAAAACAAGATTATTAATGATGTTTTTCAAATTATTTAGATGCTTGATATTTGTTTACTTGATCTCTCACATTCTGAAAGAAGCAGGTTAAAATTCCTCACCATAATCGTGATTAAGGGAGATCAAATTATTTATATAATTTGATGCTGTGTTGCAGGAAGCACAAAGCTTCATTACTGTAACAGTGGAAAGAGCTGGGATATTAAGTAGGTCTCTTGTAGTTTCAAATAACAAACACAGATGATCTATAGGAGGGTCCCACACAATCCAAGAGCAGGAAAATGGCTGAAACTAGACAGGTATTTGAATAAAAAACTGACAGACGCATGGAGTGTGTTTTGCTTCAAAACGTGCATGGAGTATGAGTATAATCATCTGTGCTCCCTTCCGGATGTCTTCTTTACTCTTCTTTTTTCCTCTATGTATCTGATAATTTTCACAGCATGTATATAGCAAATGGAAGATGCCCAACTCACTGCAGCTCCCAAGCATCAAGCGTTCTGAGGTTACAAATCAAACCATCTGAAGAAAATATCACTCTTTTTTCTATCTCCACTTCATATTCCCAGAATAGGAATTTTGACTCGTTAACCTGGGTTAATTTACCACCTCTAGTGGAATTTCAAATAAATTTGATGCGTTGAACACTAACGACCTAGGACCAGACGAGTTGTGGAAGGACATCAAGGATGTCAGACATGAAGAAAACAAGAGGCCATTAAAAAGCCAGGAAAGAAAGAAAAGACCAAAATAAATGTCAGAAGAGACTCTGAAACTTACTCTTGAACGTCAAGTAGCTAAAGCAAATGGAAGAAATGATGAAGTAAAAGAGCTGAACAGAAGATTTCAAAGGGCAGCTCGAGAAGACAAAGCAAAGTATTATAATGACAGGTGCAAAGACCTAGAGTTCCGAAACCAAAAGTGAAGAACACACTTGATATTTATCAAGCTGAAAGAACTGAAGAAAAAATTCAAGCCTTGAGTTGGCATTTTGAAGGATTCTATGGGCAAAATACGGAACAACACAGGAAGTATCAAAAGATGATGGAAGGAATACACAGAGGCACTGTACCAAAAAGAACTGGTCGATGTTAAACCATTTCAACAAATGGTTGCAGTGCTGGAAGTGCTCACTCATCTATGCCAAGAAATTTGGAAAACAGCTACCTGGTCAGCCAACTGTAAGAGATTCATATTTATGCTTATTTCCAAGAAAGGCGAGCCAACCGAATGAGGAAATTATCAAACAATATCATTAATATAACTCACAAGTAAAATTTTGCTAAAGACCATTCAAAAGCAGATATAGCAGTACATTGGCAGGGAACTGCCAGAAATTCAAGCCAGATTCAGAAGAGGACATGGAACCAGGAATATCATTGCTGATGTCAGATGGATCCTGGCTGAAAGCAGAGAATACCAGAAAGATGTTTACCTGTGTTTTATTGACTATGCAAAGGCAGTAGACTGTGTGGATCATAACAAATTATGAATAACATTGTGAAGAATGGGAATTCCAGAACACTTAATTGTGCTCCTGAGGTTCCTGTACATAGAACAAGATGAAGTCATTTGAAAAGAACGTGGGGATGTTCCACAGTTTAAAATCAGGAAAGGTGTGCGTCAGGGTAGTATCCTTTCACCATACTTATTTAATCTGTATGCTGAGCAAATAATCCAAGAAGCTGGACTATATGAAGAAGAATGAGGCATCAGAATTGGAGGAAGACTCATTAACAACTGGTGTTATTCAGATGACAGAACATTGCTTGCTGAAAGTGAACAGGACTTGAAGTACTTATTGATGAAGGTCAAAGACTACAGCCTGCAGTATGGATTACACTTCAACATAAAGAAAACAAAGTCCTCCCAACTGGACCAATAAGCAACATCATGATAAATAGAGAAAAGATTGAAGCTGTCAAGGATTTCATTTTACTTGCATCCACAATCAACACCCATGGAAGCAGTAGTCAAGAAATCAAACAGCTCATTACATTGGGCAAATCTGCTGCAAAAGAATTCTTTAAAGTGTTAAAAAGCAAAGTTGTCACACTAAGACTAAGGTGCGCCTAACCTAAGCCAAGGCATTTCAATCATCTGATATGCATTCAAAAGCTGGGCAATGAATAAGGAAAACTGAAGAATTGACTTCTTTGAATTATGGTGTTGGTGAAGAATACTGAATATACCATGGACTGCCAAAAGAATGAACAAATCTATTTTGGAAGAAGTACAGCCAGAATGATCCTTGGAAGCAAAGATGGTGAGACTTCGTCTCATATACTTTGGACATGTTATCAGGAGGGACCAGTTCCTGGAGAAGGACATCATGCTTGGTAAAGTGGTGTGTCAGTGGAAGAGAGGAAGACCTTCCATGAGATGGATTGACATAGTGACTGCAACAATGGGCTCAAGCATAGCAGCGATCATGAGGATGACACGAGGCCAGGCAGTGTTTCATTCTGTTGTACATGGGGTCACTGTGAGTCAGAACCTGCTCAACAGCACCTAACAACAACAACAGCAGATGCCACTGCATCACTTGATGCAATGGAACACAAAATATGAAATTAGATGGACAGTGTCTCAGGCTGGGTTCTCTAGCAAAGCAAAACCAGTAATGCATATAAATATATATAGAGAGAGAATTACATCAAGGAAATGGCTCATGAGGTTGTAGAGGCTAGAACGTCCTAAGTCTGTGGATCAAGATAGAGGCTTCTCCTGATTCACATAGCCGCAGGGGCTGGCGAACCCAAAATTGGCAGGTCAGAGACCAGGGCTCTTGTTCACAGGCTACGAAGTTCTATGAATCCCAAGATCAACAGGCAAGACCACAGGTAAGCTGGTAGCTCTTTCCCAAAATCCAGAGGTCAGACAAAGAGGAGCCAGTTGCAGGATCCAGAGTGAGCGAAAGCCCAGGAACCCTGCCAGAATGTCCACTTACAGTCCATGGAGCCCGCAGGCCCTAGGAAACTCCCTTTCAACTGATTGGCTACTCACAGCAGATCCCATCATGGAAGTGATCACATCATATTAAATCTCACCAGGGAAGTGATCACAACATCATGCAACTGCCAAACTACATCATAACTGCCAAAGCACTGAGAATCATGGCCTAGCCAAGTTGATGCACAACCTTAACCATCACGGAGTGTATTTATGGTGACCCTGATAGTGGAGAGCAGGTGGGCAAGGATAAAAGAAAATGAACATAGAAATTATCTAGCAGCAGGAAAGTTCTGGAAAACAACCAGAAACTGTGGACAACACTTTTGTAAATATTTCAAAACTGGCACACAAGCAAAGTAGTAAAAGTAAGTGATACTAGCAGTTAAATGCAGGAAAAAAAATCTCATAAATTTTTGTGTCTGGCAGCTAATTTTATATTTCAGAAGCTAGGAAGGATTTAAGGGACTTGGTATTCCAGCTTTAATTTGGACCAAAAAAAAAAAAAAACTGAATAGTGATCAGTGATGTGGAAGTACTGGGAAGCTTTGAGGAAAACAACCACATCATCTAAGAATGCTTGATAGTAAATTCAAGGAATCCTCATCAGACATGTGTTCTCAGGAAGCAGATTGCAGCTATATATGAGAAAAGATGGAAATGGTCCTGTGACAAGAACTAAAGGAACTGAAAATGTGATTCTGACTTCGAAATTACAAATAATTCTGATTATTTTATCCAAAATTCTATCCAGAACCTTTCTGAGCCCCGCACCCACCTCGTTCTCCTCTTCACATAAAGAGCAAACATGTTTAATGTTATCTCTTCCCTCCTCCCTCAGCCTCAGTGTTTTGGCTACTTACTAGCACCACGGCTGCTAAACGGGTATTTGTATTTCTACTTCTTTTCTCTGTTATATTCCTAAAGCCCAGCATCATCTATTTAGTCTTCCATTTTCTTCCCTCTACTCCACATGTGGAAACCTTGGTGGTGTAGTGGTTAAGTGCTACAGGGGCTGACTAAAAGGTTGGCAGGTCAAATCCACCAGGCACTCCTTGGAAACTCTATGGGGCAGTTCTACTATGTCCTCAGGGTTGCTATGAGTCAGAATCGACTCGACAGCAACAGGTTTGGTTTGGTTTGGTTTTTTTGACTCCACATGTGGCGTCCCTGGGTGGTGGTACAAACAGTTGTGTGCTCAGCTGCGAACCAAAAGGCTGGAGGTTTGGGTCCACCCAGAGGTGCCTCAGAAGAAAGGCCTGGCAAAATACTTCAGAAAAATCAGCCATTGAAAACTGGATGGAGTACAATTCTACACTACCACACATGAGGTCACCATGAGTGGGAGCTGACTCGACAGCAGCCGTTTTGTTTTTTTATTTGTTCACATGTATTTATTTTTTCTTCTGTCTCCTGCTGGTTCTGTGGCAGCCTTGAATCTCATGCAAAAAAAACTGAACTCGTTGCCGTCAAGTTGATTCCGGCTCATAGTGACCCTACAGGACAGACTAGAACTACTCCATAGGGTTTCCAAGGAGCCGCTGATGGATTTGAACTGCCAACCTTTTGCTTAGCAGCCGTAGCATGCCATAACTCTTTACCGCTGTCCCACCGGAGCTCCCCATGAAAAAGGCTGAACTTTTAGCGATAGGACCAGACCACTGGAGTCCTTCTGGTGAGGGAATAACCAATCAGAGCATGCAGGATGCGATCGTCAAGACAGCTGGCTCTGGCTCTTCTTAGCTGTTTCCATGGTTGTTCAGTGCTTTAAGTTTCTTTTTCACCATCAGAGATATTTTCTATTTTACTTTCCTTCTTCTTGTCTGTATTCAAAGTGATTCCAGATGCTTGTAGTTACTGGAACACCAATTTCTAGATGATTTCAGTTTTAATGTAAAAGCAAGAGAAGGCAGGAGAGTAAACCCTTGATTAACTAGATTGCCCAGGGAGTGGAATGCTGATTATACTTTCTGTTTAACATCCTAAATATAGTAAAACTTGCAAAAAGCAGAAGCTATGTAAGGCAGAAACCGGTCAGAGAAGGAAAACTCAAATATTTTCCACTGTCACCTGCACCCTGTCAAAGGAGGAAAACTTGCAAGACCCAGAAAAACAAGGCAGTCCCACTGAGTTCCAGCCTTGGCTAAGTTACGGATCTGGAATGACCCTTCAGAATTGTCCTGAGTTGTCTTAAAATGTCCAGGCTTTCATTTCCCTGCCTCAATTGTTGTTGTTGTTAGTTGCCATTGAGTAGATTCTGACTCATGATATGACCCCGTGTATTACAGAGTAGAACTGCTCCGTAGAATTTTCTTGGCTGTAATCTTTATGGAAGCAGGTTGCCTGGACTTTTCTTCCACAGCACCACTGGATGGGTTCAAGCCACCAACCTTTAGGTTAGCAGCCAAGCGCAAACTGTTTGCGCCACCTAGAGACCTCAGGTGGCAATAAAACTTGTACAGACATTCTAAAGAGCAACTTAGCAGTATTTCGTGGAACTGAGTAAGCACATACCCTGTGAGTTGCCAGACCAACTTGTTTGTATACACTCCAGAGAAACTCTTATATAGATTTATAAGGAGAAATGACATGGCTGGGAATTGAAGTCTATGTGTTGTCCATCATCAGAGACTGGACACAGAATAAGGTGAATGCATATGATAGTCCTATTCAGTGGTCAGAACAATGAACTAGATGGTGATGATAACAGTAATAGCTAGTATTTAGTGAACTACTTGGTTATAATCATGATAATTTATAACCTACCATTTATTGAACACCTACTGTGTGCCAAGCCCTTTGTTTACCTGCATTAGCTTTACTTAACTTGTTAGGTACACGCTATCTCCATTATAGTATTCTCTACCCGAGGACCCTGAGGTACTGAGAGGTGAAATAATTTGCTCAAGATTACATAGCTAAAAAGTAGCAGAGCCAGGATATAAATGCAGGAATTCTAGCTTCAAGAAGTCATGCTTTTACCCACTAACCCAAGCACAAATCTTTAGGATAACAGTGTTGAGTGGGAAAAAATAAAGAAGAGGTAGTTCGAGATCTAGCACATAATATTCATTATGTAAATATAAAACACACCTAATATATAAATTGGGAAACCCTGGTAGCATAGTGGTTAAGTGCTACAGCTGCTAACCAAAAGGTCAGCAGTTCGAATCCACCAGGCGCTCCCTGGAAACCCTATGGGGCAGCTCTACTCTGTCCTATAGGGTAGCTATGAGTCGGAATTGACTTGACAGCAATGAGTTTTTAATATATAAATTAAGAGCACATATCTTTGAAAGATACATACCTTACTAAGCAAGGACTTACGTTAAGCAATTTAAAATAACAGCCTTTGGTGGGGGGGGAGGGAAACGGAAGCAGAAAAATAAAGGGGGAAAAATCAATAAAATGAAATAAAGGCCGTCATCACCAGTGGTGCTATGCTGTAAACTGATTATGACTGACTTAACTCTCTACACCTGGGACTCAAACAAAACCTCAGATATGATCAGGTCTCAAAACTTCTCTGATAAAAACTTTGTCATTGCTCTTGGGCTGTTACAAAATCTTTAAAAGGGGGACAAGACCATCCATAACCTGGGCTCCTTCTTCCACCTTGTTCTCTATGTCTAACCACACAGCTCTTTCTCTGTTCCTTGAGTACATTATACCTTGCCCCTCAGGAGGTTCCCAGATCACCTTCTCTCAGCCTGAATGTCATCTTCTTCTATCCCAGCTTGGCCAAGTCCTACCCATCCTTCCGACCTCAGCCAATATGTCCTTTATTCAGGGAGAACTTCCCTTGTCCTCCAGACCAGGTTAGATTCCCCTGTATTTTCCTTCATGGCATACTTACAGTTTTATTGTATATTTACTTGTGCCATTATTTGTTTTCATGTCTCTTTTCCTTCCCACTTAATATAAAGACATGCATTTTATCTGCCATGCTCACCATTCTTAAGCCTAGCAGAGGGTTTAGCACAAACTAAGCATTCAATTAATAATAAATGAATAGATGAATGAATTCCAGGGTTGAAGTATTTTTTTAATGGCCACAAATTATTTGACCCTGCTCCCTGCAGGTGGTGGAATCTATGTTCCCTCCCTGTGAATCCATATGGGCTTGTGACTGCTTCAACCAAAAGAATATGGTAGACACTGTGTGACTTTGAAGGCTAGGACATAAAAGACCATGCACCTTCCTATTGGTTTTCTTGGGGAACTCCTTTGGGAGGAACCAGCCATCATGTAAGAATTCCAACAACACTGAGACCACCACAGTGGAGAGGCCATGTGTAGCCATTCTGGACAATAGTCCCAGCTGAGCCCAGCCTTCTAGTCATCTCTGCCAAGTAAACAGGAGATGAGTGACATCATCTTGGACCCTCCACACCAACCCATCCACCAGCTGAATACCACTGAAAGACTTCAGTTGATGCCACAAGAAGCAGAAGAAGCGCTCAGCCAAGCCCTGTCCAAATTTATGACCTACTGAATGTGTCAAAAAAAAACCCCATTGCAGTCAATTCAATTCCAACTCATAGGACAGAGTAGAAATGCCCCATAGGATTTCCAAGGAGCAGCTGGTGGATTCTAACTGTCAACCTTTTGGTCAGCAGCTGAGCTCTTAACCACTACACCACCAGGGCTCCCGCTGAAAGTGTAACTATACTAAAAATGTTGTTGTAAGAGTTTCTAAGCTTTGAGATAGTTTGTTTTGCAACAATAGCAACTGGAACATCCAGAGATTAAAGAGAGATATAAACAAACCCTGAAATTTGGGAGATGTGCATACCAGGCGAACAATAAAAAGTGGGTTACAACTACACATGTTCAGGTAAAATTTTTAAATTTTGAAGACAAAGAATCCTACAAAGTATCCAGGATTTCAGGTATAAGTCTCTCCCCTACATTGTAGGATGTACAGCATCTCTGGTTTTCAGACACTAATTCTAATTGGATTCCCAGGCATTGTAACAACCCAAAAGCATCCTCATGCATTTCAAAATACTTCTAGGAGAGGAGTAGGGCAGTGTTTCCCTGATTTTGAAAGGTAGTATACAATTTTTCAAGAGGCTCGGGTTACTAGTCAAAATAATGTGTACCTCAAATATCCCCAATTTGGCTTACACGGTAAATCTCTTCTCCAACCATTTGGGGTTGCCCTTTAACACACAACCAACATAGTCAGTAGGCCTAGTCTTTTATCCCTTCTCTTCACTTGTATTTCTGAGACTCCTCAGGGGTTGCTTCCATTTTCTGCAAACTCATCCTGGTTGTGACCTCAACCAGGGGTCTTACTCTGGATTATTGCTCCATTCCCTGTAGGTCACTTCATGTCATCTCATTAACTACCGTTAATCACTGCACTCAATCTCCTCTGCCATCTGCAACCAATCTACAGACATAGTCATTTTGTTATGTGCCTTCCAGTAGGTTCTGACTCATAGCAACCTGATGTACAACAGAACAAAACCCTGTTCCATCCTCACAATCATTGTTGCAGCCACTGTGTCAATCCATCATGTTGAGGGTCTTCCTCTTTCTCACTGACTCTCTACTTTACCAAGGCATAATGTCCTTCTCCAGGGACTGGTCCCTCCTGATAACATGTCCAAAGTATGTGAGACGAAGTCTCACCATCCTCACTTGTAAGCAGCATTCTGGCCTGTACTTCTTCCAAGACAGATTGTTTGTTCTTCTGGCAGTCCATGGTATATTCAATATTCTTAGCCAACACCATAATTCAAAGGCATCAATTTTTCTTCAGTCTTCCTTATTCATTGTCCAGCTTTCACATGCATATGAGGTGACTGAAAATACCATAGTTTGGGTCAGGAACATCTTAGTCCTCAAAGTGACATCTTTGGTTTTCCACACTTTTAAGAGGTCTTTTGCAGCAGATTTGGCCAGTGCAATGTGTCTTTTGATTTCTTGACTGCTGCTTCGATGGGCATTGATTGTGGATCCAAGTAAAATAAAGTCCCTGACAACTTCAATCTTTTCTCCGTTTATCATGATATTGCTAATTGGTCCAGTTACGATGATTTTTGTTTTCTTTATGTTGAGGTGTAATTCATACTGTAAGCTGTAGTCTTTGATCTTAACCAGTAAGTGCTTCAAGTCCTCTTCATTTTCAGCAAGCCCTCTTCACTGTTATCTGTATATCGCAGGTTGTTAATGAGACTTCCTCCAATCTCAGTGCTGTGTTTTTCTTCATATAGTACAGCTCAGCATACAGATTGAATAAGTACAGTGAAGAGATACAACCCTGACACATGCCTTTTCTGATTTTAAACCATGCAGTACTCCCTTGTGCTATTCAAACAACTGCTTCTTGGTCTGTATACAGATTCCTTATGATGTACACGGTCAAATGCCTTCACAGGTAAACATTTTTCTAGTATTCTCTGCTTTCAGCCAAGATCCATCTGACATCAGCAATGATATCTGCCATTTCACATATTCTTTTGAATCCAGCTTAAATTTTTGGCAATTTCCTGTCAATGTACTGCAGCAACCATTTTTTTGTTATCTTCAGCAAAATTTCATGTGTGTATTATATTGTTCAGTAATTTCTGTGTTAGTAGAACTAACTCTGGACACTAAAATTAAATAACATATTGTTGAAAGCTTGGAGAAATCATGAGAAAAAATCAGAGTGCAGAGAAAGAAATCTGGATACCGATACATGCCTTCTGAGATCCCTCAAGTACACCCCTCCTGAAAGGGGAAAGATCCAGCCTGACCTTTGTCTCCCTTTACTCTCTGACTGCCACATCCAAGGGGCTAGCTTATTTCCCACACATAGGGATGCCCTTGAGCTTCTTTCATTTACCTAGTAAAAAAATGCCCTCATCTCCCTCTTCCCCCTAAAGAAAACAAGAAACTCTCCTCCCTGTCTACCAGCATACTATTTTTTTTTTTTTCCTCTGAAAAAAAGGATATCCGTCAAGAGAAGAAAAACTACGTTATAATATTGTGCAGGGCTCAACCTCCCCATTCTGGAAGACAATGTGAGCTTTACCTTTGGGTAATAAAAAGCACCATAAAATAGCAGTCTTTGCCAAAGACAGATTCTTCCTCCATCCCTAGAGGAACAGGCAATATAACATTGGCAAATTTAAAACAAAAGTTTGAATAAGAACATTAAAAAGGAGCAGCTGATGCCAGAATTTTTGAAGAGACACAAGAAGTGCTAAGCTTCTCTGGACTCTGGAAGGAAAATGTTGGCAGAACCAGCTGGGCAGGGGAGCCATGCCCTTCCTTCCAGGTCCAACTCAGATCTCATCTCCTCCATAAAGCATTCCAGAGAACACCACCCTTCGTGTTGTCCCCCTCCTCCAAATGCCTGATGTAAATTGACACCTGCAGACTAACTATTTGCTAGATAAAATATGGCAAATGTATATGCTTCTGGCAGAGACTTGCCATAGTAAGTCTGAAAACCTGAGCTACGGTTGCCATCATTTTTATTAGAGACTGAGAAGCTTCCTGAAACTTAAAGGAAGAACTTAAAGGAAGAGTCAAGCACAAGGGTTATTAACAATAAAATGGCCAAAATTTATTTAGTGCGTGGCCTCACTGTACATGTTCCACATACATTCTCATCTCTCTTTGTGACAACCCTGTGAGACAGCTATTATTAGCCCTATCTAACAGATGACAGCTTTTCTAAAGTCAAACTGTTCAGTGGCAGGACCTAGACTTGAACGTAAGTATGTTTGCACCTATAACATCATAGTCAGTTGTCACTCTAGGCTTGTTCTAAAAACAATGCCTCTCTTTTCAGAGAAAAGAGTGATTCTGCATAGAGTGCTTATAGATCTGTGGCTTGTGGGGGACATGGCAGCAGATTTTACCAGAGGGTGGCAGGGTTGAGGGAAGAAATTTGCAGACACGGCAGTGTAACAACAACAAAAGAAAGTTAGAGACAAAAATTATA
The DNA here is from genome assembly GCA_030035585.1 of Dugong dugon. Lineage (NCBI taxonomy): Eukaryota > Metazoa > Chordata > Mammalia > Sirenia > Dugongidae > Dugong > Dugong dugon. Next base: position 48,708,703 of record CM057460.1, read on the forward strand.
GTTTCAAAAATAATAATAAAAACAAACTAAACTTAAGATCATTTTTTCTATCAAAATAATTATACACTCACTCCTCACTTATCAACAGGGTTAGGTTCCAAAGACCAGATCATTATGCAAAAATCTATGTTATGCAGAAATGGAGGATAACAACATCAGATCACAAAACGAAGGGTGACTGCATCATTACATACTTGCCAGATGACATCATTGCATAACTACCAAATTATGTCAGTACATAACTGCCAAATTACATCAGTACATAACAGCCAAACCAAGAATCAACAGCCAGCGTTACTCTCGCCTCACACCTCAGCACTTGTTACTGCCAGACATCATCGTTAATGCACAAAATAGTCAAATAGTAGATTTTTAACTATTATTATAAATTTGAAATGTCAGATAACAGGATAGCCAATAAGTGAGGAGTAGGTGTATAAGTAACCATTGCAATGAAAAGCATACCTCCAGAGTGCAAGCCACCTCATTCTCTATACCTTGTGCTTTAAAACCCATCATTGAATTTATTCTTTCTTAGCCTTTGTCTTGAACCCTTTGTCTTGAAGAAGATCCTATAAATTTTTCAACCATTCTTGTTGCTGTTGCTGTCATTGTTAGCTGTCATCAAGTTGGCCCCCAACTCATGGCGATCCCATGCACAACAGAATGAAATGCTACTACCTGGTACTGCCCTGTCCTGCGCCACTGCCATAATCAGTTGCAGATTGGACCTTTGAAATTCATAGGGTTTTCTTTGACTGATTTTCAGAAGCAGATCACCAGGTCTTTATTCCTAGTCTGTCTTAGTCTGGAAGTGCCACTGAAACCTGTTCAGCATCATGGCAACATGCAAGCCTCCACTGACATGGCTGTGCATGAGATGCACTGGCCAGGAATTGAACTCAGATCTCCCACATGGAAAGTGAGAATTCCATCACTGAACTACCAATGCCTCATCCGACCACTCTTAGATAATACAAATTTTCTGGTAAGTTTTAGTCCCCAAATAGTCTTTTTTTAATAATTATAATGTCCAGTCCTGTTTAATAATAAGACACCCAAATTTTTCTAACAGTTAATATCTCTCTTCTCCCTAGTTTAGACTGCTGCAGGCTGGGGAGCCTATTGAAGTAATGGGGAATGGTAAGCAACTAGCTTCCCCTCACCCCCTAACTCTGATTTCTAAACCCTCCAGGATTAGAAGAATAGAGGAAGGAGGAGAGATAGAGTTCAAAAAAAGTCTTGCTTGACTAGGATTACCTGGACCTAGCTAGCATTGGTGCTCTTGGGACTTGGCAGTATCCAAAGGTGATTTTCCCTTATGGAGCATTTGAAGAGTTCCTTGGAGATTCCCCTACTGGGAACATTCTCTCTTCTGACTGGTTGCTTATGGTGTTCCCACCCACCACCTGTAAGCTTTTGTATCCCACAGTATACTTTCAGCCCCTTTTGACTGAGATTGGATTTATTCTGGCAGGAAGCCTTCTTAGGTTAGGTTTCTTTTTAAATGAACAGTAGTCTGGCTTCCTCCACATGGCCTACATCTATTCCACGAGAAACATTCACTTTTTACTGCCACTATATTGCTGGCAGTGCAGTTGTTTCCAAATGAAGCCCTATCTGTCTCTCTGATACCACAAACTGCTTTTGTGAACTTTGGTTGTGAATCTGCCACCAGGCTTATTCCCTTGCCCCCCGCCCCCGAAGGGATACCTTTCAAAGTGATCCCCTGCAAGCTCTCTTAGTTGACTTGAAGTGAGAATAAAACATCTAAAAGGAAAATTGCCACCCTCCTAATAAACTCCATCCAAATAATTCTTCTCCCTGCCTATTCAACCTCAATCCTTTTATGCCCTTATGGTAAGAGTCAAGCAACAGTCCACAAAACCAGTTTCTGGACATGAGCTTTGCAAGTCTTGCTTTGGTTACCCCCTACCTCACTTTGGAATGAGGAAGAACTTGACATGTATTATTTTATTCTCAGTCTGCAGACTCAGCAAAACTGATACAGAAACAATCCAGTTTTAACATTCTAGTCAGATATATAAGGTGCCCTGGTGGTGCAGTAGTTAAAGTGCTTGGCTACTAACCAAAAGATAAGCAGTTCGAACCTATCAGCCACTCTGCAACAGAAAGATGTGGCAGTCTGCTTCTGTAAAGATTATAGCCTATAGGGCAGTTCTACTCTGTCCTGTAGGGTTGCTGTAAGTCAGAATCCACTCAATGGCAATGGGTTAATTACATATACGGAGTCCCTGGGTGGTGCAAACAGTTAAGCACCAACTACTAACCAACAAACTGACAGTTTTAATCTACCCAGATGCACCTCAGAAGAAAAGCTTGGTAATCTGCTTCTGAAAGGTCACACAGCCTGCTCTACTGTGGACACATGGGGTCGCCATGAGTCAGAATCGACTCAACAGCAACTGGTTTGGTTTGGTTTTTTGGTTTTAGTTACATATACATAAGGAAAAATATATTGATGGCAATGTAGACTGTATCTTACATTTTATGTAATATTGTGAGTTTTTAAAACTTCGTTTGAAAAGTCTTGCTTTGCTTTCAAACGAGAAGGTCAAATCACAAATAAAAAACCACATTTCTCACTGACTCATCACAAGTTGAAGTGTGTTCTTTCTACAACCACACACATTTGAAAAAGAAATTACAACAGAAATTATAGGATTGAATTTTCAGACCAACTTAACCAAAAGCTTTATTCTAGTTTTAAACCTTTTAAATTTTTGTTCTAGAAACTTCTCAGAAGAATTTTTAAATTACACCAATGAAATTTGGTAGGATATCAGAGGATGGGTACAGAATTCCAAGCCCAGGCAGCTCCCTCTGGGAGATGAAGAGGGAAAAGAATGGTCTCCATCATTATTAAGAATTTCTCATGTTTCTTGAGCTGCCAAATCCTAGTAATTTGCTTCTCAGCTCAACCTTGAAAAAACAATGCATTCTCATTACCACATAGCTTTATATTCTAAACTTGTTGAGATTTCAAAGCCATCAGAAGTGGCACCCCTATAGATGTGGCTGCAAATGTTGACAATCAAAAGGATAAATATCTTGATTTGTTATTGTCTTACTGTGTAGAATAGAGATCCTCCCACTCTAGAGACAGGAATTCTACTGGCTGATTTGTTTCTCCTTTGGTATTCCCTATATCAAATAATGGCATCAGTTACAAAATATGAAGCCACAATCATCCTCTCTCCCTGGTCTCAAAGCACCCATTCCATCACCAAGATTCAATCGCTACATGTTCTTTGGATTTTCTCTTCCTCTTTTAAAAGTTCAGACTTATATTGTCTGATTACCTAACTTCCCCTTCTATAAACTCTGGTCTACCAGAATTATCTTTCTAAAATACAGATGTGATCATTCTAATCCTGTGCTTAAAACATGCTGATGCTAGCCTACTGCCATTAGGATAAAGTCTAAACTCCGTAGGCTGATACCCAAGGCCCATCACAAAACTGTCCTCTGGTTCTAGTCTGTTATAGTTCCAGTTAGGCACTTCTAACTCTTCTCTCAACCTAGAACAAATCCTTAGTCAAATCCCTGAACATCTTAAAGATCTTGATGGCCCTTGTGGATTTTTTTTTTTTTTAATGAATTGACTTAGCAATTTAACACTGCTCTTCTATCCTGACTCTCCCTGACCCTATAAAATCTGACCAGCAGGAAGAGTGAAGCCTCCTCCCCTGATCATAACAAAGACAATTTTGGAATAATTAGATTCACCTGCATCATTTTGGATAGATAATTCATTGATACAATCTCTCTGAATTCATTTAAAAGAATTGTTTACATTGGTCCACGTGGCTATAAAACAATGACTGTCCGTGAGAAAGCTCAAGAAGAATCTTAAAAGATGCTATGTTTCTCCCAGGGCAGATTGTGCAGTGCTTTAGCTCAGTCAACAGTGGGCACTGCATCTCCCCTCCACCTCCACATCTCAAGCATTCCCAGCATACAAACGACCTCCCCTAAACTTCCAATATGCACAAATAAACAACAGAGGTGTTAGAAGGAGGAATGGCGCAGGAGTGCAGGGGCCAGAGGCAGGACCAGCTTCATGGCTGTGTGACCTGTGTATTTACACAGGCCCCCAAGTAGAAGAGCTCCACACTTGGTTTAAAGCTCGGCTGTTGCAGTCTTGAAATTCTTAAGAAATTTTGAATATGGGCCCTGCGTTTTCGTTTTGCACAGGGCCCCTCAAATTTTGTAGCCAGTCTGTTCAGAGGGTTTTCAGCCTGGCACTGCCGTCTACATTTAGCCTTCTCTAATGAAAGATTAGGAGCCCTCGTGGCACAGTGGGCTGAAGCACTCAGCTACTAACCAAAAGATTGGTGGTTCGAACCCACCAGCCTCTCTGCAGAAGAAAGATATGGCAGTCTGCTTCTATAAAGATTTACAGCCTTGGAAACCTTATGGGGCAGTTCTACTTGGTCTTACAGGGTAGCTGTGAGTTGGAATCGACTCTACGGCAGTGAGTTTGGTTTTTTTCGTTTTAATAAAATATTTAATTTTGAATTTTTTTCATCAGCTTCTTTCTACAGTCCAGATCCAGCCATAAAATATCTTTCTTGATTCCACCACAAGAAACAATCCCATGTCTCCCTAAAATTGGTTACAAAGTATTTTACCATTGTCCTTTTAACACTTGCTAACTGTGGGCAGCTGGTTTTCTGCCCAGGACCTTCAGTGTGCAAAAAGAATTTAATAATTTTCTTGTTTTCCTTCTGCCTATTTCACCATCTTCTTCTTCTTTTTCTCCTCCTCCTCCTTCTTTTTTTGTGGCAAATAATTATTTTCCACTATTTTCTAACAGCCATGATTGATTGGATCAGCTTCATTGTTGAGAGCTGGTCCTGAGTCCCAGGGCTTCAAATTGGTTCAGTCATGGCTGAGGAGGCAAAACCAGAACAGACCCAAATTTTTAAAATTTGGGTGAATCAGAACCATAACTAGACTGGGAAAAATTACAGGTCAAAGCCCTACTAGAAATTTAATCTCCCTTAGAAAACAAGGCCAGCATGTTCTCTTTAACTAAGAAAATAGAAGGTGTCTCTTATATACTAACACTTCCAGCGTTATGATTCTTCCAATTATTGGATCTTCTCTGTGACTATTGTGTTGTTTTGGTAGGAACCTGGTATTTCATGAGAGTAAGGTGCAGTAAAGAATAAATTTTCACAGTTCCCGAATAAAGATCATTTGTCCCACTTCTAAATTCTCTTTTTTTCTCCATCACAATGAATTAACAACTAGATACCATTCTGCAAACAATAAGGAGACCTGGTGGCTCAGTCGTTAAGCACTCAGCTGCTAACCAAAAGGTTGGCAGTTAGAACCCACCAGCGACACCACAGGAGAAAAGAACTGGCGATCCGTTCCCATAAAGATTACAGCCTAGAAGATTCTATGGGGCACTTCTACTGTGTCCTATAAGGTCACTATGAGTTGGAGTGGACTGATTGGCACACAACAATAGCTAACAACTGTATTGAAGAATATTTTGTCATAAATAGTGACTATTTCGGTGTCTCAAATTTTAAGCTTAAGAAATGAACTTCAGTAGAAATTGTCTTAGTTATCTTGTGCTGCTATAAACATAAATACCACAAGCGGATGGCATTAACAAGCATAAATTTATTTTCGCATAGTTTAGGAGACTAGAGGTCTGAATTCAGGGCACCAGCTCCAGGGGAAAGCTTTCTCTCTGTCGGCTCTGGGGGAAGGTCCTTGTTATCGATCTTCCTCTGGTCTAGGAGTTTATCATCATAGGGACCCTGAGTGAAAAGGATGAGCTGTGCTCCCAGAGTTTCTTTCTTGGTGGTATGAGGTCCCATCTTTCTGCTTGTTTCTGTCTCCTTTTATCTTACAAGAGATAAAAGGAGATGCAGGCCACACCCCAGGGAAACTCCCCTTACATCAAATCAGGGCTATGATCTGAGTAAGGGTATTGCATCCCATGCTAATCCTTTTTAACCTAAACATGCCTTATTAGCCACGGGCTTAGGATTTACAACACATTGAAAATTACATCAGATCATAAAATGGAAGACTACCACACAATACTGGGAATCATGGCCTTGCCAAGTTGACACTCATTTTGGGGGAACACAATTCAATCCATGACATTCTAGCCTTTGGCCCCCCAAAATTCATGTAAAACACATTCACCCCATCATATCATCCCAAAAGTCTTAAATCAACTCCAAGTCCAAATTCCATCCTGGGGCAAAATTCCTCTTCATCAAGAATACAAGTTATCGAGACTTCCAGCAAAATGGAGCTCTAGGCAGAAGCACCAAGCTGTCCCTCCACAGCAAAGATCTGAAAAACTAAGCCAAACAGAAAAAACAACAACCCTGAAATCCTAAAACATCAAATGAAGAGATAAAGAACTCAGCCAAGCACCAAATGGAGGGAGAAAACTGACAGAGAATGGAGAGCGAGGAGAGATTCATGCAGAGGTCCCCTACCAGCTAACGCAGTGCAGATCCGCCATCTTGGACCCCTATCAGAGACCAGCAAACAGGGGGTATGAGAAAGCAGCTTCATGGAGCTTTCAGCAGGAGACAAAACAACCACCAGGCTGTACTGCAATACCTGAGAGCGGCTTCCCCAGACCTCATAGCTGCACCAGTGGGATCCCTGGGAACTTTGCGGTTCTTTAACCTTTCTGATTTTTATTTATTCATTCTTTTCTTTTCTTTTCTTCCTCTTCCCTTCTGTTTTTCTCCATTTCATAGTCTCTCATCTCTCCACTCCAACAGCAAGCTCCCCTAGCATTCTTTTTTGTTTGTTTGTATGTTTTTGGCTCCTGTTCCTCTCTGCTGTCTCCCATATCCATCTTAGCTCCACACATAACAATCTCCCTGCTACATCCTGCCTACCTGCACCATGCGCTTAACATCACACCACCAAGCAGCAAAGGTATGGCCTACTGGAACCTGCCCTGCACTGATTACCGACCCACTCTGGTGGCTGTAGTAAGTGCCACAAACAACCCATCCCAGTAACTTCTCTTCAGCTAGACCTGCCCTGCCGCACCATATCTGAGTGACTGACCCTGCCAATTGGAGAAGAAAGCAAAAAGTATTGTGCCCACAGACGAGCAAACAATAAAGAACACACAGTCCACCTGCTCAGACATAGTCAAATTTTTTTTTAAAAAAAGGGACGAACCAAACAAATCTACAATCAATAAACGAGAAAAATAACTACTGAATGCCCCGAAGACAGCAGACAATATCAAAACATTTACAAAAACAGGACAGGATGGTTCCAGTAGGCGTCCAAAATAAAACACCAGATGACTTTCCTCTGGAAGAAAATGCACTAGAACTACCTGATAGGGAATTCAAATCTTTAGTACTCGAATTCTCCAAGAGCTGAGGTAAAAGCTGACAAACATGAGGAAAAAATCGACGAATTCATGGGAAATGCAGACAAAAAATTGGAAGAATTCAGGAAAATAATGCAGGAACAAAATGCCAAAATAAATTCACAACTAGAAATTATACAAAGACAACAATTAGAAATCCAAAAGATAAACAAGATTCAGAAATGGACGGTGTCATAGAAGGGCTGAGAAGCAGATTTGAAATGGTGGAAGACAGGACCAGTGGAATTGAAGACAAACACTTGGATACAACTCTGTTTGAGGAAAACTCAGAAAAAAGAACAAATAAAAATGAAGAGACCTGAGAGTTACATGGGATACAATCAAAAGCAAAAATTTTCCAGTGATTGAAATTCCAGAACAGGGGGAGAAAACAGAAAACACAGAGAGAACCATTAAAGAACTGTTGACAGAAAACTTCCCCAATATCATGAAAGATGAAAAGCTGGCCATCCAAGAAGCTCGACGAACCCCATATAGGAGAGACCCCAAAAGAAAATCACCAAGGCATATCATAATCACACTCGCCAAAACCAAAGACAAACAAATAAACCTGAGAGCAGCTCATGAAAAACAAGAAGTCAGATACAGAGGAGAAACAATAAGACTAAGGTCAGATTATTTGGCAGAAAACATGCAGGTAATCTTGAAAGAAAAAAATTGCCAACCAAGAATAGTATATCCTGCAAAACTCTCATTCAAATTTGATGGTGAAATTAGGTCGTTTCCAGATAAACAGAAATTAAGGGAATATGTAAAAGTCAAACCAAACTTACAAGAATTATTAAAGGGAGTTCTTCGATCTGAGGACAAACAACTTCAGCTCACAGGCAGAATCTAGGACGCAGGATCATACCAGCCAGATACCAATCTAAGAAGTGAACTCTCGAGGACTAGCCAAAACCAAAAGAAATACAACAGGGAATTGGAGCAGTTACTCAGTAAATGACAACAGCATCAAAACAATACAAGAGGGAATAAACGGCATACGTATAGAAATCTTCTAATGGAGAGGAAGGCAAGGCAATACCAAGTAATGGTAGACTGCTTCAAACTTAGAAAGATAAGGGTAAAACTCATGGGAACCACAAAGAAAGTTAACAAACATACTCATTAAAAAAAAAGAGGAAAAACATAAAGTCTCAGCAAAAACAAAAGAAATGAGAAAAAAAATCCACAAACATAAGTAACTCAGCACAAGAGAGTAAAAACAAAGAAAACTTCAGCACCACAGAAAAAAGCACTACAAAATGACAGCAACAAACTCACATCTATCAATAGTTACACTGAATGTAAATGGACTCAATGCACCCATAAAGAGATGGAGAGTGACAGAATGGATAAGAAAACAGGATCCATCAATATGATGTCTACAAGAGACACACCTTAGAAACAAAGATGTGAATTTATTAAAAGTCAGAGGTTGGAAAAAAATATATCAAGCTAACAACTACCAAAAAAGAGCGGGACTGGCAATTCTAATCTCAGATAAAATAGACTTTAAAATGAAATCTACCATAAAAGACAAAGAAGGACACTATATAATGAGTAAGGGGACAATCCATCATGAAGACATAACCATAATAAACAACTATGCACACAATGACAGGGCTCCAAAATACATAAAACAAACTCTAACAACACTGAAAAGAGAAATTGACGGTTCCACAATAATAGTAGGGGGCTTCAACACACCACTCTCAGTAAAGGACAGAACAACTAAGAAGAAACTCAGCAAAGATACAGAACACCTAAAGGGCACAATCAGCCAACTTGATATATAGAACACTCCATCCAACTGCTACAAAGTACACATTCTTTTCCAATGCACACGGAACGTTCTCCAGAATAGACCACATCTTAGGCAAGAGAGCAATCCTCAACAAGATCCAAAACCCTGAAATTATTCAAAGTGTCTTCTCTGACCACAATGCCATCAAGGTAGAAATTAACAATAGAGCAAGGAAAAAAAATCAATGACATGGAAACTGAATAATACCCTGCTTACACATCACTGGGTAATAGAAGAAATCAGAGATGGAATCAAAAAATTCCTAGAATCAAACGAGAATGAAAATACATCATACCAAAACATTTGGGACACAGCAAAGGCAGTCCTCAGAGGACAATTTATAGCAATAGATGCACATATCCAAAAAGAAGAAAGGGACAAAATCAAAACATTAACTACAGAACTCAAACAAATAGAAAGAGAACAACAAAAATGCCCACAACCACCGGAAGAAAGGAAATAGTAAAGATCAGAGCAGAAATAAATGAAATAGAGAACAGAAAAAACAATAGAAAGAATCAACAAACCCAAAAGTTGGTTCTTCGAAAGAATCAACAAAATCGACAAACCACTGGCCAGACTGACAAAAGCAAAAAAGGAGAGGACACAAATAACCCAAATAAGAAATCAAATGGGGGTCATTACAACAGACCCAACTGAAATAAAAAGGATTATAACAGAATATGATGAAAAACTATACTCCAACAAATTTGAAAACCTAGAGGAAATGGATAAATTTCTAGAAACACATGGCCTACCCAAACTACAACAAAGTGATGTTGAAAATCTGAACAGACCCATAACAAGAGAAGAGATTGAAAAGGTAATAAGAAAACACCCAACCAAAAAAAGCCCTGGCCCAGATGGCTTCACTAGAGAATTCTACAAAACATTTACAGAAGAGCTTGTACCAGTACTACTCAAGCTATTTCAGAGCATAGAAGAGGAAGCCACACTTCCAAATTCATTCTATGAAGCCAGCATAATGCTGATACCAAAGCCAGGCAAAGACATCACCAAGAAAGAAAATTACAGACCAATATCTCTCATGAATATAGATGCAAAACTTCTCAACAAAATTCTAGCCAATAGAATTCAGCACCATATCAAAAACATAATACACCACGACCAAGTAGGATTCATACCAGGTATGCAAGGATGATTCAACATTAGAAAATGAATCAACGTAATCCACCACATAAATAAAAGGAAAGGAAAGAATCGCATGATCATCTCAATTGATGCAGAAAAAACATTTGACTAAGTCCAACACCCATTCCTGATAAAAACTCTCAATAAAATAGGTATAGAAGGGAAATTTCTCAACATAATAAAGGGCATCTATGCAAAACCAATGGCCAACATCATTCTTAATGGAGAGAGGCTGAAAACATTCCCCTTGAAAACAGGAACAAGACAAGGATGCCCTTTATCACCACTCCTATTTAACATTGTGCTGGAAGTTCTAGCTAGAGCCATAAAGCCAGAAAAAGAAATAAAGGGCATCCAAATGGGTAATGAAGAAGTTAAACTCTCCCTGTTTGCAGATGATATGATACTATACATAGAAAACCCTAAAGACTCCACAAGAAATCTACTGGAACTAATAGAAAGATTCAGCAGAGTAGCAGGATACAAGATAAACATTCAAAAATCAGTTGGATTCTTATACACCAATAAGGAGAACGATGAAAAGGAAATCAGGAAAACAATACCATTTATAATAGCCCCTAAAAAGATAAAATACTTAGGAATAAATCTGACCAGGGATGTAAAAGACCTATACAAAGAAAACTACAAAACACTACTGCATGAAACCCAAAGGGATCTCCATAAATGGAAAAACATACCATGCTCATGGATAGGCAGACTCAACATTGTGAAAATGACAATTCTACCCAAAGCAATTTACAAATAAAACACAATCCCGATCCAAATACCAACAACATTCTTCAAAGAGATGGAAAAACTAATCATTAACTTTATATGGAAAGGGAAGAATCCCTGGATAAGTAAAGCACTACTGAAGAAGAAGAATAAAGTTGGAGGACTCACACTACCTGACTTCAGAACCTACTATACAGCTACAGTAGTCAAAACAGCCTGGTACTGGTACAATGACAGACACATTGACCAATGGAACAGAATTGAAAACCCAGATGTAAATCCATCCACCTACAGTCACCTGATCTTTGACAAGGGCCCGAAGTCCATCAAATGGGGAAAAGACAGTCTTTTTAACAAATGGTGCTGGCAAAACTGGATATCCATCTGCAAAAAAATGAAACAGGACCCATACCTCATGCCATATACAAAAACTACTTCAAAATGGATCAAAGACCTGAATATAAAGCCTAAAACTATAAAGTTCATAGAAGAAAAAATAGGACCAACACTACAGGCCTTATTAATACATGGCATTAACAGGATACAAACCATAACAATTAACGCACAAACCCCAAAAGATAAGCTAGATAACTGGGATCTTCTAAAAATCAAACACCTATGCTCTTCAGAAGACTTCACCAAAAGAGTAAAAAGAGAACCTATAGACTGAGAAAAAAATTTTGGACAGTACAAGTCAGACAGAGTTCTAATCTCCATAATCTACAAGAAAATCCAACACCTCTACAGCAAAAAGACAAACAATCCTATCAAAAAATGGGCAAAGGAAATGAACAGACACTTCACCAATGAAGACATTCAAATGGCCAACAGACACATGAGGAAATGCTCGTGATCACTAGCCATTAGAGAAATGCAAATTAAAACCATGATGAGGTGCCATCTCACCCCGGCATTACTGGCACGAATCACAAACACTGGAAATAGCAAATGTTGGAGGGGCTGCAGGGAGATCGGAACTCTTATGCACTGCTGGTGGGAATGAAAAATGATACAACCATTTTGGAAAATGATATGGCATTTCCTCAGAAAGCTAGAAATAGACATACCATTCCTTGCAGCAATCCCACTCCTAGGAATATATCCTAGAGAAATGAGAGTCGTCACTCGAATAGACATATGCACACCTATGTTCATGGCAACATTGTTCACAATAGAAAAACGATCAAAACAACGTAGATGCCCATCAACAGATGAATGGATAAACAAACTACGGTACATACACACAGTGGAGTACTATGCAATGAGAAAGAACAACAATGAATCTGTGAAGCATCTCATAACATGGATGGAACTGGAGGACATTATGCTGAGTGAAATAAGTCAATCACAAAAGGACAAATATTGTATGAGACCTCTATTGAAAAAACCCATGAAAAGGTTCACACACAAAAAGTAACAATCTTTGTTGGTTACTGGGGATGGGAGGGGTGGGGGGGGGAATACTAAATAGGCAATAGATAAGTGGTACCTTGGGTGAAGGGTGAGACAGTACACAATACAGGGTAAACTAGCACAAGTTGTACAAGGAAAGGTCATGGAAGCCCCATAGACACATCCAAACTCCCTAAGGGACTGCATTGCTGGGTGGAGGGCTGTGGGGACCATGGTCTTGGAGAACATCTAGCTCAACTGGCATAACACAGTTTATAGGGACAGTGTTCTGCGTTCTACCTTGGTGAGTGGGGTTTGGGGTCTTGGGAGCCTGTGGGCGGCCGTCTACAATGCTCTGCTGGTCTCATCCCTTCGGGAGCAGGGGAGAATGAAGAGAACAGGATACCAGGAAGGGATTGGTCCAAAGGACTGGTGGTCCACAGCTGCCAGGGCCTCCACCGGACTGAGTCCAGTACAGCTAGATGGTGCCCGGCTACCACCACTGACTGCTCTGACCAGGATCACAGCAGAGGGTTCTGGCTGGAGCTGGAGAAGGATGTGGAGCATAGTTCTAACTCACAGGGAAAGGATCAGATTTTCTGGCCGAAAGGAGATGGGGAAAACCCTGAGAGTGTGGCCCCCAGACACCCTTTTGGCTCAGTGGTGACGTTATCTCCGAAGTTCACCGTTCAGCCTAGGAGTGGACAGCCCGTAAAACCAAATGGGACTAATGAGGTACAGTAGTCCAGTGACAAGGGCCAGAAGGCACAAGGGGACAAGGAAGCTGGTGATAGGGAACCCAAGGTTGAGTAAGGATAGTGTTGATGTGTTGTGAGATTGTTAACCCTTGTCATAGGGCAACATGTGTAGTAACTGTTAAATGAGAAACTATTTTGTTCTGTAAGCCTTCATCTTAAGTGAGAATAGCAGCACAATTGGAAGAGCGTAGTCAATGTCACTGAACAGTGCATGTAGACATTTTTGAAATGGTGTATCTTTGGCTATGTGTATTTTCACCAAAAAAAAAGGTTGAGAAGTTAGAGGGTTGACATGTTGTGGAGTTGTTAATCAATGTCATAAAACAATATGTGGACTACTGTTTCATGAGAAACTGTTTGTTCTCTAAGCCATCACCTGTAGTACAATAAAAAAAAAAAAAAAAGAATACAAGTTATCAGCTTCCAAAGTACAACGGTGGAACAGGCAGTAGTTAGACATTTCCATTACAAATGGGAGAAATTGCAGGGAAAGAAGGGATAACAGGCATCAAACAAATCAGCAGAACACATTGCATTAGCCCTCAAAGCTTGAAAATAATCCTCAGTTCTCTGAGACCATTTACACAATGGTCCTGCCCTCCAGACTCTGGGTGTTGGCCATGCTCTCTGGATTCTCTGAGGCCTCCTTGACTTGGGTCAACTTGGATAGGCCATGATTCACCGTATTCTGTGGTTGTCCTCCATATTGTGATCTGATGTAATTTTCCTATGTTGTAAATCCTAATCTCTTCCTGTGTTTAATAAGGCAAGATTAAACCCCATTGCAGTCAAGTCGATTCTGACTCATAGCAACCCTATAGGACAAAGTAGAACTGCCCCATAGGGTTTCTAAGGAGCACCTGGTGGACTCGAACTGCCGACACTTTGGTTAGCAGCTATAGCTCTTAACCACTACACCACCAGAATTTCCAAGGCAAGATTAGGTTATGTTAAAGAGGATTAGGGTGGAATGCAATACCCTTATTCAGGTCACAGCCCTGATCTGATGTAAGGGAGTTTTACTGGGGCGTGGCCTGCACCACCTTTTATCTTACAAGAGTTAAAAGGAGAGAGAAGCAAGCAGAGAGCTAGGGACTTCTTACCACCAAGAAAGAAGAGTGAAGCATGTCCTTAGGACCCAGGGTCCCTGCACTGAGGAGCTCCTAGACCAGGGGAAGATTGGTGACAAGGATCTTTCCCCATAGCCGACGGAAAGATAAAGCTGGCACCCCGAATTTGGACTTCTAGCCTCCTAAACTGTGAGAGAATAAACTTCTGTTTGTTAATGCCGTCTACTTGTGGTAATTCTGTTACAGCAGCACTAGATAACTAAGACAATAGCCCTATGAGGTAGGCATCATTATTGATCCCTGTCTTACAGATAAAGAAGTTGAGGCATGTATACTTAACATGCTCATGGTCGCTCAGTTGGTAAACAGTAGAGCTGAGGTTTGAGCTCACACCCAGCCCGTACTCTTAACCACTGAGCACAAAGACAAAACTTTGTGGATGCAAAACCATATCCATTAACTTACCCTGGAGTTCAGAGACTGCATTTACAGTGGTTCTTTCATCCCCAATACCCAGCACCTGTACTTTATAAGCATACTTATAAATTACGTGAATAAATAAAAATTATTATTTAATCCATGGTGCTGACTCACTAATCAGAGCTTAAACCGACGTGATTTATTCTTTGGTTGGAGAAACAGCTATTGTTCTGGAATAGATGCTGAGGGCAACTAGGGCCAAGGAGACAGGGACTGCTGGTGGTGGGAGCCCGATGGCAGACGCCCTAGGCCAGGAGAAGTGCAGGACCCATTGTTGGGGGAACCTGTTTCCCGGCGCGGGGACAGCAGTCAAAGGCGGACCAGCCACCCTAGGCAGGCGGCGAGGGAAATTGTGGGGAACCACAACCAGGCGGGGTGAGCAACAGCACGTACGCTGTCTGAAGTCTTGTGGGAGGGTTCGAAATTCCCACTTTTTCCGTTAATTTTTTTTTTCTTCGAACCTCCTCAGAATCTCTTTGTCCGAACGGTGTTTTGACCTAACCACTGCTCTCCGCCTGAGAATCCTCGGCCCTCACCCTCCGTTTCGGTCGGGCTCCCAGTGACACCGAGATGCGGGTGGAGGGAGCCACAGGCTTCGGGACTGAGAGTGAATTCCTGGGACGCGGGGTAGGAAGGGGAGGAGGAGTAATCCGCGCTGACCCTCCGGGAGCTGAGAGCCGGTTGAGAGGGCAGCTTGGGTCGGGCTGAGCGGGGTCAGGAAGAAGGCGAGGCCAGGGGTGGGGGACGCCGGTCAGCAGACAGAAGAGCAGAGAAAGAAATGGGGCTGTCACCTACCTGTGGGGATGGTTGAAGCTGGGTCTGAAGGTCTCAAGTCAGCCCGTGCTTCTCACTAAATAATTTTACAAGTACTGACAGACTTGTCATCTAGTTATACTGGGGAAGAGGACCATAGCCACTGAAAAGATCTTGACCTAGGAAACCTGGGAGGAGGGGATCATGAAGCTACCTAGAGATGAATTGGCTGGCTCAGCCAGTGTGACAAAGGGATAATATGTAATGACAGTCAGTGAAATAGTAGTAATGATTTTATAATGAAAAACACTCCAAGGATTATGAAGATCTTATTAGGGAAAAGGAGCTGGGAGAAAAACTCAAATTAAAATGCATTTAGTTCAAGAGCCAGATTCTGAGACAAAATCTAGTAAAACCTTTTTGATTTAAAATGTTACCGAATTTTTTAAAAAGTGGGCAGGAGAGCAATTTTGCGTTAACTACTTCAGATTATCCTATGCTCTATTAAAGAATAACGGTAATATTGAATAGTGATGGTTTTTAATTTTACCCCAAAAGGAATTTTACTGTGTTATCTGTACTTACATGAAAAGCTATTATTGTCCTGCCATAAGAATCAAGTTTTAACTAGTTGAGGGCTTTTACATTGAGTTTTACTCATATATGTAATACAAAACCAAAAAAAACGAAACCCATTGCCATTGAGTGAGTCAATTACAACTCATGGTGAAGCTACCTTATAGGACAGGGTAGAATTGCCCCGTAGGCTTTCCAAGGAATGACTGGTGAATTCAAACTGCTGACGTTTTGGTTGGCAGCTGAGCTCTTAAGCCACTGCACCACCAGGGCTCCACAGAGGATAATTAATTATTCAATAAGCTGAAAATATACAGCTAAAATTCTGTCTCTGATTTAAAAGCCATTAATGGTTATTAAAGTACAATAATATTTTAACAAGAGGAAGGGAATGGAATTTCTTTTTTATTCTTTTTAATTGTACTTTAGAAGAAGGTTTACGTAAAAAATACTTTCTCATTAAACAGGTAGTACACATATTGTTTTATGACAATGGTTAACAACCCCACGACATGTCAACACTGTCCCTTCTCAACCTTGGGTTCCCTGTCACCAGCTTTCCTGTCCCCTCCTGCCTTCTAGTCCTTGTCCCTGGACTGCTGTGCCTCATTAGTCCCATTTTGTTTTATGGGGCTGTCTAATCTTTGGCTGAAGGGTGAACCTTGGGAGTGAATTCATTACTGAACTAAAAGGGTGTTCGGGGGCCATACTTGGGATTTCTCCAGTCTCTGTCAGGCCAGTAAGTCTGGTCTGTTTTTGTGGGTTAGAATTATGTTCTACATTTTTCTCCAGCTCTGTCCAGGACCCTCTATTGTGATCCCTGTCAGAGCAGTCAGTGGTGGTAGCCGGGCACCATCTAGTTGTACTGGACTCAGTCTGGTGGACGCCATGGTAGTTGTGGTCCATTAGTCTTTTGGACTAATCTTTCTCTTAATATCTTATTTTCTTCATTCTCCCTTGCTTCTGAAGGAGTGAGACCAGTGGAGTATCTTAGATGGCTGCTCACAGGCTTTTAAGACCTCAGACACTACTTAAAAAGGTAGAATGTAGAACATTTTCTTTATAAACTCTGTTATGCCAATTGAGCTAGATGTTCACCGAGACCATGGTCCCCACAGTACTCCACCCAGCAGTTTGGTCCCTCAGGAAGTTTGGATGTGTCTATAGAGCTTCCATGACCTTTCCTTGTACAAGTTGTGCTGGCTTCCCCAGTATTGTATACTGTCTTACCTGTCACCAAAGAGGAAATGGAATTTCTTGATTAAGTAACATCTTGTCAGGCAATGTCTAGGTTGTGGTTGTACCTCATTTTTAAAAATAATATGTCCCCAAAATTTAATGAGTACTTTAAGAATTTTATGTACCATTTTCTTTAGACTAGTTGCAACTTGTATACATCGTGCATTTGCTCATGCTGCTTATTTGATTTAGAAGCCTAGATTTCAAATTTGTATTTTTCCCTTACTCTTCACTAGAGAAAAGCTTAAAGACAACTATCTCTTACACTTCTGGATTGTATCAGTCCTGTTTCCTTCTAGATACCCTCCCACCCCCCAGTGTAAGTGCTGACTACTTTGGAAAAGTCAGTTTCTCCATCCTGATTGGGTGAGTTTACCTCTGGTATTCTGCAGAATTTCTTATGTTTGGTTCCATAGGACTAAAACTGAAACACCTTATTCACTTCAGCAGTTAGTTGGCTATACCCAAAGTTTAATCTTACACAAAATAACAAGAGAATAGAAACACAGAGAGACTGTTTTGAGCACATTAATTGCTATATGTCCTGTATTTACCTAACAGATTACCAGAAATAAATATATATATGAAAAATAAGCACACTACCAGAAAGTACAGCAAAAAATATTTGTGGCATGATAATTAAACAGACATTTTAAACATCTTAAATTGAGAATATTTATACTTAAATGACATGCATCAGATTTGGTCACGTGTCAGATTTTAAATCTAACCATACTGATGGTAAGGAGATGTTTTAGACAGGGCGTTAATAGATTTTGTATAATCGGGATAAAGAATTTCTATATATGCACATATCACTGCTCTAATTTTAGATTTGTTTAGAGAAAAATGGGCTGGGGAGGGGGTTAGGAGGAGTGGAGAAACTTTAATGCGTTTGATCATTGTTAATACTGAGTACAAAAATTTAGTGGAGTTCAAGTAGGTGCTCTATGAGTGGAGTACAGAAATGTTGGTGTTTGAGTTACGCTCGCTGTTGTGTTTTAGGTATTGTGGGTTTTTTTGTTTTTTGTTTTTCTTTTGTCTGTTTGTTTTTTTAACACTATCCAGTCTTTACATCATGCTTCGTAAAGTAGAGGGTCAGCAAAAAAGAGGAAGACCCTCAACGAGATAGACTGACACTGCAACAATGGGCTCAAGCATAGCAACGATTGTGAGGATGGCACATGAGTGGGCAGTGTTTCATCCTGTTGTACATAGGGTCGCTATGAATCAGAACCAACTCGACGGCACCTAACAGTGATACTCTTTATGAGTTCAGATAGCTTAAGTTCCCAGATGGATTATCTAACACATAGTGTTTCAGAGTCGAAAGTGAATGAACCCTGCAATCAGTCACCTAGGTTCCAAAGGCTGCTTCACCATTTGTAAACTGTGTGACTTTAAGCAAAACACTTCATCTCTCTGCACCTCAGTTTTCTCATGTATAAAATGAGGGAAACGATAACAAGTTTTTGGGAAAATTTATGAGCTAACCACTATTAAGAGCTTAAAATAATGCCTGGCACAAAAGCATTCATTTCTAATGGCTGTATAATCAAGGTACTAGTGGTATCTTCTGTAATTTTTGCTTGCTTTTCATAGACAAAGCTAAGAGATTCCTTAAAGTACAGCAGATTGTAGTTCCACTTAAACTAAAATAATTTTCAAATAAATTCAGTGAGTAAATTTGCAGTTATTGTTTTATGTCTTTGCTATATAGTATGATAGAATTTTTAAGCTGAAAGAGCCTTTACAAAACATCTTACCCACTTCACTCCATTTCCAAATGAGGAAAATAGGCCATGAGGAATGAAAAGATCAGCCTAAGGTCACACACTGCTAGATAGACAAGTAGAACTCTTGTCCTGTCTTCTAACCCTTCTCCCTATACTATTTAAAACCTAAGCAAGTTATAGTTAATAGTCCTTATATCCTTAAAATAAAAGAGCAACTTTAGATCTAGAGAGGTGCTTGGAATTACATGTTTTTTTTCCCTCCAGTTTTTAAAAATATTTTCATCTCATTACTTCAAAAGTAACAGAAGCTTTGTATCAGTTGCTCAATCCAGCACAGAGACTGACTCCCAGGTGCCTTTGGACAGTGCTTGAGCAAAAAGTTGTCTTCTCTTTTTGCTTTTGGTGACCGTAATTCAACTCCCACACTTCTACTCCAGCTTTCTTTTGGTTGGTATATCCATTCATGTGTTACTTTTAACCTATTTGTGTCTTTTGATTAGTGTTAGTATCCTTTTACATTTCACCTATTTGTGTCTTTATATTTAAAGTGGGTTTCTTGTAGGCAGAATATAGTTGGGTCTTGCTTTTTTATCCAACCTAATAATCTCTGATTGTTTAGACGATTTACATTTAATGTGATTATTGATATGCTTAGCTAATAACTATTATCTTGCTTTTTTTTTCCATTTGTCCTATCTGTTCTTTTTTTACCCCTATTCTTCTTTTTCTGGCTTTTTTTTTTTTTAGATAATTGAGTATTTTTTATTCCATTTTTTCCTCTTTGTTGGTTTGTTTTATTATACTGGCTTATTAGTTATAATTAGTTATACCTGTTTGACTTATTACGGTCTACCTTCAAGTACAATTATACCACTTCATGTAGTATAAGAACCTTACAATAGTATACTTCTATTTCCCTCCTTCAAGCATTTGTTATTGTTGTCATACATTTTACTTCTATATATGTTGTAACCCCCACAGTACATTGTACATTGTCCTGCACTCACTGTTGTCCAATGCCTGAAAAACACTCTTTCATATATTTTGCCTTTTGTTTGTTTGTTTAAGCAGAAAGGTAAAGCTAGTCCTGGTTACTCCATTATGTCTTTAAGTATGTCTCTAACTCTTGACGAGTTGTCTACTCCCCTACATCTTATCTTTCCTGCTCTGTTCTTCTTTTTCTTTAGTTTTTTTTTCTCCCTCGCCAACCCTGACATTATAGATTAGTTTGTGTGTGTGTGGTGGGGGTGGGAAGCTAGGTGCATATAGTTGAGAATGGTATGAGGAGTGAATACTTTTTTTTTCCTTAACTCCCCATTCCCTCATCTGCCAGACCCTAGTAACCACTAATTTTTTATCTCAATGGATTTGCTTATTTTAGATATTTCATGTAAGTGGAATCATACAATATTTGTCCTTTTGTGTCTGCCTTATATTAGCATAATGTTTTCAAGGTTCATCCATGTGGTGGCATGTATCAGAACTTCATTTGTCTTTATAGCTGAATAATACCCCATTGCTATTGTTTATCCATTCATCTGCTGATGGGCATTTGGGTTGTTTCTACCTTTTGGCTATTATGGCAGAATATTTCGAGTGGTGCAAATTATCCTATTTTCCCTCACCTTAAAATTCTACCTATATAGAAAGGTATCCTTAGTTACTGTAAAAATAACTTCATATGTGCCACAACATTACATTATTCACCTCTGTATTGCAAGAGAAGCCCTGGTGGCACAGTGGCTAAGAGCTCAGGCTGCTAACCAGAAGGTCAGCAGTTCAAATCCACCAGCTGCTCTTTGGAAATCATATGGGGTAGTTCTTCTTTGTCCTATAGGGTAGCTATGAATCAGAGTCAACTTGACAGCAATGGGTTTAGTTTTTTTGGTTTTATGTTGCAAGAGGGGAAATAATGGGATCTCAACTCTGGATGGAAGCCAACTGTTTAAGTGATGGTAGTGATCTTCTAGGGTGAGCTTTGGGCCAAAAAGTTAAATGAGAGATGAAAGAAGAGGACTATCTGTCCAGACACAGAAAAGAGAGAGAAAGGACAAAGCAATCTAAATAAGAAGGTAGATAAACACTGAAATAAGAAAGATGAAAAGAGAAGGTAGCGAATATGACCCCCCCCCCCCCACCGACCACCACCACCACCGCCACCACCACAGACGTACACAAAGTAGCCAAGATGTTTTCTATATTTGTCAGCATTCTAAGTGGCAAGTTCATGGCCTGTGGCTATAAGGGCTTCTCTTCAGAGAATTCTTGGTTAGATCTACTGCTAGCTGTCTACTGTTTATTTTCTTCACAAAAGAAACAATAAAACCTCTTTAATTCAGCAATGCCAATACTTAGACTTTTCAGAGCATATCTGGAACTATAATTTTATTTCATCCACTCTACAGTTCTGTGAAGGCAAGTACAATGATCTGAATTTAATAATTGAAGAAACTTGGAGCATGTAGAAGTTAAATGACTTAACTAATGTCACCTACTTCGTTACTTACATAGTTGTGATAAGAATCTGTGTCTCATCACTAATGGGAAAGGGAGATGAAAATTAGTGATATCTTGGATTCAGACTGGTTTCAATGTATTGCAGCTTTATTCATTCAGCATATACATGTTGAGTATCTAATATATGCTAGGTACTCTGCTAGACACTAGAGATACCAATATGATTACATCAACCCTGTCCCTCAAAGAGCTTAAAGTCTAGTGAGAAAGATAAGAAAAAGATAGTATAGTGTATTTTTTGGTTGTTTGTTTATTTGCTTGTAACTCCTTTTTCTATCTGATTTAAAATACAACTGCATAAAGCAATAATTATAAAACTATGTTGATGGGCTTGTAATGTATAAAGATGTAATCTATATGACAATAATCACATAAAGGAGGGGGAGGGAATGAAGCTCTACAGGAGCAAAGTTTTTATAAGCAATTGAAATTAGATTGATATTTATCTGAACCAGATTGTTATAAATTAAAATGTTAATTTAATCCCCAGGCCAACCACTAAGAAATAATTCAAAAATATAGTAAAAGAAACAACAAGAGAATTAAAATGGCACACTAGAAAATATCTGTTAAATACAAAAGGTGATAGTAGTGGAGGAATTTACCAGTTGTCATTAAGTCAACTCCAACTCATAGTGAGTCCATGTGTGTCAGAGTAGAGCTGTCCTCCTTAGGGTTTTCGGTGGCTGATTTTTCAGAAATACATCCCCAAGCCTTTCTTCCGAGGTACCTCTGGGTGAACTCCAACCTCCAACCTTTCAGTTAGCTGAGTGAGCTAACCATTTGCACCACCCAGGGACCCCAGTGGAGGAATAGAGGAACCAAAAAGACATAAGACATATAGAAAATAAACAGCAAAATAGACATAAATCCTACCATGTCCATAATTATGTTAAATTTAAATGGATTGAATACTCCAATAAAAAGACAGAGATTGGCAGAACAGATTTAAAAAAAGAAAATGATCCCATTATATGTTGTCTAGAAATTGAGAAACTTTGTGTCAATAAGTAGATTATAAAAGACATACAGTCGTTGCAAGGTTTATATATGTGTTTATGTATGTTTTATTTATTCCCTTAGATCCAGAATGACCTTAATCTCTCAGGTCTCCATATTTTTTATACTCACTGTTTTTCTTTCTCTCAAATATAAATTTTCCAGAGACATGGATCAAAGCAGTGAAGGAGGTATGAAAAAGATCAGCAGTGTGAATCTTGACAAACTTATAAGTGACTTCTCACAGATAGAAAAGGTATGCAAAGGTATCAAACAGCTGTAGTATATAAGGAAAAATGGAACAAATTTTTGCCAAGGGAAGGAGTTGGGAAGAAAGGGAAATGTACAATATAATGAGCAAGATAAAGATACTGAAAATGTATTTTGCTAAGCCCTTTCCCCCTTATTTTTAAAATTTGCATTTATTTAAAATCTATATAGTTTTATTATTTGTACTAATACTTCAAAATATTTCTGGGGCAAGGGGACACATAACTGATATACTTTGCTAAAGTTAAAGGCAAAATACAACTTAAGTGCTCAGGATGTCCATAACTCAGGAATTGGTTTTGTTAAAAATTAAAGTAGACTCAAGCTTTCAGTCTCTTACCATTACAACTAACTCTAACATTTTTATTTAGTCCTTCCTATTCTGTCTTTTCTCTTTCCCTTCTTTTTTCTAACAGCAGACCCATTTGAAGTCACATGCACACACACACACACACACACACACACACACACACACACACACAGACACTGGACAAATTGCATGGTAGACCAAACCCACAAGTATATCTTGGGTTGCCACCCTTCCCCCCTCCTCCTGGGAAAGGAGTAGGAATAGCTGTTGAGAAGAAAAATAGGAAGATAAATTAGAGATTTGGGAATTGGCTATGTGAAGTGAGGGTGGGAGGAGGAATAATACCTACCTCTACTTTTTCTCCTTATCTTATCATTCTTCTCTTTTATTTCTTTTCCTTTGGCATAGTAAAAGAATTTTCATGAAAGTGGGTATTTTGAGGTAACAGTAGGAGCATTTTTTTAAACAATAAACTTGTGCTTTCTCAACCAAGTGATTCTTAATTATAATAAGAAAAGATGGCAATGGTAAAATTAGACTAAGAAAACGGTAAGGAAGGACTTCAGGAATAAGGCAATGGAACAAATCTGAATTAAAAAACAACAACAAACTTCTTCCTGTAAAATTTAATAAAATGAAATTAGAAGTTAGTAAAGTAAAACAAGACAAAGTTTAAAAGCTCATCAGCAGCTCTCAAAAAACGAAAGTCCCCACTCACCATGGTCTTTGAAAAGTGGCAACACCTACTCCCCAGAGGTAGTACCAGGAGGAAACATACTGGGAAAATTTCAGAACAATCTTATTAATACCTCACCCCCAATTTGGAAGAAAGGAAATTGAGAGGCAGCCTACATGAAATTACAGAGTAGAAGGTCTCTACCCCCATGCTAAATCATTAGAGAGGGAACAAGTGCTCTCATGATTTACTATTTGTTTATCCAGGCTGGAGGTATGGGTATAAAAGAAAAAGAGCACAATCATGTCAAAACATGAGTTAATCATTTCTAACAATAAATAATAATTCAACAACAACAATTTTTTTTTAACCTGCAAAGTAACTTCAGAACCTTTGAGGTAGCCTGAGGATGAATAGACTGAGGGAAAGATCCATTCAAAGTCCTTCTCTCCAACTCTGGACAAATTACATGGTAGACCAAGCCCACACTGTGTCTTAGGTTTTTCCTTCCTCTACATAGGAAAGGAGTAGGAATAGCTGTTGAAAAAAGGTAGGTGGATAGAGTAGAGATTTGAGAAATGAGTCTGTAAAGCAAAGATTGAGGAGAGAATAATACCTAGGGATGACTGTTAGGAGGAAGAATACATGACTTCAATTTTGAAATGGGAGAATAATCTAAAACCTGAGCATAACTAGGTGAACTTTTTAACAAAATTTCCAAAAGAAAAGGACATCATATCCATTAGTCATGATGGCATAGAAGCCCCATCTGCAATGACCATTCCTTTTTCCTACCCACTGACAGCTGAAAAGCAGATGAAACGTAAAACAGCCATCAAACTGACATTCTTCAAGGAAGACAAACAGGTCTCAGGAAGTGTAGGAAGAGAGCAAAAGAAAATTTACTTACATAGTAGAGTACACAGAAGATCCAGATAGAGCCGCCCATGTTAAATTCAATTTAGATGAAAGTACATGGCACAGCAATGACACAAAAAACTATCACAAAAATGAAATTTAAAAAAAAAAGAACATAGCATGAAACACAGATGAAATATCCACTCTGGTAAAAATTCTACCCCCCCAAAAAAAAAAATAGAAGAGTTTTTTCCATAATAAATGGATTTGCTCTGGAGGAAATAAAAGATATCATGAAACCAAACAATCAAAAGTAGAAGGATGACAAGGGAGCCTGTGAATTTAAGAAAAAACATTGAGGGCCAAAGTATCTTCATTCTAACAGATGGATTAGAATTAGTGAGAGCCATAATAAACCCAGGCTCCAGGATTGATGGAATACCAATTGAGATATTTTAACAAATGGATGCAGCACTGGAAGCACTCAGTAGTCTATGGTAAGAAATTCAGAATACAGCTTCCTGGCCACCTGACTGGAAGAGATCCATATTTGTGCCCATTCCAAAGAAAAATGATCCAGCAAAATGCAGAAATAATCAAACAATATCATTAATATCACACACAAGTAAAATTTTGCTGAAGATCATTCAAAAGCAGTTGCAGCAGTACATCGACAGGGATTGCCAGAAGTTCCAAGTCGGATTCAGAAGAGGATGTGGAATGAGTGATATCAGTGTTGATGTCAAATGGATCTTGGTTGAAAGCAGAGAATACCAGAAAGATGTTTACCTGTGTTTTATTAACTATGCAAAGGCATTTGACTACTGTGTGGATCATGACAGATTATGGATAACATTTCAAAGAATGGGAATTCCAGAACACTTAATTGTGCTCCTGAGGTTCCTGTACATAGACCAAGAGGCAGTCATTTTAACAGAACAATGGGATACTGCATAGTTTAAAATCAGGAAAGATGTGCATCAGGGTTGTATCCTTTCACCATACCTATTCAATCTCTGTACTTAGCATATCCGAGAAGCTGGACTATATGAAGAAGAATGGGGCATCAGGATTGGAGAAAGACTCATTAACAACCTGCAATATGCAGATGACACAACCTTGCTTGCAGAAAGTGAAGAAGACTTGAAGCACTTACTGATGAAGATCAAAGACTACAGCCTTCAGTGTGGATTGAACCTCAATATAAAGAACACAAAAGTCCTCGCAACTAGACCAATAAGCAACATCATGATAAACGAAGAAAAGAGTGAAGTTGTCAAGGATTTCATTTTACTTGGATCCACAATCAATGCTCATGGAAGCAGCAGTCAAGAAATTAAACGACATATTGCACTGGGCAAATATACTGAAAGAGACTTCTTTAAAGTGTTGAAAGGCAAAGATGTCACTTTGAGGACTAAGGTGTACCTTACCCAAACCCTGGTGATGTAGTGGTTAAGAGCTATGGCTGCTAACGAAAAGGTTGGCAGTTTGAATCCACCAGGCGCTCCTTGGAAACCCTATGGGGCAGTTCTGCTCTGTCCTGTAGGGTCGATATGAGTTGAAATTGACTTGACAGCAACAGGTTACCCAAGCCATGGTATTTTCAATCACCTCGTATGTGCACGAAAGCTGGACAATAAATAAGGAAGACCGAAGAAGAACTGGCACCTTTGAATTATGGTGTTGGTGAAGAATAGTGAATATACCATGGACTGCCAGAAAAGCAAACAAATCTGTCTTGGAAGAAGTACAGCCAGAATGCTCCTTAGAAGCAAGGACAGCAAAACTTCGTCTCATGTACTTTGGACATGTTATCAGAAGGGACTAGCCCTGGAGGAGGACATTCATGCTTAGAAAAGTAGAGGGTCAGTGAAAAAGAGGAAGGCCCTCCAATGAGATGGATTGACACAGTAGCTGCAACATTGAGCTCAAACCTAACAACGATTGTGAGGATGGTGCAGGACCAGGCAGTGTTTCATTCTGTTGTACATAGGGTTGCTATGAATCAGAACCAACTCAAGAGCACCTAACAACAACAAAATCATAAACCCAACCAGAAGTTAAATGAGTAACATGAAAGGAAAGTTTGCTGCATCACAAAAAATGCAAAGGAAAAATACAAAGATTAAACGGCACAGAAATAATACATATGGAGAGTAGAGAACAATAATACAGATAATAGGTGTCCATGAGATGAAAATTTCAATGTATAGTCAGAAAAAAAATATCAAAGATATACCAAAGAAAATTCCTCTGATATGAACTACATAAGAAGTGGAAAGTTACACTCTGTTCAGTGGAAAATGGATTCCAATGATGGACAGTGAGTCATATCTAGGTTAAAAAAAAAAAAAATCATTCCTCCAAAGTCACCTTTGAAAGGAAAATCAGGCTGGCCTTTTACTCCTTTCTGGCATATTTCAGTGTCACAAGTCAGAGGAACAGTGGCTACAGAACCCTCAGGAGGAAAAGTATGACCTAAGAATTATATATCCAGTTAAGCTTTTAAGTTAAAGTAAAAAGCAATAGAAGGGCATTCTCAAATATTTAACCACTTGGGAGTATAGTACCCAACAATATACTGTTTTCTTAGTTCTGTGTTCTCCCTTTTTATCTCTTTTGTTGTTTTATCATCTCACCTTTGATTTCTTGTTTAATTGATTTCATGATCTCTTTAATTATTCTAGAGTGTAAAAAAGCATCACTACTAGCTTTCCAGTTAGAATTCAGGAAAAAGTCAAGGAGGTCCACTTTCACTATCATTATTTAACATTGTCCTAGAAGTAATAATCCATGAAAAGAAAAAAAAGAAATAAGAAGCACTGTTGGTGGGAGGAGAATTGGTGCAAAGTTTACTGAGATTAATTTTATTAAAATTTTTAAATGAAAAGTTTTAGATCTAATAATGGTATTGTGATCATATTTTTTTAGTCTTATTTCTTACCGATATATATGGACATATTTACCAGTGTAACCATATTATGTCAGGGAATTGATTTGAAATAAATTCAGTTGTCAGGATAAGGAAGTAGGTAGGGATATAGATGAAATAAGACTGGTCATGAATTGATGATTGTTGAAGCTGTTTGAAGGGTACATGAGGACTTATAATACAATTCTCTCCTGTATATATGTTTGACATTTTCTATAACAAAAAATTAATGTTTTTTGATCCTCCCTTTGTGTTTCCTATAGATATATTCTCAAAGTTACCAAAGAGATGTATTCAAGAATGTTTATTCAGTGGCTGTAATAGCAAAAAAGTGGGGGAAGGAAAACCCGACAAATTTACCTCAATAGGGAACTAGTTAAATAAATTATATTCATATAATGAAACTCAATGCAGCTATTAAAAGAATAAGGTAGAACTATATGTGCCTATGGGGCCCTGTTGGCATAGTGGTTAAGAGCTATGGCTGCTAACCAAATGATCAGCAGTTTGAATCTACCAGCCACTCCCTGGAAACTCTATAGGGCAGTTCTACCCTGTCCTGTAGGGTTGCTGTGAATTGGAATCGACTTGAGGGCAATGGGTTTGGTTTGGTATATGTGTTTATATGACATCATCTCCCAGATAATAATACTAAGTGTAACAGCCAAGGGGCAAAACCGAGTATAATATGATTTCATTCTATAGTTGTACAGACAAAAATGTTTTGGGAACACACATAGGAAATCATCAGCCATGGGACTGAAGATTGGATAGTTGGAAAGAAGGGGTTTCAGGTTACATCATATTTTCACTTTTATAACTGATAGTCTATTTTAATATTTTTCCATGTTACTTTTAAAAATAAAAATAAGGTAAGAAGCTAGCTTATTTAAAATATATGTCAAACTTAATTATTAGACTTTCAGATGTTAAGTAGTTGATGTTTTCATTAGTGTTTATATCCTTAGATAAAAGAATCAAAATAGTTGCATTGGTTTGATAATAATTTATATTCTCTTTCTTCCACAGAAAGTAATAGAAACCAGTGGAAAGAACAATATATTGGATATTCAGTTGGAAAAGACTAACTGTTTATTAAAAGTAATGCAAACAAAGGAGGTCTCAATTAAAGAAGGTTAGTTCTTTGCTGCCTGAGGAAAGAATATTTCTAATGAGAGTTCTTTTTAGTACAATAGTGATTAACAGTACACCGTATATTTATAAAGTGCTTTAAATTCACACAGAGCTTTTGAGAATATCATTTCACTGGTATATCATAAATGATGAATAGGACTGGTTTTATTACCCTACCTTAATTAAGAAGCCTAGAGAGAAGTTAAATGACCTGTCCTCAGCTAATAAATGGCAAACCCAAGGCTCAATCCAAGCCTTAAAACCTGGAAAAAAAAATAGAGTTGAATTATTACCTCACGATTACACCAAAAGAAACTTCAATGGGGTCAAGAATTTAATGTTAAAAAGAAATCACATACGTATATATTCCCTTGCTCTGTCAACTAAGAGAGCCCAGAAGAAACAACTTTCCAGTAGCAAAGAGCACACCAAGTGCCCAGATGTTGATTTCTGATACTACTCTTATAACACAAATCAAGACTCCTTAGAGAAATGACTGACTCCAGGACTTGGACAGGAAATATACAAGAAGCGCCTGGAGCAGCTTGTAGTGCCAGAAGGTGAGGAAGTGTTTGGAAAAAAAGAAGAAGAAGGGGAAGAAAACA
The DNA here is from genome assembly GCA_030035585.1 of Dugong dugon. Taxonomy (NCBI): domain Eukaryota; kingdom Metazoa; phylum Chordata; class Mammalia; order Sirenia; family Dugongidae; genus Dugong; species Dugong dugon. The sequence continues at coordinate 48,738,110 of CM057460.1, forward strand.
CAATGAAGAGACATAGATGCCAAGTGAAAGAGCTCCCAATGACCAAAGCTGGAATATTCTGAATAAGAAAGTCAATATACACCCCATCTGGAGCAAAGGAGAATGAAGAAAACCAAAAGACACAAGGGAAAGATTAGTCCAAAGGACTGATGGACCACAAGTGCCACAGCCTCTACCAGACTGAGTCCAGAACAACTAGATGGTGCCCAGCTACCACTACTAACTGATCTGACTAGAGATCACAATAGAGGGTCCTGGACAGAGAGGGAGAAAAGTGTACAACAAAATTCAAACTCACAAAAAAGACCAGACTTACTGCTCTAACAGAGACTGGAGAAACCCCAAGAATATGGCCCCTGGACACCCTTTTAACTCAGCACTGAAGTCACTCCTGAAGTTCACCCTTCATCCAAAGATTAGACAGGCCTATAAAACAAACAATAACACGTAATTCAACCATGTATACAAGACTAAATGGGCACACCAGCCCAAAAGCAAAGACGAGAAGGCAGGAAGTGACAGGAAAGCTGAAAAAATGGGAATGGGAACCTGAGGTCGATAAGGGGAGAATGTTGACACATCGTGGAGTTGGCACCAATGTCACAAAACAATTTGTGTATTGTTTAATGGGAAGGAGTATATGAGAACTTCCTGTACTATCTTTGCAATTTTTCTGTACGTCTAAAACTGTTCTAAAAGTAACATCCATTAATGGTCAAAAAAAGATACCACAAAAATACTAGAAGAAAATATAGTTTCTTTCTTTCTTTTTTTATTTCTGTAGAATGGAGAAGCTTCACACAAAACCTAGAAGTCATAAAGGAAAGGATTTATGGGTTTGACTTATAATGATGAAAAAAATTCTATAGGGAAAAAAATTACATAAATCAAGTAAAAAATTAAAAATGTTTGTGACTCATAATCCAGACAAGTTAATGAGGAAAATACTAGTACAAATAGAAAAACTGCGAAAGGACATGATCACAGAAAATGAAAATCAAATGACTCAAACTTATTAAAAGTTTGAATTCTCTCATAATTAAAAAATTGTACATGAAATAACATTTTCTACAACAGAAAGACAATGATCAAAAAGTTTAATAGCATACTCTGTTGACAAGGATATAGAACAATCATTCTCATATATTGCTAGTTAGAAGGTAAAACCTAAGTGGAAAATAACTTGGCAATATCTATCAAAACTAAAAATGCACATGCCCTTTGACAAGGCAATTACATTTCTAGGAATTTGTCTAAAGATACACTTTCATGTATGCACACTGATGAATATATCCGTTACTACATTGTTTGTAAAGAATAAAAAGGAAACTAAACTGTCCATAAGTGGAGATGGCTATATAAATTATGATAGATACATGTAATATACTATGCAGCTGATAAAAAATGAAATAGCTTTATATGGTATAGAATAATCTCAAAGATATAGTAAGTGAAAATAGCAACATATAGAACAGTATGCTATCATTTTTATTTAAATATCTTTTACCCATACACGTATACAAAAATACATTAGTTACATTAATGATCCAATATTGTATATGTCTGGGGGCACAGACAGTATCCTGGTAACAGTGCATGCCTTGCAGGGAGGGAAACTGGTTATTTGAGGGCAGAGATTGGAGAAAGATCTGCTTCTCACTAGTGTATCATGTGTATTATGTGTGTATACACTTGTATACATCTGTATCGGATACATTATTTGAAAAAATAAATACTTTTTAAAATTCTATTCTAAATCTAATAGCCTTTCCACCGAGTAGTACACAGCAGTAAAAGAATGAGTGAAAATGACAACTTATAGAGCCAAGTGTGTATTAATTCACTTAGGGAGGAGAATAGACTACACATATGATTGGCTTTATTCAACAGTAAAGAATAGTATCTGGGCATTTTATTTTCTACGTTTGGTGCTATTGGATAAAGAATTCCTTTGCCAGTTCAAGATAATAATTAGTATTGAGGACCAAGAACTGTAGAAAAATACTTACATAATCACATTTAATATTCCCAGCTACTGTATGAACTAGATATTAATGCCTAAATTGCTAGTTAATGATAGTTTAAAATTGAACTTAAAATTACCATTTATGTACTAAATTATATACTATAAGAAATAGCTTAATATTCTGAGCTTTAGTTTTTAGGAAGAATTTGATGAAATAGTATCCTTCAAATTACATTGTAAAGTTCAGCAGAAAAGATAATATGGGTTAAGGTTTACAAAGAGAACTAAAAGCCGCTATTCTAAAATAATGAATGATATTCTACTTTAGGAAGAATTCCTTATTCAGTCAGTTTCCATTGTGGAAAAAAAATGTATTGAGAGCCACCTTGTGTTCAAATTTTAAAAATACATATTTTTAAAACATCCAGTATACTGTACCCAGTTTCTCCAGTTCTTTTTTCAGTTTGCTGATTACTGAAGTTGAATCACTGTACTGTCAGATACCCTATTTCATGAGTTTCTGTATCCATGACTCTAAAAGGCACAAAGACAAATATTGGCAAAGTCTGTGCCTCCTTAATCTTGAATTCTAGCAGCTAACATATTAACTAACATGAAGTAGGTTCTCTGCTAATGTCTATCATATGTAACTTAACTATCAGTTTATTATTATGAAATAGCAAAAGAAAAAATGGAAGATGATGGGAACTTTGTCCAAGTGGGTGATGTAGGAATGGGGGTTGGAGGTGCAGGAGGTGAAGAACCACAATAGTAGAGCGTTATGTCTGCATAAAGCTTTTAACCTCTGCAAAATACTTTCATCTCTATTAGAGAAGTTTGAAAAAGTATGTGGTGACTGAGTGGAACATACACAGTATCCTGGTAATAGTGCATGCCTTGTAGGGAGGGAAACTGGTTATTTTGGGGCAGAGATTGGAGGGAGATCCACTTTTCACTTACTTGTGTATCATGTTTGTATACACTTGTATAAATGTGTATCGAACATACTATTTGAAAAAAATAAACACTTTTTAAAAAAATACAATTCTATTTATTCTAAATATAATGGCCTTTCCACTGAGTAATACAGACACCACCATGTGACTGTCAGTTTGTTGTACCGTGGTGGTTTGCGTGTTGCTGTGATACTGGAAGCTTTGCCACTGGTATTTCAAACACCAGCAGGGTCACCCTCGGTGGATAGGTTTGAGCTGAGATTCCAGACTAAGAATAGGAAGAAGGACCTCACAGTCTATTTCTGAAAAAATTGACCAGTGAAAATCTTATGAATTAATACAAGCAGAACATTGTCTGGTACAGTGCCAGAAGATGAACCCCTCAGGTTGAAAGGTGCTCAAAATACCACTGGGGAAGAGCTGCCTTCTCAAAGTAGAGTCGACCTTAATGACGTGGATGGAGTCAAGCTTTCAGGACCTTCATTTGCTGATGTGGCAGGACTCAAAATAAGAAGAAACAGCTGCAAACATCCAATAACAATTGGTACATGGAATGTACGAAGTATGAATCTAGGAAAATTGAAAGTTATCAAAATGAAATGGAACACATAAAGATCGATATCCTAGGCATCAGTGAGCTGAAATGGACTGATATTGGCCATTTTGAATCGGACAATCATATGGTCTACCATGCCGGAATGACAAATTGAAGAGGAATGATGTCATGTTCATCTTCAAAAAGAACATTTCAAGATCTATCCTGAAGTTCAATACTGTCAGTGATATGATAATGTCCATAGGCCTACAAGGAAGACCAGTTAATATTACTATTATACAAATTTTCGTACGAACCACTAAGGCCAAAGATGAAGACACTGAAGATTTTTACCTACTTCTGTGGTCTGAAATGATCAAACATGAAATCAAAAGGCATTGATAATTACTGGTGATTGGAATGTGAAAGTTGGAAACAGAGGATTGGTAGTTGGAAAATATGGCCTTGGTGATAGAAATGATGCCAGGGATCACATGATAGAATTTTGCAAGACCAGCAGCTTCTTCATTGCAAATACCTTTTTTCACCAACATAAATGGTGACTATACACATGGGCCCGGCCAGATGGAATACACAGGAATCAAATCAACTACATCTGTGGAAAGAGACAATGGAAAAGCTCAATATCAGTCCAAACAAGACCAGGGACCGACTGTGGAACAGATCATCAATTGCTCATATGCAAGTTCAAGTTGAAGTTGAAGACAATTAGAAGTCCACGAGAGCCAAAGTATGACCTTGAGTGTGTCCCATCTGAATTTAAAGACCATCTCAAGAATAGATTTGATGCCAATGTGTGTATAAATTTTTGTATGAGAAACTAACTTGAGCTGTAAACTTTCACCTAAAGCACAACTTAAAAAAAAAAGCAACAACACCAAAAAGAATACATTTGACGCATTGAACACTAATGACCAAAGACTAGACGAGTTGTGGAATGATGTCAGGGACATCATACATGAAGAAAGCAAGAGGTCATTAAAAAGACAGGAAAGAAAGAAAAAAACAAAATGGATGTCAGAAGAGACTCTGAAAGTTGCTCTTGAACATAAAGTAGCTAAAGTGAAAGGAAGAAATGATGAAGTAAAAGAACTGAACAGAAGATTTCAAAGGTTGACTCTAGAAGACAAAGTAAAGTGTTATCATGAAATGTGCAAAGATCTGGAGATAAAAACCAAAGGGGAAGAATACTCTTGGCATTTCTCAAGCTGAGACAACTGAAGAAGAAAATTCACACCTTGAGTTTCAGTATTGAAGGGTTCTATGGGGAAAATATTAAATGACACAGAAAGCATAAAAAAAGATGGAGTCAGTGTACCAAAAAGAATTGGTCGACGTTCAGCCATTTCAGGAGGTAGCATATGATCAAGAACCGATGGTACTGAAGGAAGAGGTCCAAGATGCATTAAGGCATTGGCGAAAAACTACATTCCAGGAATTGGTGGAACACCAATTGAGACGTTTCAACAAATGGATACAGTGCTGGAAGCGCCCACTCGCCTGTGCCAAGAAATTTGGAAGACAGCTACTTGGCCAACCGACTGGAAGAGATCCATATTTGTACCCATTCCAAAGAAAGGTGATCCAACAGAATGCAGAAATTATCTAACAATATCATAATATCACACACAAGTAAAATTTTCCTGAAGATTAATCAAAAGCAGTTGCAGCAGTACGTCGACAAGGAACTGCCAGAAATTCAAGCTGGATTCAGAAGAGGATGTGGAACCAGGGATATCATTGCTGATGTCAAATGGATCATGACTGAAAGCAGAGAATATCACTGTGTGGCCTTTGCCTGTGTGGGTCATAAAAAATTATGGATAACATTTTGAAGAATGAGAATTCAAGAACACTTAATTGTGCTCGTGAGGAACCAAGAGGCAGTCATTTGAACAGAACAAGGGGACAGTGTGGTTTAAAGTCAAGAAAGGTGTGCATCAGGGTTCTATCCTTTCACCATACTTATTCAATCTATATGATAAGCAAATCATCCTAGAAGCTGGACTATATGAGGAAGAATGCGGCATCAAGATTGGAGGAACACTCATTACCAACCTGTGATATGCAGATGACACAACCTTCCTCGCTGAAAGTGAAGAGGACTTGAAGCACTTACTAATGAAAATCAAAGACCACAGCCTTCAGTATGGGTTACACCTCAACATAAAGAAAACAAAAATCCTCACAACTGGACCAATAAGCAACATCATGATAAACAGAGTAAAGACTGAAGTTGTCAAGGATTTCATTTTACTTAGACCCACAATCAACACCAATGGAAACAGCAGTCAAGAAATTGATGCATTGCATTAGGCAAATCTACTGCAAAAGACCTCTTTAAAGTGGTCTTTTTAAAAAGCAAAGATGTCACTTTAAGGACTAAGGCATGCCTGACCCAAGTCATGGTGTTTTCAGTTGCCTCATGTGCATGTGAAAGCTGGACAGTGAATAAGGAAGACTGAAGAAGAACTGATGCCTTTGATTAATAGTGGTGGAGAAGAATATTGAATATACCATGGGCTGCCAGAAGAATGAAGAAATCTGTCTTGGAAGAAGTACAGCCAGAATGCTCATTAGAAGCAATTCTCGTTAGAAGCAAGGATGGCAAAACTACATCTCACATACTTCAGACAAGTTATCAGGAGGGCCCAGTCCATGGAGAAGGACATCATGCTTGGTAAAGTAGAGGGTCAGAGAAAAAGAGGAAGACACTCAACGAGATGGATTGACACGTGGCTGCAACAGTGGGCTCAAACATAGCAATGATTGTGAGGATGGCACAGGACTGGGCAATGTTTCATTCTCTTGTACATGTGGTTGCTATAAGTTGGAAACAACGTGACAGCACCTAACAGCAACAATACACAGCAGTAAAAGAACAAGTGAAAATGACACCTTATAGAGCCAAGTGTGTGTTAATTCACTTAGGGAGGAGAACAGACTACACATATGATTGCGTTTATCCAATCCTTGGGGAAATATCAGATGGTGAATTAAGAGCACGGAGTTTTGAATGAGAAATACTTACGTTCAAGCTCAGGCTTTCTGTTTTCTAACTGTGGAATCTTGGGCAAGTGACTGAACCTCTAGGGATAACTTCCTCCCTTCGTAAAATCCAGATAAGAAAACCTACTTTGTTAAACCAGGCTCATAAAGGTGAAATTGCCCTCTAATTGAAAGGTGAAAAGTTTTGCATTCATCCCTCACGTTATTGGTTTTTTCATTGATTCAATAAAACTATTGACCATCTATGAAACAGTTTCCATGTTGGATGTGGGGTTTATTAAAATAAATAAGATGTGACTTTTACCTGAAAGAGTTCACTGTCTAGTGGCAGACACTACAAATAACTATAGTGCAATATGATGAGTAGAGAAAAGAGGTATGTACAAATTGTTGAGGAACAGAGGAGAGAAAATAATAACAACCACAATAATAACAATGTTAAACACTTGTGAGTGTATTTAGATAATATATTTTCTCATTTGCATGGCAGAATAGTCTTATAAGTGAGATAGAGTATTAATCATACTTTTATTTTGCAGATGAAGACTATAAAGCTCAAATAGCTTAAGTAGCTCACCTGGAGTCTCATAGCTAGAAAGTGAAAGAGGGCAACTCTAACCCAGCTCTTCTGACTCTAAATTCAGTGGTTTCATCAGCATATGCTACAATTCCTGAGGGAATATCCGAATGGTGAATTAAGAGCACAGAGTTTGGAATGAGAAATATTTATGTTCAAGCCCAAGCTTTCTATGTTCTAACTGTGGAATCTCGGGCAAGTGACTGAACCTCTAGGGATGACTTTCTCCCTTAGTAAAATTCAAATAAGAAAACCTACTTTGTTAAACCAGGCTCATAAAGGTGAAATTGCCCTTAAACTTTAAACTTTTTTAAAACATTGGAAGTTATTCTTTTATGAAGTTTTCATCATTATATATTTAGTTAGTGAAATTATAAACTGAAGCTAGTGCAGCTTGTTCTTCTTTACCTTATACTAAAAAGGGGATAGCAATCCTTATCACAAAGTATTTCTCTGGTTCTGTTCTCACTAGATAACTAAGACAGGTACATACTAGTATTTGTCCCATTTGACATATGAGGAAACTGAGACACAGTAGGCTCAATATATTGCCCAAGGCACACTTCAAGTGGAGAACTAGGACTTTATCTAGCACTAAAGCCTGTGATTCTCTGTCCAAGGACTCCAATCTGCTCAAATTTCTTTGAAGCAGTGCTCCTGTGCTGGTCTTCTTGGTAGTAGCAAAGTAGTTAGAATCATAGGCTTTAATGCTAGATAAAGTTCTAGCTCTGCCACTTTTAAGTGTGACCTTGGGCAATTTACAGAAGTTTCTGTGACTCAGTTTCCTCGTATGTAAAATGAGACAAATACTAGTATGTACCTGACTTAGTTATCTAGTGCTGCTATAACAGAAATACCATGTGAGTGGCTTTAAAAAACAGAAATTTATTTTCCCACAGTTTAGGAGGCTAGAAGTCCAGATTCAGGCCACCAACTCTAGGGGAAAGTGCTCTCTGTCACCTCTGGAGGAAAATCCTTGTTTCCTTCAGCTTCTGTAGCCCCAGCATGCCTCGATTCCTTGTTGATTTTCACATGGCATCTATCTTCCCTCCATTTGTGCTTGCTTATCTCTGTCTGTACTGCTCCTTGTAACTCAGAAGTGATTAAGTTTAGGACGCAACTTATCCTGATATAGCCTCATTAACATAACAAAGAAAACTCTATTTCTAAATGGGATTACATCCACAGGTATAGGGGTTAGGATTCCAACACATATTTTGGGGAGACACGATTCAATCTATGACAGTGCCTCATAAGGTTGTTAGAAGGGTTAAATGATTTAATATTTGCAAGGCAGTTAGAATAGCACGGTAAATACATGACATTATTTTTAGGCCAGAGCTTCTCCACTTTCCCTATTCCTGCTCCAGCTTACTGTGATATCACCTGTCTACCCATCAATCACTCAACAGATAATTGTGGAGTGCCTACTATGAACCACAACTGCTCTAGGTGCCAGGGAGAAATGGTAAATGAAATAGATAATAGTCCCTGCTGTTGTGGAGCTTATAACTAAGTGGACTGCTAAAAGTCACAGACATTTGCATCACAGTTGCTATCCATCTAAAGTATGACTGGTGCTGGTGGTAACCAAGAGTATAATCAAGACTTAGATGACACATGTCAGGGCAGTAGTATTTGGAATGAAGCTTCTGTCTCCTATTAGGGCAGAATCTACTGGCACCAAAACTGTTGTTGCCTTGTAACACCACTCATTAAGTTTTTACTCCTTTTATTGCTACTCTCTTGCCCTAGGATTTAAGCATGAGTACAAGAGGCCAGGATGGAGGACAGAGAGTTAAAAAAATAAAAGCATTACCTTATACCAAATTACACCTTTTTACCAGCCCTAGCCCTTTATTTTTCAACGACTCTTAGGTGTCTTGACTGTCTTTCCTTGGGGTTGTTCTTCAATGGAAGACTTGCATGAATATACTCCTTGTAGTTCCCCAGTCATGTCCAGGCATGCCTTACTTCTAGGACAGATATTGCTAAGGCACATGGGGAGGACCCCTACTGTCTTAGTCATCTAGTGCTGCTATAACAGAAATACCTCAAGTGGATGGCTTTAACAAACAGAAATTTATTCTCTCACAGTCTTGTAGGCTAGAAGTCCAAATTCAGGACACCAGCTCCAGGGGAAGGCTTTCTCTCTGTGTCATTTGTGGGGGAATGTCCTTGTCATCAGTCTTTCCCTGGTCTAGGAGCTTCTCAGTGCAGGGACCCCAGGTCCAAAGAACACATTTTGCCCCTGGCACTGCTTTCTTGGTGGGGAGGTCCCCCTGCCTCTCTGCTTGCTTGTCTCTTTTATATCTCAAAAGATTTTGACTCAAGATACAACCTAATCTTATAGATTGAGTCCTGCCTCATTAACATAACTGCCTCTAATCCTGCCTCATTAACATCATAGAGGTAGGATTTAACACATAGGAAAATCATATCAGATGACAAAATGATGGACAGTTGCACAATACTGGGAATGATGGCCTAGCCAGGTTGAGACACATTTTAGGGAGACACAATTCAATCCATAACACCGACTATACTGAATGTACTGTGCCTTAGAAACTCATTACTAAATTCTGGAATACATATTACATAAAGGCTGATTAAAAAGTGTTTAATATGTAGTTTACTTTCATATGCCTGGTTTCTTCAGTCATATGCCTGGTTTCTTCAGTAAGATCTCATATTTATAATTAAATATTATTGAAAGTAGTTCAACTCTGAGAAAAAATTCAAAATGAAAGCAAAGGATTTTCAAATGAATGTGTTATCTTTTATATTTTAGAATGTGCTACTCTTCATAATATGATAAAAGGACTACAGCAGACTATTGGATATCAGCATAATTTGAAAGGTAAGTTAGGATAAAGTTGCAGAATGTAATCTAAAAAGGTATGGTTTATTTGAGCACTTTTCAGAATACAGAGTTTTTACATCATTAATAATAAATGCTTTTTAATTTGCTCTTATTAAATTCATCAGCCAAGGGCAGGACTCCTTACTATGTAATAAAACTACCCTAAATGGATGTGAAATAAATGCTGTGCTGAACAGAATCACTCAGTCTTGTTCTATCTGACAGAGTCATCAGGGCTATTTGACAATGTAAGTGTCTTCTAATACCACTCCTATACTTGCTTCATCATCACTCAAGAAAAGCTTTTAGGGGAAATAAATGGGAAAAAAGAACTAGTAGAATTTATTAAGAAAAGACAAATCTCAGGAAATTATAAAGGCAATAAGAAATAACAGAGGGCAGGGCCAAGATTTTGGAGTAGTCAAACACTTCCGGTAGACACTCTTAGAACAAAGACCAAAAAAAACAAGTGAATTGATTATATATGATAATCTAAGAGCCCTGAACATCAAAGGCAAAGTTGAGGAACTGGACTGAGTGGCAGGGGGAGGGAGAGACGGTTCAGAAGCAACGAGGAGTTCCCAGATCTGACCTGGCCAGAGCCTGAGCCCTTCAGGCCTGATCAGCTGATGGATGGGTGAGTGGTGAGGTAGGCATGCTGCAGCACCCGGAAAGCATTTTCCACACCAGCAAAGACCCAGTGGCAGAGAGTCTGTTCAGCCACCCAGAACCAGTGAGAAGCAGCCCTCAATTGGTGAAAGATAAGTACTTGTGTCCAGCCTACCGCGCGGATCAAAAACACCTCCCTTAGGAAAAAACCTCTCTCCTATTTACCTCCCTGCTCCCTGCTCTGCACTGGGTCCCCTACCAGCTTCAGTGATTGCTGAGTCCCCTGGGCCAGAAGTAGGATCTGTCACACGCCCAGAGCCATTCTCCCGGCCTTGGAGAGTGAACAAATTAACAAAAGGGAAAAAATAAACTGTGGGCTCCCCTAAGCCAGGAATTCAGGGTAGGCACAGCTCCTTTGCCTAGATACAGGCGTAAGGGATCCACGGACTATGAGTGCATTTCCCCCTGCATAGACTTGTTGGGCCCATTTCAGCAGCCCAGGCCCTCATTACTACAGTACAACAGGGTATATACCTGAAGTCTAACTTCAACTGTTTCAGCTGTGAAGTGGCAGGTTCATAACATTTGACACTACTCTACCCTTTAAGCAGAGTCTTCACCTACCCACATCAGGGGCCTGCAGACTGGGGACTCCACCCACGCCACCTAGCCACCTGTGATAGGGGCCCAACAATAAGAGGTGCCCCCCCCAGTCCTTACAGCCAACAGCATCGGGTGCTCATAGTCCAGCTGCAAAACCTACCCACCTACACACTCTAGGGAACAGGGAAACACCTTCCTCCTGGACACTCAAGGGTGGCTGTCAGCCCCCTCCCTTGTTCAGAGTGTATCCCCCTACTGCAGCTAGATGCCTGTGCCTGCACCAATCACCCATGCCTGTCTAGGACTGTAGATGAGAGCCTGTACCACACACTTGGTGGCTATCTACCTGGGCACCTGAGCTGAATCCATACAGGAGGAGTGGGCAGACTCCTGAGCACACATACCTAGTAACAGATCTAACCACCTGGTGACAGGACATTAAAGCTTCAAAGGTGCCGATAATCAAACTAGCTCACACAAGAAGCCTATTTGCGTATATTAAAACAAGAAGCTAGGACACAGTAAGCAAACATAAATAAATATAATAACTTATTGATGGCTTGGAGACAACAGTCAAATCACATACAGAAGCAAGTTCCCAAAATAAAGAATCTAGAAATTTTCCAGAGGAGGAAAATTTCTTGGAATTACTGGAGGCAGAATACAAAAGATTAATATACAGAACTCTTCAAGAGATTAAGAAGGAAATTAAACAAAATGCAGAACACACAATACAGGAAATTAAAAAGATTAGAGAAGAGCATAATGACAAATTTAACAGGCTACAAAAATCCATACAGAGACAGCAATCAGAAATCCAGAATATTAACAATAAAATTTCAGAATTAGATAACTCAATAGAAAGTCATAGGAGCAGAATTAAGGCAATGGAAGTCAGAATTAGTAAGATTGAAGATAAAGCACTTGACACCAACTTATTTGAGGAAAAATCAGATAAAGTGATTCTAAAAAATGAAGAAACCGTAAGAATTATGTGGGATTCTATCAAGAGGAATAACCTACGAGTGATTGGAGTACCAAAATGCGGGGGCGGGGTGGGTGGAATAACAGAAAATAGAGAGAATTGTTGAAGATTTGTTGGCAGAAAACATCCCTGATACTGTGAAAGATGACAAGATATCTATCCAAGATGCTCATCGAACCCCGCATAAGGTAGACCTTAAAAGAAAGTAACCAAGACATAATCAAATTTGCCAAAACCAAAGATAAAGAGAGAATTTGAAGAGCAGCTAGGGATAAATGAAAAGTCATCTACAAAGGAGAGTCAATAAGAATAAGCTCGGACTACTCAGCAGAAACCACGCAGGCAAGAAGGCAATGGGATGACATATGTAAAGCCTTGAAGGAAAAAAATTGCCAGCCAAGAATTATATATCTAGCAAAACTGTCTCTCAAATATGTTGGTGAAATTAGGGCATTTCCAGATAAACAGAAGTTTAGGGAATTTGTAAAAACCAAACCAAAATTACAAGAAATACAAAGGGGAGTCCTCCGGTTAAGAAATCAATAACATCAGATAACAATCCAAGAGTAGAACACAGGACAGAGCAATGGATATCAACACAGATAGGGAAGTCACAAAAATAAACCAAAGCTAAAACACTGAAAATATGGAAACAGAGATGTCAATATGTGAAAGATGACAACATTAAAACAAAGAAGAGGGACTTAAAAAATGTAGACATAGATTTTTCATATGGAGAGGAAGTCAAGGCAATATAAAGAAATAAAAGACTAGTATAAACTTAGAAAAATAGGGGTAGGTATTAAGGTAACCACAAAGGAAACTAACAATCCTACAAGTCAAAATAAAAAACTAGAAAAATATAAAGACTCAGCAAATACAAAAACAACAGCAATGAGAAAGATGAAAAGAAAATACGTAAAGAAAAACAACTCAGCACAGAAAATTAAGTGGAACGAAGAAACTGTGAAAAACACACAAAAAAAGACATCAAAATGACAGCACTAAACTCATACCTATCAATAATTACTCTGAATGTAAATGGACTAAATGCACCAATAAAGAGACATAGAGTGGCAGAATGGATTAAAAAAACACGATCCATTTATATGCTGTCTACAAGAGACACACCTTAAACTTAAAGACATAAACAAACTAAAACTCAAAGGATGGAAAAAAATATATCAAGCAAACAACACTCAAAAAAGAGCAGGAGTGGCAATATTAATCTCTGACAAAAGACTTTAAAGTAAAATCCACCACAAAGGATAAGGAAAGACACTATATAATCATTAAAGTGTCAATACACCAGGAGAACATAAGTATAATAAACATTTACACTCCCAATGACAGGGCTCCAAAATACATGAAACAAACTCTAACAGTATTGAAAAGAGAGATAGACAGCTCCACAATAGTAGCAGGAGACTTCAACACACTACTTTCAGTGAAGGACAGAACATCCAGAAAAAAGCTCAACAAAGACACAGTATCTAAATGCTGCAATCACCCAACTTGATCTCATAGGCATATACCGAACACTCCACCCAACAGTAGTCAAGTATACTTTCTTTTCCAATGCACGTGGAACATTCTCCAGAATAAACCACATATTAGGCCATAAAGCAAGGCTTAATAAAATCCAAAGCATCAAAATATTACAAAGCATCTTTTCTGACCATAAAGCCATAAAAGTAGAAATCAATAACAGAAAAAGCAAAGATAAAAAATCAAAACACATGGAAACTGAGCAACACCTTGCTCAAAAACTACTGGGTTATAGAAGAAATTAAGGATGGAATAAAGAAATTCATAGAATCAAACAAGAATGAAAACACATCCTACCAGAACCTTTGGGCACAGCAAAAGCAGTGCTCAGAGGTCAGTTTATAGCAATAAGTGCACATATCCAAAAAGAAGAAAAGGCCATAATCAAAACATTAACCCTACAACTTGAACAACTGGAAAGAGCAGCAAAAGAAGCCCTCGAGCACCAGAAGAAAGGAAATAATAAGAATTAGAGCAGAATTAAATGAAATAGAGATTAGAAAAACAATTGAAAGGGTTAACAAGACCAAAAGCTGGTTCTTTGAAAAGATCAACAAAATTGATAAACCATTGGCCAAACTGACAACAGAAAAACAGGAGAGGAAGCAAATAACCCATATAAGAAATAAGATGGGTGATATCACAACTAACCCAACTGAAATTAAAAGAATCATAACAGAATACTATGAAAAACTGTACTCTAACAAATTCGAAAACAGAGGAAATGGACAAATTTCTAGAAACTCACTACCTACCTAAACTGACACAAACAGAGGTAGAACAATTAAATAAACCCATAACAAAAGAAGAGATTGAAAAGGTAATTAAAAAACTCACAACAACAACAAAAAACCCTGGCCCGGATGGCTTCACTGGATAATTCTACCAAACTTTCCAAGAAGAGTTAACACCACTACTGCTAAAGGTATTTCAGAGCAAAGAGAAGGACGGAATACTCACAAACTCATTCTATGAAGCCAGCTTAACCCTAATACAAAAACCAGGTAAAGACACCACTAAAAAAGAAAATTACAGACCAATATCCCTCATGAACATTGACAAAAAAATCCTCAACAAAATTCTAGCCAATAGGGGGCAAGATGGCGCTCTAGGCAGAAGCACTACGCAGTCCCTCCACAGCAAAGATCTGAAAAACTAAGCCTAACAGAATCAACAATCCTGAAACCCTAGAACACCAAATGAAGAGATAAAGAACTCAGCCAAACACCAAACGGAGTGAGAATACTAAAAGAGAATGGAGAGCGAGGAGAGACTCATGCAGAGATTCCTTATCAGCTAACACAGCGCGGATCCACCATCTTGGATTCCTATCGGAGACCAGCGAACAGGAGAGCAGCCTCGCAGAGCATCCAGTGAGAAACAGAACGACCGGTAAACTGCGGTGCACGCTTTCCCACCCCCCACCCCTCTCCACCTCGGCTGGGGCTCCCCTGCTTTCCGTGGCCAGGGTCCCTGGGCTGGGGGGCACCGGTGCTTGGATTCCACATGCCTGGGCTGGCAGCTTTCTGAGAGCCATTTGCTGGCTACTGGCAAAGCTTTTTCTGCTGCCTCCCCCTCCTTTTGCCTGGGTGCCTGGTTCCGAGCGCCGTCTTTGCTCTCTCCTGCGGGGCTGTGGGGCTGCGTTCAGGCATGTGGCCGCTTCCAGGTCTGGGCTGCCACGCTGGTGAGATCCCAGGGCCTTTGTTCGTTCGCCCTCTGCTTCCCATGGCCACGGTCTCTTAACCCCGAGACTGCCGGCTGCTTGGAATTCGCGCCCCTGAGAGGGGGCTCCCTGGGTCCCATTTGTTGGCACTGACTGCTGGTGTTGCTTTTTTTTTTTTTTTAATTTTATTTTTCTTCTTTTTTTATTAGTTTTGTCATCTTTTCCCTCTTTTTCCCTTTTGTCTTTCTTCATTGCTTAATTTCTCGTCTCTCTATCTCTTCCTTCTCTTTCTGATCCCTGAATACCAGGCAATGTATGCCTCTGTACCTTCTGGCCAGGCTGTGCTGTGAAAACTGAGACCGACTCCCCCAGACCTCATAGGTGCATCGGTGGGATCCCTGGGAACTTTGCAGTTCTTTAACTTTTCTGATTCTTATTTGGTCATTCTTTCCTTTTCCTTCTCTTCCTCCTTCTGGTTTCCTCTATCCCATAGTCTCTCATCTGTACATTCCAACGACAAGCTCCCCTAGCACTCTTTTATGTTTGTATGCTTTTTGCTCCTGCTCCTCTCTCCTCTCTCCCATATCCAGCTTAGCTTCACACATAACCGTCTTCCCGCTGCACCCTACCTACCTGCACCGTGCACTTGACATCACATCACCAAGCTGTGCAGGCACGCCCTATTGGAACCAGCCCAGCACTGACTACCGACCGTCCTGGTGGCTGCGGTGAGTGCCACAAACAACCCGTTCCAGTGGCTCCTCTTCAGCTAGATCTGCCCAGCTGTACCACAAGGACGAAACAAAAAAAAAAATCTACAATCAATAAATGAGAGAAATATCTACTGAATGTCCCGAAAACAGCAAACAATATCAAAACATTCACAAAAACAAGACAAGATGGCTCCAATAGGCGTCCAAATTAAAACACCAGATAACTGTCCTGTGGAAGAAAATGCACTAGAAGTACCTGATAGGGAACTCAAATAACTAATACTCAGAATTTTCCGAGAACTGAGGCAAAAAGCTGACAAACATGAGGAAAAAATAGACAAATTTATGGAAAATACAGACAAAAAATTGGAAGAATTCAGGAAGATGATGCAGGAACAAAATGCCAAAATAAATTCACAACTCGAAATTATACAAAAACAACAATTAGAAATCCAAAAGATAAACAACAAGATTTCAGAAATGGACGGTGTCATAGAAGGGCTGAGAAGTAGATTTGAAACCATGGAAGACAGGATCAGTGGAACTGAAGACAAACACTTGGATACAACTCTGTTTCAGGAAAACTCAGAAAAAAGAACAAAGAAAAATGAAGAGACCCTGAGAGTTATGTGGGACACAATTAAAAGCAAAAACCTACGAGTGATTGGCATACCAGAACGGGGAGAAAACAGAAAAGACAGAGAGGATCATTGACGAACTGCTGACAGAAAACTTTCCCAATATCATGAAAAATGAAAAGCTGGCCATCCAAGAAGCTCAACGAACCCCATATAGAAGAGACCCCAAAAGAAAATCACCAAGACATATCATAATCACACTCGCTAAAACTAAAGACAAACAAAGAATCCTGAGAGCAGCTCGTGAAAAACAAGAAGTCACATACCGAGGAGAAACAATAAGACTAAGCTCAGATTATTCAGCAGAAACCATGCAGGCAAGAAGGCAATGGGATGACATATATAAAACCTTGAAAGAAAAAGATG
Organism: Dugong dugon; assembly: GCA_030035585.1. Lineage (NCBI taxonomy): Eukaryota > Metazoa > Chordata > Mammalia > Sirenia > Dugongidae > Dugong > Dugong dugon. Next base: position 48,755,162 of record CM057460.1, read on the forward strand.
GTCAGCCAAGAATAATATATCCTGCAAAACTCTCATTCAAATTTGATGGTGAAATTAGGTCATTTCCAGATAAACAGAAACTAAAGGAATATGCAAAAGTCAAACCAAACTTACAAGAATTATTAAAGGGAGTTCTTCGATCTGAGGACAAACAGCTTCAGCCCTCAGGCAGGACCTAGGACCTAGGACGCAGGTTCATATGAACCAGATACCATTCTAGGAACTGAACTACAGAGGACTTTCCAAAAACAAAAGAAATACAACAGGGAATCAGAGAAATCAATCAAAGGATGACAACAACATCAAAACAATGAAAGAGGGAACAAGCGGCATAGGTATAGAACCTTCTAAAGGAGAGGAAGGCAAGGCGATAACAAGCAAGGATAGACTGCTTCAAAATTATAAAGATAAGGGTAAAATTCATGGTAACCACAAAGAAAGTTAACAAACCAACTCATAAAAATAAAGACGAAAAACATAAAGTCTAAACAAAAACAAAACCTACAAAAACAAAAGAAATGAACACAAAATCCACAAACAAAAGTAACTCAGCACAAGAGAGTAAGAAGAAGAAAGAAAACTTCAGCACCACAAAAAAAAGCACTGCAAAATGACAGCAACAAACTTCCATCTATCAATAATTACACTGAACGTAAATGGACTCAATGCACCCATAAAGAGATGGAGAGTGGCAGAATGAATAAGAAAACAGGATCCATCAATTTGCTGTCTACAAGAGACACACCTTAGAAACAAAGATGTGAATTTATTAAAAATCAAAGGTTGGAAAAAAATGTATCAGGCTAACAACTACCAAAAAAGAGCAGGAGTGGCAATTCTAATCTCAGATAAAATAGACTTTAAAACAAAATCTACCATAAAAGACAAAGAAGGACACTATATAATGATTAAGGGGATGATCCATCATGAAGACATAACCATAATAAATATCTATGCACCCAATGACAGGGCTCCAAAATACATTTAAAAAACTCTAACAGCACTGAAAAGAGAAATTGACAGTTCCACAATAATAGTAGGAGACTTCAACACACCACTCTCAGTAAAGGACAGAACAACTAAGAAGAAACTCAGCAAAGATACAGAAGACCTAAAGGGCACAATCAGCCAACTGGACCTCATAGACATATATAGAACAATCCATCCAACCACTGCAAAGTACACATTCTTTTCCAATGCACATGGAACGTTCTCCAGAATAGACCCCATCTTAGGCCACAGAGAAATCCTCAACAAGATCTAAAATGCTGAGATAATTCACAGTATCTTCTCTGACCACAATGCCATCAAGGTAGAAATTAACACTAGAAAGAGCAAAGAAAAAAAATCAAACACATGGAAACTGAATAATAATCTGCTTACACATCAATGGGTAATAGAAGAAATCAGAGACGGAATTAAAAAATTCCTAGAATCAAATGAAAATGAAAACACATCATACCAAAACCTTTGGGACACAGCAAAGGCAGTCCTCAGAGGACAATTTATAGCAATAGATGCACATATCCAAAAAGAAGAAAGGGACAAAATCAAAACATTAACTACAGAAATCAAACAAATAGAAAGAGAACAACAAAAAAAGCCTACAACCACCGGAAGAAAGGAAATAGTAAAGATCAGAGCAGAAATAAATGAAAGAGAGAACAGAAAAACAATAGAAAGAATCAACAAAACCAAAAGTTGGTTCTTTGAAAGAATCAACAAAAGCGACAAACCACTGGCCAGACTGACAAAAGAAAAGCAGCAGAGGGCACAAATAACCCAAATAAGAAATGAAATGGGGGACATTACAACAGACCCAACCGAAATAAAAAGGATTATAACAGAATATTATGAAAAACTATATTCCAACAAATTTGAAAACCTAGAGGAAATGGATAAATTTCTAGAAACATACGGCCTACCCAAACTACAACAAAGTGATATTGAAAATCTGAACAGACCCATAACAGGAGAAGAGATTGAAAAGGTAATAAAAAAACTCCCAACCAAAAAAAGCCCTGGCCCAGATGGCTTCACTGGAGAATTCTACAAAACATTTACAGAAGAGCTTGTACCAGTTCTACTCAAGCTATTTCAGAGCATAGAAGAGGAAGCAACACTTCCAAATTCATTCTATGAAGCCAGCATAACGCTGATACCAAAACCAGGCAAAGACATCACAAAAAAAGAAAATTACAGACCAATATCTCTCATGAATATAGATGCAAAAATTCTGAACAAAATTCTAGCCAATAGAATTCAGTATCATATCAAAAAAATAATACACCACGACCAAGTAGGATTCATACCAGGAAAATCCATCAACGTAATCCACCACATAAATAAAAGGAAAGAAAAAAATCACATGATTATCTCAATTGACGCAGAAAAGGCATATGACAAAGTCCAACACCCATTCCTGATAAAAGCTCTCAATAAAATAGGTATAGAAGGGAAATTTCTCAACATAATAAAGGGCATCTATGCAAAACCAACAGCCAACATCATTCTTAATGGAGACAGGCTGAAAACATTCCCCTTGAAAACAGGAACAAGACAAGGATGCCCTTTATCACCACTCCTATTTAACATTGTGCTGGAAGTCCTAGCTAGAGCAATAAGGCAAGAGAAAGAAATAAAGGGCATCCAAACTGGTAATGAAGAAGTTAAACTGTCCCTGTTTGCAGATGATATGATACTATACATAGAAAACCCTAAAGACTCCATGAGAAATCTACTGGAACTAATAGAAAGATTCAGCAGAGTAGCAGGATACAAGATAAACATTCAAAAATCAGTTGGATTCCTATACACCAGTAAAGAGAAAGATGAAAAGGAAATCAGGAAAACAATACCATTTATAATAGCCCCTAAAAAGATAAAATACTTAGGAATAAATCTGACCAGGAATGTAAAAGACCTATACAAAGAAAACTGCAAAACACTGCTGCGTGAATCCCAAAGGGATCTACATAAATGGAAAAACATACCATGCTCATGGATAGGCAGACTCAACATTGTGAAAATGGCAATTCTGCCTAAAGCAATTTACAAATACAATGCAATCCCGATACAAATACCAACAACATTCTTCAAAGAGATGGAAAAACTAATTATTAACTTTATATGGAAAGGGAAGAAACCCCAAATAAGTAAAGCACTACTGAAGAAGAAGAATAAAGTTGGAGGGCTCACACTACCTGACTTGAGAACCTACTATACAGCTACAGTAGTCAAAACAGCCTGGTACTGATACAACAACAGAGACATTGACCAATGGAACAGAATTGAGAACCCAGATGTAAATCCATCCACTTACGGTCACCTGATCTTTGACAAGGGCCCAAAATACATCAAATGGGGAAAAGACAGTCTCTTTAACAAATGGTGCTGGCAAAACTGGATATCCATTTGTAGAAAAATGAAACAGGACCCATACCTCACACCATATACAAAAACTACTTCAAAATGGATCAAAGACCTAAATATAAAGCCTCAAACTATAAAATTCATAGAAGAAAAAATAGGACCAACACTTCAGGCCTTAATACATGGCATTAACAGGATACAAACTATAAACATCAACACAAAAAACCCAACAGATAAACTAGATAACTTTCATCTTCTAAAAATCAAACATCTATGCTCTTCAAAAGACTTCACCAAAAGAGTCAAAAGAGAACCTACAGACTGGGAAAAAATTTTTGGACAGTACAAGTCAGACAAAGGTCTAATCTCCATAATCTACAAGAAAATCCAACACCTCTATAACAAAAAGACAAACAATCCTATCAAAAAATGGGCAAAGGAAATGAACAGACACTTCACCAAGGAAGACATTCAAATGGCCAACAGACACATGAGGAAATGCTCGCGATCACTAGCCATTAGAGAAATGCAAATTAAAACCACAATGAGATACCATCTCACCCCGGCATTACTGGCACGAATCAAAAATACTGGAAATAACAAATGTTGGAGGGGCTGCGGGGAGATGGGAACTCTTATACACTGCTGGTGGGAATGCAAAATGATACAACCATTTTGGAAAATGATACGGCATTCCCTCAGAAAGCTAGAAATAGACATACCATTCGATCCAGCAATCCCACTCCTAGGAATATATCCTAGAGAATTAAGAGTCATCACTCGAATAGACATATGCACACCTATGTTCATGGCAGCATTGTTCACAATAGCAAAACGATGGAAACAACCTCAATGTCCATCAGCAGATGAATGGATACACAAACTATGGTACATACACACAATGGAGTACTATGCAACGAGAAAGAACAACAATGAATCTGTGAAGCATCTCATAACATGGATGAAACTGGAGGACATTATGCTGAGTGAAATAAGTCAATCACAAAAGGACAAATATTGTATGAGACCTCTATTGTAAAAACCCATGAAAAAATTCACATGCAAACTGTAACAATCCTTGTTGGTTACCAGGGATGGGGGGGGGGGATACTAAATAGGCAATAGATAAGTGGTACCTTGGGTGAGAGGTGAGATAGTACGTAGTACAGGGGAAACTAACACAACCTGCACAAGGAAAGGTCATGGAAGCCCTATAGACACATCCAAACCCCCCGAGGGACTGAGTTGTTGGACGGAAGGCTCTGGGGACCATGGTCTCGGGGAACATCTAGCTCAATTGGCATGACACTACTTATAAAGATAATGCTCTACATTCTACCTTGGTGAGTAGTGTCTGGGGTCTTAAAAGCCTATGAACGGCCATCTAAGATACTCCACTGGTCTCATCCCTTCGGGAGCAAGGGAGAATGAAGAGAACAGGATACAACGAAAAGATTAGTCCAAAGGACTAATTGTCCACAGCTACCAAGGCCTCCACCAGACTGAATCCAGAACAGCTAGATGGTGCCCGGCTACCACCACTGACTGCTCTGACCAGGATCCCAACAGAGGGTTCTGGACAGAGCTGGAGAAGGATGTAGAGCATAATTTTAACTCCCAAAAAAAAGAAAAGACCAGATTTACTGGCCTAAAGAATACTGGAGAAACCTCAAAAGTGTGGACCCCAGACACCCTTTCAGCTCAGAGGTGAAGTTACCTTCGAGGTTCGATGTTAAGCCTGGGAGTGGACAGCCCAGTAAAACTAAATGGGACTAACGAGGTACAGGAGTCCGGTGACAAAGGCCAGAAGGCAGAGGGGAAGTAGGAAACTGATGATAAGGAACACAAATTGAATAAGGACACTGTCGATATGTTGTGAGATTGTTGACCACTGTTATAGGGCAACATTTGTAGTAACTATTAAATGGGAGGCTGTTTTGTCCTGTAAGCCTTCATCTTGGGTGAGAATGGCAGCACAATTGGAAGAGCATAGTCAATATCACTTAAATGTGTAAGTAAAAAGTTTTGAAATGGTGTTAAAAAAAAAAACAAATGAGACTAATGAGGTACAGTAGTCCAGTGACAAGGGCCAGAAGACAGAAGGGGACAAGGAAGTCCCCTGGTGATAGGGAACAAAAGGTGGAGTAAGGATATTCTTGATGTGTTGTGAGATTGTTAACCATTGTCATAGGGCAACATGTGTAGTAACTGTTAAATGAGAAACTATTTTGTTCTGTAAGCCTTCATCTTAAGTGAGAATAACAGCACAGTTGGAAGAGCGCAGTCAACGTCACTGAACTGTGTATGTAGAAATTTTTGAAACGGTGTATCTTTGGCTATCTGTATTTTCATCAAAAAAAAAAAAAAAAGGTTGAGAATTTAGAGGCTTAATATGTTGTGGGGTTGTTAACCAGTGTCATAAAACAACATGTGTACTACTGTTTCATGAGAAACTATTTGTTCTGTAAGCCTTCACCTGAAGTACAATAAAATATATTAAAAAAAAAAAATTCTAGCCAATAGAATTCAGCAACATATCAAAAAAATAATTCACCATGATCAAGCGGGATTTATACTAGGTATGCAGGGATGGTTCAACATTAGAAAAACAATCATTGTAATCCATCAGATAAATAAAACAAAAGACAAGAACCACATGATCTTATAAATCAATGCAGAAAATGCATTTGACAAAGTCCAGCACACATTCATGGTAAAAACTCTCAACAAAATAGGTTTAGAAAGGAAATTCCTCGGTGTAATTAAGGACATTTATACAAAGCCAACAGCCAGCATCATCCTAAATGGAGAGACTTTGAAAGCATTCCCCTTGAGAACAGGAACCAGACAAGGATGCCCTTTATCATCACTCTTATTCAACACTGTGCTGGAGGTCCTAGCCAGAGCAATTAGGCTAGAAAAAGAAATAAAGGGCATCCAAATTGATAGGGAAGAAGTCAAAGTATCTCTGTTTGCAGATGATAGGATCTTATACACAGAAAACCCCAAAGAATACACAAGAAAACTACGGGAACTAATAGAAGATTTCAACAAAGTTTCAGGATACATGATAAACATACAAAAATCAGTTGGATTCCTTTACACCAACAAAGAGAACCTTGAAGAGGAAATCACCAAATCAATAACATTTACAATAGCCCCCAAGAAGATAAAATACTTGGGAATAAATCTAACCAGAGATGTAAAAGACCTATACAATGAAAACTACAAGACACTACTGCAAGAAATCAAAAGAGACCTGCATAAGTGGAAAAACATACCTTGCTCGTGGATAGGAAGACTCAACATTGTTAAAATGTCAATTCTACCCAAAGGGATCTACAGATACAATACAATCCCGATCCAAATTCCTGTGGAGCTTTTTAATGAGATGGAGAAGCAAATCACCAACTTCATATGGAAACAGAAGAGGACCCGGATAAGTAAAGCATTACTCAAGAAGAAGAACAAAGTGGGAGGCCTCACACTACCTGATTTTAGAACCTATTATACTGTCACAGTAGTCAAAACAGTCTGGTACTGGTACAACAACAGATACATAGACCAATGGAACAGAATTGAGAATCCAGACATAAATTCATCCACCTGTGAGCAGCTGATATTTGACAAAGGCCCAAAGTCCATTAATTAGGGAAAAGACAGTCTCTGTGACAAATGGTGCTAGCACAGCTGGATATCCATCTTCAAAAAACTGAAACAAGACCCATACCTCACACCATGCACAAAAACTAACTCAAAATGGATCAAAGACTTAAATATAAAATCAAAAACGATAAAGATCATGGAAGAAAAAATAGGGACAAGGCTAGAAGCCCTAATACATGGCGTAAATACAATATGAACCATAAGTAACAATGCACAAGCACCAGAAGAGAGACTAGATAACTGGGAGCTCCTAAAACTCGAACACTTATGCTCATCAAAAGACTTCACCAAAAGAGTAAAAAGACAATCTACAGACTGGGAAAAAAGTTTTCGCTATGACAATTCCAATCAGCATCTAATCTCTAAAATCTAAAAGATACTGCAAAACCTCAAGAACAAAAAGACAAATAACCCATTAAAACAATGGGCAAAGGATATAAACAGGCACTTCACCAAAGAAGATATTCAGGCGGCTAACAGACACATAAAGAAATGCTCACGATCATTAGCCATTAGAGAAATGCAGATCAAAACTACAATGAGATAACATCTCACCCCAAGAAGGCTAGCATTAATACAAAAAACACAAAATAATAAATGTTGGAGAGGTTGTGGAGAGACTGGAACACTTACACACTGTTGGTGGGAATGTAAAACGGTACAACTGCTTTGGAAATCGATTTGGTGCTTCCTTAAAAAGCTAGAAGTAGAAGTATCATACCATCCAGCTATCCTGCTCCTTGGAATATATCCTAGAGAAATAAGAGCTGTCGCACAAATAGATATATGCACACCCATGTTCATTGCAGCAGTGTTCACAATAGCAAAAAGATGGAAACAACCTAGGTGCCCATCAACGGATAAATGCATAAACAAATTATGTTATATCCACACAATGGAATACTATGCAGTGATAAAGAGCAATGATGAAGCCATGAAACATAACATGGAGGAAGCTGGAGGGCATTATGCTGATTGCATTTAGTCAATCACAGAAGGACAAATATTGTATAAGACCACTATTATAAGAACTCAAGAAAAGGTTTAAACACAGAAGAAAACATTCTTTGATGGTTATGAGGGTAGGGACAGAGGGTGAGTGTTATTTACTAACTAGATAGTAGATAAGAATTATGTTAGATGAAGGGAAGGACAGCACACATTACAGGGGAAGTTAGCACAACTGGACTAAACCAAAGCTAAGAAATTTCCTGAATATAATCAAACATTTTGAGGGATAGCGCATCAGGGGTAGCGGTCTGGGGACCATGCTTTCAGGGGAAATCAAGGCCAATTGGCATAACAAAGCTTACTAAGAAAATGTTCTGCATCCTACTTTGGTGAGTGGCGTCTGTGGTCTTAAAAGCTTGCAAGTGGCCATCTAAGATGCATCAACTGGTCCCAACCACCTAGGGTAAAGGAGAATGAAGAACACCAAAGACACAAGGAAAGTAGTAGCCCAAGAGACAGAAAGGGCCACATAAACCAGAGACTTCATCAGCCTGAGACTAGAAGAACTAGATGGTGCCCGGCTACCACCAATGACCGCCTCAACAGGGAATACAACAGAGAGTCCTGGATGGAGCAGGAGAGAGGTGGGGTGCAGAACTCAAATTCTAGTAAGACGAGACTTAATGGTCTGACTGAGACTGGAGGAACCCGGGAAAGCATGGCCCCGGATTCTCTATCAGCCCAGAACTAAAACAATTTTCGAGGCCAACTCTTCAGACAGGGATTGGACTGGACTGTGGGACATAAAGTGATACTCATGAGGACTGTGCCTCTTAGCTCAAGTAGATACAAGAGACTAAACAGGCAGTTTCTGTCCGGAGGTGAGATGGGAAGGCAGAGAGGATTAGGAGCTGGTTGAATGGACATGGGGAACCAGGGGTGGAAAGGAGGAGTGTGCTGTTGCAGTGTGGGGATGGCAATTGGGGTCACATAGCAATGTGTGTGTATATTTTTGTATGAGAGACTAACTTGAAATGTAAACTTCATTTAAACTACAACAATAAAATTAAAAAAAAAAGAAATAACATGACAAATCAAATAAATTGCATAGAAGAATTGGTCGACATTCAACCATTTCAGGAGGTAGCATATGATCAAGGACCAATGGTACTGAAGGAAGATGTCCAAGCTGCACTGAAGGCATTGGTGAAAAACAAGACTCCAGGAATTGACAGAATACCAATTGAGATGTTTCAACAGGTGGGTGCAACACTGGAGGTGCTCACTCTTCTATGCCAAGAAATTTTGAAGACAGCTACTTGTTCAGCTGACTGGAAAAGATCCATATTTGTGCCCATTCCAAAGAAAGGTGATCCAACGGAATGTGGAAATTATCGAGCAGTATCAATATCACACACAAGTAAAATTTTGCTGAAGATCATTCAAAAATGTTTGCAGTGGTACATTGACAGATAACTGCCGGTAATTCAAGCTGGATTTAAAAGACATGGAATGAGGGATATCATTGCTGATGTCAGATGTACCCTGGCTGAAAGCAGAGACTATCAGAAAGATGTTTACCTGTGTTTTATTGACTATGCAAAGGCATTCGACTGTGTGGATCATAGCAAATTATGGATAACCTTTGGAAGAATGGGAATTCCAGAACACTTAATTGTGCTCATGTAGAACCTGTACATAGACCAAGAGGCAGTTGTTAGAACAAGGGAATACCACATGGTTTAAAATCAGGAAAGGTGTGCATCTTTTCACCATACTTATTCAATCTGTATCCTGAGCAAATAATCTGAGAAGCTGGACTATATGAAGAAGAACATGGCATCAAGATTGGAGGAAGACCCATTAACCTGTGATATGCAGATGACACAACCTTGCTTGCTGAAAATGAAGAGAACTTGAATCACTTACTGATGAAGATCAAAGACCACAGACTTCAGTATGGATTGCACCTCAACATAAAGAAAACAAAAATCCTCACAACTAGACCAATAAGCAACATCATGATAAATGGAGAAAATACTGAAGTTGTCAAGGATTTCAGTTTACTTGGATCCACAATCAATGCCAATTTAAGCAGCAGTCAAGAAATCAAATGGCGTGTTGCATTGGGCAAATCTGCTGCAAAAGACCTCTTTCAAGTGTTGAGAAGCAAAGATGTGACTTATGCCTGTCCCTGTAAAAACAGCTTGTGGAAGGTGTCTGATCTCCTCTAACTTCACAAAGGGGAAGGAGAATCAAGATCAATAGCCAAAGGATGATTCCTGTGAGGTGAAGGTCAGACATGCTTCCTCTCTCCGACATCTTTACCAACTCTGACACCAGCCGTCCCTCCCACAGCACTCTCTACTTCTCTGCTGGGTTGGATAATTCATTGCATTGGCCACACAGAACTCACAGACAATGCACACAATTATGGAGTTTATTAGAGAAGTAACAGGTTACAATTCAGGCTCAGGAACACTTCCTTCAGGACAGCCTCTTCCCAGCCATGCTCACTGGCCTCTCCTTGGCCCTCGGTCTCTGCCCAAAGACACTCAGCTTTCTCTCTCCATGAGCCGAGAAGCCCACCACGCTGACTCCTGCTGCCAGGTCTCTGCCGCCAGGTCTCTGCCACCAGGTCTCCGTTTCTCACCATCTTCAGGGTTACAGCTCACACTTTCTCTCAGTCTCCTTCTTCCAGGGGCTTCTCAGCACAGGGTTCCCAGGTCCAAAGGATGTGCTGGCTGTTCTTCCTTGGTTGTTGTGGGATTCCCTCTTTCCCATCTCTGAGGTGGCTTATTTCAAGCCCAGCAGGATGGCAAAACCAACCAATCCCTTTGGTGGACTACAATTACCCTATCTGCACAGTCCTACTCAGTCACGTGGGTGAGAGTTTGTTATGGATTGAATTGTGTCCCCCAAACAATGTGTGTAGCAACTTGGCTAGGTCATGATTCCTAGTATTGTATGATTGTGTTATCTGATGTGATTTCCTTATGTGTTGTAAACTCTACCACTATGATGAGATTATATGTGATCTCCTCATGTGTTGTAAATTCTATCACTGTGATGAGGTTATACTGATGAGGTTGACAAGATCAGTGTCTTAATGCAATCTCTTTTGAGATATAAAAGAGAGAAGTGAGCAGAGACACATGGGAACCTCACACCACCAAGAAAGCAGTGCTGGGAGCAGAGCACATCCTTTGGACCTGAGGTTCCTGTGCTCAGATGCTCCCATAACAAGGAAAGACTGAGGCATCACAAGGACCTTTCTTCAGAGCCGACAGAGAGAGAGAGCCTTTTCCTGGAGCTGATGCCCTGAATTTGGACTTGTAGCCTACTGGACTGTGAAGACAATAAATTTCTGTCTGTTAAAACCATACACCTGTGGTACTTCTCTTAGAGCAGCACTAGATGACTGAGACAGAGTTACAAGACCATGGTGAGAAAGGCCACACAAAAGCAGTCCATTACACCGCAGACGCAAACCATGATATTTTCAATTGCCTCATATGCATGCAAAAGCTGGACAATGAATAAGGAAAACCAAAAAAGAATTGACGCCTTTGAATTATGGTGTTGGCAAAGAATATTGAGTATACTATGGACTGCCAGAAGAATGAACAAGTCTGTCTTGGAAGAAGTACAGCCAGATTGCACCTTGGAAGAGAGTATGGCAAGACTTTGTCTCACATACTTTGGACATTTTATCAAGAGGGATGAGTCCCTAGAGTAGGACATCATGCTTGGTAAGGCAGAGGGTCATCGGAAAAGAAGAAGACCCTCAATGAGATGGATTGACACAGTGGCTGCAACAATGGGCTCAAGCATAGCAATGATTGTGAGGATAGCACAGGACAGGGCAATGTTTTGTTTCATTGTACATAGAGTCTCTATGAGTTGCAACCAACTCAACAGTACCTAACAACAATAACAGCATGCTATTTATCAGGCTGGAGAGAGGCAAGGACCCACCCATGGAGGCCATGCAAAAGTGTTAATAGCCATTTATAATGTGAGCTTTTTCTTTTTACTCATAGCTTGATTTCCCTATCCCCTATTCCCAAAATTTGGTCCCTATAACTTAAAGAATTGATCTATTCTGTCTTTGAAGTAAGGTGTATTTAGAGCTTAGGCTATGGACATGGGCCCTTCTTAGAAACAGAGCATGATTCATCACAATATATCAAATGATATGAACTTTTCCTGTGTATTATTCTATATGCTAGATTAAGTTCTGCCTTCCCCCACCCCACCCCCAGTAGTTCATTATCTGAAAGAGAGAAGTAACATTATGCCCTCTCACCCATGGCCAATAGTTAGTTACTACCAGGGCAAAGAAAGCATGATTCAGAGCTTTTTCTTCATTGTTGTTGTTGTTAGCTGCCATGGAGTCAGTTCCAACTCATGGCCACCTCATGTGTGCAGAATAGAATTGCTCCATAGGGTTTTCAAGGCTGTTAACCTTTCAGAAGTAGATCTCCAGGCCTGTCTTCCAAGGCACCTCTGGGTGGGTTCAAACTGCCAACCTTTCAGCTAGTAGACAAGCACTTAACCGTTTGCACCCCCAGGGACTCCATTCCAAAAAAAAATAAAATAAACCAAATCCATTGCTGTCGAGTCGATTCAGACTCATAGCCACCCTATAGGATGGAGTAGAATTGCCCCCATAGGATTTCCAAGGAGCAGCTGGTGGATTGGAACAGCCAACCTTTTGGTTAGCAGTCGAGCTCTTAACCACTGCACCACCAGGACTCTGGGGACTCCATTAGAGGATAGTTAATGCCATAAACAGTCCCAGATGAAACGGATTACAGGAATTTAATTTAGAAATTCAGACACATGGGCAGTTGTGTCGTCTGAAGAAGAGATACACATGAAATGAGACGCAAATACAGAAGCACCCCAATATTAGTGGAATCCATTCAAATTTATTTTTGCCGATTGTCTTTTGATAGTTTCTCCCAATATTGCTTTTTTCCTGTCTGACCTGAATCTGAATTACTTGAATTTATTTAAGCCCTTATAATTTTTATATCAGGATAAGTTTCAAGGACGACATTGTTTTATACAGTACAGTTTTACTTTACAAAATTATATTAAAACAATTTAGTCAAAATTGATCATTGATCAAAATTTTTAAAAAGGGACAATAACATATAGTTCACATATAACATAAGAGAGAATTATCTGAGGAAGTAGACTAATCTATGATCAGTTGTTATTGTTAGATCCCATTGAGTCAGTTCTGACTCATGGTGAACCTATGTACTACAGAAAGAAACAGTGCCTTGTCCTGAACCATCTTCACAATCCTTGTTATGCTTGAGCCCATTATTGCAGCCACTGTGTCAATCCATCTCATTAAGGGGCTTCCTCTTTTTCGCTGACCCTCTGCTTTACCAAGTATGATATCCTTCTCCAGGGACGGATCCCTCCTTGATAGCGTGTCCAAAGTATGTGAGATGTAGTCTCCCTCTCCTTGCTTCTAAGGAGCATTCTGGTTGTACTTCTTCCAAGAACAAACAGATTTGTTTGTTCTTTTGGCAGTCCATGATATATTCAATATTCTTGGCCAACACCACAATTCGGTGCCATCTCTTCCTTGATTTTCCTTATTCACCGTCCAGCTTTCGCATGCGTATGAGGCGATTGAAAACACTATGGCTTGGGTCAAGCGCGTCTTAATCTTCAAGGTGATGTCTTTGCTTTTAACACTTTAAAGAGATCTTTTGCAGCAGATTTGCCCAATGCAATGCATCATTTGATTTCTTGACTGCTGCTTACATGGGTGTGGATTATAGATCCAAGTAAAATGAAATCTTTGACAACTTTAGTCTTTTCTGCATTTATCCTACTGTTGCTTATTGGTCTAGTTGTGAGGATTTTGTTTTCTTTATAAAGTTGAGGTGTAATCCATACTGAAGTCTGTGGTCATTGATCTTCATCAGTAAGTGCTTCAAGTCCTCTTCACTTTCAGCAAGCAATTTTGTGTCATCTGCATAACGTAGGTTGTTAATGAGTCTTCCTCCAATCTTGATGCCACATTCTTCTTCATATTGTCCAGCTTCTCAAAGTATTTGCTGAGCATACAGATTGAATAAGTATGGTGACGCACACTTTTCCTGACTTTAAACCGTGCAGTATCCCCTCATTCTGTTCAAATAGCTGCCTCTTGATCTATGTACAGGTTCCTCATGAGCACGATTAAGTAGTTCTGGAATTCCCCTTCTTCACAATGTTATCCATAATTTGTTATGATCCACATAGTCAAATGCCTTTGCATAGTCAATAAGTGATTGCTTACTCTTAAAAAACAAGTATTGCTTAAATTCAGAAGTAGCTTGAAAATCATATAAATACTTCTTTCAACATAATTATTAAAAAATATTTTCTTATAATAATTTGACATCTTAGACAGCTTTTAGTATATCCTTGGAAGAACCCTGCCTGTGTTTCTCTAAGCTTCTTCTCTATGGGGAAATTATCTGTTATGAGTATATACTTCAGAATCTCCTTACTTAAAACTTGCCTCCTTCCAAAAGAGGTTTGTTAAAGAAGTATTAAAAGGAAGCTGAAAGAACAAAACCTATAAACGAAGCCAGCTACATAAATTGCAGGGCCCAGTGCCAAAAGTAAATGCAAGACCCCATGTTCAAAAAGTAGGAAAAAAGCATCATTAAAGCTTCTAAAATATAATAATTCCTTTAAAATAAAATACTCCTTTGTTCTGTGGTCTCTCTGAACTTGTCAGGGTGCTTTTTATTTGTTGTGTAATGTCATTCTATGTGCAGAAAAAAATTAAGATTTTCAATTATGAGTATAAATGTTACCGTTCATCTCCATATTGTGCAAGCCAGTTATAAATGCAGATATAAGAGCATTTAGCTCATATATGGAATCACCAAAATTACACAATTCATATTTCGTAGCTTATACATGCATATCTATTCTGTTCTTACCAAAACAGTGGAAATGCTGCACATAACTAACTCAACTATTTTGATTTATGTTACTTCTTGATATGTGAACATTCTACCAACACTCTGTACCTTTGGCTTACTGATGAGTAAAGAATGACTGAAAATAAAAGGAAATATGGGTAGCCCTATCATTTCTTTTCCTTCTATGTCATCATTTTCAGTGTGATTGGCTAATAATAGGAAGTAACAGGAGTAAGAAAGGATGTGATTGGGTTCCTTGGTCATTTATGTTCCTTAGAATGTCATTGTTTTCTATATTTGAAGCAAATTCTAGTTTGAATGGAAACTGTGGCCTCTCGGGTCTGTCAGAGTCCCCACTTACTTAATCATAAATGTAACATACTTACCTTGTACTCATTTGAGTCTCACTGAACTCCTATGCATCATGGGTCCACCAGAATTCTGTGTTCATGGAGCATTACAAACCCTATGTGGAAATGCAGTGGCAAGAAACAGCAAACATGAATATTGCTTATGTCTCCTCTGCTCATTTGCATGCTCAGTTGTCCCATTGGACTTCATTTACAAAATACAAGTAAAAAGATAAAAGTATTAAGAATTTCAGGACAGTACTGGCAGAGAATTAAACCAAGCATGGCACTGTTCTGAGTGCAGGGTCCTATGTAACTGCACTGATCATATGTCCATGAAGCAAGCCCTGCCTGTAAATAGATGTGAAGAGAGTTGGCTAGATACTTTGAGCAGAAGCCTAAGCTAAGGGGTTGTAGTTGTTGTTGTTAGGTGCTGTCAAGTCATTTCCAATTCAGTGACCCTATATACAACAGAGCAAAACATTGGCTGGTCTTGTGCCACCCTCATAGTCATTGCTATGTTTGAGCCCATCGTTGCAGCCACTGTGTCAGTCCATCTCGTTGAGGGTCTTCCTCTTTTTTGCTGACCTTCCGCTTTACCAAGCATGGTGTGCTTCTCCATTGACTAGTTCCTCCTGATAACATATCCAAAGTACATAAGACGAAGTCGCACCATCCTTCCTTCTAAGAAGCATTCTGGCTGTACTTCTTCCAAGGCAGATTTGTTCATTCTTCTGGCAGTCCATGGTATATTCCGTGTTCTTCACAAACGGCTTAATTCAAATGCATCAGTTCTTCTTCAGTCTTTCTTATTCATTGTCCAGCTTTTGCATGCATATGAGGTGATTAAAAATACCATGACTTGGGTCAGGCACACCTTAGTCTTCAAAGTAGTGTCTTTGCTTTTCAACACTTTAAAGAGGTCTTTTGCAGCAGATTTGCCCAATGCAATACGTCATTTGATTTCTTGACTACTGTTTCCATTGGCATTGATTGTGGATCCAAGTAAAATGAAATCCTTGACAACTTCAGTCTTTTCTCCATCTATCATGATGTTGCTTATTGGTCCAGTTGCGAAGCTAAAGGGTAGTTGCTTCAATTTAGCACCATGGTTATCCCTAAATTTTCTAGAAACCATAGCAAAATAAAGCAAAAACAATTTGATAGGTTATATAACTATCAATACTATCAATATATCAAATACTATAAACTATCAATTTTTTTAAGTTAAAAATACCCTGGTGGCACAATGGTTAAGCATTTAGCTGCCAATTGAAGTGTTGGTGGTTCAAAACCCACCCAACAGCTCTGCAGGAGAAAGACCTGGCAGTTTGCTCTTGCAAAGATTACAACCTATGAAACCCTTTGGGGCAGTTCTACTCTGTCCATGGGGTTGCTATGAGTTGAATTTAACTCAACAGCACCCAAGAACAACAGTTTGTTAGAAGACAAAAAATTTTTACCTAGCACTATCTTTTAGGTAATACTAATTGTGTGTACCATCTGGGTAAATGCCACTTGAGGATGATCTCAATTTAAATTAAATAGCATTTATAGACGCAACCAGCAGGAACCTTTAATGTAGAAATATCTAGATCATTATGGAATGAGATTGTTACAAAGCTAAGCAATCAGATTATCAGTGATATAAAAGAAAGCCAACTAATTGTAAGTTTATAATGAATCTAAAGACAACACACATTTAAGGACTTTTCCCCCAGTTTGACATCAAAGGAGAATAACCAATTTTAGAAAAATATAATGTAAAATTACTGAAGTCGAAGAGACTAAAATGGAGTTGGGCTAGGTCAGAAAAAGATTACTTGTCAAATATCAGGACCAAATGGACAGTGATGCAAAATGCTATTTGAATTCATAACTCCTCCAACCAGAACAGCAAGAGCCTTACACCTTAAGGAAGCAGCCAGAATGGAAATTAATGTGTTTGACATTCTATTGTAGGATGATGAAAGAAAGCAGTGCCAACAATAATCATATATTGATTGTACTACAGATGAAAGCCAAGAAAGAGTCAACTGAAATGTAATATAAAGTATTAAGATGTTTAGCTATTTCTTCAGTAGATGGCTTTAGTTCACAGGTAAGTTGTGTGGTTCTATTTAGTGTAATTAGAGATATGGCAAAGCCAAATAAGAGTGCAAGTATAGCATTTAGATCAGTTGGTCAATTTTTAGGCAGAGAAAAGATTTGTCATCATTAAAATATCAGTTTTCCTGAAGTTAATATATACATTTAGTATAATTTTACTTAGAATACAAAATTTTTGTAAGGGAAGGAGGAAAAGTATATAAAATCATCTTAAAGTTCATTTTCCAAAAGAAATGCCTAAGAATAAACAAGGAAACTATTAAAAAGAAGAGCAATATGGAAGAGGGACACTTTCGTTATCAGATAACAACATGCTCTGGAGCCATTGTAATCAAATCAATATGGTATTGGCATAGAAGTAGAAAAATACATCAGTGAAAGAAAATTGTGAATCTAGAAAGAGGCCCCAATATATACAATAATGTCTTGTATGGCACAAGGAGTATTTCAGTTTATTGGAAAAAGAATGGGTTTTTAACCATGGTGCTGGTACAGCTGACTTTCCATCTGGCAGAAAAGAAAATTGAACTCTTTCCTACCACGTCAAAAATCAATTCCAGATGGATAAATTTTCATTGTAATAAAAGAACATTATAAACTTAAAAAGAAAATCTGGAATACAACATGTACAACCTAGAGCTGAGGTTCACATCTTTTTAACTAAGATGGGAACCTTAAATGCCATATGAAGAAAAAACAGACCCAGTAGTCTTTCTTAACAACACAACAAAAACGACAATGAAATAAGAACTTTGCAATTTCTTTTGCCACACAAAAGTAAAAAAATAAGTTATTGGAAAAAAGTTTTGAAATACAAATGTAGTTAATATCTACAGAGCTCTACAAATTGATCAGCCGAGATAATGTCTCAATAAAAAATGGGCAAAATATATAAATAGGCCATTCACAAAAGAGTAAATCTAAGCATCAGTAAAAATATGGAGGTGTATATGAGTGCATGCATGTGTATGAGCAAGAGGTTAAGAGCATAGAAAAAAACAGACACACATAGTCCGGGGGCAGCGGGGGTGCCCAGAGGCGAGAGAGAAGAAAAAAGTGGGATAAGAAGAGGGCAGGAAAGAAAAAGGAGAGAGGAGGGACTGTTCTAAAAGTATCTCAGCATGTGTGATATGATTCTATTTATATAAAATGATTTTAAGATGTATATGTATGTATATATATTAAGCAGTCCGAGTGACACAGTAGTAAAAGCAGTCGGCTACTGACCAAAAGGTTGGCAGTTCGAACCCACCAGCTGCTCCTCGGGAGAAAGATGTAGCAGTCTGCTTCTGTAAAGAGTACAACCTTGGAAACCCTATGGGGCAGTTCTGCTCTCTCCTATAGGGTCACTGTGAGTAGGAATGAACTCAGTGGCAGTGGATTTTATTTGATTTTAGGGTGTGTGTGTGTGTGTGTGTGTGTGTGTGTGTGAATACATACATATTCATATGTATATTGTATGTATGTATGAGAAAAATTACAGGCTTCAAGGAATGTCCATTATTGATAAGTAAATTCTTTCAAAATAATGTGTATAGTACAATTTTGTGTTGTTAAAAACAAATAAAACCACTACAAATGTGTGATATGTTTATTATGTTTATAAGGGGGTGGTGCTGTGGAAGGGATACAGACCAGGATGTTAACATTGATTACTTCAGGGAGGTAAGTGGGAATGTAGAAAGGTGATTGACTTTCTCTTTGCACATGCTTCACTTATTAAAACAAGTAAGTGTACATTTACAATTTGGAAAACATAAAATACCTTTTTTTCTGACAAAATTCTTTCAGTGATGCTTCAGCATTTCCAATGTATGTACAAGAGGTGAGAGGTGTGTTGCCTAGTAGCACATTCTCTTCTTAGGTTGCTCCCAGCCCTTAAGTGCTGTGACAAAAAAAAAAAAACTTAGAGTTGAAAAATTATACAAAGCTGAATAATAAAAGAAAGTCAAGCTTACTTGTTATCATAGAGATCAAAATACTTTGAAAGCTGCAGTTTCATAATTTCTAGAATGCACACATTCTACTAACAAGATACATTGCACTTTCAGGTAACCTGAGTATGAATACACTGTGCCCTATAGGTTTGAAAATTCCATTAGAATTGAGGGGTGGGGGAGGAGCAGAAAACATATCTGAAGTCTTTTGTTATCAATGGGAGTAGTACATTTTCTAGAGAAGTTTTTTGTTAAAAATATTTTCAAATTATTGATATGCTTTGCACTTAAGGAAACATCAGTATATTGACAGGGAACTGCCAGAAATTCAAGCTGGATTCAGAAGAGGACTTGGAACCAGGGATATCATTGCTGATGTCAGATGGATCCTGGCTGAAAGCAGAGAATACCAGAAAGATGTTTACCTGTGTTTTATTTACTGTGCAAAGGCATTCGACTGTGTAGATCATAACAAATTATGGATAACATTGTGAAGATGGAAATTCCAGAACACTTAATTGTGCTCATGAGGAACCTGTACATAGATCAAGAGACAGTCATTTGAACAGAACAAGGGGATACCGCATGGTTTAAAGTCAGGAAAGGTGTGCGTCAGGGTTGTATCCTTTTACCATACCTATTCAATCTATATGAAGAAGAACGTGGCATCAGAATTGGAGGAAAACTCATTAACAACCTGCAGTATGCGGATGACATAACCTTGCTTGCTGAAAGTGAAGATGGCTTGAAGCACTTACTGACGGAGATCAAAGACCACAGCCTTCAGTATAGATTACACCTCAACACAAAGAAAACAAAAATCCTCACAACTGGACCGATAAGCAACATCATGATAAACGGAGAAAGGTTGAAGTTGTCAAGGATTTCATTCTACTTGGATCTATAGTCAACACCCATGGAAGCAGCAGTCAGGAAATCAAAAGACACATTGCATTGGGCAAATCTACTGCAAAAGACCTCTCTAAAGTGTTAAAAAGCAAAGACGTCACTCTAAGGACTAAGGTACACCTGACCCAAGCCATAATGTTTTCAATTGCCTCATATACATGTGAAAGCTGGACGATGATTAAGAAAGACCAAAGAATTGATGCCTTTGAATTGTGGTGTTGGCAAAGAATATTGAATGTACCATGGACTGCCGAAAGAATGAACAAATGTGTCTTGGAAGAAGTGTCACCAGAATGCTTCTTGGAAGCAAGGATGGTGAGACTATGTCTCACATACTTGGGACATGTTATCAGGAGGGATCAGTCCCTGGAGAAGGACATCGTGCTTGGTAAAGTAAAGGGTCAGTGAAAAAGAGGAAGACCTTCAATGAGATAGATTGACACAGTGGCTGCAACAATGGGCTTAAGTATAACAATGGTAAGGATGGTGCAGGACTGGGCAGTGTTTCGTTCTGTTGTACATAGGGTTACTTTGAGTCAGAATCAACTCTACGGCATCTAACAACAACAGTCTCTGTCAGACCATTAAGTCTGGTCTTTTTTTGTTAATTTGAATTTTGTTCTACATTTTTCTCCCTCTCTGTCCAGAACTCTTTATTGTGATCCTTATCAGAGTGGTTGATGGTGGTAGCCGGGCACCATCTATTTGTTCTAGGCTCAGGCTGGTGGAGGCTGTGGTTCATGTGGTCCATTAGTCCTTTGGACTAATATTTTCCTTGTGTCTTTGGTTTTCTTCATCTCCTCTGCCCCAAATGTTGGGACCAATAGATGTATTTTAGATGGTTCTCACAAGCTTTTAAGGCCCCAGATGCTATTCACCAAAGTAGGATATAGAACATTTTCTTTATGAACTATATTATGCCAGTTGAGCTAGGTGTCCCCTGAGACCATGGTCCCCACCCCTCAGCCCCAGTAACTAGATCCCTCAAGGTGTTTGGATGTGTCTAGGAAGCTTCTATGGCTTTGCCTTCATCAAGTTGTTCTGACTTTCCCTATGTTATGTGTTGTCTTTCCTCTCACCAAAGTTAACACGTATCTATTATCTAGTTAGTGATTCCCCTTCCTTATGCCTCCCCTGTCTCATAACCATCAAAGATTGTTTTTTTCTGCATGTAAACCTTTTCTTGGGTTTTTATAATAGTGGTCTCATACAGTATTTATCCTTTTGTTATTGACTCATTTCACTCAGCATTGTGCCCTCCAGATTCATCCATGTTGTGAGATGTTTTGAAGATTTATCATTGCTCTTTATCATTGCATAGTATCCCATTGTGCTTATGTACCATAATTTGTTTATCCATTCATCTGTTGATGGCACTTAGGTTGTTTCCATCCTTTTGCTATTGTGAATAGTGCTGCAGTGAACATGGCTGTGCATATGTCTATTCGTGTAATGGCTCTTATTTCTCTAGGATATGTTCTTCGAGTGGGATTGCTGGATCGTATGGTATTTCTGTTTCTAGTTTTTTAAGGAGGCACCATATCATTTTCCATAGTGGTTGTACCATTTCACATTCCACTAGCAGCGCATAAGAGTTCCAGTCTCCCCCCAACCTCTCCAACATTTGTTATTTTCTGTTTTTTTGGTTCGTGCCTGTATTATCGGGATGAGATGGTATCTCATTGTAATTTTGATTTGCATTTCTCTAATGTCTAATGACTAATGAGGAGCCCTGGTGGCACAGTGGCTAAAAGCTACAGCTGTTAACCATACGGTCAGCAGTTCGAATCCACTAGCTGCTCCTTGGAAACCCTACAGGGCAGTTCTCTTCTGTCCTGTAGGGTCTCTATGAGTTGGAATTGACTCAACAGCAACGGGTTTGGTTTCTTTGGTAATGACTAATGATCACGAGCATTTCCTTATGTGTGCATTAGCTGCCTGAGTGTCTTCTTTGGTGAAGTGTCTGCTCACATCCTTTTCCCCCTTTTAATTGGATTATTATCCCTTTTCTTCCTTCCGTGATCTTTATCATTTTAGGTTTTATATTTAGGTTTTTGATACATTTTGAGTTAGTTTTTGTGTACAGTGTGAGGTATGGGTCCTGTTTTTTTTTTTTTTTTTTTTTTAACAGATGGACATCCTGTTTTTCAGCACCATTTGTTAAAAAGACTGTCTTTTCCCCCATTTAATGGACTTTGGGGCTTTGTCAAAGATCAGCTGACCATAGGTGGATGGGTTTACATCTGGGTTCAAGATTCTGTTCCATTGGTCTATATGTCTGTCAGTGTACCAGTAGCAAGCTGTTTTGACTACCCTGGCTGTATAGCAGGTTCTGAAATCAGGTAATATGAGGCCTCCTACTTTGTTCTTTTCTTCAATAATGCTTTGCTTATCCAGGGCCTCTTTCTTTTCATGTAAAATTGGTGATTCATTTTTCCATCTTGTTAAAAAATGTTGTTGGTATTTGGATCAGGATTGCATTATATCTGTAGATCACTTTTGTTAGGATTGACATTTTCACAATGTTGAGTCTTCCTATCCGTGAGCATGGTATGTTTTTCCATTTATGTAGGTCTCTTGGTTTCTTGCAATAGTGTTTTGTAGTTTTCTTTGTATAGGTCTTTTATGTCCCTGGTTAGATTTACTCCTAAATATTGTATCTTTTTAGGGGCTATTATAAATGGTATTGTTTTCCTGATTTCCTTTTTGAAATTCTCTTTGTTGGTGTATAGAAATCCAGCTGATTCTTGTATGTTGATCTTGTATCCTGCTACACTGCTAAATCTTTCTATTAGTTCCAGTAGTTTTCTTGTGAAATCTTGAGGGTTCGTTTTGTATAGGATCATATCATCTGTGAATATGGATAGCTTTACTTCTTCCTTTCCAATTTGGATGCCTTTTAATTTTTTTTTTCTTGCTTTATTGCTCTAACTAGGACTTCCAGCACAATGTTAAGTAGGAGTGGTGATAAAGGGCATCCTTGTATTGTTCCTATTTCAGCCTGTCTCAATTGGTTGTTGGTTTTGTATAGAGACCCTTTAACATGTTGAGGAATTTTCCTTCTATTCCTATTTTATTTAGAGTTTTTATCAGGAGTGGGTTTGGGACTTTATCAAATGCTTTTTCTTCGTCAATTGAGATGATCGTGTGATTCTTTTCTTTTGTTCTATTTATGTAGTGGATTATGTTTATTGATTTTCTAATGCTGAACCATCCTTATATACCTGGTATGAATCCTATTTGGTCATAGTGTATTATTTTTTTTGATATGATGATGAATTCTTTTAGCTAGAATTTTGTTGAGAGCTTTTGCATCTATATTCATGAGAGATATTGGTCTGTAATTTTCTTTCTTTCTTTCTGTGGTGTCTTTGCCTGGCTTTAGTATCAGGGTTATGCTGGCTTCATAGAATGAATTCCTTTTCTATGCTCTGAAATAATTTGAGTAGGACTGATGTGAGCTCTTCTGTGAATGTTTGGTAGCATTGTCCAGTGAAGCCATCCAGGCCAGGGCTTTTTTCTTGTTATTGGAAGTTTTTTCAATTACCTCTTCAATCTCTTCTTGTTATGAGTCTGTTTAGATTTTCTATCTCAGTTTGTGTTAGTTTCAAGAAATTTGTCTGTGTTTCCAGAAATTTGTCTATGTTCTTAAATTTGTTAGAGTACAATTTTTCATAGTATTCTGTTACAATCCTTTTTATTTCAGCTGGGTCTTTGTAGTGTCCCCTGTCTCATTTCTTATGTGGGTCATTTGATTCCTCTCCTGTTTTATCAGTTTGGCCAGTGGTTTGTTGATTTTATTGATCTTTTCAAAGAACCAACTTTTGGTCTTGTTGATTTTTTTCTATTGTTTTTCTGTTCCCTGTTTCATTTATTTCTACTCTAATCTTTATTATTTCTTTTCTTCCAGTGGCTGTGGGGTTCTTTTGCTGTTCTCTTTCTATACATTTGAGTTGCAGGGCTAATGTTTTGATTTTGGCCCATTCTTCTCTTTCGATGTGTGCATTTATTGCTAAAAATTGACCTCAAAAGCACTGCTTTTGCTGTATTTCAAAGGTTTTAGTATGATGTGTTTTCATTCTCATTTAATTTTAGGAGTTCCTAATTCCGTCTTTGATTTCTTCTATTACCCAGTTGTTTTTAAGCAAGCTGTTATTCAGTTTTCATGTATTTGATTTTTTTTTTTCCTTGCTCATCCTATTCTTGATTACTACTTTTATGGCATTGATTAGAGAGAATACTTTGTATTATTTCAATGTTTTGGATTTTATAGAAGGTTGCTTTGTGGCCTAAAATGTGGTCTATTCTTCTGAATGTTCCATATGCATTGGAAAATAATGTATATTTTGTTACTGTTGTGTGGATTGTTCTATATGTCTGTGAGGTCAAGTTGGTTGTTTTTGGCTGTTAGTTCTTCTGTATCTTTGTTCAGTTCCTTTTTCTAGATGCTCTTCCTTTACTGAGAGTGGTGTGTTGAAATCTCCTATTATTATTGTGGGACTGTCTATTTCTCTTTTCAGTGCTATTAGAGTTTGTTTTATGTATTGTGGATCCTTGTCACTGGGTGTGTAGGTATTTATTAAGGTTATGTCTTCTTGGTGGATTGTCCTTTTTGTTATTATTGTTAGGTGCGGTTGAGTTGATTCCGACTTATAGCGACCCTGTGTACAACAGAACAAAACACTGCCTGGTCCTGCACCATCCTCATAATTGTTTTTATGCTTGAGCCCATTGTTTCAGTCACTGTGTCAATCCTTCTCACTAATCATCTTTCTCTTTTTTGCTGACCCTCTATTTTACCACGCATAATGTCCTTCTCCAGGGACTGGCCCCTACTGATAATATGTCCAAAATATGTGAGACAAAGTCTTTTTTGTACAGTGACTCTGTGTATTCCTTCCATCTTCTTTTGATGCTTCTTGCATCATTAATATTTTACCTGTAGAATCCTTCAATATTGCAACTCAAGACTTGAATTTTTCTTCACCTCTTTCAACTTGAGAAATGCTGAGCATGTTCTTCCTTTTTGGTTTTCTAACTCCAGGTCTTTGCACATTTCATTATAATACTTTGTTTTCTCGAGCCACCCTTTGAAATCTTCTATTCAGCTCTTTTACTCCATCATTTCTTCCTTTCAGCTTAGGTACTCTACGTTCAAGAGCAAGTTTCAGAGTCTCTCCTGACGTCCATTTTTGTCTTTTCTTTCTTTCTTGTCTTTTTAATGACCTGTTGCTTTCTTCATGTATGATGTCCTTGATGTCATTCCAAAATTTATCTGAACTTCAGTCATTAGTGTTCAATATGTCAAATCTGTTTTTGAGATGGTCTCTAAATTCATGTGGAATATACTCAAGGTTGTACTTTGTCTCTTGTGTACTTGTTCTAATTTTCTTCAGTTTCAACTTGAACTTGCATATGAGCAATTGATGGTCTGTTCTGTAGTCAGCCCTTGGCTTGTTCTGACTGATGATATTGAGCTTTTCCATTGTCTCTTTCCCCAGATGTAGTAGATTTGATTCGTGTATTCTATTGGTGAGGTCCACGTGTATAGTCACCATTTAAGTTGGTGAAAAAAGGCATTTGCAGTGAAGAAGTCATTGGTCTTGCAAAATTCTATCATGTGATCCCCAGCATCATTTCTATCACCAATGCCATATTTTCCAACTAGTGTTGCTTTTTGTTTCCCACTTTCACATTCCCGTCACCAGTAATTAGCAACACATCTTGATTGCACGTTTGATCAAATTCAGACTACAGAAGTTGTTAAAAATCTTCAATGTCTTCATCTTTGGCCTTAGTAGTTGGTGCATAAATTTGAATAATAACCATATTAACTAGTCTTTCTTGTAGGCGTATGGATATTATCCTATTACTGACAGCATTGTACTTTAGGATAGATCTTAAAATGTTCCTTTTGACGATGAATTCAGTGCAATTCCTCTTCAATTTCTCATTCCAGGACCATATGAATGTCCAATTCAAAATGGCCAATACCAGTTCACTTCAGCTCACTAATGCCTAGGCTATCGATGTTTATGTGGTCCATTTTATTTTTGACAACTTCTAATTTTCCGAGATTCATATTTCATACATTTCACATTTTGATTATTAATGGATGTTTGCAGCTGTTTCTTCTCATTTTGAGTCATGCCACATCAGCAAATGAAGTCCCGAAAGCTTGACTCCATCCATGTCATTAAGGTCAACTCCACTCTGAGGAGGCAGCAATTCCTCAGTGGTATTTTGAGTGCCTTCCAACCTGAGGGGCTCATCTTCCAGCACTGTATCAGATAATGTTCCGTTGCTATTTATTAGATTTTTACTGGCTAAATTTTTTCAGAAGTAGACCACCAGGTCCTCCTTCCTAGTCCGTCTTAGTCTGGAAGCTCAGCTGAAACCTATTTGCTGTGGGTGACCCTGCTGGTATTTGAAATACTGGTGACATATCTTCTAGCATCACAGCAACACACGAGACACCACAGTATGATAGACTGACAGATGCATGGGAATTGTACCTTTAATCATTATATAATGTCCTTCCTTGTCTTTTATGGTTGATTTTTCCTTGAAGTTTATATTATCTGAGGTTAGTATTGCCACTCCTGTTCTTTTTTGGTTATTGTTTGCTTAATATATTTTTCCATCCTTTGATTTTTAATATATTTATGTGTTTGTGTCTAAGATGCATCTCTTACAGACAGCAAATTGATGAGTTCCGCTTTTTTATCCATTCTGCCACTCTTTGTCTCTTTACAGGTGCATTTAAACCATTTACATTCAGTATGATTATATAGATAGATTTGAGTTTATTGCTATTACATTGTTTTGATTTTTTTGTGGTACTTATGTTTTCTTTACTTATGTTTACTTATGTTCCTCTTACTTTTCTGGGCTAAGTCCCTTTTGTTTCTGGATTTTTTTTCTTTCATTATTATAGATTTTGTGTTTATTGAGACTTTATGTTTTTCTTCTTTTTTACTCTGATGAGTAATTTGTTAACTTTCTTTGTGGTTACATTAAAATTTGTTTCCTAAGGGTATATACCTACACTGTTTAGTCCCCCCTTTTGTTGTTTTGACATTGTCATCATTTATAGATTGACATCTTTATTTCCCTGTTTTAAGTCTTTTAGCTCTGTTTTATTATTGAGAGTTCTTTACCTAGGTTGGTATCTGGCTGATGCTGTCCTGTGTCCTAGACTTCAGTTGTTGTCTGATGCTGTTGGTTCTCTAACTGAAGGAGTCCCTTTAATATTTCTTATAAGTTTGGTTTGCTTTTTACAAATACCCTTAATTTCTGTTTATCTGGAAACGTCCTAATTTTGCTATAATCTTTGACAGAGAGTTTTGCAGGATATATTATTCTTGGTTGGCAGTTTTTTTCTGTCAAGATTTTATATATGTCATCCCATTGCCTTCTGACCTGCTTAGTTTCTGCCGAGTAATCAGAGCTTAGTCTTATTGTTTATTCTTTGTATGTAAGTTTTCGTTTTTCTTGAAGTGCTCTCAGGATTTTTTTCTTTATCTTTGGTTTTGGCAAGTTGCTATTCTGTGGGCATGATAGCTTTCACTACCTTCTCCAGGTAGGCAGAGCATCAGCAGGTAGGGCAATTCCACTTCACTGTACACTGGTTTGGCAAGATGGCTGAGGGTGGACTGGGTGGATACTGTCTGCCACCTGATGTTGGTCCACAGTGTGGGGGCATTCACAGCCCCTTGCCAGATAGACAGGGGTGTCGGATGGGGAGTGATAAGGCTCACTTCCCTCTGTTCAGCAACTGGTCAAGTGGTAGGAGGGGAGGGGCATTGTGGGCCCAGTGTGGCAGCAAGCCTGAGCTGGGGACACTCTAGCTGTGGTGGCACAGTGAGAGCCAGTGGGAAGTGGGGGTGGTGTTCAAGGCAGGTGCTCTGTCTCCTGTTGGGACCTCTGTGAAGTTACCTTCCCCTACTCCCTGTCCGGGATTGTTGCTGGCTGTGCTGCAAGATAGTGATGCTGTGTCATGTTAGTTGGCAGGGAAACCTCCACTTTTTATCTCTCCTCTTTCTCTGTTTTCCTTCAGTTTCTTCTTCCATTTGGTGTTTGATCTATTTCTTTATCCCTTCATTTGATGCTTAGAGTTCCAGGATTGATGTTTGTAGCTATTTTACTTAGTTTTTTGGGTCTTTTTTGAAGAGGGATGGCATGATGCGTCTGTCTAGGATGCTATGTTGGTTCTGCCTCTCCTTTTTCTAGCTTCTTAAGGTGGAAACTTAGATCACTGATTTTTCAAGCATTCTTTTTTTCCTAATGTAAACAGTTAGATCTATAAGTTTCCTTCTAAGCACTACATTAGCTGCATTCCATTAATTTTATACATTTTGCTTTTATTATCACTCACTTTTAAATATTTTCAAATTTCTACTTTGTATTATTTCAAATTGCATTGTTTAATTTCCAAATATGGAGGATTTCTGGGTATCTTTTTACTGTTAGTCTCTAATTTAAATACATTTTATCCAAAGAAAAATATATTGTGCCCAGAGAACATGTTCTTTACAATTTCAATCTTTTTACATTTATTGTAACATGTTTTATGGCCCAGCATACAGTCTACCTTGGTGAATTGTCCTTTTGAGCTTGAAAAGAAGGCATATTCTGCAGCTTTTGGGGTAATATTATTTAAATGTTAGTCTGAGTTTGTTGACGGTGTTTTTTAAGACTTTGGTACCCATATTTTCTATCAATTACCAGTTATTGAAATCTTTAGCTATAATTTTTCTGATGTGTAGTAGGTGCTGGATGCATATTTATGAACGCATATATGGGTGGAAGCTTAAAATGTTAAACATATTACCATAGTAATTAAAAATGCTATGTATTTAAGATGCTCATTGATGATCTTTACACAGATGAAAATGAACAACTAAAAAGAAATGCTGATATTATGAAGGAGAAGCTAAAATCTCATGAACAGGTGAGTTCATGTATTGTTATATTCAAGCAAGTCCCTATAGAGCATTTGTCTTATCAAATTAGAAAAAAAAAAAGTAGGTTTTCATAAATAAACACAGAAAAATTTGTAGAGTAATATGTATACATGCATATATGTATATATATGCCAAAATCTTTAAAAAATGAAAATTTATTTTTTAAAAATACAAGGTTTGTGGACCCTAGTCTTTATATAGAATATAGTGCACTAATATATCACTTGTATTACGTTTTCTTTCTACCAAAAAAAAAAAAATAGAGATACAGGCATTTTGCTACATATTTTTTAATTATGTTAGCAGAGTTCTTACTCCAGATTATACACTACTGATTAGCACTTTTAAACTTTTTCCATTATAAAGTAAATGTATCTGTTCTCTTTATAATTTGGGTAATCTATTGCAATTTTATTGTATATCCAAATGAAGGGGACATTTTATGTGAAGCAAAAATAAATTCTCTCACAAGGGCCAGTCACTATGTTGTTGTTGTTAGGTGCTGTTGAGTTGGTTTCAACTCATACTGACCCTTTGTATAACAGAACAAAACCCTGCCAAAGGTTGTGCCATCCTCAGAACCATTGCTATGCTTGAGCCCGTTGTTGCAGCCACTGTGTCAATCCATCTTGTTGAGGGTCTTCTTTTCCACTGACCCTCTCCCTTACCAAGCATGATGTCTTACTTCAGGGACTGATCCCGCCTGATAACATGTCCAAAGTATGTGAGTCTCACCATACTCGCTTCCAAGGAGCAATCTGACTGTACTTGTTCCAAGACAGATTTGTTTGTTCTTCTGGCAGTCCATGGTATAGTCAATATTCTTCATGAACACCATAATTCAAAGGCATCAATTCTTCGGTCTTCTGTATTCATTCTCCAGCTTTCACGTACATGTATGAGGTGAGTGAAAATATCACAGCTTGGGTCAGGTGCACCTTAGTCCTCAAAGTGACATGTTTGCTTTTCAACACTTTAAGGAAGTCTTTTGCAGCATATTTTCCCAATGCAATGTGTTGTTTGATTTCTTGACTGCTGCTTCTGTGAGTGTTGATTGTGGAGCCAAGTAGAATGAAATCTTTGACAACTTCAACCTTTCTCCGTTTATCATGATGTTGCTTATTGGTCCAGTTGTGAGGAGTTTTGTTTTCTTTATGTTGAGGTGTAATCCATACAGAAGGCTGTGGTCTTTGATCTTCATCAGTAAGTGCTTCAAGTTCTCTTCACTTTCAGCGAGCAATATTGTGTTATCTGCATATCACAGGTTGTTATTGAGTCTACCACCAATTCTGATGCCCTGTTCTTCTTCATATAGTCCAGCTTCTCAGATTATTTGCTCAGTATACAGATTGAATAAGCATGGTGAAAGGATACTACCTTGATGCACAGCTTTCTTGATTTTAAACCATGCAGTATTCCCCTTGTTCTGTTCAAATGACTGTCTCTTGGTCTATGTACACGTTCCTCAGAAGCACAATTATACTCTGCTACTTTTCCTTTTCTCTATAAGAACAGTATAGTGATAGCAATTGTAATACAGTGTCTGGAACATAAAAGGTGCTCAATAAATGTCAGTTCCCATCCCTGTGCCCTTTGGAAAATTTATTTTGCTAAGTTTTTGTCATTCCCCTTGTCATGGATTGAATTATGTTCCCCAAAAATATGTCTCTACTTGGTTAGGCCATGATTCCCAGTATTGTGTGGTTGTCCTCCATTTTGTGATTGATGTAATTTTCCTATGTGTTGTAAATCCTATTTTCTGCCTGTAGTTAATGAGGCAAGATTGGATTATGTTGAAGAGGATTAGGGTGGGATATAACAGCTTCGTCAGGCCACATCCCTGATCCAATGTAAAAGGAGTTTCCCTGGGGTGTGGCCTGTACCACTTTTTATCTTATAAGAGATAAAAGGAAAGAGAAGCAAGCAGAGAGTGGGGGAACCGCATACCACTAAGAAAGTAACACTGGGAGCAGAGCACATCCTTTTGACCTGGGGTTCCTGAGTGGAGAAGCTCCTAGACCAGGGAAAGTTTGATGACAAGGATCTTCCTCCAGAGCTGACAGAGAGAGAAAGCCTTCCCCTGGAGCTGATACCGTGAATTTGGACTTGTAGCCTACTAAACTGTGAGAGAATAAATTTCTCTTCGTTAAAGCCATTGACTTGTGGTATTCCTGTTATAGCAGCACTAGATGCCTAAGACACCCCCCAAGAGCCAATATGTCAAACTCTGGCACACCTAATATCTTCAAAGTTCAAGTTGGATATATATCAGGCTTAGAACTTCAACTTGAAGGATGATGCCTAAATACAGTCTGGTTCCTCATCTGAAGAGACTTTGAAAAGACAGAAGCTAGTGCTGGAACCCTGCCCTGCACTTCTGGATAATAGTCAGGTGTAAGGAATAGCATCTGGCTGTGCTCTTGGAAAATTTAACTATTCATCACCAATTTTGAGGTGGATTAAATGTTTCTGGAATGCATCCCACTTCCTCTTTTTTTTTTTCTTTTCCTTTTCCTCTTTCCTTTATTCTTTCCCTATCCTTTCTGTATCTTGCCTCTAAAGCTCAAAGAAACAATAGATGGTGAAGTCAGGTATAATTAGGGCAGGGATAGAAGGAGAAGAATTTTGCCTCCCTTCCCTTCTAAAACTTCAAGCCCTAGAATATTGCTTTGTCTAGAGTACTGTAGGAATTCTCAGAGGGACAGAAATGAAATACAAAATATCACCACCCAAGAATCTGAACTTCTTAATTAGCTGCTGTCTAAAGAAAACTAAAAATGACCTCAATCCAGTGAGAATTTTTTAGTGCAAAACCTCCAGGTACATCCAAAACACAGGGAACTACCTCCCTAGGAACAAACAAAGGAGGTATTTAGTGGCCATATTCATGGGACTGGAAGAGTTTTTGTATTTGTTTTTATTTTTAAGTAACAGTTATAGAAAAGCAACTTGTATACAGACAATCCTTAAAAGTTTTGTAAAACAAATACAACCAGAGGCTATCCCTTGGAATTCAAAGTTCCTAGAAGGCAAATGAGAAGAGAGCAACCAAGTATAACTTGTTAGGACTTGTTCTCCCTACAAAAAGGAAGGGATTAATAAAGTCCTTAGGGCTGGCACAAGCTACAGTGGGGGAGACGGACCTAGTGAGATAGAGCTTGGCCCCAGCCCAGACATTAGGGCAGTCTTCATCCCTGGAGGCTGGAGTGAAAATCCTGAGTCCTGCAGAATTAATGGAAACATCCCACTTTAGTGACGGCATCTTCAGGTGGCAACGTCAGTGGGGAGTGGAAGGACACATAGATTTGTCTCTTGTTTCTCAGAGCAGCAATTGCTTACTGTGCCAATTCAGTCAGTAGTAGTGTAGGCCACTCTGTAGTCACCCAACTAGAAACCTAGATACATGCATATGGAAAATGGCAATTTGTGAAATTTACTTTTGTAATTTAAATCAGAGCCAAGGGGACAGGGGCAAAGATGGTGGAGTAGTCAGACGGCTACCTATGTCCCTCTTATAACAAAGGCCTGGAAAAACAAGTGATATGACTGTATATAAATATCTAGGAGCCCTGAACAAGGCAAAGTTGAGGAATCGGACTGAGTGGTGGGGGGAGAGGGAGATGGTTCTGAAGAAGTGAGAAGTGCCAGACCAGGCTCATCTGGAGCCGCCACTCTTCAGCCCTGACCAGCTCCAAGGTACGCAGTGAAGCAAGCATACAGCTCCATGCGTGCGCTCACAAGGCAGTTTCCACATCAAGAGAGATCCAGCAGCGGAGATTCTGCTTGGACACTCGGAACCAGTGAAAAGCAGCTCCCAAGTAACTAAAGATAAGTACATGCATGTGGCTTTTCATGGGGATTTTTTAAAAAAGCCCATTTGGGAAAAACCTCTCTCCTTTTCACCTCCTCCCTCCCCACTCTGCACCAGTTGGGCCAGTTTCTGAAGACTCTAAGTCCCCTAGGCGGGAAGTAGATCCCATAAGGTGCCCTGACCCATTCTCTTGGCCTTGGAGAGGGAACAAATAAGCTACTGGCTCCCCTAAGCCAGGAACTCAGGGTTGGCACAGCTCCTTTTCTAGGCACAGGCATAAGGGGTCCACAGACTTTGAATGCCTTCCACCCCTGCATAGACTTGTGTGGACCCATCTCAACAGCATAAGCCCTCACTACCACAGTACAACAGGGTAAACACCTGAAGTCTAACTTCAACTCTTTCAGCTGTGAAGTGGTAGATGTGTGATGCTTGACACAGCCCTACCCTTCAAGCAGGCACCTTTACTGGTATGCACCAGGGGATTGAAGACTGGTGGCTCCACCTATGCCACCTAGTCACCTACTACAGGGGTCCAAGAATAAGTGGTGCCCCTGAGTCTTTATAGCCAACAGAGTAGGGTGCTCATAGTCCGACCACAAAACTCACCTACCTACTTTCTCTAGGGAATAGGGACACACTTTCTTTTCAGTCACTCAGGGGCAGCTGTCAGCCCTCTGCCTTGCTCAGCGTGTGACCCCCTACTGCAGCCAGATACCTGTGCCTACACCAATCACTCATGCCTCTCTAAGACTGTAGGTGAGCGCCTGCACCACACACTTGGTGACTGACTGCCTGGACACCTGAGCCAAATCCATACAGGAAAATTTAACAGACTCCTGTGTGCACATACTTAGTTACAGAGCTAACTACCTGGTGACAGGATGTTAGAGCTCCAAAGGTGCAATAATCAAATGAGCACACAAGAGCAGCCTGTTTGGGCATATCAAAACAAAACAAGAAGCGAGGACACACAAAACAAACATAAAATTATAATAACTTATTGATGGCTCGAAGATGACAATATCAAATCACATAAAGAGACAGTCCATGATGACTTCAGCAAGTTCCCAGAATAAAGTATCAATAAATTCTCTGGAGGAGGAGAATTTTTTGGAATTACCAGAGGCAGAATACAAAAGATTAATATACAGAACTCTTCTAGAAATTAGAAAGGAAATTTATCAAAGCGTAGAGACAACCAAGGAACATACAGACAAAGTAGTAGCAGAACTTAAAAAAGTTATTCAAGAAGATAATGACAAATTTAATAGGCTACAAGAATCCACAGAGAGACAACAATCAGAAATCCAAAAGATTAACAATAAAATTTCAGAATTAGACAACTCAATAGAAAGTCATAGGAGCAGAATTGAGGCAGTAGAAGTCAGAATTAGTGACATTGAAGATAAAGCACTTGAGGCCAACTTTTTGAGGAAAAATCAGATAAAATAATTTAAAAGAATGAAGAAACTCTAAGAGTTATGTGGGACTCTATCAAGAGAAATCACCTATGAGTGATTGGAGTACCAGAACATGGGGGGGGTAACAGAAAATACAGAGAGAATTGTTGAAGTTTTGTTGGCAGAAAACTTCCCTGATATCATGAAAGATGAGACAGTATCTATCCAAGATGCTCATCGAACCCCACATAAGGTAGACCCCAAAAGAAAGTCACCAAGACGTATTATAATCAAACTTACCAAAACCAAAGATAAAGAGAATTTTAAGAGTGACTAGGGATAAAAGAAAAGTCATCTTCAAAGAAGAGTCAATTTGAATAAGCTCGGACTACTCAGCAGAAACCTTGCAGACAAGAAGGCAATGGGATGACATATATAAAGCCTTGAAGGAAAACAACTGCCAGCCAAGAATTACATATATCCAGAAAAACTTTCTCTTAAATATGATGGCAAAATTAGGACATTTCCAGATAAATCAGAGCCAAGGGGTTGGATAGATTTGGCCATTCCTGGAGGTTGTTTGGCGGAATAAGTAGCACAAGCAGGAATCCAGACTATTCTCCTTGAACTGATGTAATCTGAGGGAATGTACCTCTGTTTATAATTATAGCCATCTAAGCCAGTGAATCTAGACCTTTTTTTTTGCCAATACCACTAAGTATCTATTAAAAGATACAATCCCTCTTCAGGGTGCAAAGATACATATGTGTGTGTGTGTGTGTGTGTGTGTGTGTGTATACACACATATATATAATTTCGCATATAATTTCAGGAAGTTAATGGATCCTCAAAAGCCCATCCACTGGATCTAGCTTAATAACCTTGATCTAAATAATTCTTAGTGGCATTCCCATTCATGCAACAAATATATATAGATTGATGTACACCAGGAGTTTGAGATACAATTGTGAGTAAAAAAATCCCTGTTTTTATGGTGTTTAGAGGCTTTCGTGACCATTTGCCTTCATTATTGCCTTTTTCCTACTATCCTCCTTAACTTATCTTCTTCCTGCTTTCCTTTCCTCTTGATTACATCTTAGGCCTGTGAGTGACTTCATGATGTAGGTCCATACCCCTGGCAAAAGTGTAAAATGTATTTTGGGGGCTTTCTCTCCCACCAACTCCCTCAATGCTGCTGTCCCAATTTCATCATCCCGATGCTTCAACAATCTAAGAAGCTAATCTAAGGCAGCTGTCCAGGACTTCTCAAACCCTAGATCCATCCCTCTCTAGCCTCTTCTCATAAAGCTAACCCTTGACATGGGTGGTGTTTAACCTTCTACTGATAATTAGAAATATTTATAGAATTTTCAGAAACAAGTTCAGCCTACATTCAGAGGGTCTCATCCTGCCTTAGGGTGAGCTTGGTGACTATGGGACAGTGCCTTCTCTTGGGGCAAAAGCATAGCTTTGACTTTTATTGGACATATTTTAATGTTGTTATAGCACTTATTCATACAATTAATCCAAATATTTTTATATCCATGCTATGTTAAACACGTTTGATGAGGATCAGGATGCAAAGATAAAAAGACATTGTCCCTCTATGGTCTCTATCCCCTTGAAGCAGAAATTGGTCCTTCTCAAAACTGATTATTCAAACAATGAACAGTATCTTTCTCTTTACATTTATGATTACGTATAAAGGTTGAGAATTTTACCTTTCTAATTAATCAAAAAGTTGTGTACACATATTTAAATTGAAAAATTATTACATTTTTTAATCTTTAGGAATATAAGAATAATATTACCAAACTTGTGAATGAAATGAAAATCAAAGAGGAGGGATATAAGATAGAAATAAGGAAACTTTATCAGAACATGCAAAAACAAGGCAAGTTTTTTATTTTTAATTTCCTGGATTCTAAGACATCACCAAACAATTTAAATATGTATATAAACTTTCTTCAGTAACAGCCAGTATTCTTGAATGAATATTTCCTTGATGCATTTTAATTTAGGTTTTTGTACCTTTCTATGTTTATGTGATATAAACGACAGCATTTCTGAATTGGATTCATGATGTCTGCACTTAATATTATTTAATGTGAAACAGTGCCATAAAATTAATATAAAATGTATAATGAAATTTACTTCCTTCAGTAAAACAGGGCTCATTAACATATGTCAAACCTATGTAGAGGTTAATTGATTTCATACGAGTATTAAAAACCTTTCTTAATGAGTCTATCTTTAGGCACATGATATACACAGATTAGCTTGAAATGGATGATAGGTCTAAATGTCAAACCTGTATCTATAAAACTTCTAGAAAAAAGGATAGGAGCCAATTTTTGTGACCTTGAGGTAGGCACAGCTTCTTTGGAAAGAAACAAAAGCACAAACAATAGAGAAAAGATTATAACTTGGACTTTATCAAAATTAACAACTTCTGTTCTTCAACCTGTTAAGAAAATAAAAAGACAACCCACAGACTGGGAGAAAATATTTGCAGTATACATACCTGATAAAGGACTTGCATCCAAAATATATAAAGAACTCTAACCACTCAATAATAAGAAGTGAACAGCCCAGTAAGCAAATGGGTAAAATATTTGAACAGACACTTTGCCAAAGAAATATAAAGATGGAGATAAACACATGAAAAGATACGCAACATAATTAGTTACTATCAAGTCAGTTCTAACTCATGTGACCCCATTTGTGTCAGAGTAGAACTGGGCTCTATGGGGATTTCAAGTACTTATTTTTTGGAGGTAGATTGCCAGGCCTTTCTTCCAAGGCACCTCTGGATTGACTCCAACCTCCAACTTTTTGGTTAGCTGAGTGTGTTAACCATTTGCACCACTCAACAACTCCAATCAGTCTGTAAACACAAACCAAACCAAACCTGTTGCCATTGAGTCCATTCTGACTCATAGCAACCCTATAGGACAGAGTAGAACTAGAACTGCCCCATAGTTTCCAAGGAGTGGCTTGTGGATTTGAGCTGCCAACATTTTGGTTAGTAGCCAAACTCTTAACCACTAAATTAAAACTACAGCAAGATGCAACTTTGCTAAATTTTGAAAGGACGCTATGCCTATTAAATAAATCTATAATTTAAAAAAAACTCACAAAGAAAACTGCAAGCTCAAATGGTATCATGGATTGGATTGTATCCCCCAAAAATGTGTGCCAACTTGGCTAGGCCATGATTCCCAGCAGTATTGTGTGATTGTCTACCATTTTGTCATCTTATATGATTTTCCAATGTGTTGTAAATCCTACCTCTATGATGTTAATAAGGCTGAATTAGAGACAGTTATGTTAATGAGGCAGGACTCGATCTACAAGATTAGATTTTATCTTATGTCAATATTTTGAGATATAAAAGAGAAAAGTGAGCAGAGAAATAGAGGGACCTCATACTACCAAGAAACAAGAGCCAGGAGAATAGCGCATCCTTTGGATCCAGGGTCTTTGGGCTGAGAAGTTCCAAGACCAGGGGAAGATTGATAACAAACACCTTCCCTCAGAGCCAACAGAGAGAAAGCTTTCCCCTGGAGCTGGCATCCTGAATTTGGACTTCTAGCCTCCTAGACTGTGAGAGAACAAAATTCTGTTTGTTAAAACCATCTACTTGTGGTATTTCTGTTATAGCAACACTAGCTAACTAAGACAGATGGCTTTTCTGGTGAAATTCTACTAAGCATTTCAGAAAGAAATAATGCCAATCTTACACAAGCTCTTTCAGAGGATTGGAAACACTGTTGGTGTAGTGGTTAAGAGTTCTGCTGCTAACCAAAAGGTCAGCAGTTTGAATCCACCAGGTGCTCCTTGGAAACCCTATGGAGCAGTTATACTCTATCCTATAGGGTCCCTGTAAGGTCACTATGAGGCGGAATCAACTCGACGGCAATGGGTTTTGGTTTTTCAGAGGATTAACACAAAAACAAGGACACTTTCCAGTTCATTTCATAAAGCCAGCATGATCTTCATACCACGTCTGTCTTCTAATATAGTATTCAAAGATGGATCCATTTCAGTGTTTTAGTTTTATTTTATCACAACTTCTCTGCATTTGTATCTTCAACAATGCAGCCTTCAGGCACATAATGGGTATAGAAAGAGACCAGATGGAATCATTTTCTCTAAGGTTTTGGATAGCTAAATACATTCTTCTGGACTTTGCCTTGTCCCAAGCTTAGGTGACACCTTTGTACTAGGGCCCTGATACTAAGCCCTGAAGTTCGAGTAAGTTGACTGATGAAGAAGGGAAGAAGAGACTCTAGGCCGAGAGAAAATAAAAGCCATGGCATTCAGAGGGGAAGGCATGGAGCATGTTAGAGAATAATAGTTCACTTTCTGCCTGTTCTTTGCACTACACAAAAAAGGTCAGCAAGAGAAAGGCCACAAACTGTGACTAGGGCCAGATTCTTTGACCCCTTGAATTGTCAGGCTAAGTAAAATGGGAAGTGACTGAGGGTTTTTGAGAAGGTGAGTGCCATATTTAGAGATGTACTTTAGAAAGATGGAACTGACAACAGTGTGCAGGAGGTAGATACTGGTGATAGAGAGCCTAAATACAGTCCAGGTGAGGAAAAAATGAGACCTGAAACTAAGTAAGCAGCAGGAGTAGAAATTAGTTGTGAATGGAAGTCCCTTATTTGTGGGGCTGGTGGACTAATCGACTCATTCTTTTTTGCCTAAAATCAAAGATTTCCTTGGGTTTCTCACCCTAGATGATATGGTGTCATTAACAGGAATAGGAGAACTGAGAGAAGAGGAAATTTGATGAAGCATAGAGACATTGTAGGAATACAAGAGATGCCTGATCGTATGGGATAGAGTATAGCAGGGGCTTGATGAGCTCAATTCATTGGTAATTTTGAGCCTAAACCTAGAAACCCAAGCTTTGTATCTCTCTTTAACCATTAAGTCTCCTATTTATTCTCTAGGCCATTGATGTTTAAGAGTACAAATTATTCATTCAAAAGAATTTGGTGGGTGACCTTTGTGATTCGAGCATTTTGCAGGATCTCGTCAAAAGTGTATAAAGTTACCTTGACGTATACTGTTTCTAAAATATATGTTTTCATTAATAAACTTTTTTTATGTGTCTTTTAAAATATTAAAGAAATATATGCTTATAAGATTTTTTACATGTTAAAATGAATGAATTTTATTTATTTTGGTTGTATTCAGTCGAATTAAATGAAGAAAAGCACAAAGAACTGATAGAGAAAAAGGAGATGGAAATTTCAGAGCTAAATGCAAAGTTAAGAAATCAAGAAAAGGAAAAACAAAATGAAATAATCAAATTACAAATAGAGGTAGGTGTTTAAGGGTCTGCTAAACTAAGAGTGCATCCCTTATTCTAAGCCATACTTTATTTTTCATCACAGTGAGATAAATTTCAGAACTAGAAAGAACCCTGTGAAAAGGTTTCACGTGCTATCATTCCCCATGAGCTCAAACACCACACAACTGTCTTTTAGCACTTGGCCTGAAGGTGGGAGTCTTCAGTCGTTCAAAAGGTCCTAGTTTCCAGAGAGGGAGTTTTCTCCGAGAGTGGGGACAGATCACTCAGGAAACCCATTACCCACTGCCATCTAGCAGATTTCAACTCATAGCGACCCTGTAGGACAGAGTAGAACTGCCCCATAGGGTTTCCAGGCTGTAATTTTTACAAAAGCAGACTGCCACATTTGTCTCCCACAGAGCAGCTGGTGGGTTCGAACCACTGACCTTTTGGCTTGCAGCCAAGTGCTGAACCATGCTCCACCAGTGCTCCTTCAGTCGCTCAGTGATTACCTGCATTTTACAGCCAAGTCTCTACAGGCTTTTTAGGGCTGTTATTCCAGAGTGAGGAGAGTGTCAGCAGAAATTATGGAGCCCTGGTGAACCAATTATAAATTCCTTTTGCTTTATTTAGAATAAAAAGAGACAAATTTCTCCCTAATATATTTCTGGAAACATACATATCATGGGGCAGACAAACTAGATTCTTAGAAGGAATTTAAAAGGGACTTCAAATAGGGAATATTCATTATGGGAAAACAGTGCATCAACCTAGGGGCAACGTATTTACAAAAAATAGTCAGATCTATCATCCTTATCTAGCCTTAAGAAAGGAAAAATCTTTATATACAAGAAGTCTCAGACCCCATTTGGAGATTTTCTAAAGATCTGGCATGACAATATAATACAAAAAGTCACGCTGAGTTAGTAAGTATGTATATTAGCTGTGTACATTTGTGGCAATCAAGAAACCAAATATCTGAAAGAAATTTAGCAATAGTAAATAAAATGTTTATAGAAAATTATACGATACCTTTCATTCTGATTTTTAGAGATTGGACAGTCCTTGCCACCAAGTGAACATTTATTTGATCCTAAAAAGTATAAAAAAGCATTATCCAGAATGTGGGAGGGGAGAATTGCCACAGGCCTCAGGAAAACATGATTGCTTCTATTCCTATTTTATTAATATTATTTGAGTATTTATTAAGTGATGAGTGCTTCACCGAACACGTCACATCTGTTTTATCACTTGTTCTCAATAACTTGCCCATAAGGTAAATATCAGTTTTCCCATTTTATTCTTGATGCAACTGAGATTCAGAGAAATTAAGTAACTTGTCTGTAGTCACATAGCTGATATGTAGCTGAACTGATATTTTTCTGATTCCAAAGCCCATGCATATCTTTCTTTTGGGTATGATTGTACAGTATTTCAAATTCTGTCTAACATCAAGGACTGATGAAGATGTAGGTGTAGGTAATAGGACTTGGCATGAAAGGCAAGCCAAGAGCTGTAAGCTGGGCATGGGCCAACAGAAGACAGTCGGCATGAAAAGCAGGAGATGTGGCCAAAACTGTTTAAATACTTGCTGCCTCTGTCAGAGCTGCCTCTGCCTGTTCATGTTCTGAGCTGAACCAGAGAGATCAAGTGAGGGGATCACTGGGGTCAGCTGAGGGAAACTTCGGTGGACAGAGGTAAAGGAAATGGTGAGTTAAAGGGTGGCAGTTACTTCTTTAGAGACCACTACTCAGTGCAGAATGTCTGCATTACCAAGCCATAAGCATAGAGAGATATGGCAGCCAGGAAAGGGCAGGCCCTGAAGTCAAGGTCGCAGGCTGTAACAGACAGCGTGACATGAACAAGAGGGCCTCTCTGGACCCTCAGGTCAAATAAAAGAAGCAGGCAGTTGGGTGAGATCCAGATCTGGAACCCAGGTCCATGGCTAGAAAGCAAGGCTAGGCAATAAAGAGAAGAAAAAGGAGCCAATATTTCTTAAAGTCTCTATTGTGGGTGAGGCATTGTGTTGGGCCCCCATTTATTTTAGGTTGCATATCTACTTTATTAAGAAGCAAAGACAGACATGAAACCAGTATAAAAACATGGATCCAGGCTCTAGAGCAACTCTAATAGAAATGTAATCAGGCCAAATATATAATTTTAAATTTTCTAGTAGCCATATTCAAAAACATAAAAAGAAGAAGGTGAAAGTAATTTTAATAATGCATTTTATTTAACTACTGTATTCAGAATATTATTTTACCATATAATCAATATTTTTAAATTATTGACATATTTTACATTCCTTTTTTGGGGGGGTATTAATTCTTTAAAATCCAATGTGTATTTTACACTTACACAGTTCCTCAGTTGCCTAGACGTATTTCCATTTCTTAGTAGCCACATGTGGTTAGTGGACCCTAGCTACTAGGTCTAGAGAGCCAGACTATTAAATGAAGAAATAAGGAATAGAGACTAGATAGGAAAACCAGGAAGTAGTGGGGCACATAGATATGGAATGAAAGTGACACCTGTGTGAGGGAAGGGAGGAGCGTTTGCTCTTAGGAGCAAGTACAGGCAGGTCCATACAACAGCACACTCATGGTCCTAGGATAAGGACTATATGCCCTCAGTCCTTGTCCTGGTTTTTAGCATCCGGTTTTAGGTTCCCTTCTTACTGAACACATAAGGGCCAGCTATTCCTCAGAGTTGGGTTGAGGCTGCAAATGGTAGTGACTGATGATTTCAGCTAAGGCAAAGGGCTATGGCCTCTGAGAATTCTCAGATCTGTAACCATGTGACTAAAAAGTTGACTAGGAAGCATGGCAGAAAGAGGGAGAAAAAGGAAAGTGACACTTTAACCCAGTCTTATAAAAGTCTTCTATAACTGCAATGAGTTACGTTTCTACAAAATGATAAGGTGAGGTAAGAAAAAGAAATGGGTCTAAGCAAAAGAATGGATAGCATTATACATTGAGGTACTACAGATAAGAGAATCTACCTTGCTTTACTAAATATCAGATTTTTCTCTTAAAATATTTAGTAACATGGAACCACTGTGATAAGAAGTCACCCTCTATAGAAATTTGTCTTCATGCTTGTGGCATTCAAATCTGCAGTATCCATCAGAACATTTTGTTCTTCCATCAGTTCTTGGTAAATAACTGCAAATGGCATCCTAAATAAATGTGTGCACTGAAGACTGATTCTTAAATCCAGTTTTGCAGGGTAAATATTCATAATTGGCCAGAAAAAAAATCATTAATATTAACATTTTAAACTTAATCCTTAACTATGTGAAGCAGGGAAGATACTTCTTTTGAAAACCTTAGAAAGAAATCACAAGAAATAGTAGTGTACCTGTAAAGTACTATTATTAATAATAGCTGTGACAGAATAGACTAATTCATTGATGAGGTAGTGTTCAAAACCTGCCCTTCTTTCCCAAAGAGAATCTTGTCATTGCTAGCTCAATTTTATCCCTTTCCTCCCTTCCAAAAGAGGATTATTTTTGTTAGAGAGAGGCTAGGTCTGTCTATATAACAAAGAGAGAAAGTATGGAAAGAGGAGAAGGGGAGAAAAACTGTGGAGAGGGGCATTGAAGGAGTTTTTGCAAGATACTATGATGGGAGATGTTTTAAAGTGGCTGAAGAATATAATAGCCATGACTAAGAGAAGAAAGTGTTTAGACTTTGCCATTTTTAAGAAATGCTAGTAAATATCTTGAGCTAATTTGAAATTTCTTTTGTTTCCAGGTAGCTTTATTTCTTTTTTTCTTTTCTTTTTGTTTTGTTTTGACGATGATGCCACTCTAAGACTGAACCATTGGGATTATAACAGTATATACATCTCAAAGGCTGAGGTTCCATTCCTTTGCTCTAAAGCCTTTTAAGTAGATTGTTTAACCAGATGTCAAACTCTCAAAAATACTCGGACTATATCTTTTTTCTAGATTGTACCAGTCTCTAATTCTGTAATTGTTCAACTCCTTCTCCTCAGCTCTCACTTTACCTTATGTTGTAAGAATTCACAGGTCTTACTTTTCATTTTTCTGAAGCTTTGGTATTCCTGGGGTGTTTGGTGGGTTACCATGCTGAAGATTGTAATCATTTGGCAGAAGGGGCATTGATGCTGACTTTGAGGGCTCTCTGCTGCTACTGCTGCCTTCTGGCCGAGTGTACCCACATACCACAGGGAGGGTTGATGGCCAGCTGGGATACGACAGGCCATGTTTCAAGATCTACCATCACTTCTAATCCACTGGTTGGGAATTTGCATCTTGTTTGTCATCTGC
Source organism: Dugong dugon (assembly GCA_030035585.1). Taxonomy (NCBI): domain Eukaryota; kingdom Metazoa; phylum Chordata; class Mammalia; order Sirenia; family Dugongidae; genus Dugong; species Dugong dugon. Next base: position 48,799,182 of record CM057460.1, read on the forward strand.
ACCCTGACGCTGGTGTAGCCCAAGTCTGTTATTTGAGTGGTATATAGAACTCTTTCCTCTTCTGTTATTTATCCTCATTGTAACTGTCCATCTCCTTCCCCAACCAGGACACAATCGCACAGAAAGCTTATTCCTAATTCTCAGGGAGGCTACACTGTTAAACTCAAACTGAAAGGAACAATTATAATGGAAGGTTTTGCAAAAGAATTGGCCTATATACATAGTCTATGACAAGTTTTTTTTAACTCAATTCAGTTTAAAATATCAAACCAGTAAGAGTTCAAACTAAATCGGCAAAATCATATCCAAATTCTACTGTTTAGCCTCAAAGTTTCTACAGAATAGTATGTGAGTTTCTCTCCCATGACTATTGCTTATGCTAAATTTTCTTTTAAAAGTACATTCATTGTAATGTGGATATATTTTTATCTGTCTTTAAGTTAAACTAGCTTCTCAGCCCTGGCTGCATGATAGAATCACTTGGTGTCTTGAGAAAAAGATGGTGCCTGGCTCCACCCCAGAAGTAGTGCCCAGGCATGTGATACTTTTAAAAAGTTCCCCAGGTAATTTTAATATGCAGTCAGAGTTAACTCTGTTTGGGTGTTCTTTGCGATTTCTGAAAAATTGTTTCTTAAACAAAAGTTTTTGTTGTTTTTGTCATCTGTTATAGAGTACACTTAAATCACAGATTATATTTTAAAGGCTATAATGGAAAATACTTAAATTTATAGAAACAATCTAATTATCATATATTCTCAATGACTTTTTTTTTCCCACTTGATTCAGTTTGATGCCAAACTAGCAAGAGTTCAAACTAAATCAACAAAATCATATCTGGACTCTACTGTTTCACCACAGAGTATCTACAGAAGGGTATGTGAGTTTTTCTACCATGACTGTTGCTTAAGAAAATAAAATTTCTTAATGTGTTTCTATAAAAGTTATCTAGTATTTACTAACAATATGATATTTAACAGTTGTTTCTTAAAATACATATGATCAGAAAGATACTAGGTTTTGAATAATCTTAAAAAAAATCATTGTCCATTTTAATTAGAAAATCTGAGTAGTAAATTAGAACATTAGGGAAGTCCTCTGACTATCTTGGACCTCCTAAGGAATTCCATAATATATTTTGTACTAAGGCTGACTTAACTGTTTTGGAGTTATTTAGGCACTTAGACTTCTTTTGGCTCAACTCCTTTATTTATACAGTTTATAACTCCAAGACTTCTAGAAAGATGGGAACAAACTAAAACAAATGGTGTTAATGGTGTTTTTGAATCCTTACAGCAGCTGTAACCCATTAAGTCTTTCAAAATGGTAATTATAGACTTTCAAAATAAAGGTCTTTTTTAAATACCTACTTAAATCAGAACTATTTTTGTTGTTGTTTTGTTGTTCCTTGTACTTAATCTTGTTATTTCTACACTGCAGTAACAAAGTTTTTCTGCTTTATTTAGAAGCTTCAACATCTTCAGGAAGAAAAAAACAAGGAGATTGCTATTCTTCATAATACCATTCGTGACTTAGAGCAACGCCTTTCTGTTGGCAAAGATTCTCCCCTTAAGCCTATTGCCAAAGATTGTCACCTTAAGCGTAGACGGTGTTGAGTATAGCAATAAATTCACTAGTTGTTATTTAATTTCTTTAAAAGCTGTTGAAAAATGCACTATTTTCAATATAACATACTACCATATTAATCGCAACAATGAAAAAAAGACAGCTTTAAACTTTTTAAAATTGTATTTATTTAAACAAATCCATACCACATAGGCCAATTGTGTACCCCATTCTTGCTTAACAGTATTAACCATAAGGAGTTCAGGTTTCTAGGACTTGGTTTACCTATTGAACCATCATTAGCTACGGAAATACGTTCTAAGCAGCCTAGGGATACACAACATTCTTTTATCTTTCCCCTTATATCTTTCAAAACAGGCACTCTGAGATTTTATAAGAGTATGATATAGTGCTAGATAAAGAAAACAAGATACAAAGGCTTCATTCATAATGATATTAAAAATCCAGATATGAGTCTTAGACATAAAGGATAAATGGTTATTTTAAACGTAGTTGTGTATGCTTTTTTAGCAAATTATCCATGTGTTAAGTATTTCTGACTCTTAAAATATAGAATCCTTCTTTCTTTAAAGTTTTAATCAGTTTAAAATGTAAAATTAGAAAGATAATATTGTTTTGAGAGATAAGTAAAGAAAAAAATGGAAAATATGTCTTTGTTTTTCTTCCTCCATTCTAAATTGCTAACTATCCAACAGAAACCCCTAGGTCATAGTTTATGTTTCTGTTCTCATTAATGCAAATAGAATGCTGGAAGAAGAAGAAGAAAGACACACTGACCAAATGCTGCAATCACCTTTCAGTTGCCTTGTAATAACCAAATTTGGCCTGGGTCAAAATTTCTGTGACATAAATTTTTTAAAGTTTGGAAGCCAATATAGTAGATTTCTCCATGTTTGCACAAATCCAATTTCTATTTTTGATCACTGTTTCTAGGTAGCTTATAAAAATGCTGGAAATAAAATTGTGTCCAGATTGACCTGGGGAGTATATCCTATTTAAAATATTTAGTTTGAAGGTCATTTTCACATTTCTGCCTTATTTTTTCAGCTTCAGTTGGTGCTGGCTTCTGTGGGCTTAAGCTGCTGACTTGCCTGTCAGGCAGCTGGAGGCAAACGTCACTGTCAAGATTCAATGACGTTCTCCTCTGCCAGAAGTCCCTGTCAGCTACATAAAGATGGGAGGTTTTCTCTACACTGTCAGGTGATTGCAGACCCTGTTTTTTCAAATATCAGATGTCGACAATGTCAGCATCAGCTACTAGGAGCCAATTCTGAATCTTTGAGCAACTTGCAGAATAATCGATTTATACATCCCTTTCGTCAGAGCTTCTTTTGTGGAAGGGAAAGTTGTAAACCTTCACTTCCTGGCATATCTCAGCTCTCTGGGTGACCCTGTCTTTGATGGTCCTTGTGCTTATGGTGGTGATGAAGGCCTGGAGGAGGGGGATGCTGAGGAGCATCTGGATCACCTGGTTGCTGATTCTCTGAAAGCTGATGGTTCCCAAGATGCTGATGCCCATGCCTGTGATGATGACTATGATGGTGATGTGGCTTAGGGGCCTCAGTTGTTTCTTCCACATTAGCCGAAGATATATTTTTACAGAAGTCTTCATCTTCAAGAGTCTAAAACAAATGTATAAATCACTTACCAAATTATAGATTTAGCAGGAATGCATGAAAAAATAATCTGTAGAACTAACATATATGAAATTCCAACTAGTTGGTTGATATTGAGCGGGCTGTTTTTTCCTTACCCGCATAATAATGAGAAAAGAGTGTGATGTCAGTCTCAACATCTAGACTCTTTATTCAAGTTTGGTTCACACCTATAGCTAAAGCGTTTCTTGTTCAAAGTTCACATTTAATCAAGAAATCTTAAAGCATTTCTCAAATTAATGTTACTCTTTTACAGATAGATAAAATAGGATATAATACAATTAAACTTATTCAACAACAGAATTCAGATTTTGCTTTTCTTATCAAAAACAATTTCTAAATCTTCAGAAATTCTGAAGAGGAATTTGAGAGCTGTATGAGACTTAAGGGGCCACGGAGATGCAGTGGGTAAGAGCTCAGGCTGCTAACCAAAAGGTTGTCAGTTTGAGTCCACCAGCTGCTCCTTGGAAACCCTAGGGGGCAGTACTACTCTGTCCTATAGGGTCGCTATGAGTTGGAATCCACTCAGCCACAATGGGGAGGAGGGGGAGGAGGTGTTTTATGAGACTTCAAGAAGGAGCCCTGGTGGCGCAGTGGTGAAGCCCTCGGCTGCTAACTGAAGAGTTGGCAGTTCGAACCCACCAGCTGCTGCTTTTGAGAAAGATGTGGCAGTCTGCTTCTGAAAAGATTTACAGCCTTGGAACCTCTATGGGACTGTTCTCCTCTGTCCTATGGGTCACTCTGAGTCAGAATTCAACTCGACGGCAATGGGTATGAGGCTTAAATAGAAAGCCAAACCTCTGCAATTATATTTGCAGAAGCAAAACTTGTTAGAAGTACCTGTTAAAAGAACTTAGATTGCAGTAAAGACAACCAAATTTCGTATCTTAAAATCTGTTAACCTATGTGGAACTTTTCACACCTGTGTCAACAGTGCATTTAATCTAGTACATATTCTGAAGCAAACTAATTTCTCACTGATAATTCAAAAATGCCAATAAATTCTGCTAAAAGCTGGTAATTTCTTATACCTCAGACTATGCCAGGATAAGTTTTAAACTTCACCAAAGCTAATCTGTCCCTGCTGTAGTGCTGTCAGCCCAGAGAAGCTTTTCACTGCCTGTTTCCCACTGACCATAATATTATATTCTGCATGACATTAGGTCTTTAATTTGCTGAAAGTCTTACTCTGTTGTTTCGTAGCACCCATAGCTCACAAACTCAAAGTCTATCGATATAGCAATGTAATACTGAACCTCAGCTAAGCTGACTTGTAAATAAAATTACAAAATCAATTTGAGAAACTAAAAACATTAAATGGTATGGTTTGATATTTTAGATGTTTTGAGTATTTTATAAGTTCCATTGTGTTTTTAGCATACAGCTACTAAGTAATTCATTTCTTGGTTATTTCTGAATTACTTCTAAATAAGAACTTAATAATATTTTATTGTAAACTTATAAACAATTTGATAAATGTTTAAAATATGGTGTAAAATGTTCAGAACATTCAGTGATTAAACAACACAAATAGTTGTAGCAGTGTAATTGGATTTGAAAAACCAATTACTATATCTCATTGATTCATTTTTTTCACATTTTAGTATCTCTAAAATCAGAATGCACCCTACTATTGATGGTATTTTAGCATTGTGTCCTACTTTAATTGGCAGCATTTTTATTTTAAGTAATACATAAAATACCATTTCGTATAATCGATGGCATCTTAGATATGATAAAATAGAAAAACTCTAATTTGATGTGGTATATCAGATGCAGATAGGCTATTATCCCATTTACAGATGATTTATAAATTTTAAGCATATTACAGGAAATGTTTCTGCATTTGTTTTTGTATAACTAGGTATATTTACAACTATTAGATCTTTACAAAAATGTGAAATTCAGAAATAATTCCAAAATGTGAGGAATCAATATTGCTAGCATTTATTGAGCACTTACTATAGGTTAGACATTGAGTTAGTACCTTATTTGCATTACCTCAGGCTCCTCATCTTTAAAAGGACTAAAATAATGCTCACAGGATTATTATAAAGATTAAAATACAAAAAATGAGATAACTAATTTTTGCTCCTTAAGAACTAAATTAATTTATTAAATGATGCATTAAAATTTGAGGTGAATTTCTTTATAACTAGGAAAAATCTGAAAGAAGTACAGCTTACAAGTAAAATTCAGAATCATTTTTAAACCTGAGTTAAAATTTAGCCAATTTGCTCTATCAAGGAAGTTCTGTTTGGTATTATTTTTCTTTTCAATATGAGAAGAAAAAAAAAGTCTAGTTAATACAAATTAAAGTCAATTCTTTGAGTACTTTTTTATAAATGATATTTAAATATAGTGCTTCTCATAACAAGTAGGTAACTTATTCCATTTTAAAATAAATTCCAACTACAGAGTAGGCAGACAGAGTAAAGACTTCACAACACAACTCTTGGGTTTGCATCTTTGATAAATTAAGTAGTTTCTTAATTCCATTTCTATGGCAGGAAACTCCATGGGTAAGCTGTTCTATCACTATGCTTTTGTGTGAATATGTTCAATTTATTACAAAAACATTTTATGTTAACTGAATTCTTTGAGCACTTATTCTCATGCAACATAATTTGGTAGTAACTGAAATATGCAATCTATATTGATTTTTATTTTTAAAAATCCTTGTAGACAAAGGCAGCAATATAAACCTTGAAAAGATGTTTTGAAGTATATGTTACATAACAAGAAATGTGAGTAATTATAAAAGTAAATGTTGTATTTTCTTTTTAGTACACCAGCAGAAACATTGATTAGATAATTGGTCATGAAAGACTAACTTATTTAGATAGCTCTTAAAATATTTCCTTTTTTCTACCATTAAGAATATTTGAAAAAAATACCATGAAAGAGCAGTTTCCACATTTCTTTTCACAGTAAGCAATCTTAATGGCGCCTTCTACATATGGAAGAGTTAGAAAGGAATAAGGCAGACCAAGATGATATACAAGACGGCCACATCTAAAAAAAAAGGACAAATACAACATCATTACAATATTTTCTGTATCATGATCCTACTCAAGAACTGTCTGGAGCCACTCCCGGCGGTCATCTTTTAGCCAAATAATACATTGGCTTATAAAATAAACAATGTCACTCATGAGTACTGTGCTCCCTCAAACAGTCAACTATATAAGACCAAACGGTCAACATTTACCCAAAAGCAAAGATGAGAAGGCAAGGAGGGGCACGGAAGCCAGATCAATGGAAACAGGAAAAACAGAATGGAAATAATGAGAATGCTGACACATTGTGACAATTGTAACCAGTGTCATGGAACAATTTGCGTAAAAATTGTTAAATGGCAACCTAATTTGCTGTGTAAACTTTCATCTAAAATACAATAAAATATTTTAAAAAGAACTGTCTAGGATGGATATTATAGGTTTAATGGTTCCCTTTTGTATCTTCAGTAAATTTCCTTAGATAGGGTCTACAAAAGAGCTCCCTGACGCTCATACCAAGTAATGTCATGGCAAGACTACAGTGACACTAATAACATTTTGAAATGTTTTAGATATGTAACTCTGAATAAAAATGCATAGAATAGTCATTGTTACTTGGTCAAATACAATTTTGTAATTCACATGTAAATTCTACCAATTCCCAAACCACTGCATTATCATAGACTAGGCCTGGAAATCACATAAGCTTTTCATAATTGCTTAAGGCAGCACAGTCAAATTCCACACAATGAGAAATCACAACATAAAAAGATCCTCCAGCCGTGGCCAGTAGCCCATTTGTTTTAATTTATTTAAAAATTTGCCTGATGCAACAAAAATTTCAGCACAACTAAGAAAGTGGATTATAACACTTGGCATTCTCAGAAGTGGTGGGGTTGAAATATCCTTCTTGCCCACATTTTACCCAGTATATGCTGTTTCATGTAGCTTTCAAAGAGTTATGCTTTACAACTGACTAATTTAGAAGTTTGGAGGCCTAAGAGAATGAAATGTAATGTTAAAAAATATTTAGTGTAAGACCAAGTAGGTCATAGGCCTAGGCAGAGTCTCCACCATCTCTGAAAAACCAAAAGAAAATAGAGCACCATCTAGGAATGTTTGTAACAGCAGATAATGTATGCATTGAGGTTCCCTCAAAATATGAATGTTTTATTTGTTCATGTAATCAAAAGCAGATTATGCATAAATGATTAACACATTTTACAGTTAAAAAAATCCAGTATGTAACCCTGAAGTTCTAAATTAGAGACAAGTCAAGTGTGGCCATGTTATTCATTTTCAAAATACTTAGATTGAAATTATATGTGAAATACAAATTGATCCTTCTTTTTATTTAATCAGAATGCCAATTTACAGGAAAAAAATATAGTCCATTTTCGTATTTCCCTACTGGAATAAACTCTTTTGCATGCTTTACTTTCAAGAAAGTCATTTCGAAAATATTAAAACCATACATTTTAATGGGTTCATTTTGAAACTGAGTATTTGGTAATAAAACAAAGCAGATGTCATTTCAAATCACTTACTATTTAGTTAAATACAAAGCAAGTATCTTTTAATTGGGTGTGTGTGAGAGAGAAAGTACACACCTATCATATATGAGGAAGTCATCTTTGTTTCCATTTAAGAGAGTCCAGACATCCATTTGATTTTCTTCTTGTTGATAAACAGGAATATGCTCTGAAACCTGATTTTTCAGATGTGTGTATCTTAATCGAGAATCGAGGTCTTGATGATTAACAACGACATAGGAGATACTAGAATAGCCTTCTTTTCCCAGTTTTACTCGCAGTTCTTCCAATCTAAAATATTTGGGGAAAATACATAAAATGAATGTATTTTTAATTTTATTAGTGGTTTATTTTCTCTTCTTCCTCTCTATTTTTTCTCTATATGAGACTCTCCTTCTTAACCATTTTTGATATACCCATACCTCTTTTTTATAGTGTTGTAAGATTCTAAAACTTCCATTTTTTAAGTTATTTATTGAATGCTTGTGCTCAGCTAAAACTTTATTTTAAATGCTTACACATACGTTAGCTCATTTAGTCCTCTAATTAATCCTATGAAGTGTATATTTTTTCCAATCTTACATATGCAGAGAATTCTACCCAATAAATACTTGGTAAATAACCCAACAAATATTTTTGTTATATTTGTTCTATATTTTTAGTATATATTTACTAAATGATCCAAGACTTTTCATGGCATGTCTAGTGTTTATTCTACTCTGGCGAAGCATTCTTTTTCTGTTTCCTATATTGAAATAATTGATCCATTTTCAGGAGTACATTTCTTCATTGCATAAGTAATACATATTTAGTAGAAAATTGTGAAATAGGTACATAAGAAGAAAATTTTTCATAACCCAGGAAAACCACTGTAAACTTTTTGGTGTATATCCTCTAGTCTTATTTCTTCCAGCATGTTCTTTGCAAACAGGTATAGTTGTTTCCAAAAATGTGATTTAATGTATGCATCTCTGCAGTTTTTATTTATTTATTCACATTCCCATGTAAGAAAGCCTAGACCACAGAAAGCACTTTCTTACCTAGATGCCTGCAAAACGCACAGGTATCAGCTGGCTTGAAGAAGAGCAACCACGGTCACTGAACCAATCGAGTTCAGCATTGGGTCTTCCTCCCGTATTCTCCAGGCTGGGGGTTGCTTACAGAAGGAGCTTTGCCCCTGGCTCTCTGTACCTCCCCAAGGGAGGAGACAGAGAGCCAGGGCAAGCCCCAGGCTTCTCCACATTGCTGGGACTGTCCTGTAAAAGAAGACATCTTCACAGATATGTCAGCACTGTGGATTTCTATAAATCCAGCAGGTGTGATTATACTTCTTATAAATACCTAGCCCATGGATTCTCTCTCCATGTTGTTGCGCCTCCCTGCACTACATCTTCCTATAAAGGGGAAGGTATTAGCCAGAGGCAGGGGAATTGACAAAGCACCTCTTAACTATCTGGCTTGGCAAGGTATTTTAGAAAAGCACGCCCTGGAAATTTGTCTGATGAGGCAGCCACGTACTTCCTTAAGAGAAGACACATGTTTAGAAAAATACTGAGACTGTGGACTCTGTAACCAAGTACCATTCTGTAAATACAATCTGACTTTGATCTGAGACACACTGACGCTTTCTTTCTGTCCTCTTCTGTGAAGCTAAGGAAGGAAGGGGTAAATAAGGGACTCTGCACAGTAATGAAAAAAGTCAGAAGGAGAACCCAGGACGGAAGGAGATGACAGTGAGGACAGTATAGCATGAACAAGGCTCATGTTGAACCCCTAGCTCTTCAGATTCAACCCTTCTATATTTGTAAATCTCTGGGTATGGCTCCCTGTTGCTCCTCCTGTTCCTCAAAGTCTAGCTTTATGTTAACATTAAAGTATTTAAATATCTTCAGATATAAAACTCCCTGCCATAATGTTAGTATCACACCCAAGATTATGGATCAAGGGGGAGAAAACCTGACAGAGAAGAAATATCACAGATCATTGTCCCCTGTGCCATTTAAGACTCACTGCAATCTACAGTTGCTTGGTCTGCTTTTGACTACGACTAGTTTCCAGAAGTTCCTGTGACGAGATGGCAGATTCCTGGGTAAACTATGCCCCCTCTGAGTGGGGAAGGTGAAAGGTTAGATGTTGTTAGTTGTCATCAAGTCGACTTTGACTCATAGTTCCCTTAACGTTTAACAGAAGGAAACCTTGCCTGGTACTGCACCGTCTTCGTGATTGTTGGTATGCTCAAGTCCATTGTTGCAGCCTCCCAGCACTACCAAACCAAAAAAAAAACCCGTTGTCTTTGAGTCGATTCCGACTCATAGTGACCTTATAGGACAGAGTAGAACTGCCCCTAGAGTTTCCAAGGAGTGCCTGGCGGATTCGAACTGCCGACCCTTTGGTTAGCAGCCATAGCACTTAACCACTACGCCACCAGGGTTTCCCCCAGCACTACATCAGACAGTATTCTATTGTGATCCATAAGATTTTCATTGTTTAATTTTCGAAGTAGACTGGTGGGCCTTTCTTCCTAGTCTACCTTAGTCTGGAAGCTCCGCTGAAACCTGCCCACCGGGGTGACCCTGTTGCTACTGAAATACTGATGGCATAACTTACAGCATCATAGCAACATGAAAGCAACCACTGTACAACAAACTGACGGGCTAGATACATGTCTAAACAGTTACCTGGCAGGTACCTATCAAACTAAACAGATAACCTGACAAACTAAAGTTTAGATACCAAGCCATAAATATCCCCAGAACTAGGGCTAGCTCCCTCAGCAAAGAAGTACATATAGAAGAGGTGTATTGGAGAGACGGGGCAAAAAAAGAGCACACTTAGCAGAGGTGAGTAGAAGAAGAAAAATCCACACAGGTATGTCAGGCTCCTTTTGAAGTAAGAGTATAGGGGAAGATCAGGACAAAATGCCAGAACTAGGAAGTTGGTGCATTTCCAGGCACTGAAAAAGCTAAAATATTAGGGGCTATGGGTGGACTAATGATATGTTACTTAGATTAAGCCCAGAATTAAAAGGAGAGTAGAAAAGTTAAAATCAGATCAATTTAGGCTCAAAATTCCTATCTATATAGGATATTTGATGAGAGCCTAACTAAAGGGGGGGGGGGTGTAAATTAAATGACTTATTAAGGCCTTCCCAATTACTTATTCTAATATTTTTAAAAGTCTAACACTTAAAAAAGAAGCCATAGCTGAACTAAATCTAAGAAATTTCTTTAGGAAAGTATTTATATTGGTGATACAATTATTATAGCTGCCACTTACTGGGCATTTATAGAACTTTAGGCAGGCAGTGCTAAGCACTTTTATATATTATGCCAGCTGGTCACAACAACTATGTGACCATTATCCCCTTCTGCATTTGAGGAAACAATGAGCCAACAGAGAGTCTAGGCATCTTGCCCAAGTCCACACAGGTAGTAAGTCACAAGAGAGACTGGATTCAAACCAGTTCTGGTAAATTCAAATGACCTCTTAGCCACTGCAAAATATATTGATTTTTTTAGATAAGTCACCTTGAAATAACTTTAGCAGCCAGTTGTTTTTTGGTTTTGGTGTCCCCCCACCCCCACCACCACCAAGATGTCAAAAAGAACATTAAAAAAAAATGCAGCTGTTTTATTACTAGAATGGCTGGAATTTCCCTACTTTAGAGTATAAATTCACTAGTTATAGAAGCTTCCACATAAAGTCTGCATTTGATGCCCTCGCTTTACCATGTAGCAAACAGTCTAAGTGGACATAAATGGTGGACATAAATGACAGGCTATTTCACACATTTCCCTCTTTTGGTTTTTTGATGAAAAAAATAACTAAAGCCATTGGCAGACAGGAGTAGACGTCACAGACATCACACTTTCAGATTATCCTCTGTTGTAATAGTCAATAGGCTGTTCCACTGTGGTGTTGTTTTTTATCATTTTTTACACAATAATCTTTTGATCATAATTATAGCTGTTAGCTATATAAAAGCAATGAAGACAAATAACAAAATTACATTTACTGGAAATCGATCCCATAACAATTGATAGTTGTGAAATTCACTCATCTCACCACTTTTCTATCACAAAATCTAGTTTTCTTTGCTACACACAGGCTTATAAAATGCCCCATTAGAAGGCAGGAGGAAGTGCAGAAGCTTTCTACACTTCTCCCCTGAACTTCAGACATCTGAGATGCTTTCCTTTTTCACCTGAAAGCACCCACTTGCCACTTAAATTGCAAAACTTTGCATTTAATCCCAAACCGCCTGATTCTGGCATTTTAACTCTTTTCAGGGTGACCACTTCCACATTGTGAAATAAATCTGTTCTCCCCCGCTCCCCACTCTTCCTTTTTATTTTTCTTTCTGGAACTGCTCACAGTATTCCTGGACATTTCCACATCACTGTGGAATGAGCATATTTTAGTCTCTGTCTTCATATCCATGGGGCTATTTTTTCCCTTACAGTTCTTACTCTATTTCAGTGGGAATTATTTCAGTTTGAGCATGTAGCATTGCCTGTGTAACAATCACATTTTTCCAGCAAAAGTGTTAGATTCCTCTAATCTTCCCTGCTCCCATCTTCATCCTAAACTTGCAGAAGGCAGAGCAGAAATCAACAAGAACTGTCTGATGTGTCCACTGCAGAAATTCACCCACCACGCTGGACCTCAGACTTTGATTCTCTTTCTTCTATTGCTTTCCTTATTTCCTTCAGCAGCTTTTTTTTTTTTTAATCTAGTCTAAGGAAAGAAACATTTTATCAGACTCAAAAACAAAATATTTACTAAGCCCTAAAAGAATCAAGTATGAAAAAAATAAAGTTCCTACTTACAAAACCCTTTCTGCTTCCTTTCTCTTTGCTCAGCTGCACAGCTCCACAAAGCCCCAGCGAAACTCTGGTATTTATAGTCCTGTTGTTTACCTCACCCTCAGCTGCAGTCCAAAATTCAGTGCTCACTGTGGCATAATCTTGCAAGCAGAGCAAGCCCTTGAGCTGCCCATCATTGTCATCTTAACAGAAAGTAACCCGTGCTGCCGTGCGGAGTGTAGGGGGAAAGGTTTTGGCAATTAATACTTTATTCTCTATCCTTTTCAGTCACCCCAGTATCTAGGATTAAATGGTACAGTCGGGGGTGGGAGGAAGGCCTAAGGGTACAGAAGGCCTCCAAGTCTAGTTCTGTTCTAGATTATAATAGGGGGAAATGTTTGCTGAGCCAGAGCTAAGCTGCTACTTTAAAAAAAAAAAAAAATCCTTTCCTTTGCTTTGTGGTGGCGAGGTGCTAGGCTGACCCACACTGTATGAGGTTTGGTGGAAAAGTCACCTGCTGTTTCAAATCATTTCTGTTTCCTGTGGTTACAGACCTGCTTGGATTGTTTTGGAATATTTAAATCTTGAAGCTGTGTGGGACTCTCACAGGGCATCTAGTCTTCTCTTTTTGATTTAAGGAAAGGAATAAGAAAATAGGCCCTCCTATCCAATGATCTAAGGGAATCCAGGCCTCGTTTTTATTAGCACAGAAGTCCCACTCATTGGAAGACCTATATATCCACAGAATTTTGGAAGAATTAAATGTAAAATCTTTGCAAGTATAAGAACCGTATAAATAAATGTTAGTAATGGTCATAGTTGAATATGGAAAAGGATATGAAAATTTCAAAATGTACAAATTAAATGGAAAATTCTAGTATTTCAGAAAGGCATATATTCTTTCCACTAATCCTTGCAAGTTGGCAGACCCATGATGGGTCAGATAAGAAGCAATATGAAATGATGCCATCCCTGGATGGTGATGGTTTCCAAGTAAGTCTTACTTTTACTGCCTATGCATTTTATCCAAACAAATCCTTACTGATTGCTATGTGCTGGGTACTGTTGTATAAGGTGCAGGAAATAGAAAGAGGCTCATACGTTATCCTTCCCATAAAGAAACTTAATACTAAATGTCTTAGTCATCTAGTGCTGCTATAACAGAAATACCACAAGTGGATGTCTTTAACAAAGAGAAATTTATTTCTCCACAGTAAAGTAGGCTGAAGTCCAAATTCAGGGCGTCAGCTCCAGGGAAAGGCTTTCTCTCTCTGTTGGCCTTCTCATCAATCTTCTCCCGGACTAGGAGCTTCTCTGCTCAGGGACCCCCAGGTCCAAAGGATGTGCTCTGCTCCCAGCACTACTTTCTTGGTGGTATGCAGTCCCCCTGTCTCTCTGCTTGCTTCTTTCTTTTATATCTCAGGAGATTGCCTCAAGACAGAATCCAGTCTTGCAGATAGAGTCCTGCCTCACTAACACAACCGCTGCCCATCCTCCCTCATTAACATCATAGAGGCAGGATTTACAACATATAGGAAAATCACACAATACCAGGAATCATGGTCCAGCCAAATTGATACACACATTTTTGGGGGGACATAATTCAATCCATGACCCTAAATTAGGAGCTTGACATTTTGAAGAGTTAAATTCTGTTTACTTGTACTAAGCAGCAGGTTTTAACATTTTTGCATCCCAGACCACTTTGAGAATCCAGTTAAAATGCTTAATTTAGCACTAGAAAAATGCACATATACAGAATGTGGTTAACAGACCTTCAAAACATAGAGGCATTTGGAACAGGCTCTTAATAAGGGGTTAACCGTAGCCACTCTTGGGCAAACAAGAGATGGGCCAGAGGAGGAGCAGTTGTTCTCAGAAAATATGCACCAAGGATGTTCCAGGAAGCCTGTAATGAAAATGTTCTCAAAAATTGCTTACCCAAACTGTTATCAGGAAATGTTTGTAGAAAACAGATTAACCAAATGAAAGAATTATTTTTTTTAATATCTTTTTTTTTTTTAATTGTACTTCAGGTGAAGGTTTACAGAACAAATAGTTTGTCATTAAACAGTAGTACACATATTGTTTTATGACATTGGTTAACAGCCCCACGACATGTCAACCCTCTCCCTTCTCCGCCTTTTTTTTTTTTTTTTTTTTTTGGTGAAAATATACGTAGCCAAAGATACACGATTTCAAAAATTTCTACATGCACAGTTCAGTGACATCGACTACACTCTTCTAGTTGTGTTGCTATTCTCATTTTAGATGAAGGTTTACAGAACAAAATAATTTCTCATTAAACAGTACACATGTTGCCCTATGACAATGTTTAACAACCCCACTACACGTCATCACTGTCATTACTCAACCTTGGGTTCCCTATTGTTTTTTGTTGTTGTTTTTTTTTTAATGTCTGTGGTACTGGTCATGCTGAACTCTGTGTATAAAAACTCTGCCCTTTTTCAGAATGGTGGAGCACTTTGTTCACTTACTGCTGCTGAGCTTAAGCGGTTCTATTCCTCAATAAAACTCTTTGCTTTCACTCCTTACAGAGTAAAGACTTCATTTGCACTACAACATTTCTAGTCTCTGAAGAGGGAATTCAAAGTCATATTATCTTTTGTGATCCCTGAGACATTAAGGACTTGGGCTCTGGTATCAGCCAAGCCATTTGGGCTCTCCATTGCTACGAATTCTCAGGGGTCATCTAAAGGTAAATACCCTCTCAAATCCAAGCTCCACTCTCTTTGCATTGGTAGCTCTTCGAGTTTTATTGTTGGAGCTATTAAATATGTAAATGTGTTTTTGTCCTTGCAAGAACATTACTGTCTGCTGGATATTGGAAATGCCAAATCTAGGGGCAACACAGAGCCACTCTCCGGGAATCCTGCCCACTACACGAATAAGCACTTTGGTCTTTTCACATATGCATTCTTGTCTGCCTGGCATAACCTCACCAGAGACAGTCTGGAAAATCAGTGATCACTATGAGGTTCTTGTTAACTTGGTAAATTAGTGTTTCTGTGCAGTAGATTGGAAAATAAAGGCTCCCAGACAGTTTTGATAGTAGTTTTGACTTGCACCCTTCTAATGCACCCATCTCACCTTGGCAAAAATGGCACTGATTAAAAAAATAAAATAAAAACAGACAACTGAAAATGTTGATGAGGCTGTGGGGAGATTGGAACCCTTATCCAATGCTGGCAGGACTGTAAAATGGTACAACCACTATGGAAAAATGGTATGGCACTTCTCAAAAAATTAGAAATAAAACTAGTTTGTGATCCAGCAATCCCACTCCTGGGTATATACCCTGAAAACCTAATAGAAGTGACACAAATAGACATACACACACCTATGTTCATTGCAGCATTATTCACAATAGCAACAAAAGAAAAAAATTAACAACCTGCGATATGCAGATAACACAACCTTCCTTGCTAAAATTGAAGAGGACTTGAAGCACTTACTGATTAAGATCAAAGATCACAGCCTTTTGTATGTATTACTCCTCAAAATAAAGAAAATAAAAATCCTCACAACTGGGCCAATAAGCAACATCATTATAAATGGAAAAAAGATTGAGGCTGTCAAGGATTTCACTTTAGTTGGATCCACAATCAGTGCCCATGGACGCAGCAGTCAAAAAATCAAACAACATATTGCATTGGGCAAATCTGCTGCAAAAGACCTCTTTAAAGTGTTAAAAAGCAAAGATGGCACTTTGAGGACTGAGGTACACCTGACCCGAGTCATGGGATTTTCAATCACCTCATATGAATGCGAAACCTGGACAAAGAATAAGGAAAGCCAAAGGATTGATGCCTTTGAATTATGGTGTTGGCAAAGAATACCAAATATACCATGGACTGCCAGAAGAATGAACAAATCTATCTTGGAAGAAGTACAGCCAGGATTCCCCTTAAAAGTAAGGATGCCACTCCGAGGAACATACACTAGAGAAATAAGAGCTGTCACACGAACAGACATATGCACACCCATTTTCATTGCAGCATTATTCACAATAGCAAAAAGATAGAAAGAACCTAAGTGCCCATCAGTAGATGAATGGATAAACAAATTATGGTACGTACACACAATGGAATACTGTGCAACAATAAAGAACAGTGATGAATCCATGAAACATCTCACAACATGGATGAACCTGGAGGGCATTATACTGAGTGAAATAAGTCAATCACAAAAGGACAAATACTGTATGTATAAGATCACTATTATAAAAACTCAAAAAAGGGTTTACACACAAAGAAACAATCTTTGATGGTTGTGAGTGAGGAGAGTAAATCCCTAACTAGATAGTAGATAAGTGGTAACTCTGGTGAAAGGAAAGACAGTACACATTATAGGGGAAGTCAGCACAAGTGACCAAGGCAAAGTCATAGAAATTTCATAGACATATCCAATCCAAACACCCTGAGGGACTGAGAAACTAGGCTGAGGGCTGGGGACCATGGTCTCGAGGGACATCTAGGTCAATTGGCATAACATAGTTCATAAAGAAAATGTTCTACATCCTACTTTCATGAGTAGTGTCTGGGGTCTTAAAAGCTTGTGAGCAGCCATCTAAGATAACTTACTGATCCCATCCCATCAAGAGCAAAGGAGAATGAAGAAAACCAAAGACACATGGGAAATATTAGTCCAAAGGACTAATGGACCACAAGAACCACAGCCTCCACCAGCCTAAGCCCAGAAGAAGTAGGCGGTGCCCAGCTACCACCACTGACCAGTCTAACAGGGATCATAACAGAGGGTTCTGGACAGAGCGGGAGAAAAATGTAGAACAAAATTCAAATTAACAAAAAGAGACCAGACTTACTGGTTTGACAGAGACTGGAGGATCTCTGAGACTTTGAACCCCAGAAACCGTTTTAACTCAGAACTGAAATCACTCCTGAAGTTCTCTCTTCAGCCAAATATTACACATATCTATAAAACAAACAGTAACACATACAAGGAACGTGATTCTTAGCTCAATCATGTAAATAAGACCAAATGGGCAACACCTGCCCAAAAGCAATGATGAGAAGGCAGGAAGGGACAGGAAAACTGGACCAATGCAAACAAGGAACCTGGGGTGGAGAAGGGGAGAGTGTTGACACATCACAGGGATTGCAACCAATGTCACAAAACAACTTGTTTATAAATTGTTGAATGGGAAACTAATTTGCTCTGTACACTTTCACCTAAAGCTCAATTTAAAAAAAAAAGAAGGAGAAGAAGTGCAGATGGTGAGACTTTGTCTCATGTACTTTTGGATATATTATCAGGAAGGATCAGTCCCTGGAGAAGGACATCATGCTTGGTAAAATACAGGGTCAGTGAAAAAAGGAGGATCCTCAGCGAAATGGATTGACACAGTGGCTACAACAATGGGTTCAAACATAGCAATAACTGTAAGGATGGCACTGGGCCAGGTAGCATTTCTTTCTGTTGTATATAGGGCCGCTATGAGTCAGAACCAATTAGATGGCACCTAATAACAACAACAACAATGGCCGATGATGTTGAGCATCTTTTCATGTGTTTGTTTGCCGCTTGTATTTCCTCTTTGTTGAAGTGTCTGTTCATGTCCTTTTCCCATTTTTTAATTGGGTTGCTTGTCTTTTTGTTGTTGAGTTGTTGAAGTTTTCTATATACTTTATAGCTTAGACCCTTATCGGATATGTAGTTTCCAAAGATTTTTTCCCATTCTGTAGATTGTCTTTTTACTCTTTTGAGAAAGTCTTTTGATCATCATAAGTACTTAATCTTTATAAGGTTGAAGGGAACCCATTCTTAATACCCTCTCCTGTGCCAGGCAACTTGGGACCAGTCAGCATTGTTAAGAAAGCAGTATTTCCAAGTAAATTCAACAAATATTTATTGGGTTTTTGTGCTAAGCTCAATACTAAGTTTTTGGGATACAAAAATTTTTAAATCTCTTTTCATCTCTTGTTCTCCAGGGCCCCAAAATCTAATACTGTAGATAGACAAGTAAGCAGGAAAAATACACTGTTAAGTGTGATAATGTCTAGGATGATGGTAAGTACAAGGAGCATTTGACTCAGCCGGGAGATAGAGCCAATGTGATCAGGTTGACACACTCTCAAGCAAGTTCAACTGGCACTTTATCTTAGGTTTCATACTGTACCTACAGAGCACCTAGCAATCCTGACCACAGCACAATCTAGCTACTTAATTTGATTACCTCAATTTTTACAAATGATTAAAATCACCTAATAGGTTGCTCTAGCCACCACCACCCATTCAAATGATAAGGCAACTAAGAATAACTAATTAACTGTATTCTATTAAGTTGAACTTTATCCTAATGATCTCATCTCTTGCTGTTTCCACCTCCAGAGCCAAGAACCTATGTTTCTTCATACTATCTCATTCATCCATATCCTTACCATTTGTCCCCCAGAATGTCTATGTACATATTTAATCCATGCTTTTAATAAGCATTATCACTTTTGTTTTTATGGGTTGTTTTACTTGTCTAGTACTGCTATAACAGAAATATCACAAATGGATGGCATTAACAAACAGAAATTTATTCTCTCACAGTTTAGGAGGCCAGAAGTCTGAATTCAGGGCACCAGCTCCAGGGGAAGTCTTTCTCTCTCTGTCAACTCTGGGGGTAGGTCCTTGTCATCAATCTTCCCCTGGTCTAAGGGTTTCTCAGCACAGGGACCCCGGGTCCAAACGACAAGTTCTGCTCCCAGCTCTTCTTTCTTGGTGGTCCCTTCCCTCTCTGTTTGAATCTTTCTTTTATATCTCAAAAGAGATTGACTCAAGATACAACCTAATCCTGTAGCTTGAATCCTGCTTCATTAACATAACTGCCTCTAATCCTGCCTCATTAACATCATAGAGGTTAGGATTTACAACACACAGGATAATCACATCAGATCACAAAATGGTGGACAACCACATAATCCTGGGGATCATAGCCTAACCAAACTGACATACTTTTTGGGGGGACACAATTCAATCCATAACATCGGTACTGGTGATTTCTACGGAGAATAGGGCCCTGAGAATCTGTGAACCTATCATATGCTTAAAAGAGAGAAGGCCCATGGACTGTGATGTTATAAATCAGCTTATTAGCTATGATACATGAGAATATGGCATCCATCCACTAATTAACATTCGTAAAACACTACTGATGTCTCAAAATGTAAGAAATTTAAAGTGTTCTTACTGTAAGAAGGGCCTATGTAAAATATTAACTCCTTTGGCTTGTTGGTCAGATAGTTTTACATGCAAAGGAAAACAAAAACTTTCCCAATATTTGGGAAATGGTGCCTTTTTACATAAATTATCCTTCCTTATATGTACAAGAAGATGCCCTAGACCTCATCCTATGCTCAAACTAAATATAATATTCTTTGAGCATCTCTGTTGAGAGTTCAGTACACCACAGACTATACAAGGGATGCTTAGGAAAAAGCAAGAGTTTCAAAGTAAACATGATAAATAAGAACGATGGCCAAAGGAAGGCACAGGAACAACAGTTTGGATTACAGAATTTGATCCTTTGAAATCCATATGAAACTGAAATTTGCTTAGAAGAAAGTTTTTCTTCAAACTTACGTGTTTACAGATCAGGGAACTGTTTGATATATCAAATATAAATGCAATTCTTCAGATTAAGGAGGTAACTACAGTACCAAGTTTCATGTGGGGCTGAGTACATCCAGAGAGTAAGAAAGATCAGAGAATTTTTGCCTGGAACAGGAAGTTATTTAGAGAAAAAAAAGGACTTGTCAAAACCAGAGCAAGTGCATGCAGCTGCCTCTTGGGACATGGTACCAACATCAACATGGAAGAAGCGGGCAGTGGCATTAAGTGGCCCCAAGACAACATAAATCCCCTGAATTAATGTAACATCCAAGTTTATAGAGTGTGCCATCTGTGTTTTGGTCTCAAGCAATCTGGTACATGTGTGTATTTTAACACATTTTCTAATTGGTAGAAAAGTTCTGATCAGCTTTAAAAAAAAAAGACATAATTGTTGGTTTCTTCAAAAAATTAAGATATATTAATGGTATATAATAATTATTAATATATGTAATTTTAATAGAAATAAATTGTCTTAATATTTAATTTAAAAATTAAAACTTTAATTGTTTGAAAAAATATGGAAAATAAAATAGGTCAGCCAAATTTTTTAAAAGGATTTTAATTAATATTGAATTTTAACATTATGATGACATGTTCAGTGTCACATAGGATATTCTGTTAGCTTATTTTTAAACTTCTTGCCTTTAAAAATATCAGTACAGTAGTTTCTCATTAGTTTTTCTAAGCCTTTTTGTGTGTTAGGCCAAGTGCCCACCTGACACTTTCCAGCTGCATATGGGCTATAACATATATAGCTGTTGTGATTGGGAAGGGGCTAAAGAAATGTTTTTGTACAATTTATTTTGTATTTTATTTTGGTTGTCATGTCAAATTCCTAATTCACTTAGATACATAGTTACAAATATTAATATGGTTTTCTTTCCACTGTTTTAGTTTTATTTTTTGTTGTTGTTGAGAATATACACAGCAGAACATACACCAATTCAACATTTTCTACATGTACAATTTAGTGTGAAGAAATTTTTTACTCAACAGTGCCCCATGTTAGAGATAATGTGGGAAAATAGTATCATGATTCATATCATATGCCCTGTACTGCAAGTAAGGTTGGGTTCCCAGTCCTCAGGAAAGAAGAAGAAAACTGATGTCATAGTTAACCAGGACTCCAACTAAATGTCTGGCTTTGTTCAAGGATTCCTTTGTGGGTCTAATGATTTTCAGAAAACTTCTTTCAAAAAAAGAATACTTCTGACAAATCTGGCAATTATTTTTCATTATAATAATATCATAATATCACTCAATTCTTACTCTTGTTCAGATTGGTATCTTGAGTAGATTTTATGGAATTTCTTCCAAAGTGTTCTACCTCATTTTCCCAAAATCTAAAATGAAATGAAACTCTACTTCTTGTTCTTGGGTTTTCCAATAAATGACCCTAACTCATATTTTTTTTTTCCTATACAAGTGAATTGGCTAGTCCAACATGTGAGGGCTCCTGGTGGAGGGCTGACTGTGGATTATCTCTTACCTAAAACATCAGGAGACACTGAAATAAAAAAGAACCCTGCAGAACTAATGAAACAGAAGCTAAGGTTTGTAAGAACCCAGATAGGTCAAAAATCAAGGGGAGCCTATGGCAGGTCTCAAAAAGCCAGATATGGAACTGGGAAAAAAGAAAAAGAAAGATAAGACCAGGATATTTGGGATCAGAAGAGTAATGTGGAAGTCATACCTGGTCAGACACTTGAGCAGGTGCTGTTGACAGTGGTTGGCTCCTACCTGCTCAAAGGGGCAGTAGGGGATGAACCAGAGGCAGTTTCTCCTGGACAAGTACTAGGTACATGTCACAGCCCCTTCTCAAGGGCGTTGGTAGTTCTAGTCACAGCAATGGGGATTTACTGGGTAATCTGATACAAATTATTGATTCTTAATAAATATTACTGAATGAGTCGGTAAATGAATGATGAATTTTCCCTTGAGAGTTGTCGACTGAGAAGTTCAAATCTTGGAGTTTTGAATTGTCATTGAAATCCCTATGAAATTCCTTGTACTGTAGTCCAAAGAGTGAGCCAAACCTAATAAAGTAAATGATTTGTTAGTTTCTAACTTGAAATTGTTTTTATCTTGGGCATTTGCATAGGTTTAGATGCCATATTGCCAGTAAGATTCAAGTGAATACGCATTCCTTCACGTATCTATTGTTGTTGTTGTTGTCGTTAGGTGCCGTCAATTCAGTCCTGACTCATAGCGAACCTACGTACAACAGGATGAAACATTTCCTGGTCCTGCACCATCCTCATAACCATCGTTATGCTTAAGCCCATAGTTGCAGCCACTGTGTCAATCCATCTCATTGAGCATCTTCCTTTCTTTCACTGCCCATCTACTTTACCAAGCATGATGTCCTTCTCCAGAGACTGGTCCCTCCTGATAAACATGTCCAAAGTACATGAGATGAAGTCTCGCCATCCTTGCCTCTAAGGAGAATTCTGGCTGTACTTCTTCCAAGACAGATTTGTTCATTCTTTTGGCAGTCCATGGTATAGTCAATATTCTTCACCAACACCAGAATTCAAAGGCATCAATTCTTATTCTGTCTTCCTTATTTTAAAAAAAAAAAATTAGCCAGTGAAAACGGTATGAAGAGTCACATATCTAGTAAATGGAAAACCCTGGACTGCCTGATGAATTGCTTCTCAAAACTAATAACACCTAGATGAGTTGTCAAAAAAAATTTTATGCCCATTTTTCTTAAAACTTAGAGATCTCTCTGTTGTTTGTCTAACATACTATCCAGTTTGCAAAGAGACCAGGTTTATGTAGTTAAAACATCTTCTCCAGAACCACTCCTCTCATCTTCATTAAATGGATATTTCAAGACAATTATTTCAAGTATTTTTTCTTTGCTGTTTTATGTATAATTTTCTGGTGGTCTTAATTTGCCCTTCATTTTACATGTACTATCAAAAAGTCTTCCAGGACTTGTGTTGATAATTTTCTCAGACTTAAGAGTTTTGTGATCGACTCTTAAGGCAAATCATATTAGTTTTCTGATAGGATAACCAATTAAGTATATAACACATAATTTCAGACCGGGTGGCTTTGTACAATGTTCATTAAAAATAATCCAACTGCTGAAAAATGTTAATTTGTAACCAAAACTTATGGAAAGGAATATATTGGGTATAAATAAATATGGTCATTCTCTGTGTATTGCTGTACAACTTTTTTTTAACAATATATCATGGACACTTTTCCAAGACATAGATACCTTTCCTTACCAATGTGTATAGTTACCACTTTACTTTTTTTAATTGCACATTATTTCAGTCTATGAATGTTCCATAATGTGAAATCACTTTTTAATGTACATGTAAATTGTTTCCAGTGTTTAAAGTTTCCTTGACCATATCTCTACATATCAATGATCAACACTCGTGAAAGCAGCTGTCAACAAATCAAACGACATATTGCATTGGGCAAATCTGCTGCAGAAGACCTCTTTAAAGTCCTAAAAAGCAAAAATGTCATTTTGATGACTAAGGTGCACCTGACCCAAACCATGGTCTTTCCATTTGCCTCATATATATGCGAGAAGAAAAAATAATCATTTAAATTGTGGGGCTGGCAAAGCACACTGAATATATCATGGACTGCCAGAAGACTGAAAAAATCAGTCTTGGAAGAAATAAAACTGGAATGCTCCTTAGAAACAAGGATGACAAAACTTCGCCTTGCTTACTTTGAACACATCATCAGGAAAGACCAATTGCTAGGAAAGGACATTATGGTTGAGAGAGTAGAGGGTCAGTGAAAACAAGGGAAACCCCCAGTGAGATGAATTGACACAAAAGCCACAACAGTGAGCACAAACATATCAAAGATCATGAAGGTGGTGCAGGACTAGGCAACGTTTCATTCT
Organism: Dugong dugon; assembly: GCA_030035585.1. Classification (NCBI taxonomy): domain Eukaryota; kingdom Metazoa; phylum Chordata; class Mammalia; order Sirenia; family Dugongidae; genus Dugong; species Dugong dugon. The sequence goes on from CM057460.1 coordinate 48,823,281, forward strand.
GTTGTACATAAGGTCTCCACGAGTTGAACCCAATTCAGCAACTAGCAACAACAATCTATATATGTCTTTGTGAATAACATATAATTTCTTCTAGAAGTAAAATATTTGGTCAAAGGGAATGCATATTTCAAATTTTTATTGTTATTGTCAAACTGCCTTTCAAGGTGTACCAGACTATACTCCCATCCAAAAGTACATGGCAGTGCCTGTTCCCACACTTTCTCACCAGCACCAGAAATTATTAATATTGCCAATCTGATAGGCAAAGCTGTGGCTCATTTATGTTTATTTCATTGTTCGTAAGTTTATTGACCATTTGTGTTTCCTCGTCCTTGAAATGCCATTTCATGTCCTTTGGCCATTTTCCTATTGGTTTACTTTTTCTAATATGTTATAAAAATTGTTTGTATTTGTGTATTAAGGAAATTATGCTCTTCAGTATTTTTTCTTTGCTGTTTTATATATCAACTTACATAAAGGCATCTTCTGAATTCTAATTTATTAGCAGTATAAACCTAAATGCAGATAGAATTTTATTTTTCTTATACCCTTAATTAATACCAGATAGGAGCATGACACCCGCAATTTCTCTTGGATTTTTCAGACCAAAAAAAAACTTGTTGCCATCTAGTGGATTCTGACTCATAGCAACCCTATAGGACAGAGTAAAACTGCCTCATAGGATTTCCAAGGAGCAGCTAGTGGGTTTGAACTGCCAACCTTTTTGTTAGCAGCCAAGCTCTTAACCACAGCACCACCAGGGCTTTTTCAGTTCTTGCTATATCTTAGTTTAATGTAATAATGATAGCCTGGAGACTTCCTGGTTATTAAATATGTAAAGCTAGCACCCATATTTAGTTCTAGGCTCTCTTCCTTTATTACCTCATTATAAACTCCTTCAACAGTGCTGATGTAAGCAGTCTCTAAAATGGCTATTCTGAAAAGAAAGAAAGAAACACATAGTAGTTGTTTGTAGAACCAGCTGCTTTGGAGGCAGGTAAATAATCATGTATATGGTATAGTTTGAGGGCACAAAAATCACTTCCTTTCTGTGCTTTGAGTTCTCCCAATAAAATCTTTCTTCTCTCCAGAAAGCCCTGGGATACAGCAAATGGTAATCTGAGAGGGAAGTGTGTCATTAGTACAGTTATTTGCACAGTTACTAGATGTCGGAACAAGGTCAGGGACCTAAGAAAATGAGACCAGAAGGGTCAGATGATGAAACTCAGGACTTAGATCTCTGGAGGATAAAGGCAGTCACGTTGTCATCCTGGCATTATTTATCATGTACTTCAGCTAACAGAAAGGTTGGAGGTTTAAATCCACCCAGAGGCACATCAGAAGAAAGGCCTAGCAATCTACTTCTGAAAAATTAGCCACTGAAAATGCTATGAAGCATAGTTCTACTCTGAGACCTGTGGGGTCACCATCAATCAGAATCTGTTCACAGCAACTGGGTCACTCTATGAGGTTGTTCAACAGAGATGCATGCCCCTTGACCCTGAGAGAATCACCACATAACCAAGGGGAGAAATTAGGTAGAGAATGTCCCCAGAGCTGGAATGCTGGACCTTCTGGAGGACAGAGAGACAGGGTAGACAAGACATAACCTGCTGGCTGCTCTCCCTGGAAAGAAAAGTTTATCACCCTTTTTTCCAGTTTTCTAATCTGTAGGACGGAGTTTCTATGGTCTCATACCACAGTCACATAGAATCCCAAACTGTCAGAAAAAGGAGAGAACCTGTCTTAGTCATCTAGTGTTGCTCTAACAGAAATACCACAAGTGGATGGCTTTAATAAAGAGAAGTTTATTCTCTCGCAGTCCAGTAGGCTACAACTCCAAATTCAGGGCATCAGCTCCAGGAAAAGCCTTTCTCTCTCTGTCAGCTCTGGAGGAAGGTCCTTGTGATGCATCAGTCTTCCCTTGGTCTGGGAGCTTCTCTGTGCAGGAACATCAGGTTTAAAGGACACGGTCTGCTCCTGACACTGCTTTCTTGGTGGTATGAGGTTCCCACGTGTCTCTGCTCGCTTCTGTCTTTGATATCTCAAAAAAGATTGGCTTAAGACACTATCCAACATTGTAGACCTCATCAGTATAACTTCATCATAGTGATAGAGTTTACAACACATAAGGAAATCACATCAGATTTACAAAATGGTACACAGTCATATAATACTGGGAATCATGACCCACAAATTTTGGGGGGTACATAATTCAATCCATGACAGAACCTTAGGCCAAGTTCATCCCCTCAATTATGAAAAAGTGAGCAGGGGCCCAGTATGAGATAAAATGAATTCTATACATCAGGGAAGGAGCAAAACGGAGGCAGGAGCAGATCAAGCTGTGGAAAGGGGACACTTTAGCTACTTGAGACACTGTTAGTAATTCATCATAATTTACAATTTGAGGTAGTGATGTACTTGTTTTTTATTAAATGAAACACAGGTTGTGTAAATAAGGAATCTGTTTCAGTTTTAATGTCTTCCACACTTATGTCAAGGAGCCCTGCTTGAGTAGTTGTTCAGCACACCACTGCTAACCAAAAAGTCAGCAGTTCCAACCCACTAATTGCTGGTCGGGAGAAAGATGTGGCAGTCTGCCTCTGTAAAGATTACAGCCTTGGAAACCCCATGAGGCAGTCCTGCCTTGTCACATAGGATCACTAAGAGACGAAATCAGGTCTTAAAACTGGTTCATCCCTGTTCATTCATGGCTGAGGAAGCAACACTGGAACAGACCCGAATTTTGAAAATTTGGGCGAACCGGGAAGATAACCAGAACAGGAAAAATTACAGGTTGAAGCCCTGCTAGAAACTTAATCTCCCACTTAGAAAACAAGGGCAGCATACGCATTGCAAAGCAACCAAATCTCTTGCCCGTCGGGTTTTTCAGTCAGAAACATTGGTGTCCCACTCAAACATGGCGCCTACCGCGCTGCTTTGAATGTGTGTCGCTGTCCTCAGTTGTGGCGGTAATCCAGTGTTATGCATGAGGCTCCTGAAAGGGCTCAGTATGCCTCTTCCAAGTCTCCCATTCCAGGGCTTCGACTCGTAATTTTTCCCATTCCAGTTATAGTTCCAGATTACTCAGTTTTTTTAAAATTAGGGTCTGTTCTGGTTTCACTTCGTTAGCCGTGACTGAACCAGTTTGAACTGGTTTGAGGCCCTGGTTGGAATCCACTGGAAAGCAATAGGTTTGGGTTTATGCTTATGTAACTCAGAGACAAAATTTTGAAACAAAGCAATCAGAAGTAAAAGATATACTTTCCCTGGTTAGAGAATTAATGGGAAAATGGCAAAATATTTGTTCTCTTTCAAAAATGACTCTATGTTAACTATTAAAGAAAATTTTGGCCTTTTAGTGCATAGCTTAATTCTGAGTACATATTTATTCGGGATTATCTAATCAATGATGGCACAGATTCCAGCCTTTAAAAGAACAAGATCATGTGTGTGTGTGTGTGTGTGTGTGTGTGTGTGTGTGTGTGTGTGTGTGTGTGTGTGCGCACCCACGTATTGAAACACTGGACACTGAAGCATGACTCCAGAGTGAGAGTCGACAGGGGACAAGCACATGAAGATGAAATGGGAAGATATGCTCAGAATTAACAGTGGTTCTCTTTCAGAATAAGGGTTATTTTTTAAATTTTTTTTTTTTTTTTACTTTAGATGAAGATTTACAGAGCAAAGTAGTTTCTCATTAAACAATTAATACACATATTGTTTTGTGACAGCGGTTGCCAACATGTCAACACTCTCCCCTTCTCGACCTTGGGTTCCCTATTACCAGCTTTCCTGTCCCCTCCTGCCTTCTCCTCCTTGCCCCTGGGCTGCTGTGCCTATTTAGTCTTGTTTTCTTTTATGGGCCTGTCTAATCTTTGGCTGAAGGGTGAACCTCAGGAGTGACTTCAGTACTGAGTTTGTCTGGGGGCCATACTCTCAGGGTTTCTGCAGTCTCTGTCTGACCAGTAAGTCTGTTCTTTTTTTGTGAGTTAGAATTTTGTTCTACATTTCCCTCCAACTCTGTCCGGGACCCGTTATTGCTCAGAATAAAGGTGATCTTTAGTTCCTCTTTGTGCTTATGTGTTTTTTCTTTAAAAAGTCTACAGTAATGATGGCTATTATTTATTGAGTGTTTAGTATGCACCAGTCACTATTTTAACTCTTTCATAGGTAATACCTCATATAATCTTTGCAACAGCCTATTATTTCTGTTTTATAGATGAGAAAATTGAAGCACAGAGATGTTAAGCAACTTGCCTCAGGTTCAGAGCTAGAAAGTAGAGGAGCTGGGTTTCAAACTCAACAGATCCAGAGTTCCAAAGCTTAACCACTGCAATGAACATGAATATGGTTTTCTTCATAATGTGTATGCATGTGTGAATGTGGTATGAGTGTGTTTGTGTCTGTCTGTCTGTGGGGTGTGTCTGTGGTGGTGGTGTGTGTCTGTCTCTGTGTGATGTGTGTCTGTCTGTGGGGGGTGTATGTCTGTCTGTGGTGTGTGTGTGTGTCTGTCTATGGTGGGTGTGTGTGCGTATATGTATCTGTTTTTCTGGGCTGTGTGTGTATTTTTCAAGGCTAGGCACACACATGCTGAGGCTTGGTACTTTGGATACCAATAATAAACGCACAGTTCCTAAAATTGCATTTCGTTTATTCTCTTGGTTTCTTGGGGATAATTATTATAACTACTTTCCAAAATACCTCATCTGATATGCTTTTTCAATAGAAGAAAGAAGAAACTTGTTCTAGGAGAAGGAAGCCCTGCAAAGCCTTTCCTGCTATTTGGCTGGTGACAGACTCAGGGTTGGAGTGCGTTCAGATTCCTTCTTGGAGCCTAAAATTCAGATTGATTTCAGATGAGTACACTGTAGAATTATGAAACAACAGATTTGAATTCCTTTTAGTCAAACTTCATGCAAGAGACAATTCTGAAACCTCTCTCCTCGACAGTCTTCTAGCTTCTGTTTAAACACAATGCGGGCAGAAAGCTCACCACACAGAGAAGTGGCTTGTTTACATGTTGAGCCTCTCAAACTGTAAGTCGTGTCTCTCCTTCACAAACCTGAAATCTCATGGTGCTAGCTCTTCACTCAAGAACTACACAGAAAAGCATGTAATCTAAAACAGATGTGGTTAGCCATTTTGTGTATTTAGCTCCTTATTAATTCTACCTTTTACTTTGTGTTAACATTCCAGATACCCTATGAGATGACAAAGGTAGAGATAATATTTTAAAGTAATAGTTCCAACAGAAAACATCATTCTTTTTTTTTTTTTTTTTTTTTTTTTGGTGCTTTGATTGTCTAGGAGCATCACATCTTCTTAGAGAGTTTAACTGTAGAGGCTGCAGGCCAATTCTAAGTGAAAAAAAAACAAAAAAACCCATTGCCGTTGAGTTGATTCTGACTCATAGTAAACCTATAGGACACAGTAGAACTGCCCCATAGGGTTTCCAAGGAGGAATGCTGGATTCAACTGTGCCACCCAAAGATACTCAATGTACAAACATCTCTGTAAACTAATCATGCATTAGGTATGCAATATCCCAGAATTCCAGTTTCTCAACACTGTCTGACCCGAAACCATCAGACCCAGATTCTGGCCTCAAGCCCTACGTCTTCAAGACTGTCATAGGCATCTGAATCCTCAGAACGTGCCTGGACCTAAGCTTAGCTGCTTTTTGGGATATTCCAGCTTCAGCTTTGACTTGTTACAGACTCTGGGTTCTGGCTGTGCTCAGACTTGTCATCTCCAAATGTACTGACCCTGGTCACCTCCCCTGAGGTGGTGTTTACTTCCTGGACAAGGCTTTCACTTCTTGCCAACACTTGCCTTTTGATGTCATCGTTACTCTAACCTCAGTACTGACAAGGCTCCTGACCCTGAAGGCGCACCAGGCAGATGGAATGAACCCAGACCACCTTATTCCCTGCTACTCTCCTGTGTGGCTCCCCTAGTCCAGCCCCAAGCCTCCTCTGACACTATCATTCCCACCTCTGCACTGCTGCTAACACCACCACCTACCACCCCAAACTGTCATTTCCCCTACTGCCAGTTCAAATTCCAGCACAGGTCTGGAATCAGATTGCTTGTGTTTGTATCCAGCTTTTTACTTATTAACTGCAGGGCTTTGGGCAAGTTATTTAACTTCTTAACGCTTAGCTTTCCTCATGTGTAAAAGGGAATAATAGCAGTACATATCTGAGGCACCTCGGAAGAAAGACTTGGCAATCTACTTCCAAAAAACCAGCCATTGAAAATCCTACAGAATACCTAGAAGAAATGACGGCAGGAAAGAAAACAGAAGCCTGTACACCAATGTTCATCGCAGTAGTTTTCACAACAGCCAAAAGGTGAAAACAATCAAAATGTCCATCAACAGATGAATGGATAAACAAAATGTGGTATATAAATACAGTAGAATACTACTCGGCCATAAAGAGAAATGAAGACCTGATATATGCCACAACATGAATGGACCTTGAAAACATCATGCTGAGCGAAATTAGTCACAAAAAGAAAAATACTCTATGCTCTCACTTGTATGAAATAAGCAAATATATAGAAACCAAAGATTGCTACTGTCACTTACTGGATGTATGGAATTTGTCTTCTTTATAGCTCTGATCTCCTAAATAACATTTGCTTTCCCTTATCCCCTAGAAGTGGTGTTAAAAAAAAAAAAAAAAAAAAGTAAGGCAAAAAATCTCAGGGAGTTCTGGAAAGGGAAGACAGGTTGTTTGCAGTGTCTTGGCTACTTGTCCTTAACCCCATTGCCGTCAAGTCAATTCCGACTCATAGCAACTCTATAGGATGTGTTTAGTCACTAATTCACAGTCTTTGTCCTAGACTGGAAGCTCTGCTGAAACCTGTTCAGCACCACAGCAACACACAAGCTTCCACTGATGGATGGTGGCTGTACATGAGGTGCATTGGCCAGGAATAGAACTCATGTCTCCCACATGATAGGTGAGAATTCTACCATAGAACCATCGTTGTCCTCAGCTATATAATAGCAAGCCAAAAAAAAGTAGAAAACAAACACATTCTTCCCCTTATGGAAGAACAAATGTAAATGAGTGCTAAGTAGAAGAGAGTAGAAAAAAAGAGGAAATTGCCTGATTCATGAAATTGGAGAAGTCTTCCCTGAGCAGGTGACAATTGAACTGCAATCTGAATGAGATGTCGGAGTTCACTACGTGAAGTTGGAGAAAGACAGAAGAGCATGTGAGAAGGCTTATGGGGGGAAGAAGTACAGCAGATTCAAGGAACTGAATGAAGGCCTGTGTAGCAGGAACAGATGGTAAGAGATGAAACAGGAGATGGGTACAGGGCCAGGCCATGCCAGCTACTAACTGAAAAGTTGGCAGTTTGAATCCATCAAGAGGCACCTTGGAAGAAAGGCCCGGCAATCTGCTTCTGAAAGATCACAGACATGGGCGGGGAGGGACAAAAAGAAAATGTCATTCTGAGGTTGTTGCCAGACTAGCATCTACCCTTCTAACTTTCTAGGGAGACTCAGAACTCATGTCTTGCCATCTTGGTGACCACAATTGCTTCTAATAAGGAAATGCATATTAAGTGTGCTTTGTTGTCCTGAGAAAAGGGAGCCATTTTTTTCCCTAAACTAATTCAATTTAGGCTAACCATGAAGTAAAGTAGTGACTGATATAAGAGTCAAGAGAAGATTCTGTGTTTGCACTGGGGAAGGGAGTTTAAATTAGGGAATGTGTGAGTCTGTACGACAGCCTGGAGGCAAACAGCAGCAGGACTGGATTTCCGGCAGAAACAGTTCTCAGCAGGCTCCCATCTTCATGGGTTTCCAGTGGCAGTGCCCAGCCACAGCCCCCTCTGGCTTCAGGCCAGGTAATCATATATTTTCGTGAAAGTAAACACAACATTCCTTAGAGTGGAAGATTTCAGTCAAAATCTTACTTGCATTTGCCCAGAGAAAGTCCTGGAGTTCTCTTAATTTTAGTCCAAGGGGGAGGTTTTCTGGAAAGTTTGAGAAAAATTATGCCTAGCAGTTAGAGACCTATAGGGAGGTGTCATGGATTGAGTTGTGTCCCCCAAAAATATCTGTCAACTTGGCTGGGTCATGATTCCCAGAATTGTATGATTGTGTACCATTTTGTAACCTGATGTGATTTCCTTATGTGTTGTAAACTCTACCATGATGATGTAATAAGATGGATTAGTGGCAGTTACACTGATGAAGTCTACAAGATTAGATAGTGTCTTAAGCCAGTCTCTTTTGAGATATAAAAGAGAGAAGCGAGCAGAGACACATGGGAACCTCATACCACCAAGAAAGCAGTGCCAGGAGCAGAGCATGTCCTTTAGACCTGAGGTTCCTGCACTGAGATGCTCCCAGACCAAGGGAATATTGATGGCAAAGACCTTCCTCTGGAACCGACAGAGAGGGAAGGCCTTTCCCTGGAGCTGACGCCCTGAATTTGGACTTGTAGCCTACTAGACTGTAAGAGAATAAATTTCTCTTTGTTAAAGCCATCCACTTGTGGTATCTCTGTTATAGCTGCGCTAGACAACTAAGACAGGAGGGAAAACAATATGTTCCATTTTTTGCTGGAGAAAACCCCAGGAAGCAGCCTGGCACATCAGTTTCTCTGGCATTCCTAAGCCCTTGGGGGATGCACATTGGCCATTTTACTCACACAAAGAATATCATTTAGTCCAATACTGACACCATGGGCTGAGTCTATATAGGATGTTAGAAGTTGCTAAGCAACAAACCAGCTGTGTTACTTCATTCATTTAGTTATTCATTTGTTTGTTTATATGTAATTTAGGATAGGTTAAGCAGTCACACTGTACTAGACATTGGGGATCACATGTGTTGATTTCACAAGATCCCACCAGGGTGTATATTTCACAGGCTCTGGGATCTGTGTCCCCAGGAAAGGAGGTCAAGCCCCAGACCTTGATCAGAGCAATGGTGTCAGACTTGGCTTGGCCCAGGTGCTCACAGTACTTTGGAGAGGTAGGTCTTCCCTGGGTCCAGGCTGTCTTGCCATCATGGAACTTCTAGGGCATGGGGAGCTCTGACCTCTGGTGCCACTATCCCATTTGCTATCTAAACACCTGAAGACAGACCTAAAAATGCAGGCTGCACTTGTTCCAGAAGCCTCACTGAGCTTTTATATGCCTAGAAAGTCCTCCATTAATGGGCCTAGTGTCACATACCAGAGGCTCTGCGTGTTTTTAGAATTATATACATATTTGTGCCTACCTACCTATCACCTAGCTAGCTAGCTAGCTTTCTAGCTACCTATCTCTTTCATATCATAACTTTGTGACAGTAGGAAAAACTGAAGCTGTGGTTACCTCTAGAGAAGAGATTTCTAGGGGTGAGAGGTTGGAGGGAAACTTTGATCCTCTTTTTACTCCTTAGCACATTTTCCAGCTTTAGTCTATTTCTCTGCTCTTATCACAGCAAACTTTCTTGAGCTTCTGTCCCCATGACTTCTTTCTCTGACTGCTTTTGTCTGGATTACCAATGGCTTCCACATTGCTAAATCCAGTGATCACTCTCCTGTCTTCCTTCTTATGATCACTCATCTGACATAGCAAGTCCTTTACTCTTTCTTGAACAGTATCTTCACTTGGTTTTGGTGACATTATACTTGCATGGTTTTACTCCCTTGGCTGTCACCGCTCCTTCTCAGTTTCCCTTGTTATCTCCTCTTCCTCTGCCTGACATGTGCATTTTAGAGTGTCCCAAAAATCTATCCTGGGTTCCTTCTCTTCTCCATCAACACATCTCCCTACATAACTTCATTCATGCCCATGACTTAAATACCATTGATATAATAGTAACTGTAAATTTTTTGTCTCTACACCTGCCTCACTTTTGTTGGCTTACCAACTCCAAATGGATGTCTCAAACACATTGCTGTTGCTGTTAGTTGCCTTCGAGTTGATTCCAACTCATGGCAACCCCATGTGTGCAGAGTAGAACTGCTCCATAGGGTTTTCAAGGCTGTATCCTTCTGGAAGCAGATCACCAGGCCTGTCTTCTGAGGCACCAACCTTTCAGCTACTAGTAAAATGCTTAACCATTTGCGTCAACCAGGGACCCATCTCAAACATAACAGCCAAATGAGGACTTATGATTTCCCTGTTGCCACTCAAAACCTGATTTCTCCTAGTGGTCCCATCTTGGTTACCACATCCACCCAATTGCACAGGCCCCAAACCTGGGAGTTATCTTTGGTTTTTTCTTTTTGCCTCACTTCATCAATATATCAATCCATCAGCAATTTCTGTGGACTCTATCTCCAAAACATATGCTGAATCCATCCACTTCTTCCTATGTCTTCAAGTTGCACCCGAGTCTAAACACCGGTTCTCTTCAGAGAAATTGCCATAGCCTCTGAACCGGTTGCTATTTTTATCTCATCCTATTATAATTTATTCTCCATATAGCAGTCAAATCATACGTTTTTAAAACCAGTGATTCTCAACCAGAGGTGATTTTTTTCCCCCAGGGGACATTTGGCAATGCCTGGAGGCACCGTGACTGGAGGGTGCTACTGACATTTAGTGGGTAGAGGCCAGGGTTGCTGCTCAACATCTTACAAAGAACAATCCCACAACACAGAATTATCTGACCCAAAATGTCAATAGTGTCAAGGCTGACAAATATTCCAAATGTAAATGGAGTGCTCCCACTCCCCACCTCCTGCTTGCATTTGGAACAACTTTTCATCCTGTCTTACAAAGCACTAGATGATCTGAACTGCCCCGCCTTTCTTTCCTATTTCATCTTTTATTATCTTCCTTACACACCATGATCCTTCTTTGTGCTTTTGAACACACCTAGCTGGTTCATATTGTTTACTAAGTCCAAGTTCCAGGATCTCCAATTTTCTAAGCATTCTACACGTATTAACTAAGAAGTGCAACCCTATGAGTAACGGTGCTATCATTATCCCCATTTTGCAGATAAAGAAACTGAGGAACAGAGTTTAAATAACATGCCCAAGGTCACACAGCCAGTAAGCAATAGAGGTGTCTCCAAAGTCCCTGCTCTCAACCACTACAGAATACTATAATTCAGACTTCAGCTTACATGTCACCTCCTCAAAGAGGGCTTTTTTACTTGCTTCTAAAATAGTCAACCAGTCATTACATCACCTTATCTTACTTCAATCCATGGCATAGCTCATACTATAATAGGATTATTTTTAGAATAGAGCTGTAGTAGGCAGCTTCTAAGATGACCCCCCAATGATCCCTTCCTCCTGATAGTCATGCCCTTGTATAATCCACTCCATTTGAGTATAAAGGGGACATAGTGACTCACATCTAACAAGGAACATGGCAAAAGTGATGGGATGTCATTTCCAAGATTTGGTTACCAAAAAAAAAAAAAAAACTGTGATTTCCATCTTGCTTCCCTCTCTCACTTGCTCACTGGCTCAGAAGAAAGCCAACTGCCATTCTGTGAGCTGCACTATGGAGAAGTCCATGTGGCAAGGAACTCATTCTAACAACCAGCATATAAATAATTCCTGCCAAAAACTACATGAGCCAGCATGGAAGTGGACCGTCCGCTACCAGTCAAGCCTTCAGAGGAGACTGCAGCCCCAGTTCACCACCACTTCAACTGCACCCAGATTCCTGACCCACAGAAACTGTGAGATAACAAATGCTTGTTGTTGGCTAAGTTTTAAGGTCATTTGTTATGCAATGACAGATAATTAATACAGAAACTGTGCCAAAAGTGAGGGCTCTATTAATCAAGACTCATTCATCTATTCATTCACATAATGCCTATTTATTGGGCATTGTTGAGAAAAAAAAACATACTATGCACAAGATGAGTATCCTGTCATCTAGAAGCTTCATTCTAGGCAAGTCTACAAACATCTAGAAAAGGCAACCATATTGAATACCCAGTCATAGAAGGCATTCCAGAGATGAGCTGGTTCTTGGCCAGATCTTGTTGTATGGATAGTATTAAACAAGCAGGCAGAGACAGGGGCGAGAGGAGTGGAGGACTGAAGTAGGTGGTAATAGGTGGGAAGCAGACTCAGACCTCTGAGAATCTACAAATCAGTGAAAAAGACATAATGAAAAGCCAAAGGAGAGAAAGAGCAAGGCTCCTCCAGGCTAGTCATCATCAGGGACTCTGTGGAGAAACAGGCCATCCTCTGCCTGGGCCCGTTGTTGCTGGTTGTCATCGAGTCAGTTCCAACTCAGTGCAACCCCATGCGTGCAGGGTAGAATTTCTCTATAGGGTTTTCAAGGCTGTGATCTTTCAGAAGCAGATTTCCGGGCCTGTCTTCTGAGGCACCTCTGGGTGGGTTCAAACTGCCAACCTTTCAGGACATAGTCAAGTGCTTAATCATTTATGCACCCAGGAACTCCTCTGCCCGGGCTTCTTGTTGTTGTTGTGTGCTGTAGAGTCAATTCCAACTCATAGTGACCCCACAAGACAGAGGAGAACTGCCCAATCCTGTGTGTATAACTTGTTGATCCTTGACCAAGAGGGGAGTGAGTAGAATTTCTTCGTTTGGTTTATTAGACCAACTGTGAGGTCATTGTTATACTGCTCCATTGTTCCTAAGCTTGAGGAAACCATTCATCACTGGAACTGACGCTGGGGGATGGGAAGAACAAAAAAATACAACAAAAGCGTTTTCAGATGCAGCTTCTTGGGAGTTTATATTTCATCAACTGGATTCTAGCAATTTAGCTAAAATATTACATATGCCTCATGAAAAGTGGGAGGAGAGAAATTTTTGAGTCACAAACGCAAAATACCTCTGGGAAACATGACAGGATGATGGTTGTCATAGAGTTTTAAGTTCCTTGCACACCAGTCACACATCTATGTGACCCACTTCAGACTTTTGGAAAAGTCTTACAAGGTTTACTCTGAAACACTCTTTATTTCAGAAATGAAGCATTTGAAGAGAGCATAGTGGATACTTTCACATTTCCGTTAATGTTTTCATCACCGGTATCAATTTTCATCATCCTCTCACAACGATTATATGTAACTCATCTATAGACTGTTTGGTATAATTTTCTCATTTTAAAAATAAATTTGTGTTAATAAAACACATTTATTGGATATAAATTAGGAAATGTATGTCAGCAAAACAAAGAAAATAAAGATCACCCATAATCCTTTACCAGTTAAAATATAGTTTATTCCTTTCAGTCTTTTATCTTTGCAAACATATACACTAACGGGTCAAAATATTTCCAACAAGTTAGGATTATGAATTCAGGCAGACTGGTTAACCTCCATGAGCATCAGTTTTCTCATCTGTAAAACGGGGACAATAAGAACTGCCTCCCAGACTTTTGTATCAATTGTGGCTAATAAACTACTGTATACAAAGCACTTAGCAAAATGCCTGGCACATGCCAAGAAAACAATAAATGATCTGTATATATTTATATTTTCTGTATTTTACCAAAATACGGAATGTTACTTTGCAGTTGATTTTTTTTTTTTTTTTCCGATTCATGTTTGCTTAAGCTATATTACTAGTTTTTAAGTTCTGTTTCTGGGTATATAAGTGAACTACACATAAGAATGTCTTTTTCCGGTCTCATTTTTTTTCATTTAAACAGCCTTTCTTCAGACTTGTTGCCAAAGAATTTCATGCAGTTTTAAAACTCTTGTTCTTTTAGCAGCTTCCTTGTGTTTGGGAAAACTTCCAAAAGCACATAGGGGTTGAGAACTCATTCAAATTTGAGCTGTCAGCAGGCAGTGAAGGGAACACAGAAATGTTCCTGCTGACGCTGGATCGCAGCTGCCAGATGCCCTGGTTAACTTGCCGAAAGGGAAGCAAAATGGAATTGCAAAATGGACTGCTTTAGAGACCACAAAATGGTGATAGCAGAATTGAGGTCTGCTCCTCTGGTGCTTTTAGTAACAGTTGTTAAGGGTCACCTATATCCCAAGCTCACAAGTCTGAGCAAAGCCAGGCTGCCACAGGGTAGGATAACAATATAGTAGGAGATTCTTGTCAGTGCAGGAGCCCTGGTGGCACAGCAGTTAAGAGCTCTGCTACTAACCAAAAGGTTGGAGTTCAAATCCACCAGCCACTCCTTGGAAACCCTGTGAGGCAGTTCTAGTGTGTCCTGCAGGGTCACTATGAGTTAGAACAGACTTGATGGCACCTAACAATAACAACCACTGTCAGGGCACCAAGGATACCAGGAAGTGACCACCACTTCCTACAGTCCCCTACCCCACCACTACCACCAAAAAAGCAGCCTCCACCTAAAGCTTTTTTCACTGAGCTTTTCTCAAATGCAAAACCTCAAAAGTGCATTTTACCTGAAGCGCTTACAATGAAAGTGCTTCAGGTCCTTCTCCAAAGCAGGTTTGGATGGGGGAAGAAGACAGCTTAAGAAAACACAGGGCACATGTGCATGGGAAAGACACCAACTCCAAACGAGAAAGGCAAAAAAAGGGGAGGCTGGAGGCTGGAGGCTGGAACGTCCACTGTCACCGTTAAGTCCTGTTTGCCTCCAACAGCGCAAGAGCAAATAGAAGTTGTGCAGGAGGGCAGGATGGCGTGAGAGGTAGCCAAGGTCACTTGCCAATACCTTACAGCTGTCACGAGGAGAAGACTCCATCCTAAAGGGGCTGGGGATATTTCCTGACTACACGCAGGCCCAAGGCTGCCTTTATAAGAAAACAATGGCTTTACCCAAGTGGCCCTTTAGGGCTGTAGAGAAAGACACAAAGCAGGGAAGGCAGTGAGCTTCGCCTGCCAGCAGCAGTTCTGTCTTCCAGCAGTTCCATTGTCACATCAGATTAACTCAACAAATATTTGCCAGGCCCCCACTGTGAGCAGAACATGACATTAAGATAAATCTGCTAAATGGAGGCTGCTACATGGAGCTGGGAACTTTATTAGGCAGCAGCTATCAGAAAGCTTTGAAACTGAGGGTTGTGAGGAAACCAGCAACAGGAAAAATTGCAAAACTCACCCCCCATCCCTACCCCCACCCCCGCCCCATATCAAAAAGGCCAATTGCTCTGCCCTTCTACAATGAAAGAGAAGGATCACCATGATACGCATGCTAGCGCAGTGGGCTTTCCTGCCAACCAGCTTTCTAAAAGACAAAGTAAGAGTCTCTATAATCAAGATAAACTTTTAACATGAATCTTCAAATAACACTGAGAAACAGATGTGACTTTATTTTGTAAGAGATAGATTTTGTGGAACAATATGTTCAGGAATGTGAGCCAATGACAAAATACTGTTACAGTTGGTGGCATACATTTTAATGTGTGTGTGTGTGGTTTTGATTTCTTCATTTGTTTTGTTTTGTTTTTGCTTTCTCCCACTTCTTTTTCTACCAGAGTTTCGAAGCACAGAATGCTGTCAACATAAACTTTATGCTATGAAGATGGCCCCAACAGAAACACTAAAATGACACAGTTCCCAGAGTATTGCATGCAAGTACAACTGAGCAATCTCACTAATTTTTTTTTTTTTCCCAAGATGGCTAAAGAGCAGGGGTGCTCCTAATTCTTCATCTGAAGAATGTGCTTGGGACTGGCCAGATGGATCACGATGCCTCCCAAGCCTGCAGCCCCCTTCTAAAGGAAACTGACAGCTAGAGCCCAAGTGTAGGAAAATCACTCTAGACCATTTGTTCCTGACTCTGGCTGCACATTAGAACCACTGGAGAGCTTTTAAAACATCTCCTTGTCCAGGCCCCACCTTCAGAGACACGAATTCTAAGATTCTGATTAATCTTGGATGAGGTTCAGGTATTGATTTTTTTTTTTTTTCCTATCTATTCTCTATTTAGTATTACTTTTTTTTATTGTACTTTAGATGAAGGTTTACAGAACAAATAGTTTCTCATTAAACAGTCAGTACACATATTGTTTTTATGACATTGGTTAACAACCCCACGACACGTCAACACTCTCCCTTCTCCACCTTGGAGGAACTTATTTTGGTGAAAATACACATAGCCAAAGTTACATCATTTCAAAAGTTTCTACATGTACAATTCAGTGACA
Source organism: Dugong dugon (assembly GCA_030035585.1). Classification (NCBI taxonomy): domain Eukaryota; kingdom Metazoa; phylum Chordata; class Mammalia; order Sirenia; family Dugongidae; genus Dugong; species Dugong dugon. Next base: position 48,839,317 of record CM057460.1, read on the forward strand.
TCAATTACATTCTTCCAGTTGTGCTGCTATTCTCACTATCCTTTTCCAAGTTATTCCATCACCATTATCTTCAACTCACTGCCCCCAGGCTTCCCATCAAGCCTTTTGAGTTGCTGCTGTCAATTTGATCTCACATATATAATTCTTTTTTGTGTGTGTGTGCCTTAGATGAAGGTTTGCAGAACAAATAGTTTCTCATTAAACAGTTAGTATACATTTTGCCATATGACAATGGTTAACAACTCCACAACATGTCAACGCTCTCCCTTCTCAACCTTGGGTTCCCCATCACCAGTTTTCCTGCCCCCTCCTGCTTTCTAGTCCTTGTCCCTGGACTGCTGCACCTCATTAGTCCCATTTTGTTCTATGAGGCTGTCCAGTCCCTGGCTGAACAGTGAACTTCGGGTGTGACCTCACCACTGAGCCAAAAGGGTGTCTGGGGGCCATACTCTAGGGGTTTCTCCAGTCTGTCAGGCCAGTAAACCTAGTCCTTTTTTGTGAGTTAGAGTTTTTTTCTACATCCTTTTTCAGCTCTGTTCAGGATCCTCTATTGTGATCACGGTCAGAGCAGTCAGTGGTGGTAGCTGGGTACCATCTAGCTATACTGGACTCAGTCTGGTGGAGGCCTTGGTAGCTGTGGTCCATTAGTCCTTTGGACTAATCTTTTCCTTGTGTCTTGTTCTCTTCATTCTCCCTTGCTCCCAAAGGGTTGGGACCAGTGGAGTATCTTAGATGGCTGCTCACAGGCTTTTAAGACCCCAGATGCTACTCACCAAGGTAGAATGTAGAACATTGTCTTTATAAACTGTGTTATGCCATTTGAGCTGGGTGTTTTCCAGAGACCATGGTCCCCACAGCCCTCTGCATATCAGTTCAGTCCCTCAGGGAGTTTGGAAGTGTCTATGGAGCTTCCATGACCTTTCCTTGTACAAGTTGTGCTGGCTTCCCCAGTACTGTGTACTGTCTTATCCTTCACCAAAGTTACCACTTATCTATTGTCTATTTAGTATTTCCACCCACCCCTCCCATCCCTGGTAACCAACAAAGATTGTTTCTTTTTTTGTGTAAACTTTCACATGAGTTTTCACAGTAGAGGTCTCATACAATATTTGTCCTTTCTTGATTGACTTATTTCACTCAGCATAATGTCCTCCAGTTTCATGCATGTTGTCGCAGCGGTGACAGTTGTCGGGGCGGTGGAGACAATAACCAATGCCACAACTCTTACAGAGAAGTGGGGCCAGGAGGGTCACTCTGAGGAGTAGAACCCCGGCTTCAGTCCCAGGAGTTTATTTTATAGTCAATACAGCAAGCAGTGAAGCAAATAATAGAACAATGGGCTTTGGTTGAGTAACAATAAGTTTTGAGCAAGGGAGAAGGAATTCAGGTAAACAAGCCAATCAGTAACTGGACAATAGGTTTGGGAAAACAAGTCGTGCCTAATCTCTTTCTCATTGCAGACAAGTCTCCAACATGTCGTATACAGCATAGAGGCCTGTGGGGGCTGCAGTTGTCAATAGTGCAGCCATGTTTAAATGGCATATATCCCCACACCATGTTATGAGATGCTTCACAGATTCATCATTGTTCTTTATCTTCGCATAATACTCCACTGTGTGTATGTACCATAGTTTATTCATTCATCTGTTGATGGGCATCTAGGTTGTTTCCCATCTTTTTGCTATTGTGAACAGTGCTGCAATGAATATGGGTGTGCATATGTCTATTTGTGTGATGGCTTTTATTTCTCTAAGATATATTCCTAGGAGAGGAATTGCATTTGTAGTGCTTTTTTTGTAGTGTTGATGTTTTCTTTGTTCCTTTTACTCCCCTGTGCTGAGTTCCTTTTGTTTGTGGATTTTTTTTTTTTTCATTTCTTTTGTTTTTGAAGGTTTTGTTTTTACTGAGACTTTATGTTTTTCTTCTTTATTTTGATGAGTAGATTTGTTAACTTTCTTTGTGGTTACCTTGAAATTTACCTTTATCTTCCAAGATTTGAACCAGTCTATTATTACTTGGTATCGCCTTGCCCTCCTCTCCATTAGAAGGTTCTATACCTACACCGTTTATTCCCTCTTTTATTTTTCTGATGCTGTTGTCATTTACATATTAACCTCTCTGGTTCCCTGTTGAAATTCTTTTGGTTTTGTATAGTCCGTAAGAGTTCATTTCCTAGGCTGGTATCTGGCAAGTACAATCCTGTGTCCTATACTCAGACTGTGGCCTGATGTTATTTGTTCTCAGACCTAAAGACTCTCTTTAAAAAGTCTTGTAAGTTTGTTTTGGTTTTTACATAGTCCCTTAATTTCTGTTTATCTGGAAATGACCTAATTTCACCATCATATTTGAATGAGAGTTTTGCAGGATATATTATTCTTGGCTGGCAAGTTTTTTCTTCCAAGGTTTTATACATGTCATCCCATTGCCTTCTTGACTGCATGGTTTCTGTTGAATAATCCGAGCTTAGTCTTATGGTTTCTCCTCTGTATGTGACTTTTTGTTTTTCTCCAGCTGCTCTCAGGATTCTTTGTTTGTCTTTGGTTTTAGAGAGTGTGATTATGGTATGCTTTGGTGATTTTCTTTTGGGGTCTATCCTATATGGGGTTTGCTGAGTTTCTTGGATGGTCAGCTTTTCATCTTTCATGATATTGGGGAAGTTTTCTGTCAGCAATTCTTCAATGATCTTCTCTGTGTTTTCTGTTTTCTCTCCCTATTCTGGAACTCCAATCACTCACAGATTTTTGCTTTTGATTGTATCCCACATAATTCTCAGGGTTTCTCCATTTTTCTTCATTCTTTTTTCTGATGTTTCCTCAGAGTTGTATCCAAGTGTTTGTTTTCAATTTTGCTGATCCTATCTTCCATCGTTTCATACCTGCTCCTCAGCCCTTCTATGACACTGTCCATTTCTGAAATCTTGTTGTTTATCTTTTGCATTTCTAATTGCTGTTTTTGTATGATTTCTAGTTGTGAATTTATTTTAGCATTTTGTTCCTGTATTATTTTCTTGAATTCTTCCATTTTTTGTCTGTATTTTCCATGAATTTGTCTATTTTTTCCTCATTTGTGTCTACTTTTTGCTTCAACTCTTGGATAATTCTGAATATTAGAGATATGAATTCCCTATCAGTTAGGTCTAGTGCCTTTTCTTCTACTGGAAAAAAACAGTGTGACTGCACAGGCCGGGAAGCAGTTTCACAGTGGGGTGGTGTTTCACACCTTTCTGGAAGAAGCAAAGATGGCACACGGAGCCAGGTATTTGAAAGAGAGGAGAGGGAGATGGTGAGAGGTAAGGAATAAATCTAAAGAAGCAGAAAAAGAACACCAGCAGCCAACAAAAGGCACTCAGGGAGCTGGCCAGTGCGAGTGGGTGGAATCCAAGTGACACCAGGGTGAAGCTTGTGCTTTCCGGTCAAAAGACTGTGGCTGCAGGACGTAGAGGAGGCTAAGTCGGGGTGGAGAAGGGTAGGAGGCGGGAAATCCTGTATTGCTGGTTACCAGTTGTTCTGTCTCCTGCTAAAAGCTCTGTGAAGCTGCTTTCTCATACCCTCTGTTCACTGATCTCCAATAGGAGTCCAAGATGGCAGATCTGTGCTGTGGTAGCTGATAGGGGACCTCTGCATGTATCTCTCCTCATTCTCTGTTCTCGATCAGTTTCTTATTCCATTCAGTACTTGGCTGAGTTCTTTATCTCTTCATTTGATGCTTAGGGTTTCAGGATTGACGTGTGACTCTGTTTGACTTAGTTTTTCTGATCTTTGCTGCTGAGGGACGGTGTGTTGCTTCTGACTATAGCAACATGTTGCCCGGAAGTCTCTCTTGATAATTTTTTAAGCACCACAGAAGATTCTGTTTTGCAACCAGAGTTAAGAACCACTACTCTAGACCATTCCATACACTGAGTACAACTGCATATGCAATTAATTGAATCATTATTAAGCAGTTGGCCCAAAGACAGCCAGTACCTCAGTTAGCCTTTGAGGTGGCTGTATTGGAATTCCCAAGGCCATCCCCACATTCAGAGATTTGCTAGAAGCTCTCACAGGAGTCATGGCTAAGATTTATTACAGTGATGTAGTAAGGATACACGATCAGATCTTAAGGAAAAAAGACACAGCAGAAATCTGGAAAAATCCATGCACAGACTTCTGATGCTGTCTCCTTCCTATGAGGGGGCACATTTGAGCATTCTATTTTCTCCAGCAATGACAAATGCAATAACATGTGAGCAATGTTTCTGCTCAAGGAAGCCCATTAGAGACTTGGTACCCAACATTTTTACTGGGGGCTGGTCACATGGGCACTCTCTGCCTAGCACATACCAAAATTCCGGATTCCCAGAAAGAAAGTAGTTTAGAACAACTCCAGGAAACTCTAGACTAAAAATGTCAGAAAAACTGACTCAAACTAGCTTAAACAGTAAGGATTTTTACTGGATGACATAACTAGAAATCTAAAAGTAAGGTAGACATCATAGCTGGCTTAACCTAGTGACTCTAACTGGTTGGTTTCAAAGGACCTCGGCTCCCCCACTTACTAGCATTGTGACTTGGGCAAGTTATTCAACTTCTCCAAGTCTGAAGTTTAGCATCTGTAAAATAGAAATAATAATAGTTCCTTCCTCATAGTGTTGCTATCAGAATTAAATGACAATGGTAATAAAATACTTAGCACAGCACCCAGGATATCGTAAGGGCTCAAACAGCTATTGTTATTACTACCATAATTAAAGTGGCAAACTGTGTTAAATAGTAAGACACTGAATTTTACAACCTACAGCTGAGCTTGTGAAAGAAGATTAAAAAGTCAGTCAGTTGAAAGTGTTTTGAAGGTGATAATTTGCCTTCATTAAAAAAAAAAAAAAGTTTGAGAAAGGAAGATAGCTGGCGGAAGACTTCAGTATAGAAATAAAATTTTAATTTTGGAGGAGACCATGAATATTTTTATAGCCTATGAGGAAGGAGTCACTAGAGGCAAAGAAGCTGAAAACACCAGAGTAAAAAAGAAAATTGCAAATTTCAGAGGAGATGAACACTGAACACAGGTACAGGAATTTGCCTTCAGCAAATGATGATGATGATGTTTGTTTAAGTATTGGCATTTCACTGAGTACTTACTATGATGCCAGACACAGTCAAAGTGTTGTGTATGTTATTTTATCCTCACAACAACCTTTAGAAGTAGACACTCCTTTTATTTCTATTTATTACCCTCTGCTGAAGTACAAAACTGAGGTTTGGAAATTGTTAAATAATGTCTAGTAAGGATAGAACACGGATATAAACCTGGGTTTAATACCAGAACCTGTATCTTATTGCCTATGCTAAACTGAGGTAAAAAGAAAAATCAGAAGAGGTGCATATATTAAAATATCTGTAGTGAGAGTTTGTGCTGGACAGAACCAGAGTTCTCCATGAAGTATACAAAATTAATTTCTGAGATAGAGGAAAGTCATACAATATGTGACTAGATGTTACAAATGAGGGAATGGAATGACTGGGAGAGAGGCAATATTCAATGAGAATTTTCCAAAATCAATGAAAGACTTAAATTCTCAGATTTAAGAATCAAAATGAAAATCAAGCTAAACAAGTAAAAATTAATCCCCACTTAAGACACATCAGAGTAAAACTGCAGAATACCACAGAGAACTAGAGAAATCTTAACAGTAGCCAGAACAAAAAGACAGATGGCTTACAAAGTGAAAATTAGACTAAAGCAGACTTCTCAATAGAAAAAATAAAAACCTCAAAATAACAAAATATCTCCAAAGTGCTGAGGAAAAGTATCAGCTAAATTATCATTTAAGAGGATAGATAAAAGAAGACAAAGGAAATCTGAGTGTATATGCCATATGTAATGAGTGGTATACATTTTCAGATACTCTTTAAAAGAACTACTAAAGGAAATACTTTAGAAAGAGGAAATTAAACTGAAATGGAAAGTGTGTGTACAAAAACTAGTGTGGAACAAAGAAATTGGTAAACACTTAAGTTAATCTAAATATACTGGCTATTTGAAACAGCAACAATAATGACTACTGAAGAGGGAAATTTAAATCCAAGATAAAACTAAAATACTAAGCAACAAAAAATGAAGATACAGAAGGTGATTGGAATTAATGAATTCAAAAGTCTTTGTTTTGTTCAGAGAAAGTATAGATATATTAACATTTTACCTTTTTAGAGTATGCATTTTTTCATGTAAGGCTTACCATTTACAGGAATAAAAACACAATCTCTAATTTCAAAGGGGGAGAGGTGAGGAATACTTGAATACAGTACAACAGGAATTAGCAAACTTTTTCAGTAAAGGACTAAATAATAAATATTTTAGGCTTCGTGGGCCATATAGTCTCTGTTGCAACTTGCCAACTCTACCATTTTAGCATGAAAGCAGACATAGAAAATACATAACTGAATGAGAGTGACTGTGTTTCAATAAAATTTTATTTATGTAAAATAGTTTGTCAATCCCTTCAATAGAAAGAAAAAAAGACACAAAGAAAGTAGAAAAGCATGTCAATGGAAACACAATAAGATGGTAGACAATCTGAATATATTTATAATTATAATCAATAAATTCATCAAAGTTTCCAGTTAAATATGCAGTAATTCTCAAATTGGACCACAAAAAAAAGCCAGCCGTATGTTGATCACAAGAGACACATATTAAACTGCAATTCCGCTAGAAAATTTGAAAGAAAAAGGATAAAAAAGGTTAGACTAGGAAAATACTAACAACAAGCAATAAAACTTTTGAATAAATTATATTAGCAGAAGAGAAAATATTCTTCAAGGCAAAATGTATTATTCAAAATAAAGATATATTAATCCTGAACCTGTATGCACTTAACAGCATAGTCTCAAAATATATAAAGCAAAATTGACAGAATTAAAAGGGAAACATGATCAACCCACAATCATAGTGAGACTAAACAATTTCTTTCAGAAAGTTATCAAGAAGGCAAAAACCTAATAAGGATACAGAAGATTTCAACCACAACGTTAACAAATTTGATCTAATAGACATATACAGAAGTCTACACTCAACAATTAGTGAATACTCATTCTTTTCAAACACATAAGAAAAACTGTACAAACGTTGACCATGTACTAGGCCACAAAACCAGTCTCAGCAAATTAAGAGTATCAATATGAATCAGACCCCACTTTTGGACTATACTCCCATAAAACCCAAGATAATTTATACCCAAACTATTTGAACTAGTTGGCTAACTCAGCAGTGAGAAATGGACTTGGTAGCTTATTTAGGAAATGATTCCAGGAAGCAGAGTTAGGAAGCTAGGAGAGTGAGGCAAGGAAGGAAAAAAAGCCAGTATAAGGTGTGTTATTGAGCTGGTTACCCCTGTGGGCAAATGTGCAACAACCTTTCTTGGGGCCCTCTAAGGAATCATGTGGGTTGCACCTCTTAATTTTCCCTCAGAAGGGTAGGAGTTTGGAACATTTACTAACCAGCTTCGCAGTTCATTAGTTGAGGGTTGCCCTGAGGGTATTAACTCCTTCACACTTGTACGTTGTGCTTGTGCAGCTGAGGGGCTTCCAGGACTTCAGGAAAAGCCCTGATGCAGAAGAGCAGTGAGATGGTGGAAGTTGCTTTAGGGGGACCTAACAGCGTTCATGAAACTGTTCCCCACAGCTGCCCTGAAATCCAGTGGGTTGAAGGAATGTGCATCTGCTACAGATCCCATTCGTGTAAATTAAAACACATCACAAGCCAATAGCATTCATTATTTATGGTTACATACATACGTGGTAAAAATATCAAAAATATTCAAAGAAACATACCACTTCAAGACAATGGTTCAGGAGGGAGGGGGGAGTACAGGAATGCCTTATGACTTAAACGTAGGTGGAATGTTTAATTTCTATAGAGAAGAGAGGGGTCTAAAGGAAATGTGGAGATCTGGTGGCACAGTGTTAAAAGCTCAGCTGCTAATCATAAAAGGTTGGCAGTTTGAATCTACCAGCCGCTCCTTGGAAACCCTATGGAGCAATTCTACTCGGTCCTGTAGGGTAGCTATGAGTTGGAATTGACTCGGATTTAAAGGAAAAATGACAAAGTGTTCATACTTGTGAATTCAACAGATACAGGTGTCTATTATCTTTTGTGTTTTTGGAAATATTTATAATTAAAATTTTCAAAGAATAAGTTCCTGGTACTTTTAATTGGCAGGTTTGGCTTGGTCAAGTATGCCACAATCAGGGAACCCTCACTAAACAAAGAAACTGGGCTAGCAAAGCTCTGAAGCCACTGCTGCATTTCTTTCTATTTCAATAAAGGAAGTGTCCCTGTAAAACATTGGACTTTGAGCACTTGAGTCAGGCTTACTGTAGCTGACACAGTGTCCTCCCGGGTCACAGTGACCTCCACGTGCTACTTTATGGTTACGATTCACCAAGTTCTTGTGGAAGAGTAATTTTAGTAATCGTTCAAGGTCCTTTCCAACCCTTGTGAGTCTATGGTTAGCATTTTCATGGTCCAATGGGGCAATTTTCATAGATTGATACACCGTGTGCCTGCACTCACAGGCAAGCTTTATAGCTGCTGTAAAGATAATCACTGTAACCACTGTCTGGGTGCAGGTGTAGTTTTGTTTGTTTTTGTTTTGTCTTGTTTTAACGAGCTATGAGTCCTTAGGTATCCCAGTCTAGTTCCCTCAATTTACAGAAAATGAGGCCCAAAGAAAACCATTTTCTTGCCCAAGGTCTTAAAACTAGTAAGTGGCAAAGCTGAAAATTAAATTTTGGACCCATGGCTATCTTCATTCTATGAGATAGTACCTAAATTCCTGAGATGTTATAGAATGAAATATATTATCTGTGAAGATCCTGAAAGTATCAATCATTAAGATATCATGGTTTATGGCCGCGTACCTGATGTAACCTCTACAGAAAAGCATAAATATAAGAAAGAGGCTTCTTATCTGGCATAAAAAGCCACGCCCTGGGTATATTCGTGTCCAGCCTGTGCTGTGTCAAATGTTCCATGCCCCTAGGATCTGCAGAGCCTGAGACTTTGGAAAAGACTCTTACCTGATTTTATGGTGGCAATCGTTTAAGGTGGACCTTGTATGTTGACATCACAACCTTAACAACAGCCATAACAGTTAATATGGTTACACAGACTCCAATGGAATTGTCAAAATTGCCCATAACATCTGCTACTGACTTAAAGGGCCATTAGACTGGTGAGGACTTTGAGAAGCCACAAAGAACATCTAAATCTAATCCAGTGCTTCTCAAACTTTACTGTGCATATGAATCACCCAGAGATCTTGTTAAAATGCAGATTCTGATTCAGTAGGTTTGGGGTGGGGCCTAAGATTCTGCATTTCTAACAAACTTCCAGGTGATACTGCAGATCTGAGGACCACCCTTCAAGTTGTTGTTGTTAGGTGTGTCGGTTCCAACTCATAGGGACCCTATATACAACTGCCCATCCCCACAACAGTTGTTATGCTTGAGCCCATTGTTGCAGCCACTGTGTTAATCCATCTCCTTGAGGGTCTTCCTCTTTTTTGCTGACCCTCTACTTTACCAAGCATGATGTCCTTCTCCAGGGACTGATCCCTCCTGATAACATGTCCAAAGTATGTGAGACATAGTCTTGCCATCCTTGTTTCTAAGGAGCATTCTGGTTGTACGTCTTCCAAGACAGATTTGTTTGTTCTTCTGGCAGTCCATGGTATGTTCAATATCTTCGCCAACACCACAATTCAAACGCATCAATTCTTCTTTGATTTTCCTTATTCATTGTTGAGCTTTCGCATGCATATGAGACAAGAACACCATGGCTTGGATCAGGCACACCTTAGTCTTCAAGGTGACATCTTTGCTTTTCAACATTATAAAGAGGTCTTTTGCAGCAGATTTGCTCAGTGGAATGCATGTTTTGATTTCTTGACTGCTGATTCCATGGGTTTTGATTGTGGCTCCAAGTGAAATGAAATCCTGTGCTTTAGAAGACAGTCAACATTTAATTCTTTACTTGTCTCAAGTGACTCTAAATCAGAGGAAGGTGGATGGGCAGGCTTCTCAAGGCCTCAGCCAAAATGGGCCACAATTATATGTACTTATCATGTTGTTAGATGCCATTGAGTCAATTTCAACTCATTGCAACCCCATGTGACAGAGTAGAACTGCCCCATAGGGTTTCCTAGGTTGTACTCTCTACAGGAGCTGATCTCCAGGTCTTTCTCCAGCAGAGCCACTGGGGGGCTTCAAATCACCAACTTTTCAGTTAGCAGCAGAGCGATTACCCATTGCACCTCCAGGGCTCCCACACATACACATTTATAACTGGATATGTAATTCACACATTTTTTACATTGGTAATCTTCAAACTGTTATCCATGGACCCCTGAGGGTCCTCTATAAAAAAAAATTTTTAATTACATGTTTTTGTTATTAAGGTAATTTTTTTAGAATACATTTCCTGAATCATCAAGATAATTTCCTTACTACTGAGTATGTGATATTTCAATGCCCATGATTGTGTTTGAGTTCCTTTAAGCCAAATGAAGGGAAAAATATCTCAGAATGCTGTACAAACAAAGTTTGCTCTAATAATTTAAATTTAGAAAAAGAGAAGAATTGACAAATCTAGACACTGAACACAAAAATCCTATGTAGCCATGATCGGTACCATATTAATTTTGTGAAGAATTACATCACATTGAGTTCATCTTTTAGAATCTAATTTGCAAAAGGTCCTCAGCAGTAAGTACAATAATAATTATGCAGTAAATAATTTTTCTGGTTTTGTTTCCAGCAGTAATGAATTAAATTGGACATCTACTTAATGCCAATATCTTAACACCTAATACTAACATTTCCTGAAGTAGATATGAGTTTTGTAGGCTTATCAAAAGACATTGCCTTAACATAAGCAATGAGGTGAAAACATAGAAACAGTTTAAAAATAGAATAAGACAGAGGCTATATGTTTTCTTCTTTTAAACTTCAGCTATTTCAACAACTTTTCATCCTCATTAAATTGTTGTTTTTAGTTTAAACTTCATAAAAGCTGTATTTTAGTTAGTATTTAATTTTTAAATTAGGTTTATCATTGTAAAAGAGCTCTAGGCATAAGAAGTTTATAATGATGATATACATCACTTATACACTTATGTATATATGATATATATATATAGAGAGAGAGAGAAAACCAGAACTTATCATTACAATAAAAGTAATTTAAGTCAATGGTTGGAATCTGCGAAGTATTTTCCCTTAAAGGGGGTCTGACGTTAAGCAGTTTTGAAGAACTTGTTTTAGATGAATTACTTTTCTCCTCTAGGTCAATACTGCAATGACTATACTTTAATTTCAGTTTTAGCAAAATTCAAAACTGGATTGAATATGTGAATATCTCTTTTTATGGGAATAACACGCACCTTCTGCATTTGTTTGCCAGCCACACCCTCCCCCCATGAGGCACCCTCACAAGTCCTGCCATGCCAATCCTCTTCCACATGTTGCTGCAAAAAAAAAAAAAAAATTAGCATAGCTTACTTACAAAAATACCTCACGGGGAGAGGGTGTGGCCAGGGAACAAACACAGAAGGGACGCCTTATTTGTGTAAAAATACAGTAGATCTCACTGTTCTGCAAATATATTATTCATTGATCATGTGGTCAGGCCAAAACAAGCTCAGAAGGCAGCCAAAAATTCTGTGCCCAACAGAATTATCTATTTTACCACAGCTATAAATCCTATACTCCCTTAATGTGTGTGTTTAGGGGTTTGACTACCATCTCACTTTTCATTTAGAGACACTCAAGATCAACGTAGTTTATATGACCTTCTGAAAACTATTCTGAGTAAAAATATGGTGACTTTTTTTTTTTTTACTTAATTGCTTCAATATTTATGTGCTCTTTATGTCCAGAATCCTCTCTAGAACAGTGCCTCCTCCCCTTCCTATAGCACACACACCCAAATGTCCCAGAACACAAGGGGCTTCCAAGAATCAAGTAATGAGAGAGAGGAAACAGGAAAGTTTCATCAATCCACCAGCACCACTGCTCAATCTGATGATTGTTTGCCCACTGCCCTGGGTTTTAGTCTCAAGGTTTCAGCTTTTTCATTCCACATGCCTCTGATGTCCAGTCATTGTGTCCTCAAAGCCTTGAAACCATGCCACAGTATGTGTGTCTAGAGGGATTTCTGTCTTGAACATACACTGCCCTGAAACCACCTCTTACCCAAAAACCTTAGACTTTTGCATTGAGCCCAGAATCTCCAATTCTCTTGGAGAGATCCCCTTTTTGGGGTCCATAGTGTCCTTTCCTGTCAACAAACTCCAGTTCAGACTAACAAGCTTCCCTCTCTGGAGAAGGGGTCCCATCCCTTTTTTCTAGGAAGGCTTAATCTCCTTATGTAATTGATCTCCCCTTCTCCAGAACTCTGCAAACCAAGGAATGGACTCTCTTCATCAAATACAAAGGGTTCTGTTCCCCTTCCCCAGGACATCAGGGTATCCTAGTCTCATCTTTATATAATCAAGAGGGAGCCACTCAAGTGAGTCCACCCACAAAAGTGAAACAAATATCTGTCCTTTCTATAAATGTGTGATTTTCTCACATAATTTTTTAAAATTCTGCTTCAACCCCTTACCCCATTATTCAGAATTTCCATCATACTAAGAAAGCTGAGTGGGAGCCCTGCTGGTGCAGTGGTTAAGAGCTGCTAACCAAAAGGTCAGCAGTTCAAATCTACCAGTCGATTCTTCAAAACCCTATCGGGCAGTTCTACTCTGTTCTATAAGGTTGCTATGCTGAAAGAATTCCAAAGGACTATTTTCCATAGATAGGAAAATCAGAACAAAATCTCATTTTGTTTGTTTGGTTTGGTTTGCTTGTTTTTGTTTTGTTTTGTTTTTTCTAATCATCAATGATCATTATTAGACATCAAGGCCTTCTAACAGATTTCAGTTAGAAGGGGTTCCAAATTCCCTGTACGTCTCCTGGCTCCTTTCTTTCTTAACTATCTTAACCTAAGTTTGTTAACAGTCCTTTCCAACTAGGCTGCTAGGAAGGATTCCCTCCTCTCCTTCTCGTAACTCAGAGCCTCTAAACTTGTGAGCTCAGATGCTCATAGTTTGGAACTCCCTTCCTGCCCTTCCTGGGTGTGACTAAGGAATAAAAACTAGGGAGGAGGCACCTCAGAAAGCGGAAGCTCCTCATTTATATCTAAAAAATCTCCACCCCACTAAACAAGCCTTTCACAAACTATGAATCAGAAAAGCTGACAGTACCTCTAGCACTTAGCACATTGCCTCGCACATAGTAGGTACTCATTGAATATGCATTTCCATGTGTCTCCGACTTCAGCAAATGTTAGATTCTGATGGTTTAACATATCATAATTCTATATTTGCACCGTAACAGAAACCTTCCAAAATCTTAAGGCGAAAGAAATTGTTATTGCTCTGAGAAGCCATGATTACTCTGATAGTAGGATTTCAGTGTTGGTCATTTTTGCTGTCGGAGGCTGTACTAGTCAAGGTCATTAACATTAGATTCTACAACAAACAACTCTAAAATTTCAGTGGCTTTAATACAACTGTTTTATTCCTTGCCCACTTCACAGACTGATGTTGGTTGGGCAGTTCTCTCAGGTAGATTCCTTCTAAGCTTTGACTCAGGGATCTGGGCTCCTTCCATCTAAAGCTCTGCCTCTTGAATGAGGGAGAGAGTAGAAGATCTAGAAAATTTTGGTTGTTTGTATCACTTCCATTAACATTCTCTTGCCCAAAACTAGTTGTACATATTGTCCCACCTGGACGCAAGGGCAGTGGGAAATGTGCTTTTCTTGTGCACTCAGAAGTTAAATGCACGTGGTTTGGTGAACACATTGCATTATCTCTACCACAGAGGCTAAAGAAGAATTTCATGTTGGGGGACCAACACCTTAACGTTGTACCTATTTTGCCTATCCAGTCACTTAGAATATAAAAACTTTTGCTATAATCTGAAAAATTATAGCAAACACACTATACAAGTATGGTTATAAGCATGTAAACACTCTAGTTCCAAAGTCCAGGGGTGTCTTACTTACATGATAAAAATTGCCTAGGGATTTAGTAAATATTTGTCATTGATGATAAAGTGATGGTAATGATTTCTCTGCCCTGTCTCTGACCTTAACCCTTTCCATCTCAAAACTCTCCCTACAAAGTTCTGCTTCTCTTCCCAATTTCACTCTGCTCAAGCTCCCAGTTCTTCCAGTGGAAATAAAGGTCTTTCTGTCTTCAGCCTTAAGTTGAGCCAAAATGCTCTTTCTTTGCAAATCAAGAGTTTAGTTTTGCTCCTAACCTTCAACAGGCATTGCCTCACTTCAGCTCATCTTTTACTTCTGTTTTCATTATGCACACTTCTCCTCCCTACACCTGGGTGAATCTTTTCTCTCTTCCCTATCACCCACTACAGGTCTGCATGCCTAAGTCCCAGCTCTGTGTGGCACAAACAGCAGCACACATTGAAGCCAGCGTCCTTTATCACTAAAGGTTCAATGCTTACTCAATGGTCTCCAAATTAGCAGTTGTCACTGGCCTTCTCACCATCTGCAGGGGATTCTATTGGCATATTCTCTTTCTCCACTACTCAGTGTACAGCTTGTGCTCAGGGCCTCCCTCACCCCCAGGCCAGTAATCAAAGGATCTTAGGGAAATCAAAAAGAGTTCATCAGCAGGAGGTTTAATGATTTTAGCCAGCATTTACTGACAACTTACTGTTCGCTAGACGCAATTCTAAGTGCTTTAAATGATTTATCTCAAGGAACCCTCATAACACCTACTTTGTTTTTGTTTTTTTTAACACTGATGATAAGTAACTTGCCCAAAGCACACGCTAATAATTGATGGAGCTGGCATTGGAGCCCGAGCTGGTAACCATTATGCAACATTGTATAGTTGTGTGTGTGTGTGCTACAGAAAAGAGATAAACAAGAATTGCATGTTTGCCTAGGGGACAGTGAGTTGAAGATAATGGTGACAGAATAATTTGGAAAAGGATAGTGAGAAAAGCAGCACAACTGGAAGAATGTAATTGATGTCACTGAATTATACCTGTAGAAACTTTCAAAATGCTGTAACTTTGGCTATGTATATTTTCACCATAAAAAACGTCCTCAAGGTCGAGAAGGGAGAGTGTTGACATGTCATAGGGTTGTTAACCAATGTCATAAAACAATATGCATACTGACTGTTTAATGAGAAACTATTGGTTCTGTAAGCCTTCATCTAAAGTACATTAAAAAAAAATTTTTTTTTAATTAAAAAAAAAAAAGAATTGCATGCCAGGATGGGGGAAAGATGTGGCAGCCTGCTTCCATAAAGATGCACAACCTGGGAGCCCTATGGGTCATTTCTACTCTGTACTACAGGGTTGTGGTGAGTTGGAATCAACTTGGCAGTGGGTTTGGGCTTTTTGGTTGTATGGCCAGGAAGAGGCAGGCCACTGGTTTCTCTATTCTAATGGTGGGATAATTGTATGAAGATAATCGTGGGCAGGACATTAGTGCCCTGCTTCTTCTCCTCATCCGGTCCTTGTAACCACCCCCACTCTTTCCCACCCCCCACCTGCCTGTGCCCAGAGGCAGTAGCTTCTTGCTTCCTCTCTCTCTGGCAGTCCAACCTCAGTTTCCACTCCTCGTTTCCAAATCTCAGCCTGTCGCTGAATGGGTTAATTCAATTCAGAGGAGAAAGGAGAAGGAAGACGTATTTTGGCACTTCTGACTCCCTCTCGAAACAGTGATCTTCCATCCCATTTTTTCATTAATAAAACTGATACTTCAAAACCTCCAATTTAGAGAAAAATGTACCATTTCAGCAGTCAAGAAAAAGAAAACATATCACCCAGTCTTTAAATTTTCAGCATGCTATCGCCGATTACTTGCTAAGGAACCTCAGAAGACCAACTACAGACTGGTTCCTGAGGCACAAGGTAGTACCTCCTTCCCACCAGGTCCCTGGTTAGAAGGAGGAGCTGTAGCCCTATCTTCACATAGTGCAGCCGGAAATGAACGCTGAGAAGCCCCGTCGTCTACCAATAGAACCCTGTCACCATTCATATGCCTGGGGATATCGAACAGGAAGGATTTACTTGCTTGTTGGTTTAACAATGTGTATATTAGTATATGGAATCCTTGAGTGATGCGATCGGTTAAGCTGCTAACTTTTGCAGCATAACTCTACTCTGACACTACGTGGGGTCGCCATGAGTCAGAGATGACCCCGCGACAACTGGTTTGGTTTTGGTTTGGTTTTCTTTGGTTTTTATATCAGTGTACTGTTTGCCAACTCTTGGGCCCCTTTTTCCCCTGTATCCCAGCCTCAGCACTTTTTGATAGAACCCATTTAAAAAGCACGGTCTTTGGCGAATGGAAACACAGCAGCTTCTCAAACAAAGTTAAGGCTGGAACAGTCTGTGTTCAAAACAGAGCTTTCTAATCTTTTTGCCTTATTTGCTTTTTAGAAAAGACCTTGTGGATTCCATCTCTGCCAGGTTTTGCTCTTCAAAGGGAGCCAAACAAGATCCACACTTTCCCAAGGATTCATTCATGGGGTGGGGGTGGGGGGAGCGGTGCCAAAAATGTGTTGGCTCCTCTTTTAGACAGATGCTGTACCTTGAAGAACTGATTCTCTGGAAGGATAAACTGGCTATTTCCCTTTGCCCTCAGAGAAAGGATTTAGTTTCAAATTCTTAGAAAAATCAAGTCAGAATCATGGACTCATACAATCACTATCAGATGATTTATCCGTGTATTTTCTGGGTTTTTAAAATGCAACAAATCTTTTCTCACCAAAACCAGTTCTTCCTGGGAAGGCAGAGAGGGTTAGGAGCTGGTTGAATGGACATGGGGAATCAGGGGTGGAAAGGAGTGTGCTGTCACAGTATGGGGAGAGCAGTTAGGGTCACATAACAATGTATGTATAAATTTTTGCATGGGAGACTAACTTGAAATGTAAACTTCACTTAAACTACAACAATAAAAATGTTATTAAAAACAAAAACAAAAAACAATTCTTCCGTACTCTCCAAGCTGAGTTTCAAACTGAGACTGAGCCAGAACATTTAGGATGAAATTTTTTGTCCTCTTTCAAGAGGGTGTTAGAGAACAGACAAGTCAGACAAACCCCCAGGCTCCCCCCAGACCCTCCTTCTGACCAAGTCCTCAGCCACTGAAGAACAGGGCCCACCAGTGCCAAGGGCACCAAGAGCCCTATAACCGCATCTCAGGTTGAAGTGTGCACCCACCCCCAACACTTACTTCCCATCATAACTGAGACTTACTGAGATGAGAAGGGAATGATCTAACGTGGGAGTGCATCCATAAAACACTCACAGTTTGTTTTTGTTTTCAGGTTTAAAATCACACACACACACACACACACACACACACACACACAAGTCATCTTTACTCTGTTGCCAAAAGCAAAGAGCTTTGAATTAGGTTTCACAATTTAAGTAGCTGATGTCATGTAATATCCTGTTTCATGGTTTATCATGTTCTGGACAGTTTCCAGTTGTTTCACCCCCTGAGGTAACAGGACATCATGATCTGGCTTGGCACATGGGATGGGGTGGGGGTGGGGGTAGAGCATGGGAGGACGTATCTTGTCTTTACTGCGAGGTTGCTGCGGGCACTTTTTCATGTAATTAGCAAAATGTTTAGACTGACGAGGAGACCAGGTTGCTCAATATCTTCAGTATCAAGTTTTGCATTCCCCTGGCAGGATCCAGCAGAGAAAGAACAAGAATGGTATTACTTGTCAATAGCAGGTTTCTGGTTCAGAATTTACGGTTACATAAAAGCCATATATGCATAACGATTTAAATTTCTATATTGTTTTTGAACTGTCCTTTTATCTTCATCATAAAAGACAATAACTCTCCGAATCATGGAGTCACTGGGTGGTGCAAACAGCTGGCTGCTAACCAAAAGGTTGGTAGTTCAAGTTCACCCACAAGCACTTCAGAAGAAAGGCCTGGTGATCTACTTCTGACAAATCAGTCATTGAAAACCCCGTGGAGCACAGTCCTACTCTGACACACATGGGGTTGCCACGAGTCAGAGTCAACTTGGCAGCAACTGGTCTGATGGTAGTTTGTCTAGATCACGAGTATAAGCTAAGTTCTAGTCTTTATCACAATCCCTGATTAAAAAAAAAAAATTGTTGCTGTCGAGTTGATTCCGACTCATAGCAACCCTATAGGTCAGAGAAGAACTGCCTCTGCAGGGTTTCCAAGGCTGTAAATCTTTACAGAAGCAGACTGCCACATCTTTCTCCCATGGAACAGCCAGTGGGTTCAAACTGCCAACCTTTTGGTTAGCAGCTGAGCACTTTCACCACTGTGCCACACTCCCCTATAGAAAGGGACAGTGGCTCACTCATTGTGTATCTGCAGCACCCTGGAGAGTGCCTGGCCCTTCACAGGGCACTGTGATGGATGTTCTCCATTTGCCCCTCCAGATCTACCCTCTGCCCTTTCCCACACTTTGCCACGCTGTTCTGTGTCTTAGGAGGCTGACTTCTATGAATTACACTCCAAAGGATTCTCTTGCCTTCGGCTTCTGGTTGGATTTGGCCAGTGGAAGCCACTGGCCAGAGATTGGAGGGAGGGAAGGGGGAGAGATCAGGGTGGCCGCATCCCTCTACTGAAGGCGACGATGACCACCACGTGACCTCCTCCTATAGTGGCAGCTCTCACCAAGGCTGGTGATCACTCCCTCCTTATCCTTCAGGCCTAGGTGAAAATCTTCTCTCTGCTGCTGGTCTCTGTGGGCCTCATCATCCTTGTTGCCTTCTTTCATCATGACCCCACCTTTATACATGGGCTCATTAAACTCTGTCCACTCACCCCATTTGAGTATGCCATGTGTTTCATGGTAGAACCCTAACCATGAGGAGGCAATAAATACTTATAGTATAATTACAACATGATGTAATGTGATACTATTCAGGAAAATACATAGCTGACAATTCAGAGATGAGGACTTTCTCTAAGGTCAAAGTCTTTCAAGAGCTTGACACTTGAAATGCAGACTTCACCTTGAATCCTATCTCTGTAATTTGCTAGTTTGTGTTATAATAAACCCCAAAATTCCCCCCCACCCCCACTACCACCGCCAGTATACTTCTTCTTGTCCAAAAAAATCCTTGTGTCTCTCCCTGCACTATTACAGAAAACACTTGAGGCTTGAGAGCTCCAGAGTCACTCCTGGATTTTAGTAGCTCCAGATCCTTATACACACATAGACCCATTCACACACATACACACACACGCTCTTCCCCCAAAGACATTTCAGAAAGGCTGGATCAAGAGGGATGTCCAGCTTCAGCTAAATGCTGTGCCCCAAACCACCCTTGCTTGTGCTCGTGACCTTCCCTAAGAGTTGAGGAAGCACAAGGCACCACCATGTTCTCTGCAGCAATATGAATGATATTTATTTCAGATAAAATAGTGAGTTCTCCATTGAAATTATTGTAACACAGATAATTTATGAAAAAATGAAGCCATTGGTTTTGTTTTTTCTCTTGTTCCATGCAATTTAAATATAAATATAACAAACAATTTTCAAATATTAGATTTTTTTAAAAAAAAACAGAAACAAGGTAAATCTTTCTAATGCTCTGCAACTCATTAATTGTTCAGCCCCCATAAGAATTCTGTTCTGTGTGTTGATGGACGTACAAGTTACCACACACCAAAGTCAGGTCCCTTCAGAAAGTATTCTGATATTAGAACATCTGCCTGAGAGTTACTTTAACTTTAGTGAAGGAAGGAGGGGAATAAATCAGGGCCCAAAGTCAATTACTCTATTCCCCATCCTGTTTCTCCTGACTACAAAATTAATCAATAAGTAAAGGTTTGCATTTGCCTGCGACTATGCCATTTATAGAAGTCGCTGGGTGGTGTAAATGGTTAAGCGCTCAACTACTAGCTGAAAGATTGGCAGTTCAAACCCACCCAGAGGCCCCTCGGAAGATAGTCCTGGAGATCTGCTTCTGAGAGGTCACAGCCTTGAAAACCTTACAGAGCAGTTCTACTCTGTAACACATGGGTTGCCATGAGCCGGAATCAACTCAATGGCAAGGGTTTAGTATTTGGTTTTGTGCTTCTTTATTTTGTGACATCTATAAATCCTGTAGAACAAATTGTGAGCTACAGGTGTCTTAGGTTGCGTTCCCTAAGTCTGACACAGGAATTCTTGCATAAGGGATTTGCTGAGGGCATGCTCTCAGGGGAAACCTGCATGGAGTGAGGAAAGTAGGAGAGGCAGGGAAGAAGTCTGGCAAATATGAGGGTTTAGCTCAAGTCCGGCCTCAGCATGATTCCACAGGGAGCTCTGAAGCATGAAGAACACAACAGCATTATTCTGCCTTGAGGCAAAGGAGGGAGGTGTCCCTTGGCTTCTCTGGAAAGGAGGTTCCCAAAGGCCAAGGACACATCCCCCAGCTGTGAGCTGCTGGTGACCAACACTCACAGCTGCTGGGGGATGAGTGCGCCAGCCATCTGGGTGGGCTCCAACAGCATCCACTTCACAGCGTAGCTACAGATTTGCGGGTCACCGAGTTCTCAATTTGCATCTCTTGTATGTGTAAAGAAATTTCTTGAGGTAGTTTTCAAATAAACCCACTGCCATCAAATCGATTCCAACTCATAGCGACCCTATAGGACAGAGTAGAACTGCCCCATATGGTTTCCAAGGAGCAGCTAGTGAATTCGAACTGCTGATCTTTTGGTTAGCAGCCAAGCTCTTAACCACTGCGCCACCAGGGCTCCATTTTTTGTGTTTTGTTTTCTTTTTTTAGTTTTCAAATAGTGCTGTCAAAGTCCACTGGGAAGCTGGGGGTGGGATAAGCAAGCTGAACTTTAGCCCCTGCTCTTGCTTCCTTTCTATTTACTTTACATATTGGATTTCCAGGTAAGATAATAACTGAACAAAGGGTTACCTAGCTTAAAAAAAGAAAAAGAATAAAAATCACTGATCTGCTACGGAATATAAGTGCCTTGACGACAGGGTCCTTGTTTGTCTTGCTCACTGAAAACCCCAATGGCTGGAGGAGAGGTTGCCAGAAACCAGTTGCCATAGATTCAATTCCTACTTATGGCGACCCCATATGTATAAGAGTAGAACTGTGCTCCATAGGGTTTTCAATGACTGATATTTTGGAAGTAGACTGCCAGGCCTTTCTTCCAAGGTGCCTATAGGTGGACTTGAACCTCCAACTTTTCAATTAGCAGCTGAGCGCAGTTAACCATTTGTATCACCCAGAGACTTCTGGGCACAGGGTAGGCCTTCAGTAAATACCTGTTAAAAAAAATGAATGAAAAAATATGAGCCCATTTAATCCTCACAATAGCCATATGAGAATGGCCAAGTGGGTTCTTTCTCCCATATTTACACAAGAGGAAACTCAACTTCAGAGACCTGGCCACAGTCGCAGAGATCACCTGTACTGACCTGAGTTTGGTATCAGTGGTATATTAAGAGTAAATATGCCTGGGCATGGGCACTGTGATGTGTTTATGCACTTTCTCTCTACCTATGTTAAAAGGTGTCCAGAAATGAATAAAGAAAAAACTAGAAAGAAAAAAAGAATGTTAGAGGACTTCATGCATTGAATAATCAACAAACCTAAAGATAGTAACTTCGCATAAAATCAAAATGCAAAATCCTTGTCAGATTTGAGGGCACCCTCATGGAACAGTTGCCAGGATAGACATCATACATACTTTTTAACCCCTTCACTCTGTCTGGAACACAGTTTTCTAACTCTAGTTGCAATGTTGCAGCCTCTTTTGCCAGATCCTATTGGTCTGATGGATTTCTTCTTTTCTCCTATACTCTTTCTTCTGCCCCAGATTCCCAAAGATTTAAGATCCAGAATCTGTCCTCTCAGTGTACGCTCTCTGCCCCAGTGAGAGGTGCTGAGCCAGCCACCAAAGCTCCCTGACTTGGCAATTTGTTTCCTCTGGGGAGTTTCACTTCCTCTTCCTGTGTTCCCTCCCCAGGCCACAGAGGAAAAGGGTCAGAGCCCAAGTTGAAAACAGGAACTGGATGAATTTGGTTCTGGTCTGAAGATGGGTCAAAATCAGGAGTCAGTCCAGGGGAAACAGCCTTGGTCCCTTGGTGGGCAGACTACCAAGCCATTTGTTTAAGACTCCTCTGGAGGTCTGGACCACTGGCCTCATGTGCAGTCCAGAAGATAACTTAGGGCTGGGCCCCTTGCATCCCCAGACTGGGTCACCTCCTCCTCCTCTTCCCCCAGGACTGACTCGCCTCACTCCTAGAGCAGATCGATGACCAGCTGGTGTGCTATTTCAGAGGAATCCAAAAACCTTTCCAGACAGAACTCCACCAGTTAGAGGTTTCCTTGGGGTTAAGTACTTTCTTTTACAAAGCGTATTATCAAGGGAGAGAAAGAAGTTAACGGGCTATCACGTGGTGCTGCATTGGCAAGAGTAAAGACAGAAGGAGGCTTTTAAGCTACTGATGAGACAAGCAGGAAAACTGGGCCTTTGTGCCTTGCTCAAAAAGAAAAAAAGAAAGAGTGCTTGTTAAATTAACAAACACGTATACTTAAATCCCACATAAAAACAGTGATAGGGAAAACAGGAAAATTCTCTCAGCACTGCAAAATTTGAGATCCAAATGCAACAAACATAAAGCCAGACGGTCAGAGAAAGCAGCCTGATTTAATATATCGATTCCTTCCTAACACCTAGTTGAGAGCCACCAAGTTGGGTTGTGTGGGGCAGGGGAGAAGAGGTCATTGGGAAATACAGGCTCAGTAAACATGCCTCTCAGCTCATTCAGGGCTATCCTAACTCCAAATATCCTGCTAGAGGGCCCCAAATGTACACTGATTCTGATCAGAACATGTGTTTTAATTTTTAGCCAAGAAAACAAGGCCACGTTTTTCTTTCAGTCAGGAAAACTGAGTTTGAAGATAGGCTCTGCCTTTTACTAGCTGGGTGACTTTGGGCAGCTCTCTTACACTCTCTGAGCAGCAACGTCCTCATCTGCAAATGGAGGAAGGAGAGCTGACTAATAGGGTGGTGAGGAATAAATGTAGATAATCTATCTAAGGCTGCTATGAAAATGCCTGGGACTCTATCAGACCTCCAACAAATGGTAGCTTCTACTGTTATGCGGGGAGAAGTCCATAGGCAGTGGACTGATTCCAGCCAAAGGGAGGAAGGAAGGGTTGGATCCATTAGCACCTGGGTAAGGGGGACTTTAAGGAGCCCTGGTGGTGCAGTGGTTAAAGCCTCAGCTGCTAACTGAAAGGTCAGCGGTTTGGTTCGAACCTACCAGCTGCTCCGCAGGAGGAAGATGTGGCAGTCTGCCCCCATAAAGATTACAGCCTTGGAAACCTTATGGGGCATTTCTACTCTGTCCTATAGGGTCGCTATGAGTCAGAACTGACTCACAGCACTGGGTTTAAGGGAGACATTAAGTACTAGAGGGCAGGTAATCAGGTTTTCCCACATTCTTGGAGATTTAGCAAAGGCAGGCCTGGACATCAATAACTGTCAGGGAAGATGAATGCAGATAGAGTATAGGTAAAGGTCGCACTGGGGGTTGTAGATGAATGCAGAAAGTCTTAGATGCAGAGAAGGAAGGCCCTGCCCCCCACCCACCATCGCCCTAGACACCAGGGTATGCAATGACCTAAAGTCAAGACGAGGTGCATTAAAGGGCAGGAGGAGAAGGAAACAGGGAAGGGTGCCCTGGGCAGATGGAGTTGCCATGATCGCTGACAGCAGGAGTTTCAGCAGGGGAGGGCCGAGGCAGCTCCCTCTCCATCAACTAGACACAAAGGGCCAAGACCTCTGGTGACGCGCCCCCACCCTCCCTTAGGCACACGTCCTTCATCTCACGTGTGCAGCTTGTCAGAGAGTCCAGGAGGATGCAGGAAAGCCTGATCACTCTGCCTTCTACTACTTAATCTGCCCCTTTGTTCTCGTTAGCTGCCAGCCAGCCAGCTCCCAACTCACACACAACAGAACAAAACACTGCTCATGATCAGTTGCAGATTGGACTGTTGTGATCCATAGGGTTTTTGTTGGCTGATATTAGGAAGTACATCACCAGGCAAGCCTCCACTGCTAGACAGACGGTGGTAGCAGCTGCACATGAAGTACACTGGCTGAGAATTGAACCCACATCTCCCATACGGATGGTGAGAATTCTACCCCTGAACCACCGTTGCTTCATGATGGCCCTCTTACCTACCTAGGAGCTAACAAAGCTGATTCTTCCTTCCTCCCTTTGGCTGGAATCAGCGAACACCAGAACCTTGGTGTGGCCTTATCCCTCACTTTGTAGAAAAGTCACACATCTAAGTGATGGCACAGCCCAGGCTTGAACCCAGTGTTATCCTACTGCATTATGCTGCATTCAGATACTTGTCCTGCAGTAATGTGGAAATGGCATCATTCTTCAGCGTCCTGTAGGGAACAAACTTCAGAGCTAGGAATCAGACAGGCTTCAGTTTAAATCCAGGCTCTGATGGCTGAATGATCTTCAACAAGCAACTCAATTTCATGGAACCTCAGCTTTATCATCTACAAAATAAAATAATAAGCTGCATAGGTTACCTCAAGGATTAAATGGGATGCCATGTCACATAGCTATTTCATGCCCCCCACACAGTGTACTCAATATTTCTTGTTATTACTGTACCACTAATTAAGCTGTAATCAGTCACTGAACTTCAAGTGGCTGGAGAGAGCTTGGGAGTCCACGGAGCCTTGGGAAAGAAGACCCTTCTAAGGAGGGGAAAGGGAATGTTGGTTAGCTTCACAGCTTCAGTAATTCTCTCTGAGGCCTGCTAAACTCAAGACCAGGTGAAAACATTGAGCTTGAACCTTCCAGTCTCTCTTGGCTGTTTAATCAAGTTTTCTCTCAAGCATTTGACCTTCTAACCCTAGAGGAATCAGGGTCAGTAGGAAGAACACAGACGGTGACAGGCACGGTGAGCAGAGCTGTCCTTGAAACAAAAGCAGAGTCTCCACAATGGCAGTGCCTTTGCTGGAAGAGTAAGGTTCTAATAATCCTCACAGACCCCCTGGGTGACGCAAACAGGTAATGCACTCGGCTGCTCACCAAAAGGATGGAGGTTCAACCCCATCCAGAGGTGCCGCAGAAGAAAGCCCTGATAATCTAATTCCAAAAAAAGAAAAATCAGCCACTGAAAAGCCTATAGGTCAGCGCAGAAACCCTAAGAAGTTTCTCTAATATTATATATATATATATTTTTTTTTAATCTTCATTTACCTATTCTAATGCTGCAAATACTTAACTGGACTCTCAAGTTTTTTTTGCTTTTAGCTAAAATTATGTCAATTCACTTTGGTGACAGGTAATTTGTGATTCACCAGAAAATCCAATATGTGAAAGATGCAAACATAAATTAGAATGGTTCCTTGCACGATAGAAGTATTTTTTACTTCACCAAAATATTCAGTGTTTAAATGTTGATTTTTATACCTTTTACCTTAAGGTTTTACTACATATTGAATCACAGCAAGTTAATAGTTATAGTTTTGCCAGCTTCCTTGAGAATTGTGTTTTCAGTCAAGTTCTGACATAAATCTTATTAGACAGCTAAAATGGCAGACTGGTTAGTAGCATCCTCTTTGAAAGCTGAGAATTTTAATGAAGATTAAAATCTAAATCTAAAACCATTCCATCTTTCCATGAGTAAATGCCCAACCTCAACCTTTAAGTGATTGTTTTAAACAATGAAAACAAGTTGATTTATTCAGGATTTTTCATGCAGATTTCTAGTGCATAAAGTGAGGGATACCCACAGTGTGTAAAAATCAGTGCAAAGAAGATGAAGGGCATTGATGGACAGATGCCTTCATTAGCCTCCTCCCTTGTGGTTAGGGTTATTTAGGACTCCTCACTTTTGTTTATTTGAAGCCATTTCCCCAGCAGTTGGATTCTGTATGGAGTGGTGGAGGTTGGCACGTGGCTAGCCCAGAAGATTTCAGAACTTTCTTTGTTACTTTGTATATCAGAATTGACTCATTGACAAGTTGGAAATTGGCCTGAGTAGTAGTGGCAGGCACCACGTCTGGACCAGTGATGACTGTAGTGTGTGACCCTTCCTGATATGACAAAGATTGCTATCTAGTTAAATGGTGGCAGATAATTCCCTGATGGTGCCAATCTGCTAAAAGATCTGGGGGCCTTGATTTTCCCAGGAGATAAGATGGCATATATAGTGGTTCTTAACTACTATCGTTTTCTTGGAGCAAAAACTCTTGTGCTGTTTTGAAATATGTACCTTGGAAAATTCCATTTCTGGGAAGCAATGTTTCCTGTTAGCATCTATTTTGCAACTTGTTGTAATTCGTTTAATAAAGGGAATACGAAAATGATGGTTCTTAATTAATCCAGAAGCACAATAAGGCAGGGTATGTATGTATACAATGTCACATATACTTCATAGGATAGTAAAGAATCCTGTTCTTTTCTCAGGCTTCCCAGTTTAACACAGCAGGCTCGTTGCTATATAATTTAACAGTCATGGTGATTTCTTTTGTAGTCCCTTGAAATCAGACCCTGAGACCAGGGCTTCGAATCAGTTGTTCTGGTTTGCATCACTGCTGAAAATTTGCATTTCTAACAAGGTACAAAAACCAAACCAAACCCGTCGCCCTCAAGTCAATTCCAACTCATAGTGACCCTATAGGACAGAGTAGGACTGCCCCGAAGGATTTCCAGGGAGCAGCTGGTGGATTCAAACTGCCAAGCTTTCCGTTAGTAGCTGTCATGGATTGAACTATGTCCCCCAAGAAATGTGTGTATCAATTTAGCTGGGCCATGATTCCTGGTATTGTGTGATTTTCCTGTATGTTGTAAACCCTGCCTCTATGATGTTAATGAGGGAGGATGGGCAGTAGTTGTGTTAGTACGGTAGGACTCAATCTACAAGACTGGATTGTGTCTCGAGGCCATCTCTTGAGATATAAAAGAGAAAGCGAGCAGAGAGACAGGGCAACCTCATACCACCAAGAAAGAAGTGCCGGGAGCAGAGTGCATCCTTTGGACCCGAAGTTTCTGCGCAGAGAAGCTCCTAGTCTGGGGTAAGATTGATGAGAAGGCCGACAGAGAGAGAAAGCCTTTCCCTGGAGCTGACGCCCTGCATTTGGACTTCAGCCTACTTTACTGTAAGGAAATAAACCTCTCTTTGTTAAAGCCATCCACTTGTGGTATTTCTGTTATAGCAGCACTAGATGACTAAGACAGTAGCCAAGCCCTTAACGACTGTGGGCTCTGACAGGGTAAAAGGCGATCTAATGATGTTGGTTAGGGACTAAGGACCAATTCTAAGAACCACTGGTAAGTAGAGCAGCGGTTCTCAAAATTTATTATACATTATACATTATAATAAATTTTGAGAACCGCTGCTCTACTTACCAGTGGTTCTTAGAATTGGTCCCTATTCCCTAAACAGCAGCATTAGCATGGCCTGGTACCTTGCTGGAAATACAAATTCTCAGCAGGGGTGCAAACTGGAACTAACTAGTTCAAAGCCCTGTCTGAGACAAGTACTTTGTGCAAGGAGTGTATTTGCAAGGTTATACCCGGAAGCAGGAGTAAGGTTGGAGGGTGAGACGGAAGAAGGAAGAGCTAATGTAATGGTGTATTATTGAGCTGCCTACTATAGGCAACGGATGCTCAGTTCTGCTGGGACTTCTGAGTAGTGTGCAGAATTTTTCCCAGAATCATTCACCTGAAAGATGAAAGGCAGAGTGAATTCTCCAACGTTAGTCCCTCAAGGGCTGTCCCAGGGGCATTAACACCCTTGCACTTCTGAGCTGCACTTGCACAGACCAAACAAGCTCCCAGGGAATGGGGAAAGACAAAAGGCAGGAACAAATGTGAGTCCCACCTGTCCATCACAGCTGCAGCTGAAATAGGAAGTGGGCTTCCAGTGTGCGATGGAGGATTAGGGCATTGCCACACAGAGGGAACCATTTATATGTCTTTCATTTTGCCTTATGTCAGCTTAGTGAACTCACCAAGTTCTCTTTGGAGCTATAGGAGCTAAATTTTTTGGCCAGGATATAATTTTGTTTGTGTTAATCATCTGGGTCCTCAGTAATTGCTCTTAATTCTGTAAAAAATTAATAATACATTTCCCAATTTTAACCACAATGACTGCCTGTTGCATTATTTTCTAAGTCTAAGAAAACTTAGAAAATACTGCAAAGTGTAAAGACTTCAAAAAGTTTATACTCTTCGAGGAAACTAAATAGACAATAGATAAGTGGTAACTAGTGAATGGTAAGACAGTACACAATACTGGGGAAGCCAGCACAACTTTTACAAGGAAAGGTCATGGAAGCTCCATAGACACATCCAAACTCCCTGAGGGACCAAATTGCTGGGTGGAGGGCTGTGGGGACCATGGTCTTAGGAAACATCTAGCTCAATTGGCATAACACAGTTAATGTTATGTTCTACATTCTACCTTGGTGAGTAGTGTCTAGGGTCTTAAAAGCCTGTGAGCAGCCATCTAAGATACTCCACTGGTCTCAACACTTTGGGAGCAAGGGAGAATGAAGAGAACAAGATACAAGGAAAATATTAGTCCAAAGGACTAATGGACCACAGCTACCACCACCTCCACCAGACTGAGTCCAGTATAGCTAGATGGTACCCAGCTACCACCACTGACTGCTCTGACCAGGATCACAACAGAGGGACCCGGACAGAGCTGGAGAAAAATGTAGAACAAAATTCTAACTCACAAAAAAAGACCAGACTTACTGGCCTGACAGAGACTGGAGAAACCCCGAGTATGGCCCCCAGACACCCTTTTAGCTCAGTAATGAAGTTACTCCCAAGGTTCACCATTCAGCCAAAGATTAGACAGCTCCATAAACAAAACGAGACTAATGGGGCACAACAGTCCAGGGACAAAGACTAGAAGGCAGGAGGGGACAGGAAAGCTGGTAATAGGGAACCCAAGGTTGAGAAAGGACAATGTTGACACATCATGGGGTTGTTAACCATTATCATAAAACAATATGTGTACTGTTTAATGAGAAACTATTTGTTCTGTAAACCTTCATCTAAAGTACAATTAAAAAAAATTTTATACTCTTTGACTAATAATTCACTTCTAGGAATATATACTAAAAAAGAGAGAGAGAAAGGGAGATGTTGACAAAGGTTAATATACTGTTGTTTTAGCAGTCATCAAGTCAACCCCCAATTCATGGCAACCCCAGTCACAATGGACCTGAAACACTGCCTGGTCCTGCACTGTTCTCATGATGGGTTTCAGATCAGATTGTTGTGATCCATAAGGTTTTCACCGACTGGTTTTCAGAAGTAGATGGCCAGCCTTTTCTTCCTGGTCCATCTTAGTCTGAAAGCTCCACTGCAACTTGCTCAGCATCATAGCAATAAGCAAGCCTCCACTGACAGACAGGTGGTGGCTGCACATGAGGTGACTTGGCTAGGAATCAAACCTGGGTCTCCCTCATGGAAGGTGAGAATTCTACTACTGAACCACCGCTGCCCCCTAGATGTTTATTATAATATAATTTAAACACTTGACAAATTGGAACCAACCTAATTACCCGGCAATAAAGAAATGGTGCCTGTGGTAGGCAGCCTCCAAGAGGACCCCCAATGATCTCCACCTCCTGGAGAGCATTCACATCCTTGTGTAGTCCTCTCCCACAGTGCCCCATGATGAGTCTGTGCAAGCAATAAGATACAGTAGAAATGATGATATGTCACTTCCAAGATTAAGTTATAAGAGGACTGCAGCTTCCTTCTTAGGTTTTCTCCTCTCCTCGCTCTTTCTTTCTCGTCTCATGGATTACTCACTCTGGGGGAAGCCATATCATCAGGAACTCTATGGAGAGGCCCACACGGTGAGGAACTAAGGCCTCCTGCCAACAGCCACATGAGTGAGTTTGGAAGCAGATACGCCAACCCCAATCAAGTCTGCAAGGATAGCAGCCCCAGTTGACAGCTTGATTGCTACTTGGTGATAGATCCTCAGCCAGAACCACCCAGCCAAGCTGCTCCCAGATTCCTGATCCTCAGAAACTGTGTGAGATAATAATTTTACTGTTGTTTTAAGCTGCTAAGTTTTGGGGTAATTTGTTACACTGCAATAAATAAACAACACAATATACATATAAAGTGGAGTATTTTCTGATAGTATCAGATTTTCAAAGAATTCTGATGACACAAAAAAGTGATGAGTATACAATACTAAGTGAAAACAGGAAGCAGAACTATATGTAAGTGTGGGTTGGATATCTGTTGTTTTTTTCTGATCAGCATGTGTCCTTCCCTCTGTCTTCTGCTTGTAGAACTTCCCTTTCTTGGAGGGAAATCATTCCACAAGTTTCTAGTGGTGCTGGATCCAACTCATACAGGCCAAAGAAGTTGATCAGGTTATATTAACGTACATATTCCCTCGGCACATCATGCAAGACAGGACAAACCAATGAGAACAATTCCTGGAACGTTTCTTCCTGGAGTTGTTAAGAGAGAGAAAGGTTTTAGCTTCCTAGTAAAGCTAAAGATGGTAAAGCATCAGCAGACTGGATTGAGTAGTCCTTAAGGTCAGGGCCAACTTTAGACTTCTCAGTTATGTGAGTCAATAGACTCCCTTTTTGCTTAAGCTAATTGGGTTAGGGGTTCTGCTATGACTAATACACAATATTAACTCAAATTCGTATATCAAAATGAATAATAAAATTATTCACAGAGAAAATGATAGAATCTACCAAATGTTAACAGTGGTTGTATCTAGATTTGTTATTTCAACTTAGTGAACTTGCAGCAACAAGAATTTTTGAAGGTCAGATTCTCAAGCCTCACACTCAGAAAATTTGATTCAGTAGTTCTGGATTAGAGACCAGAAATATGTATTTTTAACAAGATCTCCATATAATTCTAATGAGCAAAAGAAATGGAAACAACTGAGCCTAGGTGAGTGGATTATGTATGAATTATTTCTTTTCATATAAGTGTGTTTTCTAATTTCATAAATTAACAGGTATCATTTGGGTAATGAATATATTTGTTAAAAGTACAACTGTTAGTGACTTAGAACCTAAGCACTAGCACTCACATTGATTCTAAAGGAACTATTACCCAAGTTTAAACTAAGGTCTCAAGATTACATTTCTTCCTAAAATAGAACATTGACATTAACACATTGTCCAGCTCAGATGGCTTTTCAGTGACAGGGGGTAGACAGAGGGCCAATGGGACGGGCAGGACATCAAGTGTCAGATGGAGGAGTAGATTCCTGAGAGGACAGAGAGACCCTTCAAGTTCAGACTGAGGGCCTGGATTTTAGGGGACAGATACAATTCAGAGGACACAATGTCCAGAGGGTACCGAGGCACTTAATGGGGGTGTGAGCATGAAAACTAGCTAGTTCTGGAAGGCTCTATGATGAAAAAAGAATTGTAAACGGGTCTTGTGCAGAGGACCAGGGAGGAGAAGCAGGATTGTCCAGTGCCAGGTAAAACAGACCCAGACTCTGGATGGACATCCAAGGATAAGTTAGTAACTATAAAGCAGGGGCCTAGGTTTTAGAGCTGGCAGAGTTCTTGATAGGTTATAAATGTAGTTCATAGCAATAGTTTATAAATGCAGAGCAAAGGGAGTTGGGCAAGATACTGGCCTAGTATGAGGTAGGGGCCTAGATTCAGGAACAAAACAGAAGCCTGGTAACAGGAACGGGGTACAATAGCTGAGGAAGACCAGCTGCCAGGCCAAAATGATGCTGAGCCACTGTGCCATGGCCTATGAATCTGAAAATTCCTAAGGATTTTTATGGATTGCGTGAGGTAAGCATGCATCCACAGGAAAGGACCATGTAGGATTAAATCAGCAGGGATCTGAGGACTTGGGAGCAGGGAACTGGACAGATCATGGCAATGGAGCTGTATTGGGGGAGGGGCTGGAGTATGACAGCTAGGGCTCAAGTAGAAGGGGGCTTAGCAGCCTCTGGTTACTCAAATGAGAAATGTGGGAAGTTGGGGTTGAGGACATAACCAGAGGTAGAGGGCCTCTCATCAACAACCACAGGTCTTTGATGACCTCAGCTTCCATTGGAAGCATCAGTGGTGCCTCCTGAAGAAGAGAGACATCTTCAAATGTATAGTCCCTTAAATTCTAAGATCATAGGTCATACGTGGGTTATACATAATTATACGTAGTATATGGTTATACATAGGTTATACATGGATTATACAGGAAACCACTGGTATGCCTTTAAATTGAGTTTATTGGTCCTGCAGCTACATGGTCCCCTCAGCCCTCTTTGGAATGTACGTGTGCATGTATAAGCTCCAGCAGCAGTGAAGGGTAAGAAATCTTACCATCTACATCCACTGTATCTATAGGCTACACTTCCATAAATCAAGATGAGCCAAGTCCCCAAGGGAGTTCCAGTTCCTGGGTTAGGCCTAGCCTGGTTCCCAGCATCAGCAGCTTGCCTCATCTCATTGCTCACTGTACATTCACCCTGCCCCCAGGCTCTAGGATCAACCCTCATCACAGGCAGAGAAATTTAAGCAGCTCTAGCTTAATACACAGAGCCCTGGTGGCACAGTGGTTAAGAGCTCAGCTGCTAACCAAAAGGTCAACAGTTCAAATCCACCAGCCACTCCTTGGAAACCCTATGATGCAGTCTACTCTGTCCTATCTGGTCACTATGAGTCAGAATCTACTCCATGGCAATGAGAAAAAAGCTTAATACACACAGCCCCGGTTGCACAGTGGTTAAAGCACTCAGCTGTTAACTGAAAAGTGGGTGATTTGAACCCACCAGCCGCTCCATGGGAGAAAGACATGACAGTCTGCTTTCATAAAGATTTACAGCCTTGGAAGCCCTATGGGGCCGTTCTACTCTGTCCTTTAGGGTCACTATAAGTTGGAATTGACTCAACAGCAGTGGGTTTGGTTTTCTGGTTAGCTTCATACACTAAGACTCTTCAGACATTAACTTCCCAGGTCACTGGTTGCTAACCATGGAGTCCAGCCTGGTACCCTGGTTTCTGGCTGATCCATGGTGCCTGACTCACTATGCTGGTAACCTGTCAGACATCACCAATGCCAGATGCCTACCTCCTACCTGAGCATCACCTTTGTCTCCCTGTAAGTGCTCTCTGGTTATCTTAGTTACCTAGTCCTGATATAACAGAAATACCACTGGTGGGTGGCTTTAAAGAACAGAAATTTACTTTCTTACAGTTCTGTAGGCTGAAAGTCCAAATATGGTCTCAAAACCCATCCAAATCCCTTGTTGTCGAGTCGATTCAGACTCATAGCGAACCTAAAGGATAGAGTAGAACTGCCCCGTAAGGTTTCTGAGGAGCAGCTGGGAGATTGGAACCATTGAGCTTTTGGTTAGCAGCTGACCCACAGTCTCAGCCATGTGGAATTGCTTCCTTGTCAGTAGCCCTGGGCATCCCTTGGTGATCCTCACATGGCATCTGTCTTCCCGTGTATGTGTGTGTGTGTGTGTGTGTGTGTGTGTGTGTGTGTGTGTGTGTGCGCGCGCACGCACGCGCACGTGCACGTATGTGTCCATTCTGGTCTTTTTACAACTCAAAAATGATTAGGTTTAGCATGTACCCTACGCTGGTAGGACCTCACCTGATTAATTATACTAGATTACATTATGGAAAGTAATCAGCTCTACCCAAGGCCAGCTGATGGGACCCTGGTGGCACAGTGGTTAAGAGGTCGGCTGCTAACCAAAATGTCAGCAGTTGGAACCCACCAGCTGCTCCTAGGGAGAAAGATGTGGCAGTCTGCTTCCATAAAGATTTGCAACCTTGGAAACCCTATGGGGCGGTTCTACTCTGTCTACAGGATTGCTGTGAGTTGGAATCAACTCAACAGCAATAGGTTTTTTGGATTACAGATACAAGAGCCAGGAATTCAACACATATTTTGGAGGGACAATGGTGTTACTGGATTTCGTGGACTCCCTCCTGTGACTAGCTCCTCTGCTTTCACGAATGGCCTTCATCCCAGTTCCTGAGACTGGAAGCGACCTGCCAATATATGGATCTAATTGTAAACTTCAACTATTCCAAGCCATCCTATCTCACTACAGTTAATTCACCCACGTGGAACATTATTCTATAAAATAATGCACTGTTCATATTTTATTCTTCAATCGAAGTACAAGTATAAAACAATAGATTTCATCCCTCCCAATCACATTCAAGTCCTGCTTCCCAGATATAAAAAGTTTAAATCATTGAGATTTTAGTCCGTCTAGTGGTTACCTATAAACTGGAACAACAGGTTTATATTGCTAAGTTTTGAATTATGAACAGTAAACATCACTGATGCCCTGCTCTACACTGTGGGGATTTAGCACACCTGCTACTACATTCCTCTACTCTAAATTTTGGTAGTTATATAATTATTGTTAGATCTTTTATTGAGTACCTTCAACTTTAATACATTCAAACCATTTCTTATTATTCAACTGTCTAGGTTGTCCTAGTATGAAAGATTAGGATATTAGAGTTACTAGACTTTACTCTCTATTTTCCTACCCTTCTTCACCCTAGAAGTGTGTCTTAGTTATCTAGTGCTGCTATAACAGAAATACCACAAGTGGATGGCTTTAACGGAGAGATACTTATTTTCTCACAGTCTAGTAGGCTAGAAGTCCAAATTCAGGGCATCAGCTCCAAGGGAAGCCTTTCTCTCTCTGTCAGCTCTGGAGGAAGGTGCTTGTCATCAATCTGGAGCTTCTCCACACAGGAACCATGGGTCCAAAGGACACCCTTTGCTCCTGGCACTGCTTTCTTGGTGGTATGATGTCCCCAACTCTCTGCTTGCTTCCCTTTCCTTTTATCTCTTATAAGATAAAGGGTGGTGCAGGCCACACCCCAGGGAAACTATTTTTACATTGAGTCAGGGATATGACCTTAGTAAGGGCATTACAATCCCACCCTAATCCTCTTTAACATAAAGTTACAATCACAAAATGGAGGACAACCACGCAATACTAGGAATTATTGTCCAGGCAAACTGATATACACATTTTGGGGGGGACATAATTCAATCCATGACAAAGTGTCTTCATTTTTACATTGTCAAGTTTAATAGTATTTAAATTTTTTTCCAAAACTTCTTTGTAAGTATATGTAACAAAACATTGGCCATTTCAATAATCTTTACATGTATAGTTCGGCAATATTAATTATGTCCATCATATTGTTCAGCCATCACCCTTATCCATTCCCAAATTTTTCCATCACCCTTAACAGAAGCCCCGTGTTCCCTAAGCATTGTCTTCCTTTCCCCCTCCCTCCTACCTGTCCCTAGTAACCACTAATAAACTTCAGTCTTTATACACGTACCTATTCTAGGTATTTCATATAAGTGGAACCATATAATATTTGTCCTTTTGTGACTGACACTTCAGTCAGCATAATGTTTTCAAGGTTCATCCATGTTGTGGCACGCATGTTATCAGGAGTTCATTTCTCCTTATGACTGACTAATATGTTTGGTAAAGTAGATGGTCAGTGAAAACAAAGGAAATTCTCAATGAGATGGATTGGCACAATAGCTGAAACAATGGATTCAAACAAGAAGATGGCACAGGATCAGAAAACACTTTGTTCTTTTATACATAAGGTAGCCATGAGTCTGAGCAGACTTCATAGCAACGAAAAACAAGAACAATATTCCATTGTGTATACATCCCACATTTTGTTTATCCATTCATTTGCTGATGGATATCTAGGCTATTTCCACCTTTGGCTATTGTGAATAGTGCTACAATGAACAGTGCTGTACAAATATCTGTTTGTGTTCCTGCTTTCAATTCTTGTATTGTGAGGGAACAAATGCTCCATTTGTTAGGACGTCAGCAGAAATAAAACACTCATCTGTTACTCACAATGGTAGTAAGCATTTTCTTATCACTGTAAAGAGTAACCCAAAACCAAACGCACTGTCATGGAGTGGATTCCGACTCATAGCGACCCCGTAGGACAGAGTAGAACTGCCCCATAGGGTTTCCAAGGCTGTAATCTTTATGGAAGCAGACTGCCACATCTTTCTCCCATGCAGTGGCTGATGGGTTTGAACAGCCAACCTTTCAGTTAGCAGCTGGGCACTTAACCACTGCACTATCTGTTAGCAGCTGGGCACTTAACCACTGCACTATCAGGGTGCCTCCCTGTAAAGACTAGGCTCTAATTAAGGTGGCAAAGTCAAGAGAATACAGCTTCCCAGAGCCTTTCTTATTCTTCAAAAAGACATTTCATTTCAACATGGGTGAGGTTCACGCTAGGTCAGAAGAGCCTTGAGTCTCCTCACACCCAGACTTCTATTCCTGCTAACCCCAGAAGCACATCATTAATATTGTAACTCAAGTCCCTTCCCTATAAGACAAAGAAACTTCCCTGTGACTGTCACACAGATTTGCCATCTTTCTTGGTCAGATTTCTGACTGAGCTACAAGAATTATGCTTTTCTACCTTCTTAAGAACCCACAAGAGTTCTCCATGCTACCCAAGGGCTTTCCTAAGGGCTTTCCAATGCAGCAAGTCTAGCCAATATCTATCTTACCCATATTTAAACTTTCTGTGTTTTGTCTCTGGAGCCCTGGTGGCACAGTGGCTCTAAAAGGTCAGCAGTTCCAACTCTTCAGCCGCTCCGTAGGAGAAAGATGTGGCAGTCAGCTTCCATAAAGATTTACAGCCTTGGAAACCCTATGGGGCAATTCTACTCTGTTCTATAGGGTCACTATGAGTCAGAGTCGACTTGATGGCACTGGGGTTTTGTTTTGTTGGTGTTTTCTCTACATGTTGATTTTAAAAGACAAAAGCCAGTAAAGAACATTAATATCATTGTTGTTACTTGCCATCAAGTCCATTCTGACTCATGGCAACCCCTTGTGTGCAGAGTAGAACTATGCTCCATTCGGTTTCCAATGCTGTGACCTTTCAGAAGAAGATCACCAGGTCTATCTTCCAAGGCACTTCTGGGTGGGCTCAAAACAACAACCTTTCGGCTAGTAGTTAAGTGCTTAACTGTTTGCGCCACCCAGGGACTCTTTAGATTATTAGGTCTATGTAAATGTTGGTCACTACATGGCCAAGCAATGTGCTAAGATTACATTTCATTCCACCAGCTCCTCAAAATCAAGCATTTTTGTTTGCTTCATATTTGGACCTTGGCCTTAGTTTATAGATTTTACTGGTTCTTCTTCTTCTTTTTTTTTTTTTTTAATTTCATGGAATTTCTAAATACATCTTTTTACTTTTCCTTTTTCACCATGTCACTTTTTCAGCCTCTTTACTCATCTTATTTCATGAACACTATCCCATTCTTCTCAGAGTTCCCTGACTTTCTAAATGGATCACTGGTTTCTAGATCTGTTGCACAGGGTCATCCTGGTATTTCCTTGTAATGGACTCCTGAGTTCCATTCTCTCTTGTTTCACATATTCTGCCTACTTGTCTGTCATCTCCACTTCCTTCTACTACACCTTTAAGTATCTTCTCCAGAAATAGTACATAAAATGAAAAATATTTGAGTCCTCAAATGTCTGAAAATGTTTTCATTTTTTGCTGACACTGATATTTTGACTGGCAATAAAATTCTAAGTTCAGAATCATTTTCCCACTAGTTTCTCTTTGATTAGGAAGACTGAGTAACAGCTCTTTATATATGGAAGAGCTTATCTGTTAACAAGTCTTATTTTAAAATGAAGGGTAAAAAAACAGAACCAAAAAAGCACTGGCACACATCCTAGTAGTCCCCAATGTTCCTTGGATGTACAATTTCTTTAGAGAAGAAACCTTCCAATTTTTAGCCAGGAGGTAAATTCCAGCTGTTGTTGTTGTTATTAGGTGCCGTTGAGTCAGTTCCAACTCCTAGTGACCCTATGAACAACAGAACGAAACACTGCCCAGTCCTGCACCTTCCTCACAATCCTTGTTATGCTTGAGCCCATTGTTGCAGCCATCTTGTTGAGGGTCTTCCTCTTTTTTGCTGACCCTGTACTTTACCAAGCATGATGTCCTTATCCAAGGACTGATCTCTCCTGACATGTCCAAAGTATGTAAGACGTAGTCTCGCCATCTTTGCTTCTAAGGAGCATTCTGGTTGTAGTTCTTCCAAGACAGACCTGTTCACTCTTTTGGCAGTCCATGGTATATTCAATATTCTTCGCCAACACCATAATTCAAAGGCGTCAATTCTTCTTCAGTCTTCCTTATTCATCATCCAGCTTTCGCATGCATATGAGGCGTTTGAAAACACCATGGCTTCGGTCAGGCGCACCTTAGTCCAAAAGGGGACATCTTTGCTTTTCAACACTTTAAAGAGGTCTTTTGCAGCAGATTTGCCCAATGCAATGTGTCTTTTCATTTCTTGACTGCTGCTTCCATGCTTCCAGCTACCTGCTTTCAAATGGAGACATAAGAGAACAAGTGTGAAGCCAACTGGAAAAACTGTTCCACAGGCAGACTTTTAAATAAACACCCTGACTTCAAGAACCCCCTTCTCTACCTTTCAGCAAGTTCCAAGCTTCTTGGGGTTTGGCTTGGCAGAAAATCCCCTTCTTCACTGCATTTTCCAACCCTAGGCTGCAAATTGGAGCCCTGGTGGCGCAGTGGTTAAGAGCTTGGCTGTTAACCAAAAGTTTGGCAGTTCAAATCCACCAGCTGCTCCTTGGAAACCATATGGGGCAGTTCTTTTCTGTCCTATAGGATCGCTATGACTTGAAGTTGACTTGACAGCAACGAGTTTGGTTTGGTTTGGTTTTTTCCAGCTGCAAATTACTCCTTTCTTATGTTTCTCAACTTACAAATATTTACTGAAATATCTCATCTGTTGATGCCATCTTTGCTTTTATTGAGTCAGTCTATTTTTTTGTAACTCTTTCACTATTAGTTTAGTGAGGTAATGACAGGAAACAAACATATATGCTCAGTCTGCCATCCTGAATATGAAGATGCTTTCTTAGGAAGAGCTTCTACGTTTGGCAAGAAATGGAGCAGGTACTAGATAAGACTCTAATGAGACACCTTATAATCAAGGGCTCAACACACATGATCTAGGACAAAAATGAAGAACCACCTTTAAGATGGACATCATAGATGGAACTGTGTCCTCCAAAAATATGTGTATCAGTTTGGCTATGCCGTGATTCCCAGTATCGTGTGATTGTCCACCATTTTGTCATCTGATGTGATTTTCCGATATGTTGTAAATCCTATCACTATGACGTTAATGAGATGGGATTAGCGGCAGTTATGTTGATAAGACAGGACTCAATCTACAAGATTAGATTGTGTTTTAAGCCAATCTCTTTTGAGATATAAAAGAGAGAAGAGAGCAGAGAGACATGGGGACCTCATATCACCAAGAAAGCAGTGCTGGGAGCAGAGTGTGTCCTTTGGACTCCAGGTTCCAGTGCAGAGAAGCTCCTAGACCACAAGAAGATTGATGACAAGGACCTTCCTCCAGAGTAGACAGAAAAGAAAATGTTCCCCTGGAGCTGGTGCCCTGAACTCAGACTTCTAGCCTCCTATACTGTGAGAGAATAAGCTTCTGTTTGTTGAAGCCATCCACTTGTGGTATTTCTGTTATAGCAGCACTAGATGACTAAGACAATGGAGATGGAGATGAAGCCCATGTCAGTTCATATCCACTCTAAATCCACAAGACATATTAGGTAGCTCCAGTCACTTTGGCCTGGCGGAGAACCTGGGGCTTCCCAATCCCAGCTTAGATGACCAAGCAGTCATCACATTGACCTTTTGATTCCTGTAACAGGGAGGGGGAGTATTTCAGATACTTAAGAAATTGCTATGCAGCTTGTAAAATCTTGTTTTTAAATATAAACAAAAATTTTGTCAGGGATTCATCTGCTATGATTACTGGATCATCTAACACAAAGGGACTAACTGTGGGGAAGTCATTTTCCTAAATGGGGTTTTTAAAGACTGTTGTGTTTTAAAAGCCCATCCACTGTTTCCTACTTCTATGAGTATTTCCAGGTTTTAATCATTCTTAACTCAGCATTTCATTTGGCTGAATCATTCTGGATGAAACCAAAGACCTATTGGCCTTGTTTCAGAAAGAAAAGCATAACCTCGTAAGCTGCTTTGGGGATAATTCTAGAGTTCTAAATAGGAAGTATTTAGTATAATTTATACTGTTGAGATTAGTGGATCTTAACAGCTGCATTTCCCTCTCATTTTGATGCCTAGGTTTAACCTTTTTTGGCTGCAATATTGAGTGGGAAACATTAAAACCTTAACTCATTCAATATTTTTAAATCACATATACCAATGATAATCTTTCTTTTTATGCACATTTGTTTTATATTCACTAATTAAAGGAAGATTTTTTGGCTCTATTTTTAGGCAAATTTGTGAGGGATTAAAGAGTATCTCAGGGCGATAGTCTCCAGGAGCCCCTCAGTCTCAACTGGTCCAATAAGTCTGGACTTTTTAAGAATTTGGGTTTTGTTCCACATTTTGCTCCCATTCTATCAGATGCATCATTGTGTTCCTGATCAGAACAGTCAGCAGTGTTAGCTGGTCACCATCTAGTTCTTCTGGTCTCAGGGTAGATGAGATCGTGGTTCATGTAGACTACTCATCCTGTGGACCAGTTTCTTCTCTGAGTCTTTGGTTTCCTTCTTTTTCTTCTACTCTGGACGTGTACAGACCAATAGTTGGATCTTAGTTGACCACTCACAAGCTTTTATATCCGAGCTTCTACTTACCAAACTAGGATGTAGAACATAAACTTTACATACTATATTATGTCAATTGACGGAGATGTCCCAGGAGACTACGGTGGTCCTAAACCTTCAGACCCAGTAAACCAATTCCACAAAGTGTTTGATTAAGTCTAGGAAGTATCCGTATTTGTGCCCCTATGTGCTTTATTGTATATATAAATATATATGCACGCATACCTTACGTATATATACACCTGCATATATGCCCACATATATACACATACATATACATACCTATACACTTGTATGTATATATACATGCACATGTAACCACACTACTATTTTTTTAGTTGTTGTATGTATCATAGCAATTATGAAAAATGTCCATCTTTCTTTCATATTTCTTAGTGGCATCATTTACCTTGGTCCAGCTTTGTATACATCAGCTACATTTGGTGTTGTATTTCCCATCACCAGAAATAACAAGTGTCTACTATCTAGAGAGTAATCTCCCCCTCACTCCACCACTTACCCCAAGTAACCACCAGTGATCAGTTGTTTCAATATGTATACTTATTATTTTCTTTTCATAATAGTGAGATCATACAGTATTTGTCCTTTTGTGATTGAATTATTTCACTCAGCATAATGTCTTCCAAATTTATCCATGTTATAATATAGTTTGAGAACTCATCATTGTTCTTTGTGGCTGCATAGCATTCCATTGTATGTCTGTACCATATTTAGTTTATCCAGTCACCCGTTGATGAGCACTTAGGTTGTTTCCATCTTTTTGCTATTATGAATAGTGGTGCAATGAACATAGGTGTACATATGTCTGATTGTGTCCTTAGTATTAGATCTCTAGAGTATATATCTAGAAGTGGGATTGCTGGATCATAAGGTAGTTCTAGCTCTAGTTCTTTGAGGAAGCGACATACCATTTTCCATCGTGGTTATACCATTTTACAATCCCACCAGCAATGGATAAGAGTGCCAATCTCCCTATATCCTTGCCAGCATTTGTTGTTTTGTTTTTTTGATCACTGCCATTTTAGCAGGGGTGAGATTGTATCTCATTGTAGTTTTGATTTGTATCTCTCTAATGGCTAATGATCGTGAGCATCTTTTCATGTGTTTTTTGGCTACTTGAATGTCTTTTTTGGTGACTTTCCTCTGATTTTTCTAATAATATCTCTTCCATAAAGCAATGGTCTGTAAACTCATGGTCTATATCTGTGCTGCCCAATACAGTAGCCACTAGCCACATGTAAGTATTTAGATTTAAATTGTTGTTGTTGTTGTTAGGTGCCGTCAAGTCGGTTCCAACTCATAGCTACCCTATGTACCACAGAACGAAACACTG
The DNA here is from genome assembly GCA_030035585.1 of Dugong dugon. Lineage (NCBI taxonomy): Eukaryota > Metazoa > Chordata > Mammalia > Sirenia > Dugongidae > Dugong > Dugong dugon. The sequence goes on from CM057460.1 coordinate 48,881,466, forward strand.
CCTGGTCCTGTGCCGTGCTCACAATCGTTGTTATGCTTGAGCCCATTGTTACAGCCACTGTGTCAATCCATCTCATTGAGGGTCTTCCTCCTTTTCCTTCAGCTTCCACTTTACCAAGATTTAAAGTTAAATAAAATTAAAATTTTAGTTCCTCAGTCACACTGCCCACATTTCAAGTGCTTAATGGGCACGTATGGCTAGTGGCTACTGTATTGCATGGCACAGATATAGAATATGTCCACCTTTTCAAAAATTTCTATTAGACAGTGCTAGCCCATGGGTGGTACAAATGATTAATGCACTCAGCTGTTAACTGAAAGGTTAAGGTTCGAGTGCACCCAAAGGTGCCTTGGAAGAAAGGCCTGGTGATCTACTTCCAAAAAATCAACCATTGAAAACACTACGGAGCACAGTTCTACTCTGACACACATGGGTCAGAATCAACTCTAAGGCACTGGTTTGGTTTTTTAGGGGTTCTCTAGTCTATATTAAATGAAAATAAATATATGTGATAATAAGAATTTTTGTATCACTTAATAGATTGAAATATTATTCTGCCACAATAAGCGATAAAAAGAACTAAAGGCATAATTCTGAAGTGTCAGCATTTAAAAATCAGACCCTGCAACTGAGATTAGCAAATATACTGACAAAGAATAGCTTGTTGTTGTTAGGTGCTGTCAAGTCAGTTCCAACTCATAGCCACCCTATGCACATGAATGAAATACTGCCTGGTCCTGCACCATCCCACAATTATTTCTGTGTTTGAGCTCATTGTTGCAGCTACTGTGTCAATCTATCTTGTTGAGGGTGCTCCTCTTTTTCGCTGACCCTCTGCTTTACCAAGCATGATGTTCTTCTCCAGGGACTGGTCCCTCCTGGTAACATGTCCAAAGTATGCGAGATGAAGCCTTGCCATCCTCACTTCCAAGGAGCATTCTGGCTGTACTTCTTCCAAGACAGATTTGTTCATCCTTCTGGAAGTCCGTGGTATATTCAGTATTCTTCGCCAGCACCATAACTCAGAGGCCTCAATTCTTCCTCAGTTTTCCTTATACATTGTCCAGCTTTCACATGCATATAAGGAGATCAAAAAGACCATGGTTTGGGTTAGGTGCTCCTTAGTCCTCAAAGTGACTTCTTTGCTTTTCAACACTTTGAAGAGGTCTTTTGCAACAGAATTGCCCAGTGCAATACATCCTTTGATTTCTTGACTGTTACTTCCATAGGCATTGATTGTGGATCTAAGTAAAATGACATCCTTGACAATTTCAATATTTTCTCCATTTATCATGATGTTGTTTATTGGTCTAGTCATAAGGATTTTTGTTTTCTTTATGTTGAGGTGCAATCCATCCTGAAGGTTGTATAGTCTTCACTTTTCTTCAGTAAGTGCTTCAAGTCCTCTTCACTTTCAGCAAGCAAGGTTGAATAGAACAGGTAGGGAAGTAGGAAAAAAAACCCTAAGAATGTAATATCACAGAAGGAAAGAAGATATTTCAAGGAGAGAGTGCTCAGTAGTTTCAGTGCTATTGAGAAGTCAAGTGAGAAAATGAAAAGTATGCACTGAATACAGCGACCAGGAGAAGATATTGGTAATATTGAAAAGAGAACTTTCTGAGAAGTTGTAGGGGGATAAAACAGATTGCAACAGCAGAAATGTAAATGGGAGAGGGGAATAAAGGAGAGTGAAAATATACACAACTCTTTCAAAAAATTGGTTATGAACTACAGGATAAGTGGGAAAACCAGAGGGTGATACAAGGTACAAGGTAATTTTTTCAGTGAGAGTTTGGGTACATTACAAGTTAAAGGTAGAGCTGTGCTTTTAAGCAGAACGTAGTCAATCTTGTAGACCAAAGCTTCCACTGTAATAATTGGGAAAAAAATTGGAAATTTTTAAATACCGTATTTTTAGAGGATTCAGAGAGCTGTAGAATCAAGGAGGACTAGATGCACTAGAAACAGAGAAGGGGAGAACTGCACACATAAAGGGGATTTATCAATTCTGAGTGCAGGAAAGACAATCAATTTTGGCCCAGGCCAAGGGCATCTGCAGTGGAAATAGAAGGAATAATACATATATATAATGACAAATTAAAAACTTGATGTGCTGTAAATACATAGCCTTTTTTCCCTACATGGCATTTGCTAAGTTCTGGGACTATACAAGAGGTTGGAGAATGTCTTAGTTGTCTGGAGATGCTATAACAGAAATACCATAAGTGGATGTCTTCTACAAAGAGAATTTTATTCTCTCACAGTCTATGAGGCTAGAAGTCCAAACTGAAGGTGCCAGCTCCAGAGGAAGGCTTTCTCTCTCTGTCAGTTCTGGGGGAAGGTCCCTGTTATCAATCTTTCACCTGGTCTAGGAGCTTCTCAGCACAGGGACAACAGGTCCAAAGGATATGCTCCACTCCTGGTGCTTCTTTCTTAGCAGCATGAGGTCTCTCCCCTCTCTGCTCTATTCTCTCTTTTATATCTCAAAAGAGATTGACTCAAGATATAACATAATCCTATAGATTGAGTCCTGCCTCATTAACATAATTGCCTCTAATCCTGTCTCATTAACATCATAGAGGTTAGGATTTGTAACACATAGAATAATCACATCAGATCACAAAATGGTGGACAACTACACAATACTGGGAATCGTAGCCTAGCCAAGTTGGCACATATTTTGGGGGGACACAATTCAATCCATAACAGAGAGCTAGGAAGAAAGCTTCTAAAAGGTAGAGTAATCTATCCTGCTCAGAAAACAAGACCCACCAGAAAAGGAGGCTACCCTCAAACACATGGCCAATCTTTCATCAAGGCATTTGACAGGAGCCCCATGGAGCAGGAGGCTGTAAAGCAGGAATGAGAACCTCTGAAGTACAGAGCTGTATCTTTTTCAGCATTTTAAGGCTGAGAGGATGGAGACCAACATGGCTATCAAAGAAAAGGACAGAATGGATCCTCTTGAGAAAATGGGGCAAACCAAAGGTAGACTGCAACCCAGCTTCAATTTTCCTATAAACCCTATAATCTCTCATTCTATCTGGCTAACAGAGGAAAGGGGGAAACCCTCTCTGGTGGCGGATAACATCATATGGAGGCTCTTCCTTTCTTTTATTCATATGATCTGACATACCATAAGCTGCTAAATGTAATGAGACAAGAAAATATGATCCACCTTTATGTGAAAAAAGCAGATGACAGAACTAAACCTACAGATGATTCAGATAATGATGTTAGCAGAAACTGTAAAATCCAGAATATTATTAGACTTAGTAAGTCTAAGAGATAATTACTAAAAGAACAGTAAAATAAAGTATAACCAATAAGTCAATAGAAGAAAAAATGGAAAAATAAGAATGTTTGAATATTTTACAAGAAGATAAGAAAGGAGGAAAAATGGAACATAAAACCTATGGGTCAAATAGAAAATAATATAAACTTAACCGTATCAGGTTATATCAGCTAATACCATGGCCTAACAGTTTACTCTCAATGACTAACTGAAAGGTTGTCGGTTTGAACCCACCCAGCAGCACCACAGAAGAAAGGCCTGGAAATCTGTTTCCACGAAGATTACATCCAAGAAAACCCTATGAAGCAGCTCTACTCTGTAACACATTCGCTCCACCCAGTGGTTGCCATGAGTCAGAGTCAACTTGATGACAACAGGTTTGGTTTTCTTGCTCTTAACTATTTTATGTGCCATATATTCCTGTAACCTCTTCTCTATTCACACGACTATTGTCCAGATTCAAACCTGCATAATCTGTCACCCAGACTATTTCAATAGACCGCTAACAATTTTCCTTGCTTCTCCTATGGCATCTTCCAATCCGTCCTCCATAGAAACGCCACCAGATTTTTCTGACGTGAATCTGACCATGCCCCTCTCCTGCTTAAAATATCTCAACGGCTCCCATTAGTTTAAGGAAGACATCACAAACTGAAGGCTTGCTCAGTAGTCTCCTTTCTGACAAAAAAGGAGGATCCAAGAATCTTTTTGCTGAATTATTTTACAGTAGCAATTGCCCAAAGAACTGTCTTTAGATGGAGCAGAAGCTTTCCAGCTTGCCTTCCCTTCATTCCCTGTTCTCTGCTGGCTCCGGGGCCAAGTGTCGGTGAAGCTGTTTTTCAGCATCACCCTTATGCAGTTTTTTAGGTGTGTGAGGGGACAAATATTGCTCTGGATTTATGTCCCCAGTAAAAGTGGTGAAAAAAGACAGAGAGGGCAGTATGTTTTGAGCACAAATGGGAGATAGCCTACTCCTTCTGGCGCAAATGGTTCGCACTGGACTACTAACCTAAAGGCTGGTGGTTCAAATCCACCCAGCAGTGCCTTGGAAGAAAGCCCTGGCGATCTGCTTCCATAGATATTATTGCTGCTGTTGTCGTTGTTGTTAGGTGTCATTGAGTTGGTTCAGACTCATAGCGACCCTATGTATAACAGAATGAAAGGCTGCCTGGTCCTGCATCATCCTCATGATCGTTGTTATGCTTGAGCCCATTGTTGCAGCCACTGTGTCAATCCATCTCCTTGAGGGTCTTCCTCTTTTTCATTGACCCTCTACTTCACCAAGCATGATGTCCTTCTCCAGGGACTGGTCCCTCCTGATAACATGTGCAAAGTACTTCTAAGGAGCACTCTGGCTGTACTTCTTCCAAGACAGACTTGTTCATTCTTCTGGTGGTCCATAGTGTATTCAGTATTCTTCATCAACACCTTAATTCAAAGGCGTCAATTCTTCCTTATTCATTGCCCAGCTTTTCCACGTATGTAAGGCAATTGAAAACACCATAGTTTGGGTCAGGCTCACCTTAGTTCTTAAAGTGACATCTTTGCTTTTTAACACTTTAAAGAGATATTTTGCAGCAGATTTGTTCACGAAATATTAGAGCCAATAGAACCATAAGGAGCCATTCTATTTGGAATCCACTCAACGGTATAGGGTTTGATTTTGGTTTCATACAGATAAAGACCACACCTCCAAGTATAATGTGCTTTCCTCATTGTAAACATTGTATGCCTGCCCCTGTAGGCATGGCTCCTTAATATGGTACACAAGGCCCTTAATGGTTGTATTTCTGCCTTAATCACCATCTTCATCAACTGCTATTCCTGCCATAGGTCCTTCTGCCCCCTGGCAGTGCCAAACTTTTCATAAGGGGTCACCTGCCCATTCTACTGCAGGTTCTGTTCCTTCACGCCTTTTCCGATATTATTCTCCTTACTTAAACCCTAATCATTTCAGCGGGGCCCTGGTGGTGCAGTGGTTAAGAGCTCTAGCTGCTAACCAGAAGATTGGCAGTTCAAACTCAACAGCTGCTTCTTAGAAACTCTATGGGGCAGTTCTACTCTGTCCTATAGGGTTGCTATGAGTCCGAATCGACTCATTGGCAACGGTTTGATATGGGGTTTAATCATGTTAGGCATCATCTGCTCTGGGAGTCTTTCTTGAGTGTTTTCGTTGAAGTTGGGTTTTCCTTCTCTATCTTCCCAGGACATCTACTAAAAAATCCTTGTCTTTATTTACACTTAACACAGGATACTGTAATTGCATTTTTATGTGTTCTGTGTCTTTCATTACTGGCCTATGAGCTCCTTGATATCTTCCTTGTCTTTGTAGCTCCAACGCCTAGCACAGGGAATAGCACATGATAAGCTTCCAGTAAGTGTTGTTTAAATGACATGAAATGAAATAATTTGTACTCAGTAAAATATGGTATTCCTGTCTTCTCTCACCCCACCTCAGAACCTCAAGATTTTGAAAGTATATGCCTTTGTTAATAACACTTCACTAGTCAGTACACTTTTAAGCGCATTGGAAATGTTTTCTGAGGCTTTCTAATGCAAATTATCTCATAATTTCTTGCTATGAAGACTCCAACCTGATCCAATGGCTCCACCTTGTGGCGAACTCCAGAAGCTGTTTGGCTGCCTTGTGACCAGCCACAGCCGTGGGGAATGTTGCTTGCTTCGCTAACTCTCTCTCCTTAATCTTCTAGGAGATCATGATTAGCCACCTTGAAGAAGAATCTGTAACTGGTTGGACCTGAACCTCTCCTCACAGGCAAAGAGTGAGGACATTTACTCTCAAGGAAGTAAACGGAAGCCCCTCATTGTGGCTTGGGAGCTGCATATATTAGTGGGGTACAAGTGAATCTGAGAAGGAAGCGGGTAAACTGTCTTGAGACACAAACTTATGCATCTTGTGCAAGAAAAGCAGGATAAATTTTTAATCGTTTTATTTACCAGTTGCCTAATAACTAATTATTTGGTGTGCTAAAAACTTCCCAGTTGCATGTAATAAGTTCTTTTGTAGTATCATTATGAATTTTCACTTATTTGATCTTCCAATCCACTGTCATCATTATTTTTTTGTTACACAAATTGCCCCATCTTTGACCACTAAAAGCCTCTTCAGGTTGGCTCCAGGGTCCTTTTAACACAATCCCACTAACGTTTGATAATTGTCTTGTTTCTAGTACAATAAGATATTACAGGTTTGCTTTCTGCCTGTGGATACCTCCAAGGAAGCATCGTTAAAGTCTTTCTTCCCTCCGCAGTTATGTCTAAGTCAGAGTCTAGTAAAGAGCCCGAGCAGCTGCAGAAGCTCTTTGTCAGAGGGCTGAGCTTTGAAACAACCGTTGAGAGGCTGAGGAGCCATTTTGAACAATGAGGAATGCTCTTGGATTGTGTGGTAAAGAGAGGCCCGAACTGCAAGGGCTCCGTCGGCTTTGGGTTTGTCACATATGCCACGGTGGAGGATGCTGCCAAGAAAGCAAAGCCACACAAGGGGGATGGAAGAGTTGTGGAAACAAACAGGGCTGTCTCAAGAAAAGACTCTCAAAAGCCAGATGCCCACTTAGCTATGAAAAAGGTCTTTGTTGGAGGCATTAAAGAAGACACTGAAGACATCACCCAAGAGATTATTTTGAGCAGTATGGGAAAATTGAAGTGATTGAAGCAGTGATGGTTAAGATTGTGTGTCAACTTGGTTGGGCCATGATTCTCAGTGTTTTAATGTTATCACTCCCATGATTGAATATACTGTGCATAGCCAATCAGATGAAAGGGAGTCTCCTTGGGGGTGTGGCCTGCATTTGAATATAAGTAGACGTTCTGGCTTTTTGCTCACTCTGGATCCTGCAGCTGCCTCCTGTTGTCTCATCTCCAGTTCTTGGGACTTGAGCCATCAGCTTATCTGCCAAACTTGGGATTCGTCGATCTTCACAGCCTGTGAGTGGAGCCCTGCTCTCTGACCTGCTTTTCTCCAGCTTCTGTGGCTGTGTGACTTAGGAGAGGCATCTACCCTGATCCACAGACTTAGGACGTTCTAGCCCCTACAATCGCGTGAGCTGTTTCCTTGATATAAACCTCTCTCTATATATATATTTATACACTTTACTGGTTTTTCTTCTCTAGAGAACCCGGCCTAAGACAGAAGTCATGACTAACCAAGGCAGTGGCAAGAAAAGAGGCTTTGCTTTTAGAATCTTTGGTGAACATGACTCCATGGATAAGACTGTCATTCAAAAATATCATACTGTGAATGGCCACAACTGTGAAGTAAGGAAAGCCCTTACTTCTAAGTAAGAGATGGTCAGTGTCTCATCCAGCCAAAGAAGTCAACGTGGTTGTAGAAACTTGGTGGTGGTTGTGGAGGCGGTTTAGGTGGGAATGACAACTTTAGTTGTGAAGAAAACTTCACTGGTTATAGTGACTTGGGTGGCAAATGTGGTGGTGGTGGGTATGGTGGCAGTGGGGATGGCTAAAATGGATTTGGTAATGATGGAAGCAATTTTGGAGATGGCAGAAGCTCTCGCTCTTTCCTTCTATCTCCTCCATCTTTCTCCATATTGTTTGGTTAAGTGACTCGTAGTTTTAGGTGTGTATGGCTCACCTGCTGCCTATAATAAGAAAGTATAGGGGAAATACAAAACCCCTCGCTGACTGGACCAAAGAATTAATGCAACTTACCTGGGGTTACACAGTCTTCTCTCAAAAGCAATGGAGCCTAATCTTGTGCTATTCACTAAGAGTCATCATTCTGTATAAGCAATGAGTTTAAATACTTATTATAATAAGATCAAAAGAAATGTGATAATGTAACCCAAAAGACATGGAAGAACTTGTTTTCACAAACTAGACTTTTGTTGAAATCAGGGGAAGAACCCTGGCTTTTCCTGTTGTTCAGTCCCAATGCTGTTAATCAAAAACAGGATACAAGAGAGGCATTAAGCTATTTTGTCAAAGAAGACATGAATCTAGAATTAAGCTGAAGTCAAGACCTTGGGATTGCCAAATTAGGTTTGGCTCTAGGCTTAACACTGAGTCAGGAAAGGTAGGGAAGACATCCCAGTTCAGACGTAAAACTCCCAAAAGGCCGGGGACCTTAAATGTCCAGCTCTACCATGTGATCAGAGCCCTGGTGACGCAGTGGTTAAGCGTTAAGGCTACTACCCTAAAAAGGCTAGCAACTTGAATCCACCAGCCACTCCTTGGAAACCCTATGGGGCAGTTCTACTCTGTCCTATAGGGTCCCTGTGAGTCAGAATCTACTCGACGACAACTGTTTTTTGGTATCATGTGATCAGAAGACGCCAGCCTAGGAGTTATTTCCCTTGTCTTCATGTCACTGCTCTGTTCTGCGGCCCACACTGTACAATGCTGAGGTGCCAGGCATTTTGCTATATGCTGGTGATGTGAAGATGATGAAGAGATAGCCACCACCCTTTAGTTGCTCACCTTCTGGTCAGGAAGGCAGATGTGTAAACAATGATTACATCCTAACAGGACACCTGCAATGCTGTGACCATGGTAGAGAATGGGTAGTGAATCCTGCCACCTAGTATCCATACCTCCTTTTCCTCAGGATTCCAACTCCTGTTGGAGAGTTACCACTCTATTTTGTAACTAAGGAACTATAAATCCCGGCGCCAGACCTCCTACTGAAGTCCCTGGAGACATTCAGTCCTGTGAGGCACACTATTTATGGCCAAATCTGTTGGGAATCCCCTAGCCCAAATCTATAGTGAAGTTATCAAGCAATGGTTGAAGAAGGTTGTTAACAATACTAAATGGGGGGGGGGGGGTGGCTAAATTGAGTACACAGTAGAGCTCCATTACAGACCAGCTTACATAGGAGTCAAATCACGACACTGTCTCTTCAAGTGAAGTCACTAGACTTAGCAAATGAAAATACAAGACACCCAGTTCAATTTGAATTCTAGATTAAAATAAATGATGTTTTAGTATAAATATGACCAATGAGATATTCATATTTTACCTGGCAAGGTAAAATTCTCAAGTATCTTTTGGGGGAGCATTTTTATGCAGATTAAGAGGAAATAACATTAAAGTGTTTTCAACCAAATATAAGATTGGCTGCTGCCCAAGGAATGCTATCCTGGCATAGCCTGATTGGTCACTGTCCTGCATTCATATTAGCATATATTCCCACAGTTCCAGCTCAGTCATCTGGTAGGTTTTCTTGTTTGTTTTGTTTGCTTGTTTTGCTTTAAAACTGTTAGATAAGTACTGATTAGGCCTGTATACTGATTTTCTCAGTCAAAATTTATTCTCATTTTAAAGAGACTAAAACCTACCAAAAAAAAACCAATCCCGTCACCGTCAAGTCAATTCCGACTCATAGCGACAGAGTAAAATTGCCCCATAGAGTTTCCAAGGAGCACCTGGTGGATTTGAACTGCTGACTTCCTGGTTAGCAGCCATAGCTCTCAACCACTATGCCATCAGGGTCTCCAGACTAAAACCCAGTACCTAAAAATGGAGCCCTGTAAAAAATGAACGAATGTTTGCATGTGTTAAAGATCAAGCAGCCTGTTTTCCATTAATTATGTTATCCATTGTGATAAATTCCTGAACAATTTTAGTAACAGAAATTCAGATTATACTCAGCATGATGGCAATGAGATTTTCCTTCTGGAATATCCCTGATGGTTTAGTAATCTCATCTATTTGGAGATAATGAGAATCTGTTTTTAATTCAGGGATGATCCATACTGTAGTGGAAAAAAACTGACATAGTTAGGGAAACATGAACACATTCCAAATTGTGGGGCCTTATTCCCTGGGGATACTTTCCTTTCGCTCCATCCCTCTTCCCATAGAGACTCCTAGGCCCATGGAGCTTCTCTTTGCTTAAGAAATCACCCTATGAATTCTTCCACACAGACTGGACTCAATTCCTCAGATGGCATTGAGGTTTCTCTTATTTTTAAGTTTTCTGAAATGGAATAAATCTTTTGATAGTAAGCATCCTATCTTTTCACTCCTTTCCAGGTGGACTGGTTGGTACATGGTAGTAATTTCGCAACTGTGACAAAAGCAAGGGCATTTGCAAAGGTAGATCTCTTAGGCAAGTGGCTAAGCAAAGGTGGTGGAGGAATGTGTCCATGTCATACCATCTCTTATACTGGTGTTCAGGCATATCTGTTACTGCTCTCATGCCAGGGCTTCCCAGATAACCAGAATCTCCAGCACAGAATAAAGAGCCTTGGCCCAAGGGGTTTGGAAAATTAGGTTCTCATCCAGTCTTTGCTCCTAACTAGTTACCTCAGAAGTTGTTTGCATGGGTTAAAAGAAATAATGATGTGAAAGTGAGTTGTAAATGACACGGTGCTGCATATCAACAACAAGTATGATTTAAAAATAAAAAACTTCCTGAATACCCATTACTGACTCTTTTTGGAGCTGGAAAAACGAAGAGGTAAAAGTTATGATGGAGACCTGCTCCTGAGGATACAGGAGGGGAGTGGGGAAGGGAGCCACTGAAACCAGCAGAGATTGTTTGACCTATCGCAGATGCCAATATATGTGGCCCTTCATTCAACCCACAGTTAGGGGCTTTTGAGTAGTTTCCTAGGACTGGTTTACTAAGAAATAAAAAAAACACTAGGCTCCTCCTAAAGGAAAGAGTTTGCAGATAAAGTGATACATGCTGGGGTTGAGAAGAATAAGAAGATAAAACAGGCATTTTTTAAACCTATCTCACATCTAACTTATTTCATAAATTATTTCTCACCATCCCTTATGCCAATGTGTTGAACGCTGTCTGTGCCACTTATTTCATAGCTGGAATGTTACTTCACTTCTGAGACTTTCTTTTGGTGGTCATTTTTTCAAACATACAGGGCATTTATTCAATCATATTTTTTCAGGATATATGAAGTGCCAGGTCCTAGAGATTAGGGCAGTCAGGGCCCTCTTCCTGAAAAATAACTAGCATCTCCCAAGCCAAAAAAAGAGCTAGAAAGAGTGATCTTGGCAAAGAGAACAGCACAAGTAAAGCCAAAGAGAACACAGCATTGTAGGATGGACTCAAAGTAGTACAACCTGTTGAATGCTAAGTTATGAGGAATTGTGTGACGTTACTGAGTCTGCATATGACAAAGAAATCAGATAAATTAGAGCCTTGAAACTGGAGCCTTGAAAGAGAGCCATGTAAGTGTATTAAGTATGCAGAGGTCAGTCTTGTTTGTCACAAGATGGGCACTGTGGAGCTTAATCTTAGATAGGTGCCCTAGCTTGGCGAAGGAAATTGGAACGAATATTCGTTTTACTTTCTCATTTTGGATAAATTCTTCATCCAATTTTTTTCCAGCTAAGTTTAACTCAGGGGGAAGTTAATGCAAATGTTAGTGAATAGATGGAATTGATTGCCCAAATTCCTGGGGTGGAGAGGCAGAGAATCCATTCCAAGCAGACAGACTACAAAAAAAGGAATCAAGTAGAAGTAAAGAAGAGAGCAACAGGAATGACATTGCTCTTTTGTGTCTATTTCTTGTTCTGGATTAAAAAAACAAACATGTTGGAGGAGTTTCAGAAAGTGGAACATTCTATATGGTCCAGTTGTTTTTATACAAGTAGTGTCATTAAAAAGAGTACTATTCTCTATGATCCAGCAATTCCACTCCTAGGTATATACCCAAGAGAATTGAAAGCAGACTCAAACAGATACTTGTACACCAATGTTCATTGTAGCACTAGTCACAATAGCCAAAAGGTGAAAACAACCTAAATGCCCATCAACAGATGAATGATAAACAAAATGTGGTACATATGTACAATGGAATACTACTCAGCCAGTAAGAGAAATGAAGCCTTGATACAAGCTACAATATGGATGGAGCTTGAAGACATTATGCTGAGGGAAGTAAGTCAATCACAGAAGGACAAATATTGTATGATCTCACTTATATAAAGAAAAAATAACAGGCAAATATATAGAGACCAAAGTTTATTTAGTGGGTGGGAGGGAGGGGAGAAGAGGGGTTATTGCTTGAGGACCACTGAGTCTGTGTTTACGGTGATGGAAAAAATTGCATTGGTTAAGGGTAGGGTTGCATGGCTGATTAATGTAATTGCTGTCAATAAGTTGTAGACCTGTAATAAGTTAAATTAGCAAAAGTTGTATGATAGATATTGATGGTTAATGTTATGCGTCAGCTTGGCTAGGCTATGATTCTGTTGTCTGGCAGACACTACTGTAATCACCTTTCATTTTTTAATCTGTTGTGAGTATCCAGTTAGTTGAAAGGGGGGTTTCCTTAGACATGTGGCCTGCTTCTAGTATATAAATAGATGTTCTGGAAAAGCTGTCTTTTCTCAGTCCTGCACTCTTCTTGTTGCTTAACCTCTGGTTCTTGGGATATAAGCTTACAGAAGTCTCTGGCCTGCCCCTGATCTGCAGATTTTAGATTCACCAACCTTGGCAACCTTATGAGACAGCAGAGGCCTCCAGCCTGCTGCCTGACCTGCAGATTTTGGGTTTGTCAGCCCCTGCAACCATGTGAGCCAGCAGAGGTTGTCAGCCTGTTGCCCGACCCGCAGATTTGAGACTTGCCAGCCCCACAATTGCATGAACTATTTCCTTGAATTTATCTCTCTCTCTGTCTATATATACATAGACAGATATATATACCCTTCACTGCTTTTGCTCCTCTAGAGGACTGAAACAAGTATATTTACAACAACATCAAAAAAAAAAAAAAAAGTAGCTGCTGAGGCTGCCTATGTACAACCAAACATCTCATGGAATTTGGTTCCTTGGTTTGGAGGTTTAGAGTCATGGTTTCATGGGACAACCCAGTTAACTGTCTAATATCATATGTAGTGCTTGTGTTCTACCTTCTAGTTCACTGCATAGTGCCTGGCGTCTTAACAGCTTGCAAGCAGCTATCCAAGGTACAACAACTGGTTTCTTTCTCCTGGAGCAACAGAGAAAGAAGGAGAGTCAGGAATAAGAGGAGTGTCTTAGTCATCTAGTGCTGCTGTAACAGAAATACCACAAGTGGATGGCTTTAACAAAGAAAAGTTTATTCTGTCACAGTCCAGTAAGTTAGAAGTCCAAATTCAGGGCACCGGCTCCAGCGAAAGGCTTTCTCTCTCTTTTGGCTCTAGAGGAAGGTCCTTGTCAGTCTTCCCTTGCATCTCAGTGCAGGAACCTCAGGTCCAAAGGACACACTCTGCTTCTGGCACTGCTTTCTTGGTGGTATGAGGTCCCCAAGTCTCTCTGCTCACTTCTCTCTTTTATATCTCAAAAGACATTGGCTTAGAGGGACTGATCTAGGAAATAATATTGGAGTTATTATTCCCTCTCCTTGAGCGTGGAGAATTGTGACCCAGCTGGGGTTTAGCCCTCACAGACTCACAAAGACACATCAACTGGGCCCTGAGATAAGACAACAGATGAGACAATCTCAGAAATTATCTTAAGGAAGTTTTCACAAAAGGGTAATAAAACCTAACCCAAAGAACTTCTCACCTTCTGTCTTTTTCTTTTCACATGTAGTGAATAGGAATTTGTTGGACCAGTGAAGACCCTCCTGACTTTCATAACTAAAACCCATATCAATGATTGTTAAGAAAGATGATTCAAAATGTAAGATTACAATTTCTAGCCAATCAGTGAAAAGATGACCATTTCAATGATTCTACCAATTTTGTGATGTTGATACATACTGATGATTCTGTAACTTTCCTTGGACTCGGACAGACATGGTGTGGCAGCACGCTTGTCCGTTGTCCAGTTCTTGCCTATTCTGTAATATTCTTTGGACTCAGGCAGACATGGCTCTAGCAGCATGCTTGTCCGCTTCCCACTTCTGCCCTTTTGAACATATGCCAAATAAAACTTTCTTTTTGCTTTAAAAACAAAAAAAAGACATTGGCTTAAGACTATCTAATCTTGTAGAGCTCATCAACCTCTACAACTGCCACTAATCCATCTCATTACATCATAATGATAGAATTTACAACACACAGGGAAATCACATCAGTTGACAAAATGGTAGACAATCACAGAATACTGGGAATCATGGCCTAGCCAAATTGGTACACATACTTTTGGGGGACACAATTCAAACCATGACAAGGAAGAAATGGAATGTGTAGTTAATTGCCTCCATGAACAACTGTCCTGTTTGTCATGGGACCAAAAGAACGGGATGGTGCCCAACTACCATTATTAAACATTTTCATCAGAGATTCTATAGACTATTCCTGACCAAAAGAGGGAAAATTCAGAACAGAATTTCAAACCTCATGGAACCCAGTCTCTCTGGAGCCATTGTGGCTGGATGAACCCCTGAAACTATTGCCCTGAGATTATCTTTCAACCTTAAACCAAAAATATCCCATGAAGTCTTCTGAAAACCAAACAATAGTTAGTTTAGCTTAACTAGTAAGAATGTCTACCTTGAGCATTGTACTCTTTTAAGATCTATCTATATGGGATCAAATTGACAGCAGCAACTCGAAAGATTAGATAGGAAACTTAGAGGGTGTAAAAATGGCATGGCAGGGGCATTGTCTGACCTCCTCTAACTTTACAAGGGGGGAGGAGAAACAAAATCAACAGCCCAAGGCTGATTCCTATGAGGCAAAGGTCAGACATGCCTCCTCTCTCTACCATCTTTACCGATTCTGACACCAACCATCCCTCCCATGCCACTCTCTACTTCTCTGCTCAGTTTGATAATTCGTTGCAGAGGCCACACAGAACTCACAGATCATGCTCACACTTACGGGGTTTTTTAGGTATGTAACAAGTTACAATCAGGTTCAGGAACACTCAGGATATAGGACACAGTTCTTTGACCAGGACAGCCTGTTCACAGCCATGCTCGCAGGCCCTCAGCCTCTGCCCTGCTTGAGCAAGTGTTACAAAGCTTTTACCTCTGCCAGTAAGTACCCAGAGGCACCCCTCTCTGCCAGTAAGTCTTGGCCCGAAGGCACTCAGCTTTAGCTCCATGGTTCAACGAACATAGTTCCACCAAGTGCCCGGAGGCACCCTACTCCTCCAGCAAGCCTCCTGCCCAAAGGTGCTCAGCTTTCTCGCTGTGTGGGCCAGGAAGCCTACTGCACTGTCTCCTGCTGGTCTCTCCTGCCGCTGCTTCTCTGCCATTGTTTCTTGCCACCTTCAGTGTTACAGCTCTTTCTCTTGGTCTCCTGGTTCCAGGAGCTTCTCAGCACAGGGATCCGAGATCCAAAGAACACGTTCCACTCTTGGCTCTTCTTTCTTGGTGGTAGTGAGACCCTCCTCTTCCACCTCTGGGATAACTCATTTTAAGCCTAGCAGGATGGCAAAACTGACTAATCCCTTCATTAGGATTCTCCGTAGACCTTATCTGCATGGTCCCACCCACACATGGATGCCATGAACTTTATTTGCATTATTAGCAAACCATCTAATCCCCTTAGTAGGCTGCAATTACCTTACTTGTATAGTCCTACCCAGTCGTTGGGTGAGAGTTACAAGGCCATGGTATAAAAGCGACCCATCACACCGCAGGGGGCAGCGAGTTTATGTTAATGGAGGAGGAACAACTCAGAAAAGGAGGGTGAGAATGGTTGCACAATTCGAAGAATGTAATTAATGTCACTGAATTGTACATGTAGAAATTGTTTAATTTGGTATATGTTCTGCTGTGTATATTCTGAACAACAACAAAAATAGAATGAACTATTTTAAAAAGAGTACTCTTCTAGATAAAAGCAGATGTAAGGGACATAACCAAATAAAAAGTGTAGTTCTAGATTGGTTTCTGACTGGAACAAACCAGCTGTAAAGGATTTTTTTTCGGGCAATGAGAGAAATTTTAATATGGACTGGATATTATAGTATATTAAGGAATATTTAATTTGGTAGATGTGATCAAATAATTTAGCTATGAAACTATTCTTAATTTTTAGAGTATTAAGTGATACAGTATAATGTCTAATTTTAGACTCTAAAATACTAAAGTAAGGCAAATTAAACATATAAAATTGGCCAGTGAAAACCTTATGAATAGCAGCAGAACATTGTCTGATAATAGTGTCAAAACATGAGCCCGTCAGTTTGGAAGGCACTCAAAATACAACTGGGGAAGAATTGGCTTCTCAAAGTAGAATCAACCTTAATGATGTGGATGGAGTAAAGCTTTTGGGACCTTCATTTGAAACAGCTGCAAACACTCATTAATAATTGAACATGGAATGTACGAAGTATGGATCTAGGAAAATTGAAATGGAACACTTAAAGACTGATATCCTAGGCATTAGTGAGCTGAAATGGACTGGTATTGGCCATTTTGAATCAGACAATCATATAGTCTGCTATGCCGGGAATGGCAAATTGAAGAGGAATGGCGTTGCCTTCATCATCAAAAAGAATATGTCAAGATCTATCCTGAAATACAGGCTGTCAGCGATAGGATAATATCCAAACACCTACAAGGAAGACCAGTTAATATGACTGTTTACATATATATATGTGTATATATATACATATATGTTTGTTTATATGTTTATATGTGTTTATATGTTTATGTGTTTATATGTTTATATGTGCTTATATGTTTATATATATATAGTTATTGTTATTAGATGCTGTCGAGTTGGTTCGGACTCATAGTGACCCTACGTACCGTTCTGTTGAATGAAACACTGTCCAATCCTGTACCATCCACACAATCATTTCTGTGTTTGAGTCCATTGTTGCAGCCACCATGTCAATCCATCTCACTGAGGGTTCTTCCTCTCTTTCGCTGACCCTCTACTTTACCAAGTATGATGTCTTCTCCAGGGACTGGCCCTTTCTGATAACGTGACTAAAGTATGTGAGACGAAGTCTCACCATCCTGGCTTTCAAGGGCACTCTGACTGTACTTCTTCCAATACAGATTTGTTTGTTCTTCTGCCAGCGCATGGTATATTCAACATGCTTTGGCAACACCATAATTCAAAGGCGTAAATCCTTCTTCAGTCTTCCTTATTCATTGTCCAGCTTTTGTATACATATGAGGCGACTGAAAACACCCTGGCTTGGGTCGGGCACACCTTAGTCCTCAAAGTGACATCTTTGCTTTTCAACACTTTAAAGAGGTCTTTTGCAGCAGATTTGCCCAAGGCAATATGTCATTTGATTTCTTGACTGCTGTTTCTGTGGACACTGATTGTGGATCCAAGTAAAATGAAATCCTTGACAATGTCAATCTTTTCTCCATTTATCATGATGTTGTTTATTGATCCAGTTGTGAAGATTCTTGTTCTCTTTATGTTGAAGTGTAATCCATACTGAAGGATGTAGTCTTTGATCTTCATAGTAAGTGCTTCAAGTCCCCTTGGCTTTCAGCAAGCAAGGTTGTATCATCTGCATAACTCAGGTTGTTAATGAGTATTCCTCCAATCCTGATGTGCCATTCTTCTTCATATAGTCCAGTTTTTCGGATTATTTGCTCAGCATACAGATTAAGTATGGTGAAAGGATTCAACCCTGACACACACCTTTCCTGATTTTAAACCATGTGGTATCCCCTTAATCTGTTCCAACACTGCCTCTTGGTCTATGTATAGACACATACATACACACACACATATATCACAAATACATATATTTTTATTTATGTGAGATCTGGAAGTACGTATGCCTGAGTGCTAGCAGCACTTTCTCCTGAAAAAGGAATGGGAAATAAGGGAGTTCAACTCTGTCATGTTTTATTTATTAAAGGTTAACAGATAAATATTTTAGAAAGACATTTAAAACAAACAAAATGAAATACACTGGAAACAATAGTCAAACAAGAAAATTTCAAGTAAAACATTTTGGCCTTTGCTTTCTACATGACAACAACTTTTCCAGTTTCCCAGAAAATATGTCTATTCATCCCATGATTAAACACAACTAGAAAAATCTGATCAGAAATTCTTTTTGAGTCAGAAATCAAAAATACTTCTTCCTGTGCATCCAGCCAGGACAGCTGCCACTTGACCTTGTCACCAGCTTTACCACCAAAGAGGCCTCTTGAGATCCAGCACTCTCCTTTGGGGAAGTAGTAGGCTGTACTAGATGAGCAGTGCAAATTTGCCTGGGCCTGAATGGGTGAGTCCATGAGGGTGGACAGCAAACAGGGAAGAGAGAGAAGAAGAGAGCAGGAGGTACAAGGGCAGTTTCTCAAGCAGTATTGAGCCTAAAGCCAGTCCCCTACTGCTCCCTCCCTGGTCAGAACATTCTAGTTCCTTCTCCCTGTTCTCCTTCCCCCTTTTTTACAGCCACATCCTCTGAAATTGCCTTACAGAGTTCTAACTCCCTATCACCCCACCCAAGGACGCATTCAGGTTTTGTGGAGCAGAAACTTATTTATAATTGGGGGGGCGGGGAGAGGGAGGACTACTTAACAAAAAAGTCTTAATTATGCAAACTTTACAAAAATACATAGGGCCCTTCCCAGACGCCCTGAGCTTGTTTCATCAGCTTCACGGTAAACCTTCCTCTGACTCTACTCTGTGAGTGTTAAACTATGAATGTCTGTTTCCCATGGCACAGTCAAGGGCCCTGCCCTTTCTGAGGACGTCAGTGTGCCCCCGAGTTGGTGGGTGTGGAAGACGTCCTGGGTGGAGGGACGACAGAAAAAAACTACGATCTGAAAAGCAGATATGTTCGTTTGACGAGAATAAAAGAAATGGCTGGGAAAGAAGTAAATGTTGTAAAGTCCGCAGAGCTTAATTGAGGAGCAAGAGGAGCCCCGTTATCTTGCAGTCTCATCTCCTCCGGGCTTCACCAGAGTCCCCCTTCGCTCAGGCCTCCCAGTGCTCCGACGCTGGCTGACCACCAGGTGGCACCCCTGACGGCCGGTGGCTTCGGGAAAAAGGACAGCGCCGAGGCCACCGTCCGCGCCCCTGGCCCGCCCTAAGGGAAGGTAACTGTACCTCTTGTTTCGGCTGGTTAACGGCGCTGCTGCAGCATCGGCGGGTCTCGGGGAGGAAAAAGGGGCTGCACCAGGCATCAGGGCGGGGGTTGGGGGAGAGGGAAGGGGTGAGGCCCAGCGAGTGGGGGCAGATGGAGGAGTTGGAGAAACTACGGACACAGCTGCGCCGCGGTCCAGGGAGCGCCGGAGGCAAACCCCGCTCGGCCGCCGGAGCTGTCGGCCGCCCTGTCCGCGCCGCGGCCGCCCTCCCGCTCGCCCAGCCGTCCTCCGGCCCTGCGCGTGGCCCGGCCACCTCCGGGGCGCCGCTGCCCGAGCAGCCGGTTCCAGCTGCCCTTTGCCGGGCCTTCGGGGAGCGAAGGAAGCTCCGGGGCCCTTGAAGGCCTCTTGGCGTCGGACTCCTCACCCACCCCAGGCTCCTGCTCCTGTCCTGGGCCGCGCCCCTAGCGTCACCACCTCCACACCGGCTCCTCGCCCGGCCTCCCTACCAGCTCGCAACCTCGGGCAGGAGGGTGGAGGGCCCGCCCGGGACCCAAGCTCCTAGCCCAGTTCCTCTGCTATGCTCACGGGAATTCATTCATCGCCCGGTAGGAAAGGCTGCCCCTCAGGCGTCACCTAACACCCACAGGCGCGGAGGGGCAAGGAGGCCAGGACCCCCGCCCGGCTCTCCAGCGCCCTGAGTCGTCTGTGCAAGCGCAGAGGCCGCGGGAAGCCGCAGCGACTGCTGGATGCGGAGCTAGTGTCAAACCGGGAAGATCAACACTGTTGTTAAAACTGCCGCACGCGTAGATTTTTGCGCTAACGGAGCAAGGAAAAATCACTATTGCGAGTGAAAAAGTCCTTGCATGTTATTATCCAGGTGTATCAAATGAGAAAACCAGCTCAGACAGGTTAGATAATTACAATTTATCCAAAATCCTACAGCTGGTGAGAGAGTTGGGATTTGTAGGTCTATTTCCAACACATTTTATTTTGTTTAATCCTTATTCCCTGTTGTAACCCTTTTTAAGATTACAAAAATATGCACTTATTGTAGAAAACAGAAAATACAGCAAGTATTTTATAAAGTAAATCACTTATAATTTCAACAAATAATTTACACTACTGTTAACATATTGGTATACTTGTCTCCAAATACCAATATTCTTGGTATATTTGTGTTATAGATAAATACTTACAATATTGGGTTCATCCTCGAAATATATTTTGTACCATTAACACTTAACACTACATAAAGGGTCAGTTTTAATCATTTGTTTGCTTGAACTTTGTATTTCAAATTTACTTGCTGCAGGAAAAACGAGTTGAGGTAGACATAAATTAAACATGATTTAAAATGTTGATAATACTCAATGAAAAACTGTTGGATAAAACTAAAGAATTAAAGAAAAGTAAATATGACTAATTGTATTTCAGCAGTCCATTTGGAAAATTCATCATCCAGTGTTTGTCTTTCATTAGGTAAACTGGCCTAGAAGTAAAGAATAATAAAAAGATGGGTAGTTTAAATGGATGTTCTTCAGATACATAAACAAAGGTGTAGTGGTGGCAACAATGAGGCTTGGACATTTTTGATGTTTTTTTTTTTTTATTTTCTACTTTTGGATTTCCCTATGAAAGGGACTTTAGAGAATTACAGCTAGTAAGAATGACTTGTGCGTATGGCTTGAGAGGTAATCCTAGAAGTTAAAGAAGGATAAATAAGGAGAGGTCAGATCATTCAGGTTTGTTTTTTTTGGTGGTGGTGGTGGTGGTTTTTTTTTTTTTTTTTTTCCCCCCTCTCCCTACATTAATGAACTTGGGCATTATCCTTAATGCCTGTGACACAACAGAGAATTTTATCACAGGAGCATGAGATAATTGATCAGCTTTTCATTTTAGAAAGAACCCACTATGGACAAGATCGCACGCATGTAATGGAAGTGAACCAAGCATAAATCAAAAACCCAAACCTGATGCCATCCAGTCGATTTCCACTCGTAGCGACCCTATAATGACAATGACTCTGAGCCAGAGTGACTCTATGATGATGATGAATCTGAACCAGGGCTTTGAACTGATCTGTTCCTGTCTGGAACCCGCTGAGAATTTGCTAATGCTGCTCGTTAGGGGCCAATTCTGAGAACCACTAGTAGAGCGGTGGTTCTCAAAATTTATCATAATAAGAATCACCTGAGGATCTTGTTAAACTGTAGATTTATTCAGTATATCCGGAGTGGAAATGCAAATTCTCACTAGGGGTTCTAACCGGAACCAACCGGTTCAAAGTTCTGGTCTGACCTAACGAAAGAGTAGGAATAGGGAGGCGGGACTCACTAAAGCAGTTACAAGGCAGTAAGTGAATATCAGGGCAAACCTAAAGCCAAGGAGACACAGGGATAGCACTGAGAGCTACTGGATGACAAAAACAATACCATACCCCTTAAAACTCTAGTTTGTGTATACCAAAGCCAAACCCACTGTCATCGAGTGGATTCTGACTCTTAGTGACCCTGTAGGACAGAGTAACTGCCCCATAAGCTTTCCAAGGCTGTAAATCTTTACAGAAGCGGACTGCCACACCTTTCTCCTGAGGAGCAGCTGATGTATTCAAACCTTCTGGTTAGCAGCTGAGCACTTTAACCACTGCATCACCAGGGCTCCTGCATTAGTCATTAAAACCAAACCAAATCCAAACCCATTTCTGTCAAGTCAATTCTGACTCATAGTGACCCTACAGGACAGTAGAACTCTCTCATAGGGTTTCCAAGGAGTGACTGGTGTATTCAAACTGTTGACAGTTTGGTCTCTTAACCATTGCACCACCAAGGCTCTGCATTAGCTATTAGGGAAATGTAAACCGAAACTACAAAGAGATGCCACTTCACTTCCCCCCACTAGGGTGGCTATTATAAGAAAAATAGAAAGTAACCAATGTTGGTGAGGATGTGGAGAAATTGGAAACCTCATTCATCACTGGTGCAGCCACTGTAGACAACAGTATGGCAGTTCCTCAAAAAGTGAAACATAGAACTACCGTATGACCCAGCAATTCCACTCCTAGGTATATACTCAAAAGAACTGAAAGCAGGGACTCAAATTTGTATACCAGTGTTCATTGCACCATTATTCACAATAGCCAAAAGGTGGGAACAACCCTAGTGTCCATCAACAGATGAATGGATAAATAAAATGTGTTACATACTATCTTAGTCACCTAATGCTGCTCTAACAGAAGTACCACAAGTGGATGGCTTTAACAAAGAGAAATGTATTTCTTCACGGTCAAGTAGGCTAGAAGTCCAAATTCAGGGCGTCAGCTCCAGGGGAAGGCTTTCTCTCTCTGTTGGCCTTCTCATCAATGTTCCCCGGGACTAGGAGCTTCTCTGCACAGTGACCTCGGTCCAACGGATGCGCTCTGCTCCCAGACTGCTTTCTTGATGGTATGAGGGTCCCCCAATTTTCTGCTTGCTTCCTTTTCATCTCTTGTAAGGTAAAAGGTGGTACAGGCCATACCCTAGGGAAACTTCCTTTACATTGGATCAGGGACGTGACCTGGGTAAGGGCGGTGTTACAATCTCACCCTAATCCTCTTCAACATAAAATTACAATCACTAAATGGAGGCCAACCACACAATTCTGGGAATCATGACCTAGCCAAATTGATACACATTTTGGGGGGGGGACATAATTCAAACCATGACACATACCGTGGAATATTACTCAGCCATAAAGAGAAATGAAGTTCTGATACATGCTATAACATGGATGAACCTTGGAAACATTATACTGAGTGAAATAAGTCAGACACAAAAGGACACATATTGCATGACACCATTTACATGAAACATCCAGAATAGGCAAATGCATAGACTAAAGTTCTTAGTGGTTACCAGGGGTGGGTGGAAGGGAGACATGGGGATGTATTGCTTAAGGAGTACTGAGTTTCCGATAAGGATAATGAAAAAAATTGGAAACAGATAGTGGTGATGGTTGCACAACATGGAGAATGTAATTAATGTCACTGCATCATACATTTAGAAAAGTTTGAAGTGGCAAATATTTTGTTACATATATTCCACGAAAATAAAATAAAGGGGCTGAGTGAAATAAGTCAATCACAAAAGGACAAATATTGTATGAGACCTGTATTGTAAAATCCCATGAAAAAGTTCACACACAAAATGTAACAATCTTTGTTGGTTACCAGGGATGGGAGGGGTGGGGGGAAATACTAAATAGGCAATAGATAAGTGGTATCTTGGGTGAAGGGTGAGAAAGTCCACAATACAGGGGAAACTAGCACAACTTGTACAAGGAAAGGTCATGGAAGCCGCATAGACACAGGCAAACTCCCTGAGGGACTGAATTGCTGGGCAGAGGGCTGTGGGGACCATGGTCTCGGGGAACATCTAACTCAACTGGCATAACACAGTATATAAAGACAATGTTCTACATTCTATCTTGGTGAGTAGTGTCTGGGGTCTTAAAAGCCTGTGAGTGGCCATCTGGGATGCTCCACTGGTCTCATCCCTTCGGGAGCAAGGGAGAATGAAGAGAACAGGATACAGGGAAGGGATTAGTCTGAAGGACTAATTGTCCACAGCTACCAAGACCTCTACAGGACTGAGTCCAGTACAGCTGGATGGTGCCGGGCTACCACCACTGACTACTCTGACCAGGATCACAACCGAGGGTTCTGGACAGAGCTGGAGAAGGATGTAGAACATAATTCTAACTCACAAAAAAAAAAAGACCAGATTTTCTGGCCTAAAGGAGACTGGGGAAGCCCCGAGAGTATGGCCCCCAGACACCCTTTTAGCTCAGTGGTGAAGTTATCTCTGAGGTTCACCATTCAGCCTGGGAGTGGACAGCCCCATAAAACCAAATGGGACTAATGAGGTACAGTGTCCAGTGACAAGGGCCAGAAGGCAGAAGGGGACAAGGAAGCTGGTGATAGGGACCCCAATGTTGAGTAAGGATATTGTTGATGTGTTGTGAGATTGTCAACCATTGTCATAAGGCAACATGTGTAGTAAATGTTAAATGAGAGACTATTTTGCTCTGTAAGCCTTCATCTTAAGTGAGAATAGCAGCACAATTGGAAGAGCATAGTCAATGTCACTGAACTGTGCACGTAGAAATTTTTGAAATGATGTCTTTGGCTATGTGTATTTTCACCAAAAAAAAGGTTGAGAAATTAGAGGGTTGACATGTTGTGGGGTTGTTAACCAGTCATAAAAGAATATGTGTACTACTGTTTCACGAGACACTATTTGTTCTGTAAGCCTTCACCTGAAGTACAATAAAAAAAATAAAATGAAGGGTATTTCAAGATTCAAAGGACTGAAAAAGAGCAGAAAATGGCCATATTAATCATGGAAATTTTCTCTTCTAGAAAACACTTGCAAAATTCTGTTTAAAAACAGGGGACATTTGGATATTGGCTGTGGGCGTGTTCAGTTTGTGAAAATTCATCCCACTGACGCAAAATACACTTTTCTGTCTCGGTGTTACGCTTCAATTAAATTTTTTTTTTCTTGTAAAAAAGAACTAGGTCTTGAATGGGGTAGATGTGTGACTGAGAGCAGAAGGTCAGACAAAAAAAAGGAACTCACCAAAAAGAAGAGCTGGGTGGTATCTGAGGGGCAAAAGGGATTGCGAGTGCCCACCCACTGCCACAGAGTCCAGTCAGACTATAGAAACCCTGTAGGACAGAATAGAACTGCCCCCATAGGGTTTCCAAGGCTGTAATCTTTACTGTAGCAGACTGCCACATCTTTCTCCCCTGAAGTGGCTGGTGGGTTCCCACCGCCAACCTTTCGGTTAGCAGCCTAGTGCTTAACCAGTGTGCACCACCAGGGCTTACTGTGAAGGTGGTAAGAAAAGTAACTCCAGTCTGGGCTGAACACGGCAAAAGTGCCTTGTCCACGTGCTCAGCAAGGCTGGGTGCTTTCTATTTTCCTGCCTGTATCCGTTTCCCCCTGGTGACCCTCTGGATTCTGACCTCCCAGTACCTGTATGCCACACTTGAACTTGCTTCTTCGAGGGAGACTGAGGTCAAAAGCTTCAGAAAGGCGACTCCCATCAGCCGCTGAATCAGTTCCCAAATACTTCACGCCCACTCCTCCTACCAGCCCGACCCTGGATAAAAACTGAGGTTGGAATTTACCAGGTTTTTCTGCCTTCCCGGGGGGCCCTGGTGATGTAGTGGATAAGAGCTATGACTGCTAACAAAAAGGTCGGTATTTCGAATCCACCAGCCGCTCCTTGGAAACCCTATCTGGCAGTTCTACCCTGTCCTACAGGGTCACCGTGAGGGGAAAGACTAGCCTGCAACGGGTTTGGTTTTTTGTTTTCTTCCTTCCCCATCCCTAGGTGGTGAAAACGGTTTACCGGTTTGCCCTCAAGGCTGACCTAGAAGGCGGTTTGAACCCATCCAGCGGTACCGTGAAAGAAGGGCCTGGCGATCTGCTTCCGTTAAGAGTACATCCAAGAAAACCCTATGGAGCAGTTCTAGTCTGCAACACATGAGGTTGCCACGGACTAGGCAACAATGGTGTTTTGGTTTTCCCCCTTTCCCAAACACCTTTGATTCCCGGGAGGTCTCCAGGGCATCCCTGCGTTCGCGCTCCATAACCCACCCTCTCCCATAAATCACTGGTAAGAGGAAAAGCGAAGACAATTTTGATTTTTGTAAAAAATTTATTGAAAAGTCTTAAGGTCGTCTAGGGAAAGCGAGGGAGGGAAACAAAGAAAGGGATCAGCCCTCGGAGAGCCCTCCGGGCCCTCAGTGTGGCGGGGTCCGCGCGGTGGCTCAGGCCCCCTCCACACTGCTCCGAACCTGAGCGCTGTGGTCCAGCCGGCTGCGCGCTGCTTACAGTGGGAGCCTCCGGGCGGAAGCCTGAGGCTGTGCCAGTAGGACGGGGGACATTTCCTCGCGGACGTGGGACTTAGTCTCCTGGGAGGTTCCGAGGGCGTCGATCTGTCCGGATGCGCTGGGGCTCATGTCTTCTGTCGCCTCCGAGTCTGCAGCACCCACCTCTCCTGTGGCCTCCTTTGCCTCCATCGGGGTCCAGGATGAGGGCTGGGGCTCGGAACGCTCTGGGCAGCGGCCGCAGCATCCCTCGAACAAAGGTCGGCTTCCCGAGCAGTTCCAGCACGGCAGCCGGCAAAAACAGTGGAGCAACTCCAAGGAGAACTCGGGGTTGTGGTGAAAGGGGTCGCCCAGCTTGGGGTAGCAAGGCAGCGCCCACGGCCCGAAAGATTCCTGCAGGAGGACCAATGGCGTCTGAGGCTCTGCCTCCTCCGCTGCAGAATTCCAAGCCTGCTTTCTACAGGAAAAACACCGGTGTGCCATGCCTCGGCCTCCGGACCTGAAAAGGCCGTGTGTCTGGGCTAAGAGAGAAGGCAAAGTTTGTCGCAGGCCTCTTAGGTGTTAGAAATCAGAAACGGGCAGAATGGTTGGTGCTGGCGTTAATCCTTGGTGCACCTTGATTGGAAGAGCTGAAACAGATGAAATTCAGGTGAAAGTTGCACCATCCTGGGTGATGTTTCTGAAAGTTGAATTGATTGTTACTACAGCTGAGGACCTGGTAGAGAAAAGCCTTTGCAGGGGGAGGATTTATTTGCAACATCTAGCCATCACAGAGAGGCTACTCTGTTGCAGAGAAAAACTTGAACGCTGTTTCAAGTTAAAACAGAGAGGTTTGGTAAACAATTGTAAACAGAGTTTAAAACAATTGCAAGTGGGGAATTATGTAGGCGACGGAAAAAGGAACCAGGTAGTCCCCAGGCAGTTTCCTTATACAAGTATTTTTATACAGCAAAAAGAGGAACCAAACCTTGGAGAGGGCAGCTACAGGAAAATCAATGAATATTGTAATGATCACACTCTGAATGGTTACTGATTATTAATAGTTGTACTTAGTGGTTACGGATAGCTTACAGAATGCTTACTTAGATCACGGCCTCACGATGCTTACGTGTATTTTCTGTATCTTGCAAAAATACCTTGTTGGCAACAGCTCCCAGACAGCACTGTTCCTGAGTAGTGTATTTTGAGGGGTGCAGATGGTCACTTGGTCAAGACCCCTTGGGCATATGGTTTCACATCGTGGTTTTGACCACCAAGGAAAAACATGTTTTTCTCAAAAACATAACTGTTAGTCTAGAAATCCAGATCAAAATTAGATAGCATGGTCAGCATATCATGCCTCACTGACTGCACTGAAACTTTTCCTAAGACGCCTGTTGTTCATGATGTCTACTTCTCATGTCCTCTCTTCCAGGAAGGAACTGTCTGATTTTATGGGTGAGGTTCAGTTCACAGAACTAGTTAGTGCTGGGGCTGGAGTGGAATCCAGGTCCCAAGCAGCCTATGGTATTTGGCTTGGGGAGATGGGAAAGAGAGAGACACTAACTCTCTCTCCCTAAAGATGGACTTGCATATCATGAGTTCTGGGATTCGAATTATCTGAATCCCAACATTTACTAATTCTGTGTCAATATTGTCCCTCAAACCTTAGGTAGCTCACCTGTAAAGTGAAGACAATAAGTGCACCTGCCTCAGGGAGTTAACAAGTAAAGTGCTTTTCAAAGTGCCTAGCATAAAAACAGTGCTCCATTAATGTCAATTGTTACTAATTTGTTTAAGGTATAAAGTTACCATCAATGAAGAATAAATGCAAAATAGGGGCTGTTAAAGTGTGTTAGTGTGTTCTTACTATGAAAGGATAATTTTGATTCTTCAAATAAAATATTTAAAATGAAAGAATTTTATGAAGTAAAAATAATTTATAATTCTTACCCCCATAGTCAATTTCTGGTCTTTTGTTTTCAGAAACATGGGTGGGAACAAATACAGTTCTCCTCCATCGTTTGATCGTGCCTCTTTTCTATGTTTAACGGACTAATCCTGTGCATTAAACACTGTCTAATTTAATTGACAGACTTTGAGAGAGTGTTTTGTGCTAGGCACTGTGTTGTGTGTTGGACATACAAAAATGAGTGAGGCCAGACTCCCATCCCCTTTACACTCTTGATCTAGTTGGAGAGCCAGACAAGAAACAGCGGTATTCACTCATGCCAGAATTCCATGAGAGCTGACTTGAAGACCAGAAGGAATATCTGAATGCTCATATCTTCTATACAGGCTGGGCTTTTATGATGGTGTACTGCAATGAAATAATATAAGACTTTTAAGGGAAAAAAATCAAAAAGCAGAAAGAATCGGAGAAAAGGCAGTTTAGACAGCACAAGTAGCAGAGATTACAAATTTAAGCAATAGCAGCAGGTGATAGATGCTAAGGATAATGGAACACAAGGCTATTCACTCAACTGAGTTACCTCTGGGAGTGAAGAGGTTTACGATAGAACAGATCTGCTGGGATGGGAGGAGGTCAGGAAGACCCAAGTACAGTAATAACGTAGCCCCTGAAGACAGAAACGGAGACATCCTCTCTCCTGGGTAGATGTGGACTACCAAAGGATTGGGTATACCCCATTGCTGGCCTCTCACTCATCTGAATTCAAGGGCGAGGAGAAGTAGGGGGATCAGAGAAGGGTCTCTACACAGGGCAAGGTTGCGTATCATAACTGTCAAATGGTTCAAAGAATATATAATCCAGCATTAAGAGGAGGGGGAGAAGATAAAGGAAGGAGCTATAGAGAATTGCTCATGAACAGGTAAGACACCCCGGGCCTTGAGGGGGAAAATATGCCCAATCTTATCCCTAGCTGATTTCCAATTAACTGTAATCATTTGCTTTGGGACAGTGTTTATCAAACTTTATGTGGCATGTGAATCACTTCGGATCTTGTTAAAATGCAGATTATGACTCAGTAGTTCTGGGGCCAAACTGCATTTTTAATGAACTCCTGGTGATACTGATGTTGTCTTTCCTCAACCTTGACTGCACATTAGAACCACCTGCTGAGCTTTAAAGATACCGTCAGCACTCAGACCTCACCCAGACCAGTGATTTAACCCTAGAGCATAGTTGCCTGAGCATTAGTGTTTCCAAAAGCTCCCCAGATGATTCTAATGTGCAGTTGGGTTGAGAATCACCATTCCAGGGAAAGTAGTGATTCCTGAGTCTCATTACTTCCGGAAGTAGTGCTCCCAACCTCCAGTTCTTTCTTTATCTTCACTTTCTGTGCTAGTTCTCCTAGAGGTCTGACCACCTCCCTGCAAGATTAGCCCCTCTCTTCCTATTCTCCAGTGATCAAGCTTGGGGACAGCCTGGGAGCCAAGACAGTCCTGGTCCCCTTACTGCTTCCTCACCCCAACGGGTTGGATAAAGGCCCCTCCTACCTGTCAGGATGACAGGGGATCTAGTTCCCAGTGCTGACCCCCAGCTCTCAACTTGCTCTTACGTCTCAGCTCACTCCCCCACCTGCTCCTTGGTGGAGGATAATCAGCTGAAGCAGGTGAGTGCCCAATCACAAGCCCCAGGCCTAATAACCTGATCTTATTCCAGTACCTCACCTAATTCCTATGTTCCTTCCAAGACTTGATTTGGTGCAGAATGAGTGACATAACGAATGAAGAGGTGTAATGTATACTAAGAATCTGTGGAATGCCATCTTCTCCCAATGGAGCCGTGAAAAAAAGACATTGAGAAAGCATCCTGGTCCCTTCCCAGTGTCCCATGAAATTCAAGCAATGGTAGTGGACAAGAGTAAGCTGCTGAGAGCAGAACCAAATCTGTATTGTTCTCTATTGTTTTCCAGTACCTGTAACAGTGCCTGGTATTTGATGGGTGACCTGTAAGTATTGTGAATGAATGAATATAAATGTTCAAGATTAGAGAACTGAGTTTCTAATTGCTGACCCTCAGCTGACTGGGAAAAAAACATGGTAGATAGGTGATGCTAGATTTTTTGTTTTTTACTTCTTTGTGTCAGAAGTTATCAGATACAAATGAAGGTAATGTATACAAGCTTAAAAGAGAAATTCCTTGGATTTGAATGTTTTGGATCCCCCATGATGAAAAATATGCAGAAATAAGCTCTACTCCTTCAGTACTAACATTCCCTGGACAAGCTTGAGAAATATTGTTGAACTTTGCTTGCAGTTAGTAGTGTTCTCACAAGTATTAAAGTTAATTTTGGTAATATTTTCCAAGGCCCCTTTAACCTGCCCTCTCCCTTTCTCTACCTTCCCTGTACACCAGAGACCTCAGATCAGTCTTGGTTGGAGATACAGCCTCTGTCCAGCACTGGAGACAGTGTGAGGATGGAAGGGAAGGAACTGACTGGGGTGAAGGGCTGGGGGTCAGAAAATTACCTGGGCTCGTTCACTGTAGAAAGGAGGTATTAGGGAAGAATGACTTAAAAAAAAAATTCCTCAAGATGTTCTGCAGAGCTTAACGGCAGGAAATTAGTCTACAATGCGGGACTGTTGTACCATTTCACTCCCCCAGCCCACACCCCCTTTGCCTATCGGATCACAAGATCAACTCTCTCTGCTTATTCTGGGAGTCTCCCATGTGCAGTCCCAAATGAGATGGTGCTGAAATCGCCAGACCCTTCCTTATGCTCCGTAATGGCAAGGCTCCCGCAGGTCTGATGCGGGTACTCTCCACTCAGGGAATCTATCCGTGCTGCGGTGGGGACTGCCTTTCGAAATTCAGCCTGTGAAGGCTTGTTTTATGTTGTTGACCTTTCGCGGTTGTTAAGAAAAATTGAATTGGGAAAAGGTGGGCAGAAGACGTCCTGGAGAGGGAAAACACAGGACCGGGGGAACGGCTGAGGACTGTTCAGATGAGAGGGAGAAGAAGCGGGGAGGGAGAGAAGGAAAAGGCTCTCACGCTGAAACTCTCCTTAAACTGGCGCGGGGCCTACGTTCCGGGGGAAGCACAACCCTCAACCCCGCGCGAGGCCGCTGCGCTAGGGGATTCCTGGAGGTAGCCCAGCAGCTTTACTCCCACCACGTGGTTACTGAGCACGAAGAGGAGAGGACGAAGGTTTCTCCCACCTCTTGGTGCTTGGGGCCACAGCCGTCCGAAGTTTACGCTACTCCAGGCAGTGGTTCTGGCTCGGAATCTCGCGGGCAACGGCTCCGCAGGCAGTTTAACTGCTCACAGGGACAGTCGTCCTGGGCGGAGCAGCCAGTGCGCCAGATGCACTTGAGTCGGTGACTGAGGGTCGGGTGACCGCCGTTGCACCTCTGCCGCCCACAGGACTCTTAAAAGCTGATTTCTACACTCTCCGAAAGAGGATTGCTGGAGTTGAGAATACCTGTGCTTCTCAAACTCTGACGTGTACAGGAATCGCCTGCTAATGTCTTTCAAATGATATTTTGATTCAGTAGGTCGGGGTGGCCTGGAATTCTGCATTTCTAATAAGCGCTCAGGTGGTGCCAATGCTCTGACCTGCAGCCCACACGTTGAATGGCAAGATAGTCCATAAATCCCACCTTACATCTGAAATACTGGGCAGGAATGGTGGGAAAGTGGAAAAAAAGCCTTTTCTGTTTTTCATCAGCAAACCATACCCTCGTGTTGGGGATTGTAGCAGCCACCGACTTGCCAGGGAAAAGGATGGGAGGACAGCTCTTTGCCTGGGGAGGTAGGAAAAGACGTGTTTTGAATGTGTCATTGGGCGTAGGGGTAGGTGGATAATATCTTAGTATAAACCAAGCTCTGTGTTCTCTGCTTTGAATCTGTCAAAACCCCTTCTCTAAGCACTGCGGTGGAGACAGCACAAAGGCTGGCGTTTCAAATGTCTCAATGTACTCTGAGGTTTTAATGATGTTGGAAAACAAAGAGTTTCATTTTACACAGTGAAAAATATGTTTGAATCTCTGTAAACCTATTTTAGATTCAGTAATCTCTAAAGTGAATAATAATACAGTTTATGAATTATCACCTTCTCCTACCCTAGCCGTATTTAAATATTTTTCTCTATTCTAAAATCTTTTCACAAACTTTAAAGCAATAGAACAATGTGAGATCAAGAGAATCTTTATCTCGTCGCATCAACTGGCAGAGAAATACAAGAGTGGAATCTGTTTATTCTAATGCTTTCAGTTTCTTCATCAAAATAAAATTCCTTCATTCTTGAGAGGAAATCCCTTTCTCTGTTCCACCCTTCACCCTTCAGTTTTTGTTGTCATTAGTTACCATGGAGTTCATGCCCACTCGTGATGACCCCATGTGTGCAGAGTAGAATTGCTCCACAGGACTGTGAGCTTTTGGAAGCTGGTTGCCAAGGCCTTACTTTACCCCTCTTGTTTTCTCACTCTAAGTCAATAAGACAAGTGGAGGGGTAGGGAGGAGTCTCAATTTTCCGTTAGAAATTAGGTCCTTTTACAGATAGAAAGGAAACCCTGGTGGCATAGTGGTTAAGACCTATGGCTGCTAACCAAAAGGTCAGCAGTTTGAATTCACCAGGTGCTCCTTGGAAACCCTGTGGGGAAGTTCTACTCTGTCCTTTAGTGTCAGCTTTGAGTCAAATCGACTGGACGGCAATGAGTTTGGTTTACTGATAGAAATGCATAGTGACAACTCGCTTATGGAATCCTGAAAGATGGGGGAGGTGGGGGGGGAGGTAGTGGCCAAGGGCTATGGAAAAAGTTGGTGCTGGGAATATAAGTATTGGAAAATGCAAGGGGGAGGTATTTTGTTTTTTAGGTAAATATAGATGTACAACATAATATAGTTACCTACAGGGTTAGAAAAGGGACAAAGTGGATAAAAGCTGTACTTCTCTAAATATATTTTGTAGTTCGAGAAAATGTTTAATATGTTACATGACTATAAACAATTTTAAAGTAACCTCTTAAAAATTGAAACCAAAATGAACAAAAAAATGTGTAACAAGTTGTTGCCATAGCCACGCAGAAAGGAATTATTCAAGTGATTTTAAAATACAGTAATTTTACTGTTTATCAAGTGAGATATACCTAAGATCAAAAAAGAAAGAAAAATTATAATGATTTCAGTAAATTGTATTATTGGTGTCGGAGTTGTTATTCTGAGTAACTGTGTGTACATTGTGGGATAAAAGATATAATTACGTTTGTGTTTTGGAAAGTGTTGGGTGGTAGGATCTAGTGAAGACAGCGGGCATCATTTCTCTCATCTGAAGGAAGTTTTTTCTCTACTACCCATTTTTGTGGTAAGTTTAAACTTTGTTCTTTTAATGACTACTGTTATGGATAACTTTATGTTCCCCCAAAAATGTGTGTGTCAGTTTGGCTGGGCCATGATTCCTGGTATTGTGTGATTTTCCTGTATGTTGTAAGTCCTGCCTTTATGGTGTTGGTGAGGGAGGATGGGCGGCAGTTGTGTTGGTAGGGCTGGACTTGGTCTACAGGATCGGATTGTGTCCGGAGGCAATCTCTTGGGATATAGAAGAGAGAAGTGAGCAGAGAGACAGGGGGACCTCATACCATCAAGAAAGCAGTGCCAGGAGCAGACTGTGTCCTTTGAACCTGGGGTCCCTGCCCAGAGAGGCTCCTAGTCCAGGGGAACACTGCTGAGAAGAAGGCCGACAGAGAGAGAAAGCCTGCCCCTGGAGCTGACGCCCTGCATTTGGACTTTTAGCCTGCTTTACTGTGAGGAAATAAACTTCTCTTCGTTAAAGCCATCCACTTGTGGTATTTCTGTTATAGCAGCACTAGATGACTAAGCCTAATACTAACTGCTCAACCGTTTTGAATTTGATCTTCTTTTGTTTCTTATTACTAGCTAATTATTCTGTAAGCTGAGCCACTACTCTTATTTAAACAAAATTTAGATTTGAAATGTAAGCTAGTAATTTCAAACATGTGTTAAGGCTTAACCTAAAAGGCAAGTGGTGGGCACAATGGACTTGCATTTTTCCGTTAAGCGGCATTTTTGTTTTTTCTCTCCTGTTAAACATCTAAACGAATAAATTAATGAAAAAACTTTTACATTTGGGGGTGTGTGCATGAAATTACATTGAGAAACAATCCCTCACAATCCATATAACCAATAACGGCAAATCTTATTACGCTATCATTGACCAAACGAGGGAGATTTAACTCAGAAAACGTTTTAAAAGTCTAGAAACAAAGGGCATGGAAAGGAAAAAGGCCCCGCCCGCCCTGAGGTGCTAGGCCGCTACTGCGTATTCAAGACGCACCGCGTTTGCCCAGCGCTGGCCTCGGAGTTGGCTTCCGCTGCGTGGCGCCTTCCCGACCCACCGAAGAGAAGGGGAGGGCCTAGGGGGCTGCAAGAGTGCACCGGGCTGCGTAGGGGATTAGATCTGAACTAGCAATCAGTTTCCGAGACAGCGAGCGAGGGAGCAGGCCGTGGGAGGCTCCTGAGGTGCGCGTCTGGCTGCGCGCAGGGTTCTGTCTCCCTTTGGTGCTTTCGTGCCAGTGGCAGACAAGGATTAGGGACCCGAATCTCCCTGTGACTCTTCTTGCTCTACCTGGGAGATGGGGGCTGAGGAGCTGGGTTCCATGCAGTCTGGGCAGAGGTCTCCCTGTGGAGCTCATTTCTGCGTCTCTAGCAGGCTGGCTTGGGTTCCTGCAATGATCTGACCTTCCTGGGGGGAGGGTCTCCACGTGAAGAGGTTCCACAGTGCCCGGTACTTTTCCAGCTGGAGCCTCAGGGCTGCGGAATTCTACACCTTCTTCAGGCGACAGAGGAGAAATGTGACTTATTTGTCTTTGTATATTAGTTCCAAGGTCTCTGGTGGCACAAGCAATTTGCAATGGACTTCTAACCTAAAAGCGGTTCGAACCCACCCAGTGACTCTGCAGAAGAAAGGCCTGGTGATCTGCTTCCATAAAGATTACAGCTAAGAAAACCC